>CM063263.1:4016366-4758866 GCA_032158295.1 Pycnopodia helianthoides
ATTTTGTAGGCGACGCGAGTGTCAGAGAGTAGGGCTAGTATCAACAGCAACTTAGCAAAGAAGGGGTGCGTAGTAAAATCAGCAAGGAATTACTGCCGAATAATGGCTCCAAACAAATCGGAGTTAAGTTTGGGTATAACTCATCAACTAAGCATGCTAGAGACACGAAATTTGTACCTGAATCTTCCTTGCATATCCTCCATCCGAAAATCAAGTTTCATGGCTCAAGTTTGCCGTCTTCTACTGGAAATTACGGGCAAGTGACGTTACTCCGAATGTTCCTCAAAGCATGTCTAATGGGATTTTTGTACACATGCTGTTCGAAAGAGAAACATAAAGTATGCACGGTCAAAACAACTCAAAACAATGCTGGATTTTTACAAGTTTTATACCATTGGAAAGCCCGTTTCAAGGGCTCAAGATTCAAATAAAATATGTGGCTGTGACTATTTTGTAGGCGACGCGAGTGTCCAGAGAGTAGGGCTAGTACAACAGCAACTAGCAAAGAAGGGTTGCTAGTAAACCAGCAAGGAATTATACTGCCGAATAATGGCTCCAAACAAATCGGAGTTAAGTTTGGTATAACTCATCAACTAAGCATGCTAGAGACACGAAATTGTACTGAATCTTCTTGCATATCCTCATCCGAAAATCAAGTTTCATGGCTCAAGTTCGCTTCATACTGGAAATTACGGGCAGTGACGTTACTCCGAATGTTCCTCAAACGCATGTCTAATGGGATTTTTGTACACAGTGCTGTTCGAAAGAGAAACTAAAGTATGCACGGTCAAAACACCTCAAAACAATGCTGGATTTTTACAAGTTTTTACATTGGAAAGCCGTTTCAAGGGCTCAGATTCAATAAATATGTGGCTGTCACTATTTTGTAGCGACGGAGTGTCAAGAGTAGGGCTAGTACAACAGCGACTAGCGAAGGTGCAGAAAAGCAAGGGAATATACACGAATAATGGCAAAGAAGTCGGAGTGAGTTGGTAAACCAAAAATAAGCAATAGGCCAAACAAATTTGTACATGAACTTCTGGATAATCTCCAACAACATGCTCAATGGATCAGAAGTTTGTCTAATCTTCACTTGAATTACTCAGGGACAATAAGTTTGATGTCCTCAAACCTCTTCAATGGAATTTTCTGGCAAGTGCGTTCAAATCGAAAGTCTAAGCGGATAACGCTTACAATCGGATTTTCAAAGAAACCATTGAAATGCCGTTAAAGCTCAAAAAATCAAATTTTTCAGGTTAGACCATTGAAGCGCGGATTGTCAGAGAGTAGGGTAAGTACAATGGCAACTTTAGGAAGAAGGGTGCCAGTAAGAGCAGAGGCAACACAACTGCAAAATGGGTGCGAATAAAATCCAGAAGGAATTTGGTAAATATACTCAAGACTAAACAGTAATTTGGTACTGATCTTCCTTATAATCTCATCACGAAAATCAAGTTTCATGCTCAATTTGCCTCTTCATTCGAAATAATTCATGGCCAAGTGCGTTTCTCCGAATGTTCATTCGGAAGATCTTATCGGATGTTTTTAAACAGTCAATGGTTGATTTTGTAAAACATAGTTTGCACAGCAAAAACACTCAAAAATGCGGAATTTTTACAACTTTATATTACCATTGGAAAGCCGTTTCAACTTCAAGAGTTCAAATAAAATATGTGGCAATGATATTTTGCGACATTTTGAGGCGACACGAGTGTCCAGAGAGTAGGGCTAGTACAACAGCAACTTAGCAAAGAAGGGTGCGTAGTAAAACCAGCAAGGAATATTACTGCCGAAAAATGGCTGCAAACAAATTCGGAGTTAAGTTTGGGTATAACTCATCAACTAAGCATGCTAGAGACACGAAATTTGTACCTGAATCTTCACTTGCATACTCCTCTCTCGAAAATCAAGTTTCATGGCTCAAGTGCCGTCTTCATACGGAAATCGGGCAAGGTGCATCAGTTCCTCAGAAATGTTCCTAAAGGTTTGTATAATGGGCTTTTGAATAAATGCTGTCAAAACGAAATAAATGTATGAGTCAAAACACTTAAACAATGGGATTTTTACAATTTCACATTGAAAGCCCGTTTAAGGGCTCCATTTTAAAATAGGGCTGTCATTGGTAGGCAGCAGTGCACAGAGAGAGGGTGTAAAAGCAACTAGCAAAGAAGGGTGCGATAAACCACAAGGAATATTGCGAATAATGGTCAAACAAATCGAGTTAAGTTTGGGTATAACATCAATAGATGTGAGCACGAATTTACCTGAATCTTCCTTGCATACTCCTCATCCGAATCAAGTTCATGGCTCATTGCGTCTTCATACGGAAATTACGGGCAAGTGACGTTACTCCGAATGTTCTAAAGCATGTCTAATGGATTTTGTACACATTGCGTCGAAAAAAAATAATATGACGGTCAAAAACCCTCAAGAAATGCGGTTTTTACAAGTTTTAACCATTGAAAGCGTTTCAGGCTCAAGATCAAATAAAATGTGGCTGTGACATTTGTAGCACGCGAGGTCAGAGGTGGGCTAGACAACACAACTAGCAAAAGGTCTAAAAACAGAAGTGTATATCCAATAAGCACAAAGGAGAATTTGTATGAACTTCCTCATACTCCTACCACGAAATCAGTTATGCTCAATTGCTGTCTTATGGAAATTCGCAAGTGCTATCTCCGAATGTCCTCAACGATGTCAATGGGTTTTTACTGTGTTCAAAGAGAAAGTAGTATCACGGTCAACCTCAAAAAAAAGCGATTTTTACAGTTTTATACCTAAAGCTTTTTCTAAGGGCTCAAAAATTCAAATAAAATATGGGCGTGGCTAGTAAGCACGCGAGGTCAGAAGAGGCATAACTCGAACTAAAAGGGTCTTAGAAAACGAGTAAGGAATATATCCAATAATGCTCAACAAATTGATTAATTTGGGTATACTCTCAACAAATCAGAGCCAATTTGTACTAATCTTCCTTAACTCCTATCCGAAACGTTTCATGTCAATGCGTCTTCTATGGAATTAGGGAAGTGCGTTATCGAATGTTCCTCAAACACTCTAATGGGATTTGTAAAATTGCGTTGAAGACATAGTATGAGGCGACGCGAGTGTCCAGAGAGTAGGGCTAGTACAACAGCAACTTAGCAAAGAAGGGGTGCGTAGTAAAACCAGCAAGGAATATACTGCCGAATAATGGCTCCAAACAAATTCGGAGTTAAGTTTGGGTATAACTCATCAACTAAGCATGCTAGAGACACGAAATTTGTACCTGAATCTTCCTTGCATACTCCTCCATCCGAAAATCAAGTTTCATGGCTCAAGTTGCCGTCTTCATACTGGAAATTACGGGCAAGTGACGTTACTCCGAATGTTCCTCAAAACGCATGTCTAATGGGATTTTTGTACACAGTGCTGTTCGAAAGAGAAACATAAAGTATGCACGGTCAAAACACCCTCAAAACAATGCTGGATTTTTACAAGTTTTATACCATTGGAAAGCCCGTTTCAAGGGCTCAAGATTCAAATAAAATATGTGGCTGTCACTATTTTGTAGGCGACGCGAGTGTCCAGAGAGTAGGGCTAGTACAACAGCAACTTAGCAAAGAAGGGTTGCGTAGTAAAACCAGCAAGGAATTATACTGCCGAAAAATGGCTGGAAACAAATTACGGAGTTAAGTTTGGGTATAACTCATCAACTAAGCATGCTAGAGACACGAAATTTGTACCTGAATCTTCCTTGCATACTCCTCCATTCGAAAATCAAGTTTCATGGCTCAAACATGCCGTCTTCATACCGGAAATTACGGGCAAGTGACGTTACTCCGAATGTTCCTCAAACGCATGTCTAATGGGATTTTTGTACACAGTGCTGTTCGAAAGAGAAACATAAAGTATGCACGGTCAAAACACCCTCAAAACAATGCTGGATTTTTACAAGTTTTCTACTATTGGAAAGCCCGTTTCAAGGGCTCCAGATTCAAATAAAATATGTGGCTGTGACTATTTTGTAGGCGACGCGAGTGTCCAGAGAGTAGGGCTAGTACAACAGCAACTTAGCAAAGAAGGGGTGCGTAGTAAAACAGCAAGGAATTATACTGCCGAAAATGGCTCCAACAAAGTCGGAGTTAGTTGGGTAAACTCATCAATGAGATGCTAGAGACACGAATTGTACTGAATCTTCCTTGCATACTCCTCATCGAAAATCAAGTTTCATGGCTCAAGTCTGCCGCTTCATACTGGAAATTACGGGCAAGTGACGTTACTCCGAATGTTCCTCAAACGCATGTCTAATGGGATTTTTTTACAATTGCTGTTCGAAAGAGAAACATAAAGTATGCACGGTCAAAACACCTCAACAATGCTGGATTTTTACAAGTTTTATACCATTGGAAAGCCGTTTCAAGGGCTCAGATTCAATTAAAATATGTGGCTGTACTATTTTGTAGGCGACGCGAGTGTCCAGAGAGTAGGGCTAGTACAACAGCAACTTAGCAAAGAAGGGTTGCGTAGTAAAACCAGCAAGGAATATACTGCCGAATAATGGCTCCAAACAAATTCGGAGTTAAGTTTGGGTATAACTCATCAACTAAGCATGCTAGAGACACGAAATTTGTACCTGAATCTTCAATGCATACTCCTCCATTCGAAAATCAAGTTTCATGGCTCAAGTCATGCCGTCTTCATACTGGAAATTACGGGCAAGTGACGTTACTCCGAATGTTCCTCAAACGCATGTCTAATGGGATTTTTGTACACATTGCTGTTCGAAAGAGAAACATAAAGTATGCACGGTCAAAACACCCTCAAAACAATGCTGGATTTTTACAAGTTTTTACCATTGGAAAGCCCGTTTCAAGGGCTCCAGATTCAATTAAAATATGTGGCTGTCACTATTTTGTAGGCGACGCGAGTGTCCAGAGAGTAGGGCTAGTACAACAGCAACTTAGCAAAGAAGGGGTGCGTAGTAAAACCAGCAAGGAATATACTGCCGAATAATGGCTCCAAACAAATTCGGAGTTAAGTTTGGGTATAACTCATCAACTAAGCATGCTAGAGACACGAAATTTGTACCTGAATCTTCCTTGCATACTCCTCCATCCGAAAATCAAGTTTCATGGCTCAAGTCTGCCGTCTTCATACTGGAAATTACGGGCAAGTGACGTTACTCCGAATGTTCCTCAAACGCATGTCTAATGGGATTTTTGTACACATTGCTGTTCGAAAGAGAAACATAAAGTATGCACGGTCAAAACACCCTCAAAACAATGCTGGATTTTTACAAGTTTTATACCATTGGAAAGCCCGTTTCAAGGGCTCCAAAATTCAAATAAAATATGTGGCTGTGACTATTTTGTAGGCGACGCGAGTGTCCAGAGAGTAGGGCTAGTACAACAGCAACTTAGCAAAGAAGGGTTGCGTAGTAAAACCAGCAAGGAATTATACTGCCGAATAATGGCTCCAAACAAAGTCGGAGTTAAGTTTGGGTATAACTCATCAACTAAGCATGCTAGAGACACGAAATTTGTACCTGAATCTTCCTTGCATACTCCTCCATCCGAAAATCAAGTTTCATGGCTCAAGTCTGCCGTCCTTCATACGGAAATTACGGGCAAGTGACGTTACTCCGAATGTTCCTCAAACGCATGTCTAATGGGATTTTTGTACACATTGCTGTTCGAAAGAGAAACATAAAGTATGCACGGTCAAAACACCCTCAAAACAATGCTGGATTTTTACAAGTTTTATACCATTGGAAAGCCCGTTTCAAGGCTCCAGATTCAAATAAAATATGTGGCTGTGACTATTTTGTAGGCGACGCGAGTGTCCAGAGAGTAGGGCTAGTACAACAGCAACTTAGCAAAGAAGGGTGCGTAGTAAAACCAGCAAGGAATATACTGCCGAATAATGGCTCCAAACAAATTCGGAGTTAAGTTTGGGTATAACTCATCAACTAAGCATGCTAGAGACACGAATTTTGTACCTGAATCTTCCTTGCATACTCCTCCAACCGAAAATCAAGTTTCATGGCTCAAGTCTGCCGTCTATCATACGGAAATTACGGGCAAGTGACGTTACTCCGAATGTTCCTCAAACGCATGTCTAAGGGATTTTTGTACACAGTGCTGTTCGAAAGAGAAACATAAAGTATGCACGGTCAAAACACCTCAAAACAATGCTGGATTTTTACAAGTTTTATACCATTGAAAGCCCGTTTCAAGGGCTCCAGATTCAAATAAAATATGTGGCTGTGACTATTTTGTAGGCGACGCGAGTGTCCAGAGAGTAGGCTAGTACAACAGCAACTTAGCAAAGAAGGGTGCGTAGTAAAACCAGCAAGGAATTATACTGCGAAAATGGCTGAAACAAATTGGAGTTAAGTTTGGGTATAACTCATCAACTAAGCATGCTAGAGACACGAAATTTGTACCTGAATCTTCATGCTTACTCCTCCATTCGAAAATCAAGTTTCATGGCTCAACATGCCGTCTTCATACGGAAATTACGGGCAAGTGACGTTACTCCGAATGTTCCTCAAACGCATGTCTAATGGGATTTTTGTACACAGTGCTGTTCGAAAGAGAAACATAAAGTAGCACGGTCAAAACACCCTCAAAACAATGTGGATTTTTACAAGTTTTATACCATTGGAAAGCCCGTTTCAAGGGCTCCAGATTCAAATAAAATATGTGGCTGTGACAATTTTGTAGGCGACGCGAGTGTCCAGAGAGTAGGCTAGTACAACAGCAACTTAGCAAAAAGGGTGCGTAGTAAAACCAGCAAGGAATATACTGCGAATAATGGCTCCAAACAAATTCGGAGTTAAGTTTGGGTATAACTCATCAACTAAGCATGCTAGAGACACGAATTTTGTACCTGAATCTTCCTTGCATACTCCTCCACGAAAATCAAGTTTCATGGCTCAAGTTGCCGTCTTCATACTGGAAATTACGGGCAATGACGTTACTCCGAATGTTCCTCAAACGCATGTCTATGGGATTTTTGTACACATGCTGTTCGAAAGAGAAAATAAAGTATGCACGGTCAAAACACCCTCAAAACAATGCTGGATTTTTACAAGTTTTATACCATTGGAAAGCCCGTTTCAAGGGCTCCAGATTCAATTAAAATATGTGGCTTGACATTTTGTAGGCGACGCGAGTGTCCAGAGAGTAGGGCTATACAACAGCAACTTAGCAAAGAAGGGTGCGTAGTAAAACCAGCAAGGAATATACTGCCGAAAATGGCTCAAACAAATTCGGAGTTAAGTTGGGTATAACTCATCAACTAAGCATGCTAGAGACACGAAATTTGTACCTGAATCTTCTTGCATACTCCTCCATCGAAAATCAAGTTTCATGGCTCAATCTGCCGTCTTCATACGGAAATTACGGGCAAGTGACGTTACTCCGAATGTTCTCAAACGCATGTCTAATGGGATTTTTGTACACATTGCTGTTCGAAAGAGAAACATAAAGTATGCACGGTCAAAACACCTCAAAACAATGCTGGATTTTTACAAGTTTTATACATTGGAAAGCCCGTTTCAAGGCTCCAGATTCAATAAATATGTGGCTGTGACTATTTTGTAGGCGACACGAGTGTCCAGAGAGTAGGGCTAATACAACAGCAACTTAGCAAAGAAGGGTGCGTAGTAAACCAGCAAGGAATATACTGCCGAAAATGGCTCAAACAAATTGGAGTTAAGTTTGGGTATAACTCATCAACTAAGCATGCTAGAGACACGAATTTGTACTGAATCTTCTGCTTACTCCCCATCGAAAATCAAGTTTCATGCTCAATGCCGTCTTCATACCGGAATTACGGCAAGTGACGTACTCAATGTTCTCAACGCAGTTAATGGGATTTTTGTACACATGCTGTTCGAAAGAGAAACATAAGTATGCACGGTCAAACACCCTCAAAACATGCTGGATTTTACAAGTTTTACCATTGGAAAGCCGTTTCAAGATCAGATTCAAATAAAAATGTGGTGCTATTGTAGGCGAGGAGTGCAGAGAGTAGGGCTAGACAACCAACTAGAAAGAAGGGCGTAGTAACCAGCAGAATATAGCGATAATGGCCCAAACAATTCGAGTAAGTTGGTTAACTCATACTAAGATCAAGACACATTGTCTAATTTCCTTGCTCTCCTCCATTCGAAAATCAAGTTTCAGGTCAAACTGCGTCTATCCGAATTACGGCAGTGACTTACTCGAGTCCTCAACGCATGTCTAATGGATTTTGTAACGCTGTTCGAAAGAAACATAAGTATGCGGTCAACACCCCAACATGGATTTTACAAGTTTTACATGAAGCCCGTTCAAGCTCAATTCATAAATAGTGGCTGTACTTGCAAAGAAGGGTGCGTAGTAAAACCAGCAAGAATATACTGCCGAAAAGGCTGAAACAAATTGGAGTTAAGTTTGGGTATAACTCATCAACTAAGCATGCTAGAGACACGAATTTGTACCTGAATCTTCTGCTACTCCTCCATCGAAATCAAGTTCATGCTCAACTGCGCTCATACCGGAAATTACGGGCAATGACGTTACTCGAATGTTCCTCAAACGCATGTCTAATGGGATTTTTGTACAAGTGCTGTTCGAAGAGAAACATAAAGTATGCCGTCAAACACCTCAAAACAATGCTGGATTTACAAGTTTTATACCATTGGAAAGCCCGTTTCAAGGCTCAGATCAAATAAAATGTGGTCAATTTTGTAGGCGACGCGAGTGTCCAGAGAGTAGGCTAGTACAACAGCAACTTAGCAAAGAAGGGTGCGTAGTAAAACCAGCAAGGAATATACTGCCGAAAATGGCTCAAACAAATTCGGAGTTAAGTTTGGGTATAACTCATCAACTAAGCATGCTAGAGACACGAATTTGTACCTGAATCTTCTTGCTACTCCTCCCGAAAATCAGTTTCATGGCTCAACTGCGCTTCATCGGAAATTACGGGCAATGACGTTACTCCAATGTTCCTCAAACGCATGTCTAATGGATTTTTGTACACAGTGCTGTTCGAAAGAGAAACATAAGTATGCACGTCAAAACACCTCAAACAATGCTGGATTTTACAGTTTTATACCATTGGAAACCGTTTCAAGGTCCAGATTCAAATAAATATGTGGCTGTATTGTAGCGACCAGTGTCCAGAGGTGGCTAGTACAACACAACTTAGCAAAGAAGGGGTGCGTAGTAAAACCAGCAAGGAATATACTGCCGAATAATGGCTGCCAAACAAATTCGGAGTTAAGTTTGGGTATAACTCATCAACTAAGCATGCTAGAGACACGAATTTGTACCTGAATCTTCCTTGCATACTCCTCCATCCGAAAATCAAGTTTCATGGCTCAAACACTGCCGTCTTCATACCGGAAATTACGGGCAAGTGACGTTACTCCGAATGTTCCTCAAACGCATGTCTAATGGGATTTTTGTACACAGTGCTGTTCGAAAGAGAAACATAAAGTATGCACGGTCAAAACACCCTCAAAACAATGCTGGATATTTACAAGTTTTATACCATTGGAAAGCCCGTTTCAAGGGCTCCAGATTCAAATAAAATATGTGGATGTGACTATTTTGTAGTTGACGTGAGCAGACATTTACCGTAGGTATTAGTTTATGAGGCAAGGGACACATCTTCGACAAAGATAATAAATGTCGATGCTCAGTACAAATCATTGACAAAACTATTTAATTACTGAAGCAGTTAACAGCTCGAATTTTTTTTACACATGCTGTTATACCACCCTCAGATAGAGTAGACTTATCAAGGCAGTGTAATTGGCTGCCGCCTCAACGGTAATAATGTACTATGTAAAAACGTGCATAAATGATTATTTACAACTATAAGCTTTCACAAGTTGTTATAATGGGACCATAGTTGCAAGAGCAGTAGTATCGCAGGGTCCAGCAGTCTCGCGGGAACATCGCCAGTGTCGCGAGAATCGCAGAGAGAGTCGCAACGCTATCACCGTGGCAACAAGTCTACCGTCGGAGCCGCGCTATAATCGTGTGGGTATCCTATTTCTTGAAATTAAATTATATGTTTTTATAGTTTTCCCACTTTTGGTTCCAGGGGTGCAATGCTGAGGCTTGGTTTTCAATTCCAAAAGCATTCATTGGCATTAAAAGTGGGTGGTTAGCACGTAAAAATATCTGTAAAAAACTTGATATAAATTGAACCACTAAACACAGCCTGAAAACAACAAACCAAAGACGGCCGCCGGTTATAACAAACTTTTTAAAGTTCTACGTGGTGATCTGCACAAATTTACTGTAGTAACATTATTTTAAAGATAGTATGTTTGTGTTATTTTCTTAACAATAGGTTAACCGAAGAAACCAACAGTTTCATGTAAAGTATGACAACAGGAAATTCTCCAGACAAAGTGCACGGAATACAAGTAACTGAGTCACTAGAGGATTTGAAGTACCTGGTACTTAACCACGAGACAGACTACGTGGTGTGCTTTGCCCTCCACCTCTCACGCATGCAGTAACTTACCTGACAGACTTGAAGCGGTTCATGGAAGACCAAGACAATACAAACTTTCCTCACCGCTGTAAATTCCTACGGTTTTTTTAAGAAACTTCGAAGTGAAAATACAAAACTAATTTTGTAGTGAAAAGCTGTCATGATGATTTCGCGCTTCCAAAAGGCGGGTCTATCTTTTTATTTGAGCGTGGGAAGCTTATAGACAGAAACTTCGTACCACCAGAGGAACCGCTGGATGTAAGAACTGAGATAACAGAATCCCCCTTTGCTTACTGTCTGTCTTGGGATCGCCCACAGCATTACAAAAATATGGAAGGGTAGGCCTACAAAGTTGAACACGGACCGATCCATGATGACAGCAGACAAGAAATCAACACCGACAGTATTATCACTAAATGCCAAATTTTAAAGTTAAAGAAAAATTATTGTTATGAGTGCCAAGTATTCGCAGTTTGCTCAGCTGGGATCAGCAAGGGAAGTGAAAAAAATTTTGCCGGACAAACAGAAAAGCAGCATATGTACCTTAACATAAAGGTGACACTCAAGGGGGCACTTGCAAACCAAATGGAACATAAATGTGTAAGACCTGTGTCCTAATTTGATACACACATCTTGAAGAAGTTGTACTTGGTTACTCAATATAAACCGGTTGTTTTGTAAGGGCGTGGACAAACAATAATAATAAAATAAAAAACGTTGTACAAAACAGTCACCTTGGAAACGAAAGCACGAACCTCAAAATTAAGAGGCGTAGATGATTCGGCGGCAAGATAGCTTTGTTCGTTTTCATTCAACAACAACAACAAATGCTTTAACATCATCGTGTTACGTACGACCAACTCATTTAGGGTTTTACCAACTGAGGCGGTTTGCACGACAGCAAAGTTACAAAAAATGGGAACAACTAAATGATGATAAAAGGGAAAACCAGCAACAATGAAATGGGTACAGGTCCAGACGTTGTATATACTCATAGATAACAAATATATTAATTTATTTACAAACAGCAAAGATGAATCACGGAAACTTACAATCAGTAATGTAAAGCATGAAATAAAGCGGCTCGGTATACATGAGTAAATATTAATATGTGGCCAAATTAGAGATTTAAATACCATAAATAAATGCCGTTTGCTCAGCTAACTCAGGTCTCGGGAATGGGGAGTCCGGCGCCAACCACACAGTCACACGGAGTGAGATAGTGGGTAGTCCTCACAGCGGGGCTTCTCGTCAGTCCAAGCCCATATCCCGCGAACACGCCCAAGTGTCGTCCTGCCAGTGGTAGTAGCGCCGTCAATTCCCGTGGTGTGGACGGTCGGTCAGCAGCCAATCTCGAGCTATGAGTCAAAGGAGGCTGCAGCGTAGGCATACAATGCTTTTTAGAAGCACATTAGAATTTAAATAAATACAACCACTTGCTAAAGTAATAAAAGAACTAAGGAATGCAGCCGGCCGAGAACAATCCGGCAGAAAGGAACAGCTAAACTAGGAATGTTTATCTCGGCATTAATGTGGCTGAAAGGAATTCCAAAAGAAATCAGATGGTACAAACTGTAACCATAACAATCATCAGACGTTTTTTTCTCATGTAAGAGTATGCTGTCGCGATAACGGTGGAGATGTGCCTCTGTTCTAACACAACTCGTAACACATTGCGGGCGAACGTGTTTGAGCGACAATGCAGCGGTTCTGGATGTAACTGTTAGCTTTGAAGTGTACAAAAACTGACCTTAGCATTGGAATATTATGGTGACTACGCGAAAAATCGTTGGTAAAAATGTACATGTGACGGAAATCTACGTTTTGAGTATAATATTTGACACAGTGAAATGGATTGAAAGACTTCGTTTTTGTTTTTTTCTCAAAAGATTATAATCAATCAAATACGTAATTTGATGCATAGATATTAATCAGCTGGTAGTATAGCTTTGATTTCTTTATATACACGTATATCCTTGAGATGAAGATAATAAATACGTCCATAAATGGAAGAGTTTTTATGTTTGTATTAAATTTGTACATGACTCTGCCGATAGATACCGCCAAACTGTTGATTTATGAGGAGAATATCACACAATAAACTGAATTTGGGTCTTTCTACACTTGCCCAAAAACATATATTGTTTTGTTGAACTTTGTTGAACCATAATTGTAGAATTTATTGTTTTTTAACAGTCTTTGTAAATAGGTGAATGTTTTATTAAGTTTTTTGAAAATGTAACTTTCTTGATGAAAACTTGCGTTTGGAAAAACAAAAATGTCCTAAAATTGCTTTATAGATCTGTTACCGGTGTTGCCTACAAAGAGAAACGTGTGTATGCGTCAATTAGTTGAAAAGAACTAAGCCAATTTTTATGCTAGTGTCTGATAAATCTACAATTTGCTGTCAATTTGAGTAGAGACACTGAGTTCATGGACCTAACGTTGTATTTGCATGCTGTCATAAAAACATAATACATTGTGGCCTTTTCCCGTTTGGGTTTCAGCAGGTTGAGAGAACAAACACGTTCTCTCGTTAAAGGAACATTACAGAATTGGTGAGAAAAAACTTGTAAAATATACTTTTTGATCACAGATTTACAATAAAACTTACACGGTCTAATGATGATGATAGTAGAAAACATCCCTTGAAATATTTCTGTCTGAAATGCCATATTTGATGAGAAATGAATACACTAATTTTCCGATTGGAGTTTATCGCTCAGTGAGCGTTTTATTCATTTGTTGAATCTATATGATTTCATGCAAATGTGTAATCGGGTTTTTTCACTATTTTCTCGTGACCCAGATGGCCGATCGATCTCAAACTTCTACAGGTTTGTCAGTTTATGTATATGGTGGATTACATAAAGTGCTTACACTGCAAGCAACTGTTTTGTT
Source organism: Pycnopodia helianthoides (assembly GCA_032158295.1). Taxonomy (NCBI): domain Eukaryota; kingdom Metazoa; phylum Echinodermata; class Asteroidea; order Forcipulatida; family Asteriidae; genus Pycnopodia; species Pycnopodia helianthoides. The sequence goes on from CM063263.1 coordinate 4,029,747, forward strand.
AGCAAAAACCAATTCTGTAATGTTCCTTTAAATCTCCTTAATTTGTAGGGAGCATGGCTCATGCTCCAAATGTTGATTAGCCTATGTGGAAAGTAAATATTTAAGGATTCCTCCCGTGAATCAGAGAAAATATACTTTTGAAGGACATCCATGAATAGTTTTGTGGTAATTTTGTATGTAGTTCTAGAAGCGCAAAGCTAAACCTATGGCGTTTATGTTTTAATTATATCGTATTTGAAATTGCTGTTTTACTGTACCAGCTAAATTGTTTCTTGGGCACAAAATTTTGTTTCTTGGGCACGAAATATTTTTTTCAAGAGAACGATTTTGGGGGGGGGGGTTCCATTGAAATTTTTTGAAACTATGAGTTTTTTGAGATTTTTTAACAATTGTATCAGTTGCCAAAAAATGAACTAACAGAGCACTGGGATAATCTAGAGTAAATAAGTTTTGTTTCTAAAAGGTCCTTGTAAGTTCCTTTCATGCATAAAACGTAACCCTGCCTCTTTGGGTCAACAAACGGTCACGCACAGATTATCTCGCATCACCTGAATGCACAATTTTTGGGGTATCATTCATCTGGTACCAGCTCGTCAAGCGAATTTTTATTAGTATGTTAATAAACCAAAATGCAGCCAAGCGTGTTCAATATCGTAAGATCATGGGTTGAATGTAACATAACCGGTTCTGCCCAGACACACCTCGAAACCAACCCAGTTCCCAACGTCAGAAATATATTTTGTTTTTTGTTTTTTTGTACTTTATGTATTTATTTATGTTTTATTATTATTTTATTTTTTTTAACAAGTTATAATGGCCTGACGTAGTAGAGGTGATAACAACGGGAACTTTCCCCTTGGAACTATTCAATCATTCAATTCAAAACAATTTATTTATTTCATCACAATTGAAAAATGAAAAAAATATCCCTGTGTGCACTAAAAATATTCAAATTCATTACGGACTACAAAAAATTCATTACAAATTACATACACAATCAATACTAATTACACAAATAAGTTTTAAACAATTAAAAAGTTAATGTTTTAAAAAGAGAGAAGCATTTTCCAAAGCTTACCATCACTGATTAAAACGAGAACAAAACTAAATTACCTTATAAAAAGTGAGTTAAAAAGATGGATTGCACTGGGTAAAAAAGATAATCTGAACCGGTTTGTACGAGTAGAAAGAGAACGGTATACCTTCCTGATGTGAGAATATGAATGAAAGAGTGAAGGGGATGAGTTGGATCCTGGTTTATAACTTTTAATTTAGTGTTATACTGGTTGTCTACGATTTCATTCATGTGTTTTACTTCAAGATAATAATCTTGCTGGCAACCTTGGTGATACGATCAATTTTCTTCGGACTGTTCACGGTTAGATCATTATACCAAATAATACAGCTAAAAGTAATGACAGCCTGAATAATAATTTGGTAATACGGGTGTAAAATTGAATCACGAACATTGAAAGACCGTAATTGCCTTAGAAAATAAAGCCTCTGATTTGCCTTGGCACACACTCTTTGAGTATTTTTGTTCCAATTCAGCTTTTTGTCTATGATTGTCCCAAGATATTTATATTCACTGACAATTTCTACTTTGTCGTTCTTGATACTAACTGGATCAATATTTTGGCGGATTTTACGAAAATCAAAAACAAGTTTTTAGGTCTTGGCTACATTCAATGTGAGAAAATTGTCATCACACCACTGGACAAAGCGATCTTTTTTATGTCTATAATCTATCTCATTGTTTTTTGACGATCAGACCAGTCAAGGAAGTATCATCAGCATACTTAACAACAGAGCTAGATCCACTGTTACAATGATAGTCACTTGTGTACAGAGTAAAGATGACTGGTGATAGGACACAACCCCGTGGCACTCCAGTATTTGTGAAGATTAAATTAGAGAATGAAGTACTGATCTTAACACGTTGGGGTCTAGCTCTCATGAAGTCACTGATCGACAGGCACAAGTGTGGATTGACATTATGTGGTTGCAGCGTATTGAAGGCTGATGAGAAATCAAAAAATAGTGTTTTAACGAACGTTTTAGGTTGATCAAGGTGACTCCAGATATTGTGTAGTAGTGTGGTTACAGCATCATCTACCCCTCGCTTTGTACAGTATGCAAACTGGCAAGGATCGGCAAAAATCTTGGTGTCAGAAGAAGTTCTTTCACAGTGCTCTCAAAACATTTCATTACAATGGCGGTAAGCGCTACTGGCCGATAATCATTTAATGCTGAAGGTTTGGCTATTTTTGGAATGGGGACAACATTTCACGATTTCTATAGCTTTGGAATGTGATGTGCATCAAGTGACCGTTGGCACAATTCTCGAAAAACAGGTGACAGTTCTTTGTAGCACATTTTTAGGATCTTCCCAGAGATCCCATCTGGGCCCTTTGCTTTGTTGGCTTTTAATTTATTCAATGCGTTTTCAACGGTTTGCAAGCTGAGTTGGATTCATTTTCTGTGCTTGCATTTGTCTCCATATTATATTATAATGAAAAATTAAGCTGTCGAGAAAGACTGTGCTGATGTAAGGCCACTAGCTTTGCATGTTTAAAAAAATATAACAGTCTTGTATACCGTACGTATCTACAAATAAGGTATTCAAGGCGCTTGAACAAATATATGTTTTAAGATAAGTTTTGATTTCATGCGGTGTGTACTTGTCTGCATCTGTCAACGATCTTATCCAAAAATAATGTAGGTATGATCGCTGATAACAATGCACCTAGCATGAGGACTGTTGCGTCGTATCCTCCCGTTACATCGTTTAGAAGACCTGTCAAATAAAAGTAAATATTGTCAGAACATTATCAACAACTGAACATTTATTTCACTAAAAGGTAGGTCATAGGTAAAGAAAATAAAATCTGGATTTCTTTTTCGTTCGAACGAAACTATTAACAGGCTCGCTGCGCGCGCACGTGCCTACATAGAGACACAGCCGCCACTGTTGACAGCGCTGCAGGCTGCTAGCGAGCAGGCTGAAGACGTGACTGATAATGATAGCATGCCTCCAAGTCGTTAACAATGGTGCTGTGTTTCGGGCAGACACGTTCGTACCGAGATATTTTTCGTTCGAACGAAGATTCTTATTTTTCCTTCGAACGACGAGATTTCCTCTTTTTTCACCAATGTCCCTTTAAAAGCTCCGTAGGTCAAAGATTGGTAAATGCTCCAAAACATGAATGCTCATAAAAACTTAATTGATGGTTGTTTTACAATAAAATAAACAACACACTTAAGTTATTAATATATTGTTATTGTTATATTTATTCTTTTAAGGCATTTTGAGAATGTCCGTCATGAGAGTCGTACTTCAAAAACTGGTAATATTTTTCGTTATAAGAAGAAAAAGAGAAATAAGTCTGACTTCTTCTCAAAACACAATACCTCAAGTCTAAAACTTTCGATGCATACAACCTACCTGTGGTAAATCCAATGAAAATCTTAAATAGTCCAGATATAAGCCCCATCCAACCGTATGCGTTACCGGCCCTGTCTCGACCAAAAAAATCTACAGTTAAACAGACCAATGCCGGATTGAGGAAGGCTAACATCACTCTGTACATCGCCACTGAAACAGCCATTGTGTAGTATTTCGTAATTACTGGATTCATTATCATAGAAAGTCTACCAATACAAGCGGCTATAAATGCTAAGACACGAGCACTCACTACTCGACGATATACAACAACGCCTTGTAGAATACTAAATAACACACAGGTTAACCCCGCGATGACACTAAATGTGACAGCCACACGAGGTTCATATCCCTTCTCGAGTGCGTTCGAGATCATGAACGTCATCCACGAATCACACACAAATGAGAAACTAGTGTACGATATAATCAACATCCATGCCGTCAGATTGCTCAACATGTTCACATCAAGAACTTCTGAAGGCTTTAAAACTTTCGGTTATCGACTGGATGAGTCGTTACAAGATTTGATAATACTACAGTGGAATTGGCAACTGGAATAAGACGGTGAACTGAAGAGTAAACCAAGAGGAATTAAGTGTAGAGTCAAAGCACTTAAGATGAGTAATGTTCCCTGAAAACCATATATTTCTTGGAGAAGTTGCGTCAAGACAGGAAACCTTACCATACTCAGTGGAATACCCATCATAGCAACACCCGTAGCTAATGGCAGTTGTTCGTTGAAATAATACCCCAAGGAAACTTTGGCCAAACATAGAGTAGCTCCAAATCCAGCACCTGTGTCGGATAACAGTAAGAAATGGAATAAATGTTATACCAGCCTACAAAGTCATACAGATTTTTTTTTTTTTTTTTTTTTTTTGGTAATGCAAGTTAGCCCAAAACGAGGCTAAAGGCTACTCTTGGTTAGGGTCTCGAAGAAGTAAATACTTAAGATGAAAATAACTCAAGGGATCGAGCTGAAGGTAGTAGTAATTATTCCTCTTAAAAGAGTCTAGATTGTAGGATGGAGGGAAACAAGCACCGGAAAAGAGTTCTAAAGAGATGTAGTACGTGGAAAAAGCTGTTGGAATGGCTCTTTGTTCTACATCTCAGCAAAGAAAGAGTGTATGGGTGAGAAGAAGCCAAAAGCCTGGTTTTACACTCAAACATCCTCAAAAAAATTATTATAAAATTGATTGGGACCCCCAAAAATGTCAAAGGCATGAGATTGGCTATACACTTTTAGAATAAAGATTTATGGGCTACCTGCTTGACAAAGGCAAAGCACTCTTTATGCTGGGGAAAAAGGACCTTTCGGGTCGTGTCACGAAAAAAAGGAGAAAAAAAGAAAACAAAAGAAAGAATACATCATTGTTTAATTGCTAATTGAGACATTTCATTAAAAAAAATGCATTTCTCTCCCTATGCGTTCATTAAAACTGCCACAACACGTCTATTCATAGCTAAAGAAATTCATAAGATGTATACTTTTCTCACCTGTCATTACCCTTAGTGAAAGACCGAATTGCAGTAGAGTAGTGGATACAGACGCCAACATGAGACCACAAGCTTCCATTAAACCACTGAGAATAAGTACCAGACGACTCCCGATGAGAGTGTTTAAATAAATCCCAAAGATAGCTGCAACAAATATTTAAATAGAATATCTGAGAAAAGCAGCAAATTCGATACAGCTTCTTAACAACCTTATAGGGATGCCCGCATTTTTGATGGTACACCGCAAGTTTTAGCAAGTTAGACAGAGTATCAATGGGTTTTTTCCAAAAAATCTATTATGAGAAAAACATGAAAAAGCTGCCTTTTCGTGTGCAAAAAAATGTCAGCTGTGTTGATGTCATCCATTGGGGAGAGACGATCTACTATAAGCTGTGCAAGTCTCAAGCGTGTTCCGGGACCAAGTTGGTCCCAACCATATTTGAATTTTACGTGTGTGCGATTCGTCTCTTCAAATACTTCAGTTTATTAACATAGCTTATGGCTATAAAAAATAATGTTGTTGAAAAAGTAAAAAAAATTGCCATAAAATTGCATAAAATTAAAATAAATGAAACAAATCAGCAAAGAAAGCCCGAGAATAAGACTTGACCTCCGTTTACGGTTACCTCTGAACAATTAAGAATTGACGTTCAAGTTAAAGGAATCACAGAATTGTTTTTTGCTAACAAAACAGTTGCTGACAGTGTAAGCACTTTATGTAATCCACCATATACATAAACTGACAAACCTGTGGAAGTTTGAGATCGATCAGCCATCTGGGTCACGAGAAAATAGTGAAAAACGGATTACACCTTTGCATGAAATCATATAGATTCAACAAATGAATAAAACGCTCACTGAGCGATAAACTCCATTCGGAAAATTAGTTTATCCATTATTCATCAAATATGGCATTTCAGACAGAAATATTTCAAGGAATGTTTTCTACTATCATCATCATTAGACCGTGTAAGTTTTATGTAAATCTGTAATCAAAAAGTATATTTTACAAGTTTTTTTCTTACCAATTCTGTAATGTTCCTTTAACATTAAACCTAAAGGTCGCACAAAATTGGGGCGTGATGGGCAAAATGGGGTTTATAAAAAAAAATGCATTTCCGTCTGAAGTTTTAATTTTGTTTCAATGCTAATTTTAACTTTTTTTCTATTGTGGACAAAATTAAATTGTATTTATAACAAAAAGGCTATTCTCAAGAATCTGGAAAATAAAGACTTTTTAAAAGAAGATTAGATCTCATAGAAAAACACAGTCTTCGTTTGAGATGTTTTCTCGTTTCCGATACGCGTGAGACTTGCACAGTCTATTATTTCTCATGAATAACTCACTTTTATACCAAGTCAATCTCTCAATCTTCTTGTATCTAAAGAAAAAAAGTGTTCAACAATTGCGACTAAACTCTTTCACGTAATAACAAAAAAACATGAAAAAAAGGTCGGCGGTTGTTACGACGTGCACTCTCTACGCAAAAACGCATTGTAAAATATATGATCCACCCGTTTCGAAAGACCACGGATACATATGCGGATACAAATACGTCAACACTTTGTGTGTTCACGTGACGCGTAACAGCGGCTTCTGTGTTTTGCGTGCGGGATCTCATACACGTACAGTTAAAAATCCAACGTGAACGGATACGGTTATCGTATCTGTATCCGTATGTGTACTCTTGCGAAACCTCTCTAGAGCTCCGTATCCGTTGTCAACGTGCATGCAAAACACAGAAGCCACGACGGTTGCGTGTCACATGAACACACAAAGTGTTGACGTATGTATACGTATTAGCCTTGCGAAACCTCTCTAATATGCAAGACAAGGGCATATCGTAATAATGCAAGTCTAAGCCCTTAATGATTTGGGATAATTAAATGAAATTATTTAAGTGTTATTTCTACCTCTGTGATGGTGTCATTCACTTGGCAAAAATAAATTTTAATCACCGTGTCTGAAGGATGTACTCAGCGGGCCTAGAACGCAATTGGCGGGCATGGTCTGGGCGATCAACGTGACATCGGTCTCGGTATTTGATTAAAAGCGAACCAGTGTCGATCTTTTCAGATTTGATTTTTAGTCAGTTTTTAAAAGTCATGCGAATCACTAAAGCAGGTGGACATCTCAGTGAATCCTCCTCATCTACTCATTACTTACCAATAAGCCATCAGACGAGCAAAACGGAAATAAATTCACACTGAACTTTGAATGAGTTTGAGATTGTATGTGCGCAACGTCGTGTTGTTGATACAAAACGTAGTGATGTTCAATGAACCTTGACACGTCCAAACTTGTACACATTATATGGCTGACCTTTTGTGTCCAAACTTGTACACAATGCATGGCTGACTGTTGCACACAAATCGTGCCACCGCAATAGCCTTTGGTATTTACAGCAGTTCTATTAGATCATACTGAGCTCTGGAAGTGCCATCCAACTTATCGAGATCCTGAGATAATTTATTTCAGGATGATGACATCATAAACGTAAGATGACGACATCCCCAGATATTTTATTTTGGGATGACAACATCCTGAAAGTAGATTTGTCGTCTTCCCGAGATCATTCAACTTGTGTTCTCGACATAATCATCCAAAGATGAATTATCTTGGGAAGTTGGCATGTTACTTTCATGATGTTGACATGCTAAGATAAATTTAAATCGGGAAGACGACATCTCATTTCAGGATGTCGTCATCCCAAAATAAATCATCCTAGGATGCCGTCATCTTACCTTTGTAATGTCATCATACTGCAGTAAAATATCTCAGGATCTCAACATGTCGGATGGCACTTCCAGAGCTCCGTAAGATCACTCCGAACAAGGGATTAGTAATAAAGTAGTATGCCACATCGTGTTCTATAATTATATTGGCTTAGAGTTCAACATTTTAATGCTCTTTTTCACGTAGAAATCCATCTTAAAATTGATTCTTTTCCATGTATTAAATGATAAGTATTTATTAGTCTTTGGTTTCAAAAAATTGAAAGTACGAAGTTTTTGAGCTAAACTTGTTGAAAGAAAAGGGTTCAAATTTGATTACTATTAATTAATTTTTAATTTTTCAATTTCAACTTCAATATCACAGGGGTCTCTTTTGGTATGTAACTTGTAAAGTACATCAGGAGCATTCATCTGATGCAAATATTTTGTTTGTAGCAATTATGGTTCTCAAGATATTACTTTTTTAATATTAAACTTTGATATAATGCTATGACGTCATCGATGACGTTATCAACCCGAACTTTTTTTGGTTTTATTAATAATTTAAGGTCTACGTACCTATAGGTTTTAACATTGAAACCTTTTTAGTTCATGAGATATGATGGGTTTTATTTAAGTACGAAAATTGAACTTCCGGTTTTGACCAAAAATAAAGGTTATAATTAATGGGTAACACCTTATCAAAGATTTGTAGAATCGTTAAAGGGCTTTCAGATGATGTAACGATTGTTAGTGTAGCACGTTTGGTTGATAAGAAATAACTTCTTTTTTTGTATATCTTCAACGTCCGGTTTCGACAGGAAGTAAAGGTCACATGGGGTCACACTTTGTGTAAGATTTGTAAAATGAATCAAGGGCAAAGATATTGTATGTATAACTTTGGAAAGAAAAGGTAGATTGGATACTGGACGATAGTTGGCTAGTACATTGTTGTCAAGCGAAGGCTTTTTAAGAACCGGTGTGATGATAGCGTGTTTAAATGAGTCAGGAAACGTACCAGTACAAATCGAAGTGTTGACTAAATGGGTGATGACTGGGAGGGAGTCTACGGTGGCCTTTAAAAGCCATGTTGGAATAAGGTCAAGACTGCAAGATTTGTTAGCTGAAGAGCAGATGATTTGACGAATCTCATCCTCAGATGATTTTTCAAAGTCCAGAGCTGGGGCCGAAAATTCAATCACAGGAATTGGAAAATGATTGTGTTCATCTTGGTCAATCTGATTATCAAGATTGTTGCGGATCGTTGCTATTTGAAAAACGCTCTTGGTGTTGGCATTATTCAGTTCATTGGCGAAGTAGGCACGTTTCGCGGCTTCAATGAGGTGATTGACGTGTTTCAGCTGGTCCATAAATGTTGTGAAGTCGGAATCAAGATGACTTTTTCGCCACATCCGTTCACGCCGGCGACGAACTTTACGAGCCGCATGGATTTCAGCGTTGTACCACGGCTGGCGAAGACGGACTTTACGGCGACGGGTATGAAGGGGGGCAAGACGGTCAAGCACACCTGTGATAGCTGAGTTGAAGTGTAAGACCAGTTCACTCGGATTGGACATATCAATGCATGGCTTGATGCTTTTTCCAACATCACTGCTGAACATATGCAAATCAGCAGATCGGAAGTCACGCGAAGTGTGAATGGAGTCAGCGTGAGTGGGTTTCGTGATCTGGAGTTTGCAGTGAACGACACTATGATCTGATAAAAAGTTATCAAAAACATCGCAGGACGACACTAGATTGTCCTCTTCTCGACCAAGGACTAGGTCAAGGATATGACCACTCTTGTGGGACTAGTGACATGTTGCGTGAAGCTACAAGCAGATAAAGATGACATGAATTGGGAGACATCAGATCGAGATGGCACATTAATGTGTAGATTAAAGACACCAACAATAAGGATTTTTTGTGTTGTCAGCACTAAATCACAGATGAATGTCTCGAATTCACTCAAAACTGCGAGGTTGTGAACCCATTTTTAGGGGAGGGAGGGGGTCTGTAGGTAACTACAATGTTGATTTCTCGTCCCTTATTGGTGAAGTGAGCATGTTCAAAAGTAGTCATACGATTAAAAGGATGACGGAACATGCCAAGCGGAGTTTTATAAAGTAAGCCAACACCACCATAGTTATGGGTAGTGTTAGAGTTGTTAGACAATCGGGGAACATTGATGAAAGAATATCCCGGAGGAGTTAGTTCACCAATGACAATAGAACTGTCATCGCTAAGCCAGGTTTCAGTTATTGCCATCAAATCAATATCATGTTCCAAGACGTAGTCAGAGAAAGCGGTGGTTTTATTACAAATTGATCTGGCGTTCCAAAGGTGAACGTCCAGCTGCGTATTGGGGGCACATGGGGGATGGGCCTTTGATGTAAAGCTAGAACCATGCTTAGCTTTGCGGCGGCCAGCACGGGCGCCTCTATGAGTTTTTGGCTTCGAATTGATCCCAAGATTCAATATGGTAGACCAAACATGTCGCGAGATGGACAACTTTGAACAGGTCTTGCCAATTGCAGAGAGTTTAGTTGAGCTATAAACAGTGTTTGATTGGCTGGATTGATTATCATCATGATGCAGGTCTGGGCCGGAATGAAATAATGCAATGGCGTCGTTACCGAGACTCGAACCTGTAAAGAGAGAACAATTTATTATACACAAGAGAGCATAGCCTTAACCCACACGGCTATGAGGCGTTGATACAAAGATTGGTTTGCTTGTCCTACATGTTTCTCCCATAACCTGGTTTACTAAAGGTCATAATGAATATGTAATTTTTATGAATATTAAAATAAGCTGTGATTGTCCAATACTTTGCATAAACTGAATTTTCATAAATTTATGAATGAAAACCTGCCTTACACGTCAGTCGCGCAAAAGGTTATTTCGGATTATTCCATTAGTAGGAGTCCTAGGTAAGTTATATAAACCACCTAAACGTTTTTAAACCGAACCGTCCCCGACTACCCCCGCCGAATAATTCCAAAGGCGCTGATTCCATCAGAAAGCCACACAATAAATCAAAAGATAGAATTAATAATAACAAACAACAACTATTGCCATTTATTGAAACACTTGCTCTATTTATTAACCCAAAATGACGACCAGGAGGTGCGCGTTTAAGTGCGCTGCGCGTTTGCAATGGGTCTATAAAATGGCGGTCTTAACAGATTCCGTGCGCGTTATTAAATAAAAACATCAGTGCAATTTATATCCTAATTTACGGACATTCATATCATCAACACACGTGTGCTAATGTACCTAGTTCTAATTTCCCCCCTAAACATCATCTGCGTTTACCCCTTCCAGAAATCGAATAGTCCTATCGAATTTCCATCGCGCATGAACGATGACCGACTGATTGGAGAAATTGCAAAACGCGCGAACACACACACAGTAGGAAAACGATACAAAATGGCGTTGGGCCATTTTCTCACGTCGCGTAGGCCGGTTTTCGGCCCTTTTTCACGCCTTTCCAATTTTTCCTACAACCTATTCATACTTAGGATATTTTTCTCCACTCCTTCCGGACAGGTAAGACCCAAAATTTTCTTAATTCGGGGCGATTAAAGTGGCGGCCGCCTCCGGAATTTTACCCATAATGTTAAGCAAAAGGTGGCTGTGGAGTTATGATAGTAGGAAATACGAGTCTTGCAATATCCCTTGGGTCGGTTGTAAGAACATGGAGTATCTACACGGTTGCTAACAACAGTAACCCATTGTTCATCACAAAGGTTCAGTGAGCACAATAGTGTTACTAGGAAAAGAGTCGTTATTTCCATTGTTCGAAAGATGCTCACCTGTGAGGTAACAGCTCAGACTATTGATATTTAAATGTTTACGCACCGTTGAACATGACTGGGTAGAAATGGCTGCCATTAGCGATCGATCAGGTACGAGAAATATTTCAAGAAGAACTTGAAGATCACATCAGTCAATGAAGACTAATCAGATGAATCCAGTAGATCCTATGATGATTAAACTATCACATATCAACACTTGAGGAACTATGTCAGTCACAATCTCACTAAAAAGATGGTATTTTTTATGGAGAGGGGCGATAAGACGTGGCAGCCTGCTAAGCGCACACTTTAAACATGATAAGATTCAAGTCTCTAGGAGTTATACCTTTTGCGAAAATTTAAAAGAAGGTTCTCAGATAAGGTGGGGGGAAAAACAAAACAATAACAATAGGTTTTCGGCTATTCGCCGAACACCCCAAAAAACGCAACGTTTCCTCTAGAATGCTGGCATATTCGGTAATGGTAAATAGTTCAACTTACCTGCAACATTATTTGTTGCACTAATATGACTGTAATCCAACCAAGAGCCCACACATTTGAATCGTAATAGTCCTCGAGAGCAGGCAACAAGACGCCGATACTTTTCAAGAGACCTCCCCACAGGAGAAATGCGGCGTTTATGCTCGCTACCAGCATACAACTGTGAATTGAAGAAGCCTTCAACGCCATCACATGTCTATTACACGTAGGGTTTAGTAAATTAAGTATATTCTGTTGCAATTGACTGTACATTTGCCAAAATATATACACACACCAAACAAGCATCAACTTCATGTGTCCCCTGATCACTGCTATTAAGTCAGTTAAACAATTTGGAAGCGAATGTGTTTTTTTCCCTCAGACGAGAAGTCCTACTGACCCCACGGAGCCTTCGTCGTAGTTGTGGATTGCTCCATCGGATTTGTGAGTTGGTTCGTCGTAGTTGTGAGTTGCGGGTCGGGTTTTTTCTGAAATGGGCGTTGTGGTTGTAAATTGTTCGTGATCGTACTGGTTGTGAAGTTCCGTCGTCTTTGTAAGTTGGTCCATTAAAGGGACATATCGGCTTACTGTTTACCTAATTTAGTGATGTGGAATCACAGACAATAGTTGTTAGATGGTTGTTGTAAAAGTATATACAGTGTATATCAAAATATCACGTAATTGACGAAGAATGTGAAAAAAACTTAATATTTAAATTTGGTTCAGTTATTCACTTTTATACGGAAGTCAAACTAACTCCGAAGATTACCTGACTTTCGTTTTTTGAAAAATGTTCTGAAACAGCAAAATTTGATGGTTTCTCTTAGGAACCGGTTTTCTCCATTCCGGGAAGACCTTTGGAGTCATGTTTTAGTCTATTTTGTAGCCCAAATAGCCCAACGAAGCCGGTGAGTCCCTTTAATGTTCTGAAGTGCTTTGTCGGATTTGTGAGCTGCAGGTGCGTCCTGGTTGTGAGTTGTGTGTCGTTATGGTTGTGTAATGGGCGTGGCTCTAATTCTAAACTTGACAATGTCCTAATACCGTATCTAGCCAATGCTATTGCGTCTTGTGTTCAATCATAATAGACTCCTTGTGGTCAGAGACTTAGACATGTCTATTCATCAGACCAGGCGCAGCGAAACGCCAAGTGGCAACCCATGCAAGCTGCACACGCTGTGGAGACCTGTGGAGACCTGGCAGAGCCGACGTTAACGGAAGTGTAGGCCTAACACTCTAGTATGTCATTGCATTTTGAAAAAACATTTCAGATCAGCTTATGAAAAAACAATGCTTTTACTTTGTTCTTTCCACACTGTTCAATTTAAAAACACATTTTTTCCAGAGACGTTTATGCAAAGAGACCAGATTTGTGACCCACGCAGACTTAAAAGTTACAATTACGTTTTTAATACAATAGCATAGGGACTTAACTTTAAATATTCTACCCAACATGATTGTATGCCAATTATAACTCAAAGATGTTCGATATTTACAAGGACATAGGTCTTTTTGAATGACTGAAACGATTGAGAAAAACGAAAATATTTGTGCACGAAAATTATTTTGAATGCATTAATAGCTTTAAAAAAAGAAACCCTATAGTTTGAATGAGTTGGGGAAATGCGTGAATCTGAATGCGTGTTAATAAAATTAAACTAATTTTTGCTGAAATTGGCCGGGAAAACCATAATAGGTTTGATAAATACAGAAAATTATACACAACGACAATTAATTATTTGGATAACAAAACAAGTGTCACTTGACCTATGTTAAACCACTTTAATTATTGTTAATACCATGTTTTCTGGTTTTTGACTTTTTTTTGGAAACAGCACCGTAAAAAATATTAATTTTGAAAACAAGTTAAAAGCAGTAGTAATTATTATGTTTTCCACTATCTTAAAAGCGTAGCTTACAAATTTGCTTTGCATTAGTAGGTTTTAGCTACAGATTAGTAGCTTCTTAATAGCTGTATTAAAGGAAAACAAGTCATCGAATGGATACAATTTAAGCGCCATGCTATTGAGAGGTCAGGACGCTGGACTTCTCAATAGAATGTGTAAGTCCGAACTTCCGGGACCATTGTGATCCCAACCATTAGGGAGTTTTACGTGGGCGAGATTTGTTTTGTAAATTACCTTAGTTTAACGTTAAAACGAACAATTATGTTGTAGGGTATGTGATACTGAGTAATAAACAGTATAAAAGTACAATTGATTCAACAAAATAACGAAGAAAACTAGAGAGTAAGACTTGACAATCGTTTCTGGTTACTTGTAAACAATACGCACACATTCAGGCATGATTGGCAAATGGGGCTTCTAAAAATAAACATCCTCGTCCTAAGTTTTAATTTTGTTTCAATGTTATTTTGAACAAATTATTTGTAGTGTATAAAACTTGAAATGTTATTTATAGCAACTTGCTGTTGGTATTTTTTTTTCAAGAATGTTATATAAATAGAGCTTAAAAAGAAGATTTGATTTCATTTAAAAATACAGTTTTCGTTCGAGTTTTTTTCTCGTTTTCGATATGCGCAATACTGGCACAGTCTTTAGACCTTTCTTTTGCAACGTCACAGCCGCGGGTTTTGCCAAAGTATGGGCGGCCTTACCTGCAAAAGGTGCAACAGTTTCTTATCTGACAAATAATGCTATCAATTTAATATCTGACAAATAATGCTATCAATGTAATACCCATGTTACTGATAAATAAATTTGACTATCAAAAACAAAGGGTAAACTAACACTTCATAAAAACAAATTATAATGTTTTGCTAAAAATGGCAAATTTTTGCCAAGCCTATATTAAAATATTTTGGCTACCCAAGGCCTTCCATACAAATTGGCGGTCAATGTTTGGAAACAAAACAAAAAGCTAGGTATGTTTCCATGCAGGAATGGGGGACTTTTGTTTTTAACGGATACGCATGCCTAGGTCTATAAGACGTATGACGACAGAGAAGAAGGTTCCTTGTAGGATAGGTACAAACTATTACCTTTTTTATTAATTTCATTTTTATTTAAATGTTTCTCCCGCAGGCCTAAGTTGAAAAAACCTTCATACAGGGCTGACTAGTGTGTGCTTTGCTTGGATGAAATGGTTAAGGGACTGCCGATTATTTCTTTTCAGGCACCAGGACATCATTCTGCCAATTTTCCTGAGCTGCTGCCTGAGGATCACCGGGAACTATCTTTTTCCTCTTGAAAAATCCAACCTGTGAAAACAAAAGACACAAGCGTTGTTTAATAACACGACCAGTGTCGTAACCCCCCCCCCTTATTTTGCCTTCATAAGTTGGTAGATTATAGCTTTATTTTATTTTTTAAAGGTATTATGTCTCTACACTAAATGGTGTAACCAATAGATCAGGTAGGATTCGACAACTACGCCTTAAAACAAACAGGTTTAAAGGAACAATACAGAATTGGTAAGAAAAAAACTTGTAAAATGTACTTTTTGGTCATAGATTTACATAAAACTTACACGGTCTAATGATGATGATAGTAGAAAACATCCCTTGAAATATTTCTGTCTGAAATGCCATATTTGATGAGAAATTAATAAACTAATTTTCCGATTGGAGTTTATCGCTCAGTGAGCGTTTTATTCATTTTTTGAATCTATATGATTTCTTGCAAACGTGTAATCGGTTTTTCACTATTTTCTCGTGACCCAGATGGCCGATCGATCTCAAACTTCTACAGGTTTGTCAGTTTATGTATATGGTGGATTACATAAAGTGCTTACACTGCCAGCAACTGTTTTGTTAGCAAAAACCAATTCTGTAATGTTCCTTTAAAACTCCTTCATACCCAGTGCCATCCACAGCTTTAAAAGTAGTTTATCAGATAACTTTTTATGTTAACAACCTTCAGGCTCGTCTTATTTTTGAGACTCTCTTTTTCACTTATGTGTGGATGATTGTTTAATTGCAAAGGTACTATTTTTTAAATGTAAATTGTTTGATGCTGTACAATGAACATCATATAATTTCATGTGTTTTCACACAATGAATGCGTAAATTAATTTGAATTGAACTGATTTGAGTTATTAACTTGACGACTTGGTTTACGTTTTTGTAAAAAATAATAATAATAAAATTACAAAAATAAAATAACAAACACTTATTGTATTAAGAAAAGCAAAAATCCGCCACGGAATTTGATTTGTTACCTTCCACATTATGAAGAAAATTATTGCTAGAAGTACACCACCACCAATCACTGCAACAATGTACGCCCAAAGTGGAATATTTATCACTGAAGGCACGGGATTAACTGAATTACTCTGTCCAATTATTTGAGTCGAAACCTGCACACAAACATGCAATAAAGAATATCACTTACGATCACTGAAAGAATTTGCAGTTCCTGTGGCATGGGGGATTTTGTCCCCAAGAGTGTGTGCCCCCCCCCCCATACGGTTATAACATAGACTGAAGGAAGTGAATTAAAAAGAGGGCGCTATCAGACAAAATTCCTACAAAGTCCAAAGGGATGTGCCACGCATCAGAGAGTCAGCTCTAGATATATGGTAACATGACTCGTCCTGTTATTGAAGTAGGAGGTGAACCACTTTCGGGGCAGTATTTTTTATGCCAAACTAATTTTGGAGACGATGCAGCATTATGATATGATCCAGAGTGTCAAACGCAGCCGTAAAATCAAGCATAACCCAAAACTGTCCAGTGCCTTCAGAATGTCATTTTGAACGCATAATAATGCTGTATCGGTGCTGTGGTCAGCTTTGTAGGCTGATTGTAGGGGGTCTGCAAGAGAGGGCTTATTGATATGTTGTTTTCACTGAACGAATTTTAACAGAAGATGATGTTTACGGACAATACACAAAATACATAACAAGCAAAGTTGTTAAATGTCTGTACTGCAGGTCATTGTCAGATTTGTTCGTGCAATACCTTTAGTGAAAACTTATAACTTCAAAAATACAACAACAAAAAATAGCTAATAAAAATTGAAATATAAGTTTTGGGGGTCAAGTCGGCCGAAACTCGGACCTAGTATCTTTCAATCATCTGGTCAATTATCTTTGCATTATTCACGTCTGATGGTTCAAATTAAATCTAGCTGGTCTTGCAATAAGGATATGTATGTCATTGTTGCCCATATTTAATGTAAACTGTCTCACATCGGTGTGTTTCAAACTTTCTGATTTCTTCTAAATACTAAGGTGTTGTGCTATCCTGTCTAAGAGTGTATAGTTTTAGGGTTCCATTGTTGAAATTTCATTTGTGGAATAATGCCTAAAGAGAAGCTTCATTTGACCTACCTCAGAAGCAGCGACGGGTAACATATCGGGAAGAAGTGACTGGTCGTACGGCATCATAAGCACAGTGGCATTAGCCATCGACGTGATTAAAACTTCGTTATAGCGTTTCTGTCGCAACAATCAGAATCATTGCAACATAATCAGAAACAAAAACAACAACAGAAACAACAACAGCAACAACAGCAACAGAAACAACAACAACAAAAACACCAACATGTCTGCTAACTATTGTCAAATAATCTAAAACAAAGAACATAATTTAGCTGTTGCAAACTGCTTATACACCAACCAAAATTACAAGTGGCATCAATGCAAGAACTTGTAAATGGCCTCGCGTTTCTTTCCTAGCCGAGTCTTGCAGAGAAAGAATCTGCTAAGATCAAAACGTGGGGCCGTTCACATTTTGTTTATTAAATCTAAAACACACTTTGTTGTGAGGTTGGTTATAGCTTTGGCCTACACGTTTGCATAGAATGCAGGTATCAACATCGTTGGTTTTGGAATGAAAAACTTAATTCCAATCGTCTAATTTTTAAAAACAATACAATCTGTGAAAGGTTTTCCAAATTAGTTTGAAAAATGCCGAGAACGGCTTAGGGGACTTTAGTTATGGGTTCTTCATAACTATACTTGTTTATATAGATTGTTACAATCTGTGCTTTTGGTACTGCCAGACTATGTTGGTGTTACATTTTAGGGCCTCGCTACACTGAAGTAAGGGTTTGGAGCTCAGGGCCCAATTTCATAGAGCTGCTGAAGTAGCAAAAAATGCTTAGCCGTTTTCTGCTACGAAAAAAATAATCAGGATACCAGTCACAGATGGTACATGTAGAATGGTATCTTGGCTGGTTAACTTATTCTGGTAAGCAAAATGTTGTTGTTCTTAGCTACTTTTTGTGCCCACGGAGCTCCTTGAATTTGGGCCCAGGTGTCTGACTATTAAGTATAAATCTCTGGTTACAGTTAAATTGCGCGTAGGTGGATACCAACGGACCTCTATCTTATAGTGGAGCCAGCAATTTTTATTTGTAGAAACGGTTTTTCTTATTATTATTCTTGTTGTTTGTTTGTTTGTTTGTTTGTTTGTTTGTTTGTTTGTTTGTTTGTTTGTTTGTTTGTTTGTTTGTTTGTTTCCTTGTTTGTTGGGGGTGTGGAAAAGACTATTACATAAATAATGATTACTTTTATTGACTTATTACCTGGAAGAATGTTTTCTCGTACATCCTGGATTTGATTCGAACAAACGCACTGTCCTTATCTGCGCTTGCGCCACTCGGTGCTTCGACCGTGCATGTGATGGCAACACAAAGTGCAGACTTTGCACTACATTCGATTGTCTTAGCAGTTCGACTCCTTTGTGGAACTGCTTCCGATGTTTCATCAGCAGCAGTCTGACGTCGTTTACGTGAAGTGGAATCCAAGCTGGACTGCCTAGAAGTCAATTTGGCGGTACCGTTAAGGTTACCTGGCTGCAGCTGGAAACAGCAGAGGTAATGTTTTAAATGATATTCAAACTATGCACAAAAACTACAATCCCAGTTATTTTATGTTGAATACTTTAAAACGCGTAGTTTAACAGAAGCCAGAAGGTAAGTAGTATTGCCCTTTATTTTCCATTTTGAAACACTGTAAGCAATAAGGGAATTATAGGAAAATTACAGTAAGTGTCAATAAAACTCATTAAATCTTACAATAAAAAGCCGATATATACAACTACACCTAGAAATTAAGGCCTTTGTTTAGCCAATGTTACTTCACTTAACACTTAAACGGTACCTCTAAGTATCAATTACAAGGCATAGGGGAAACTCACCTTCAAACCACCTGGGTTTACACCGCCCTCTACTAAGCATGCCTCCCCAGTTCCGAGATTGGCACTGACCAGATACAGTAAGTAATCCCCGTCGGCATCTGCCAGTGGCCAGTATATTTCAACTTTTGTTTTTCCAACCTCGCTTGGTCCAAGATTTCGAAGCTGGAATAAATTTAAGAGTTTGTGCTTGTGTGTGAGTTTTAATTATTCAATAAACGTACTCTTCAACATTCGATCCAGTAAGCATTTTCGTCAGTTGACCCGCAAACTGGTTGTAAAAATGGGATTTTAACTCGGGTTCTCTGTTAGTTTGACCCATTCAGCCTGACCCAGAAGTGGATCAAGCCCCAAGAGACCGGGACAATTCTGATCAGGGAGATTCGTGACGTGCACACTGCGCCGATTTGCAGTAAATTCATTCCATCATGCACCAATGCGGCACATGCCTGAAGTGCTTCCTCAACAAGATCTTGTACAAAACGCATCATCCCACTTCAGTGGTCTTGGATTAGACCGTTAAGCCCGCATGGTAAATCTATTGTTCTCGGAATTGTGCGCATGCTCAGAACTACAAAACAGACGACATCTTCCAAGGCGTTAAGAAGATAACTTCTAACAGATTATATTCACATACCATGTATAAGTGTTGGACTTCTGGCCCCGCCTCTTCCTCTGTTACAGGCTTCTCTAATGACTCAATTTGGCTCGCATTGGGGAAGAAGAAAAGAACCTGTTGTGGCGCAGATATCCTGTGTTATAAACACAAGCTAACTTTATTGCAATCGTCGATTCGTTACTGCCTAAAAAAGGTAAACTTTTCACATGAAATATGTAAATTGCACATCCCGCGTGCGCACTAACACTACTGTAGGGCAAAATGAGGGAATATCGCGCCTTCTTGTATGGGGCTGATGGTGGTGGGACGCATACCACGTTTGTGCGTCTGCCTAGTGCACAACTCTATTAGCCTTTTTGAGATAAGGTGGATATTATAGGACGGCACTGTTTACCAAAAACCAAAACCAAGTTTACCAAAACCAAATTGTGTTTATAGTAATGTGTCAACCATTATCTCAAAAGGCTAATGGCCTATGTACACATGCGTGAATGTAGTTGGCATAAATTATTTTCATAGGAAAAGCTTTGATTAATTATCTGAACACGAATGACTCCTTTGACATCTTTGAAATTTCCAAAGATTTGTTTTTCAATCTCAAAAGTAATCATTATTTGCAAGAAAATTGCATTTAAATCTTATATCTCGACTTGCAAAAGAACGTTTCAAATAAACAGTATATATTTTTTTGAAAAGGTAGAAAACGTTTTGAATAAGTTTGGCCAATCTTAACTAGTGATGTCCCACATATGCACAAAAGTTAAGTTCATTGACTTGAAATATTGTTCTTTAAAAACCTGACTTGGACTTAACTTATTTGGTTTATTAGTTGTATTGTTATAAACTATTTATCTTCTGTTTGTTTAGTTGCTTGTAGGAGTGTTTGTTTGTTTGTTTGTTTGTGTTTGTTTGTTTGTTTGTTTGTTTGTTGGGGTTTGTTTGTTTGTTTGTTTGTTTGTTTGTTTGTTTGTTTGTTTGTTGTTTGTTTGTTTGTTTGTTTGTTTGTTTGTTTGGATTATTGGGGTGTTTGTTTGTTTGTTTGTTTGTTTGTTTTTGATGTTTGTTTGTTTGTTTGTTTTGTTTGTTTGTTTGTTTTTGATAGTCTTGAAACGATTTGTTACATACCCGAAGAGTGATAGTTCAGCTGTTGCATAAACTCCTACAGTAACATTTGCGTAGTTGTCAGCACTGAGGTTCCTCGGTTCATAGTTATAACTAAAGGTTAAAATCAGAGTAACACTCACACACATTTACATTTTGTTTACCAGGCTCCCTTTATAGCGAGTAATCGGCAGGAAAGCTTACGTGGCTATACCATTATGGTTATATAATTTGACAAACATATTTTTCTTAAACGTCGTGCTTCTTTTCACCAGATACAACATGATTTTTTTTATTGTTCCTTTGCCACCAGTCTCCTGAAGATGACTAGATTAAGCTAGTCAAAACGTTAAGAATACACCAGACGGATCTCCTCACAGCCAAAACTCCTCCCAATAAGAGATTTTCACATTGTTGCATCCACAACAATTACAAGAAACATATCATCTCACAAGAAAAGACTCAAAATTTACATAATGAACATGGATCCGAAACATAAATGATTTTTACCCGTAAAATTATGTTTGGTATTTTGAGAGTCATTTGGTAATAGCTTGTTTTTACTGTATACTTTACCTGTCCACAGACATCATGATAGTAAACGTCGAACCAGCGTCTGACAGTTCATCATTTCTGATAATCAGTCTAAAACTCACCTGTACAAACACATAAAAAGAACTGAAAATCATGGCAAACCACAACCTCCAAAACATAAATCCGTCCGGGGAAGCACGTGTATTGTAGCTGTCTCAGCAAAACCACCAATTAGTGCATAACCCTCTTAACAATTATTAATTTACCCCCATCCTTCCAGATAGTCCTATTCTATTACATTTTACTTCAGTTCAAAGAATCAACGAACAAAAACTACTCAATTTTGTTTTGTAGCCAACATATCACATGGTTTGTCATGTAAGAGCCAAAACGTACCAATTATAGTAATTAGTCTATCAACTTAATTAGTCTAAAATATCTATAGACAAGAACAATGGAATGATCCACAAGGACATTATTATGAATTTTGTCAAACAGTTACAAGCCTAATAACAGTTAACTTCACTAATGTGTGTATATATAAATTTATAAAAGTTAAGTCACACTTTTATAGTGGAGCTACAGTACACGTGCTGTCGCCACATAACTCTGATTGAACCTGTCTCTGGAGGGTTTTTAATTGAACATTTCCTTTATGCATTGGTTTGTACAAAAACGTTGATGAAATAATAGCTTTGTCCTTACTGTGTGTTCTTCAGGAAGTGGGTTTCCAATGTCGCATTTCACTTCTTCGGTGTCTTCATCTGCCAAACACTCCACGGATAAATCCTGTATTGAGCAATTATAAGCACGCCATTGAAAAAACTATTCCTTTAAGGATAGCGTCATAGGCCCTATTCAAATCCACGGCTTCGGCTCCGGATTGGGCTTCAGGCCCAGTTTTCTTGTCTGAAACCCTGACCGCAAAGCATGCGTAAGTTAAAATAATTAAGAGAGCCTAGCTAGCCTGGGCGCAAATTTATTTTCTGCAGTACACGTCGGCTATGGAGTCAACAGTTAAGGGATAGGGAAGAACAGCCCATCTCTTAACTGTTGACTGTATTGACGAAGTATGCTGCAGAAAAAAAAAAATCGCAGCCTGGGCCGATTTTGAGCCGAAGCCGTGAATTCGAAAAGGGCCCCAGATTGTTTTTTGTCAACCTACTGCTGATTTAGAATCCATCCACGTTAGCGAGGTAACACTGCGGGTACTACCCATAGAAATAGAACACAGAGAATGCTGAGCTCGATTGTTGTCTGTGTCTGCTGTGCACGTCCTCTATGTCAACTGTGGACATAGAGTATCAATACCATGTGACATGTCTGTATGGCAAAATTAACCAGATCAACCAATTAAATGGGAAAGCTGGAATTTGCCACACAGCTAAAATGGCAGCGCGCATGACTTGCCTCAAAGCAGATAATGCACTGATAATCACACATAGCATTCTCTGTGTTCTATTTCTATGGTACTACCACATCTCTGCCCGCAGCATTCGCAAACGGACACCAACCCTCAGAAATTGAGAAGAGATTCATGCATTCCTACCAAAACTCGAATGCTTGTTTAATTTCAAAGATTCCAACGAATCATTGTGAGAATTTACACAATGTGCTTCAGTCACTGCCTAAATAGACTGTGTATGTCTCGCGCGTATACAGACTTCGGGACCATTGTGGTACCAACCATGGAGTTCTACTTGGTCAGGGATTTTGTTTCAATGTTAATTTGAACAAATTCTTTGAATAATAAAAACAAATTGAAATTGTGTTTAAGTCAACTTGCTACGGGGCTGTGGTTTTTTAAAGACTTTTTTAGAAATACAATTTTTAAAGAAGATTTGATTTAATCGAAAAAATATATGTCTTCGTTCGAGTTGTTTTCTCGTTTGTGCGAGACTTGCACAGTCTATCGGGACGTGCTCTTGAGTAATTTGGTTACTATATTTTAGCCATAAAAGAGGAGCACGTCATATGTGTTGAAATGCACGAGCTTTATAACATTCAGAAATGTTATACCAATCAACGTTTACGTAGAGTCTCAGGGGTGTTTTTTTTTAAGAGGATTAAAGTAAAACGATGACTTTATTTCAGGTAGTTTGACCTCCATTATAGATACTTAGGACAAGCAGGCCATACCGTGGATATTCTCTGAAGTCGGGCAAATGCCGTACCCTCTGGTAAGACAGCTTTGAAGGAGCTGTCGTAAGCGTCTTCGCCGTAATTCGTCACAGAGACGTCCAAGCTCAACTCCCAATCATCCCCCAGTACCACTCGATCAGTAGTGCTAATTGTGAAAAAGAGGATGGCATAAAAAACTAACACAACCAATATTGATGATAAACATTTCTTCTAAAATGAAGTTCTAGACGGTGCCGCCTTACACTAATGACAGCCAGAAATTAAAGGCATTTCATAAAACTCACATGGATTAAAGGCATTTCATAAAACTCACATGGCGATTTTTTAAAGATTGGCAGCACATTTTAATGAATAAGATACAGAATACAAAATCTGCCCTTATTGGACAGTGTAATACATAAATAAATGGTGGCTTCAATGGGATATCGACAAATACATTTCCGTCATTATTTACGCAAACATTCACGATTTGTGCCCCAAAGCGCAAATATTCACGTAAAAAGTTTCGTAAATATTTACGTTAATATTTGCGATTTTTGGCATAAATGTTCAATACTACGTAAATGTTCAACATACATCTTTGCAATTTGGAGCACAAATATGCCGTGAATATTCCGTGAATATTCCCTTAAATTTTTGCCACACGGCCGAAATTTTAATATTTGCGATTTGAGGCACAAATCGTGAGTATTTACGTAATATTACTACGTAAATGAACATTTTCAGCCCCCATATATATGTGTCAGTAGCCATAGTTAATATGTAGCCAAGGTATCTTGCTCAAATACACAAGTTCGAAGATGGTAATTCGATAAAATCACAGACGACCAAAGATTAAAGAAAACAAAAAGATGTGCTGGATTTGAAATGATAAAACAATACCAACGTAATGTTTTCCACTCCTTGCACGTTGCAGACTATACCATGACGTGAACAAAAAAGTATGACTTTTTACGATTGCTGCCGTGTAATATTTACAAGGATACTTACGTTTTAGCAGACAGCAGGAGGTCTGGAACACACAGATAATTTTTGCATGTGTTTTGAATGATTACCTGTATGTAAAAAGAGATCAAAAATGGATATCTCTATAATATATACAATGAAAGAGTGGGATCTTGGCTGCTCGATTTTTAAAGTTAGAAAATGCTATGCGTGAAATGGAGCTTTTCGGCAGTTTCTAGCAACACCCGAGTCAAACGACAAGTTTACTTTGCACAAGTGGGTTTAAAATCATACATTTTCAATTGTTTTGGTCAATCTGCACACCAAACAACTATGTTAGCAATTTTTATAGATAGGATTTCATGATAAATGTGCAGATATTATGTAGCCTACATATATATTAGTATAGCTAACAAAAATCAATGTAAGACGTATAAGACCTACAATGCAAATTCCCACCCAAAATAGTATGCGTTTGATTATTTCTTAAATATGTTATTTGTGTTACTATTTAGCCCATATTTTCTTATTTAGGAATATTCATTACAGGAATTGTGAAATTGAATTAAACTCACGGGTTCGACAAGAACAGGAACTGGAAGCTCGTTTAGAATTGGTTGCAATTCTGAGGTAGCGGATTCAACGGAGTTATTTGACGAAGAAACAAGTCCATATGTTAGGCGAACACTTATAGGATAATTCTTGTCTTGAATAACAATCTAAAGATAATACAAAAACATGACTGAGACGCACATACAGTTGCAGAGTAGAAAACTTGGTTTAGTTGATCATTAAAAAGCAATGTAATTATATTTTTGAGATCAATTTGAAACTCAATTACCAACTACAGTAGCAGGTCAAATTGTGATTGACAAAAATTGAACAACAATGTTATTTCGCCCACACCACTGATTTTTTAGCTATAAAAGACAAAGTAAATGATTTGTAATGTTCGAAAACAAGAATTAGTTCAATCTGAAAGCACACTTATTCACAAAAAAGCGAATCTTCAGAGAATTACTTTCGCTTGAAATAGTGTACAAGTCGAGTAGTTGAAAACCAATAACATCACCGCTACATAAAACCATTTCCATGGTTGAAATTAAGTACAAAATCCCTTTAAACAAACAAGGCATCTGTTCATTGTTTACACTGAAAGGTGTCCACCGAATGTGATGAAATAATTATGATGGTACGGAATGTATATACTCTGATAAAAACTGATTGAATATTATTGTATACTCTCCCAGAAGCCAATCATGTAATTTCTCTTAAAAGCACCGACTTATAGTGAGCTGTATGTTCACCACTTACTCGTATAACTAGGCACCAGATGTCTCGCCATGACGACTTACTGAACCTATACACTCAAAGTACTCCCGGGTCAAATTTGACCGGAATCCAGGTCCCAGGGGCCCTGACCCAATCAGGGTCAAGCTAACCCTGACCCTTATCCGGGTCAGGCTAACGGGTCAGGCTAAAGGGGCGATTTTCACTCTGATTATGCGTCAATTTCTTCCATGTCTGGGTAATTTTTGACAAAGATTCCGGGTCATACTGATCAAGAAATGGGTTGGGTCCCGAGGTACCCAGATCCGCGTCGATTCGGACCCGGAAGTTTTAGGAGTGTAGATGCTATAACTTGACTGTTTCAGTGTTAAGTCGTCTCTGAAGCGATCATGGCAAACCGACTTATTCCATAAAATAAGTCAACTTATGAGATAGTGGCCTGGAGCTTTGTCAACTTGTACTCTCCGAGATCTGCGTGAAAAAAAATAATAACCTCCCGCGGCCGAGTCAGTAGATTGAAACGCAACACCTACCTTCACATAGGCTAGATGTTTGTGACACTTGAAACTCTCATGCGTGGTGAGTCGAATTGTTTGAGTTAGCTTAGAAGACTCCAAATTGTTTTCTTGAACGAATGCTGCTCGATCAGTTGTTGTTAAACTTGTGTCTAACTCTAGAGTGTACTGTACATCTGGAAGAATGCAATGACGTTTGCACGTTATAGATAAACACTAAATCCAAACTTTGGTCAACTATGTGAAGCATAATAATAACTGGTTCTTGTACAGCTCACATAGCCCAGTATCTAGATCAAGGTGCTTTACAACATTATTATCCCTTCATCGGGCATACTTACACCATTCCTCCAACGCTTTTAGCTCCCTGCGGAGCTTGCAAACCCAAGCTGCTTAAATTAGCGCTAAGGGATTAAACCAGCACACTACTGTCTCAGCCCTCTCATGTTCCCATTTATACACCTGGGTTAAGAGAAGCAATTATGGTCAAATGCCTTGCTCAAGGACACAAGTTTCATGACCGGGAATTGAACCCACACTCCATCAGAACTTGAGTTCGATGCAGTAAACCGCTAGGCCACGACACACCACAGACTTTTTACTAGAATTTTAGTCGATGGGTCTGAATATTATGAGTCCTTTAGTGATGATACACTAAAATTACTTAAACAATTGGGTTTTGTTTTAAGAGTATATTTACTTCACTACTCATATCTAGTTTTCAATAAACACATAAACACATCTAAATATTTATGTATTACTATTATTATTTGGGGCTTTAATTGCTGCCCCTTCTTCTTTTCATTCCACAATTGTTTTATTTTATTTTATTTTATTTTAAATATGGGCAAAGGTCACATTCAATTAATGTCAAATTCTTCGCATCTTACCGATATTTTCCGGTATTCCTCTTCCTTTTGCCGAGAAACACGCAGTCACGTTGAAGCTAGAATGAACAGCAAAGTAAAAGAAAGTTAACAAACAAGAGTAAAGAAAACAGTTGAAGTTAATCTGTTAATCTTGATTATAATTGTTATATCATTTGCTTTGAGGTTGTATTGATAGTTGTACTACGTAATGGCTGGTGAATGGCTGGAAGCCAATGTTTACGCAGCCTGCAAACTACAGCAAGAATGCAAAACTTACACAGTGCTAAAGATTTCATAATTATACACATCTAAATTGTGAGTACCGGACACATAGCGGACAAGGGAAAATCCTAAATGACCCAGTATTTTTCCTTTATGTAAAATTTTGACAACAAAGTGGTGATTACTGGCAACAAATGAGTAAGGTGGTCACTGGGAGTAACGAGGTTGGCCCTCTCACGTTTGAATGGACAGGGGGCGAACAGTTACAGAAAATCTTAATTGCATCGGCTTTGCGCAATCTTGCAGTAAAGCATGGTTCTGTTTTTGTGAAGGAGTCACTTGACTAACAGTTCCACTTAATATATAATTTATTCAAAAAGTGATTTTTAAATATGGCCCGTAACTGATCTTAAATGGAAAACCAGAGAAAAAGGATAACAAAGGTCACAAATCCCACCCAAGTGATATGCCTGTGGAACGTTTTCACAGAGCACGAGAAAGTACTGAGAGTGCTTAGCACACATCGGTGAAGGGCAAAACACATTGTTCTTTATCCCCGGTGCAAGATTAACATCCATTAATAATCAATGTTAAAACATCTTTGATCTGTTAGAATGAATTTAAACTTACCTTGTTGCCATTCTTCCTGTTGGTAATCTGTAATCCTTGATGTCAAGATTAATCTGTTCTGGCTCAAAGGTCAATGCTTTCTGAACTTTTACAATGGGTCGTGCTCTGATTGAATTATAAAAAAGGGAAAGAAACAATGATCGTGAGTTATCGCTTTCTTATTCTTCGTAACGGTGTTACGCTACTCCGTTTATCCAGTGCGTTCTCTCTATAGGGTTTTTCGAAAACGGAAACTTATACCCAGGGTGACTGTATTATTGTATCGTGGCCGAGCGATTCACAGCACTGGACTCAAGCACTGCGGTCAGCAGAGTGTGGGTTCGAGTCCCGGTCGTGGCACTCGTCTCCTTGAGCTACTTTACCCAAATTGTTTTGTCTTTTGGATGGTACATAAGACCGTAGATCCCGTGGACTATAGGATTATTAGTGCACGTAAAAGAACCTAGAACAATTATCGATGAAAAGTTTAGGCTAACCCCGGTGTTTCTGGTTCACATTAGTAAGCACCCTTGTTTACAGCGGTTTCTTCAAGCTTGCAAGCTACAGTGATTAACCCACACAAGAGGCATCCTTGTTTCATTACCAGAGATATAATAATATAGTAATAATATAACTTATTTACCTGAAACTCATTTGCATACTTTTATACTACGTGTTTAATAGATAATTATGGCGATAATGGTTGTTAAACAAACAGGGAAAAAACAATTATTTGAATAATTGGTTTAAAAGTGAATGCGGCACTGATGATAAAGATGGCAACGTTGCGGATGAAAAGATGGTTGGGTAGAGGAGGAGTGGCAGGAAGTGAGGATGGAAGTCAGAAAAAATTCGGATCAACAACAAATAGAATCAAACACATCAAAAACAAGCAGAACAACATAATGCTAAAATCCAGCAGGATTATAAGTATTTGTTTCTTAATTTACCTGACGAGTACAGCGGTGGACGACTCAGACGCTCCAACCATCATATCTTCAAAAGACAAAATCAGTTGAGAAGTATCTTTTTACGTATAAAGCCTTTTGGATGAATTGTAACAAAATAACGAAGTTATCTGTTCTGATGGACAATTATGCCAAGTACCTTAACCCCAGGAAGTATACAAATGCAGGAAGGTTCCACTACTTATTGGCACCACAGTAAGCCAAAGAGTTCGATTGGCAGGGGTGACAAAGCTATAGTCCCTAAAAAAAAACATAAACAACCATTGGCCCCCTCTTAGATATGAGAAAACGTGCAGATGCAAGTACATGTATTTCGGTGTAAAGGGTGTACTACACTATTTAGCGAATGAATCTTTATATACGCCCTGGGGTCGATTTCACAAAACTCTTCCTAACTTAGGACTAGTCCTAGGCAATGCTAAGAGATAGGACTAGTCTTAAGTTAAGACCAGTTGGTCCTAACTTCAGATAAGACTAGTCTTATCTCTTTGTGAAATCGGCCCCTGGGCTCGAATTGACAAAGCACTAAGCTCCATCTTAGGATGAGCTGTCAGTATTACCATGGTGATTTGTATTATGACATCGCACCTTGCTTAGTAATCAAGATTGATACACAGCTTAAGATTAATCTTTACTCTTTGTGAAATCGAGCCCAGGTTGCAAACGTTTGCCTACCTACGCGTCAAAATTAAACGCGTTGAGTGCAAAAGTCGTTTGCACACGCCTGCGAAACTCGGCAATCGCTCTGGGGAGGTGTTAGCTATGTTCGCCATCCATGTGTTCGCCAACCCAAATAAAATGGTGGAAAACAGCGCAAAGGCGGTAACATAGCAATTAATTTTGGACTAAAGTGACCTAACTCTTACCTCAAACAAATCTGATATCCTTTCATATTTGATAAGATGTGCATATATGGAATACTTACCTTCGTACTCGTTACCATCCATATCCATCCCACCAGTGAGTGACGTTCCAAACGATTTAATGTTCAAGCCGAAGTCTGACGGTCGTAACACCTGAGCAAGATTTTAAAAAGGCTCGGCTATTTAAAGGAACATTACAGAATTGGTTTTTGCTAACAAAACAGTTGCTGGCAGTGTAAACACTTTATGTAATCCACCATATACATAAACTGACAAACCTGTAGAAGTTTGAGATCGATCGGCCATCTGGGTCACGAGAAAATAGTGAAAAACCCGATTACACATTTGCATGAAATCATATAGATTCAACAAATGAATAAAACGCTCACTGAGCGATAAACTCCAATCGGAAAATTAGTTTATTCAATTCTCATCAAATATGGCATTTCAGACAGAACTATTTCAAGGGATGTTTTCTACTATCATCATCATTAAGAAGCGACTCAAAATAATACAGTGTCCGCCTCAAGGTAAATGGGAAACTGACTATTATTATTTTGCTTAATCAATTCAACACAACGGCTTATGGAAACCCAATAAACCGGGACAATAAACGACGAAAACAACAACAACCGTGAATCGAATAGTAAAATTGATTTCTGTTATCAGCAATAGATCTGTTAAAATTAAATTTAAAGAAAAAAAGTATAGTTATTTATTGTTAAAAACAATAACAGTCAGAGGAGGTCCCGTCTTAATTTATGTTAAAAATGTGCAAACCGTGTTGTTATTATTAAAAATTATTGTTCAAAGTGGAGAGAGAGTAACAATCGTATTAATAGTATTACTATTATTTTTGTTTTACATATAGAATAAATTTAATTGATATTGTCTACTGTCAGCAACAGCTAGTCTACATAT
Organism: Pycnopodia helianthoides; assembly: GCA_032158295.1. Taxonomy (NCBI): domain Eukaryota; kingdom Metazoa; phylum Echinodermata; class Asteroidea; order Forcipulatida; family Asteriidae; genus Pycnopodia; species Pycnopodia helianthoides. The sequence goes on from CM063263.1 coordinate 4,060,378, forward strand.
CGCATGTTATCTTGTGACAATCCATAAGTGCCCCCGGCCCCCGATTTGACTAATTCAAAAAGGCCACCGTTGAAGGTGAAAAACATATTGTAAATTTTTCTATTGATTTTTTTTTTTTTCAGAATAAGAGGTTACAAGAAATGAAATTTGGCATCTGCGCCAATTTTTCTACCTGCGAAACCGTCTGCTTTATCCCCTTTTTCCGCCCCTGATAAATATAGACGATCCCATCATCAGCATACGGTGCTCCAACGGCAATATCTATTGAAGACAACATCAACAAGAAATTGGGTTACTCGAACAGACAACTGGTAACCTTAAAAGCCCATTGATAAGTGTTTAATGCTTTATGTAATTTCTAGACCAAACTATTTTACGCGCATGTTTTCGGAGGTAAAATTTGTTTGTCAAAAATTTTCAAATCTAACGCCTCCTTGATCAATGATCAATCCGCTATAACAAGATCGCTGGGACTGGCCTAATTACCTCTTTATAACAGGAACGTTGTTGTAAGAAGACAGCAAAGCAAAGGAAAAATTTAATTTGTATAATTTCACATGCATGGAATGTGTACAAAAACTGAAAAATAGTGCCCGAGAAACATATCGCAGTTTGTGTTACCATTGAAACCATCATCATTTATGTCTCCAAGTGAAGCAATACTAAATCCAAATTGACCTCCTGGGTGGGTACCAGTCAATGTGTCAGTTTCCGTGAAATCACCCTGAGGGGAATGAAAGGGATTGTTATAAATACATGCACACATTTGTCACTTTCACGCGTTATCCTCTAGTTTATTAGTAGTAGTATTATTATTATTATTACCATGACTATTTCTTTATGCAAAATGTATTGTTTCTCTAGATATTAGATGAATAAGGACAGCATAAACACCAAAAGTACACTAAAAGTATAAGCAAAAAATCAACTGCAAATTCTCAGTCTCTTTTTTCTAACATTGTTTGACAAACAACAGCGGACCCGTATGCAGTGTGACCATTATAATCAAATATTGATTCTAAAATTTAAAAAAATATGTTAGTAACTTAGCTTTAAAGACACTGGACACCTTTGGTAATTGTCAAAGACTAGTCTTCTCACTTGGTGTATCTCAACATTATGCACAAAATAACAAACCTGTGAAAATTTGATCTCAATTGGTCGTCGAAGTTGCGAGATAATAATGGAAGAAAAAACACCCTTGTCACACGAAGTTGTGTGCTTTCAGATTGATTTCGAGACCTCACGCGCGTGAGGTCTCAAAATCAATTCAAATATTTCACTGAGAAATTACTTCTTTCTCAAAAACTACGTTACTTCAGAGGGAGCCGTTTCTCACAATGTTTTATTTTATCAACAGCTCTCCATTGCTCGTTACCAAGTAAGTTTTTATGCTAACAATAATTTTGAGTAACTACCAATAGTGTCCAGTGCCTTTAATACCAATTATAAAAGTTTAAACAAATACCTGTGCATTTTGACGGTAGACGTGTACTTGACCCACCTCCCACCTTTCAATTAGATTATTAGGATCCACATACATAGGCGCTCCGATAAGCAAATCGTCAAGTCTACCGATAAAAATCAATCAAATTCAAATTATCAAAATCTAATTTTTGATTAAAATCTAGCTTCGATCAGTCATGTTATTTAAATGAAAAAGAGTTTAATGCAATATTGAATTATTCAAATGAGAGAATTTCTAAGAACATCACATGCCACGGTAATTTTTACTTAGACAGGGGGACCCCTGAGTGCGCATATAAGCACCACGGAAACTGTTTAAAAAATTGCCTTTAACAGACTTGCTTCCAAAGAGTCTACTAACATTGCACTAAAGCCAGGAGTATATCAATAATAATAATAAATAGTCCAAGTATTGGCTTGGAAAAAAGTTATTTTACCGTAATAATATAGTTGTTGGTTCATCTAATAATTTTCCAAGGGTTTGGCATGCCAGCCAACTTGTACACAAAACTTGAAAGATTAATAATATTGGTAGAGGAATATTTCATTTTATTTTATTTTATTTTTATCGCAAGCAACTTTTAATGTCTCCCTTTCAATAAGATGTAAAGTAGAGTTTGAAAAATGATTATCTTTCTTCTTTTATCAAATTTAATGGAAGTTGTCGCCTAGTATAAGTGCCCTCAGTGTGACAATACAAAAATTGTCGGCAAAATATAAATACAAACCCGTCATTGTTGACATCTGTTGCTACCAGAGCATGTCCGAAATAGGCAGATATCTGCGATCCCACAATTCGAATGTTATTGGGGTCAAGTCTTCGTTAAATACTGAAACCTGCATACGGCAATAGGACATGACAAACGGTTAGAAACGATTTGTATGTATCTACTCCTTATTTCCTTCCCAATGCAATTAATATCCGTGGAAAGACAACGGTGGAGAACGTACTGTGGCTTAGGAAGAAAGACGATCCTGTAATTTTTACAAATATTTGTTTACAACAAAATAAATACCACAAAATGAATGTTTATATAGTGTACATTTATATATGTTTTACCCATAGACCGGTGTGTGAACGCTGCAGTGAGACTGAAGTACTATTTCGTCGTGTAGGTTTTTGCATTTTTTTTTTAATTCCGCCCATGAATTTTCAAAAAAGTTCATTTTTTTTATTCCACCGTTTTACCATGCAGAAACAGATGGCAGTACCTCCATGCACTGGGCGAGTTCATTCACTTTGAAAATCCCATTACAACTCCAGTGGGTCGGGAGGGCTGCCATTGGTTTGTACGCAAAAATCTTGGCAAATCCTCAAGGGGTAGCCTTGTTCGATAACAATCATCAATCATCCTTATCCAGGTCAGCTCGTGGCTATCAGAGGAAGACTGTGTGAGACTTGTTTGACAGGTGAAGGTTGTTTATCAGGGTAACACTAAACTCATGTGGGGGGGCGTGTTTCCTGCACGAAAATTTAGTAGTGGAGCTGCACAATAATAAGTGTTACGTAATACGTACTGCAGGGTCTTAAGCACTGTATTTTCAGTACTTCCCTGAGTTCTGTGAGATTCGAACCCACGACCTTTGCCTTTCTAAAGCAGATGTCTTACCACTAGACCATCCGTGGTTAGAGGTAGTTCGAATCCAATATTTAAGCAGCGGGTTACCATAACAATTGGTGTTTGTGTAAAACACAAATAAATATATTTGTTCATTATTTTATGTGGCTGCAAACCATTTCTAGTTAAAGGATCTTGTCTCAACAATTCAGAAACTTTTGTGTGTGTTATTATTATAAAAACCGAAGAAGTGTTTCAACACATTTCTTACCACTCCCAGCAACGTTTCACCACGGGGTGCACTAGCTGCATATACTCCAGTGGTGCCGAATCTGCCAGTGACGACAGAGTAACCTCGGTAGATATTGTCAAAGTCTAGACTACGTTCGACACTTCTATGCACATCTGATGAGTTCAGCAGGGAGACAGATATCACTTGACCTTATGACAAAAAAGAGCTTTCATATTAAAGAAATAAATAATAATAATAATAAAAATCAGCCACTTTGTGTTATTCATAATTTGTATTTGAACAGGACTTTAACAATTTTTCTGTAGTGGTTGCTGTACTTTTGTTTCTTTGTTGTATAGCCTTTGTATAAAAGAAGAAGAAGAAGATTATATTGACTGTGGTACTAAATAGGGTCAAAATGTATAACAAAGGGGACCATTTTCGAAAATCTTTATTGGTCTCTTAGGGGGTGGATAAATAAATATTTACCTTGTAAATAGAAGCTTCCTGGCCCACCAAGAACTATTCGTTGATCCTAAACGGTCATATGAATTAAAAATCGTTTCAGTTTTGAGAAGACGTCATTCCAAGTTTTTATTTTATTTTGTGAAAATTGGCTTCTTATAAATTATTTTCTAAAGTACACGGAAACTTAGACACACTGCATTAAGCCCAGGTGACGAGTGTAGTTTGCTAGTTGACTTGTCGTGCGGCAAAAAGTAGCAAGTGGTCGACTAGTCGCGGCTTTTGCGGCAACATAAATTATCTTACAGCAACTGATATTACAATTGGTGGTTTTAATACTGTACACGGGGAATAGCACACGCACAACACAGTATTATGGATAACGCCAAGGAGGCATTATAATTCCGATCTTCACAACGATTGGTGTTATTATTTTCATATTCCTTGTTTACAATTGTTCAGTTTGAATGTTGTTTTAAGTCACCAACTTTTAAAGGGGGCAGCGTTTTCGTAAAAGAGACATAGAGGAAATAAATCTAGACAAGTTTCAGTGAACTTCAAATTTTCTCTGGAAAAAAAACATTAAGTACATTTAAGAACTGGTGACAAATATATCACATTATTTTGATATTCAAGTATTACATAATGTCAAGTATTACATAATGATGTACAAACTAATCGTCAAAGATATTCGATTTAAGGTAGCATTTTAAATTTCAATATAGATAATTCTTGTGGAGTTTGTACACGACAGGCCACGATAACACCTCACGTCTGTAAAACACACGGAGACCCATTAGAGCTCTACACCTGGAGTAAATAGTCGTAGAGCACTGTGTCATTCACACATAACTAGTTTGCAAATTAATTAGTCAAGCCGACAAGTGACAATGCGGTGGTACCGACTGTCTTTGCAATCATGTTGCAATCAACCAGCGACTAGTACTCTAGTCACTCTAGTCGCCAGGGATTACACTGCATTACAGGTTCGTACATACTTTGAGAAATGGGGTAGGGTTGATTTTAAAAAACTGCCACACACTTACAGGCATCAATATGAGATAAATTGTGTACATTGTTTATAATTGTAGCCCCTTCAGATTTTCACTGAACATTGCGTTTGTTTTGTTACATTACAGAGACTAGAAAATGAAGTGAATGCTTGTTAATTTGAGCATGAAGGAAGGAAATAAAAAGGCGTTTAGAGTGGAGGGTGGGGAGGTGGGGTATGGTCTTAGGCCTGCGCTAAACGTCGCACTTTTGCCGAGCCGAACTCAAATGTTTTCAGTTCGATTTGACACGGCAAGAGCACGACGTTTGTCACCGTGTCGTGCCGCTACCGTGTAGCACGGCAGGGCTTGCCGTGCTACACGGCAGTGCCGAACTTAAATAAAAGGTTTGCGCTAAGGTTTTTCTTTTGTCGAATTTAATTCCTAATTTTACAACTGTTTGAGTTCGACACGACAAACGTGCGACGTTTAGCGCAGGCCTTAGATGTGACGCAAACTTACCTCTGTAATTGCTGCACTGAATCCGGCCTCACATGCACTATCTTTATGAACCCCCTGCTCGTCTGATGCTATTGTTCACAACAGGTGATAAAAGTAATCGGTTGGAATAACTTCGTTGGAACACAACATGGCAAATCCAGTGATACGTCGTTCTTACTAAGTGTAATTACGAAACTATATTAAGTATTATATGTACTGAATTTTGCTGAAAATGTTAACAGTAACGAGTATAAAATTTGTATAAAACTGATTTTCAAAATTGTGTGATTTTTTACAGATAGGTCACTTAGCGAATAATGTAGTCTCGTTATGTTGACAGTGTACTACGTCTATACCCGTACCTACCTTTGCAAGGCGTAAACTCCTGGATAGTCCTGAAGTTGTTGGTCGCAGAGAAACATGCACCGTTGGGATAACGTGGAGCGCCTTCAGAAACAAAATTGGTTACCGACCATACTCTCCGTGGTGCACATGCCTTTAAATATATATATACAATCATAAACATATACGATACATCACTATATTGTACATTTATTTAAACTATTTTTAAGTATCCAGTGAAATCGCTTCAAAATTTGCTCTCGTGTTTTTGCGGCAGTCACGCACTGACATTATTTAATGTCAACAGGTCATTTGGGACAATATTTCTTGATAAATCATACCACAATTCCACACTCTCGAAAAATACAGCAATTACCAATGAGGTAATTTCCTTTAACCTAATTTTGCCGCTGTTACTAGATTAATCGATAATCACATGGTATAAGTGTCAGGAAGAAGTACAACTTGGTATACAAGCTTTAATTCTCAAGTCAAAAGCGATCAGTGTCAACAAGCAACATTTATTTACACTGACACTATTAGAGAATGTAGAACCTTCAACTTAACACAGAATCAGCCCTATCTTACTTTATATTTAGAGAGGTCATGCTCGAATCCGCATCGTGCAAATCGTATAATCGAAAGAACAGACTTTCGTTAAGGTATTATAGGCACACATGACTGGTAAGGATAACAAACAACATTTTTTTTGTCTGAAAGCTTTCTCTGAAAGAGGTAAAATTTGACAAAACTGTATCTGAAAGCCTAAAGAAAAAAAAGGGAAAAAAAGGCAACAGCTGATTTCGGTTGTTACAGCCAAAATTAAAGACAACGTGTTTTGACATGCTGAAAAAATGTGCCTGGTTTTTCACTATTTACTCCTGACACATAACAAGGATTAAGCCCAAATTTCCACAGTTTTGTTATTTCATGTATATGGTTGATCAAACAAAACATGAACACTGTCTGCGACTATTTGTCAGCTCTACCTCTCCTGTCTTTATACCTTCAAGATGTTTCGTTAAAAAAAAATATAGGGCTTTAAGAAAAGACAAATAATGTAGGGCCTACCACCACTGCACCGTCAGGACCAGAGCTTTGTAACGTCGCTCCGAAAAACTGATTGGACTTGCTGCCAACCTTATTCCCTCCGACGTCCGTAGGATGTCCTTGGGGGAAGACAAATAAAACCATAACACTTATTAAATGAATCTACCCATAGACTTGTCTTGGCCAAAAACGTGCAATAAATATCGTGACCGAGGCTAATTAGCTCAGGGGCAATGGTTCATTGCGCATGTGTATACCTTAGCCCATCCCAGCGCCCTTGGATGGGGCGATGGTACCGAGCAAATTTGTCACTTTTTGTCTCTCTCTCTCCTTAGCCTCCCCAAGGGAGCCAATCAACACGCAATAGGAGAAATTAATTTACATACATTTTATTAATAAGTTTTGGGTTGAACAAAGAAAAATTGATTAGAGCGGGATTTGCAACAACGACCTCAGGATTAACGTGCCGGTGCTCTACCGTTGGCGGTCTCCCAACTTTGTCACCCCGAACAAAGATATTGACAAAATAGGGAGACCGCCAAAATAGGGCTAGATAGCTCAGTTGGTAGAGCGCCGGCACATTAATCCGGAGTCGTTGGTTCAAATCCCGCTCTAGTCAATTTGTCTTTGTTCAACCCCAAACTATTTAAAATCTACCCAGTCAGTTTCCCTTGTGGTTTATTACTTGATATTTTATAAATAACATACATGACCCATTGTCAAATAATAATTTACGTAAATTTATTTCAGCGATCGCTTGATGACTGGTTCCCTAAGAAAGGGCCAAGGAGAAAGCAAAAAAAAGGTAAAACTAATTGAATGCAGGATTCCCAAGGCGTTAGTGACAAGTTGGTTAACTCATGCCGTAAGAGGGCGCCCTATTACGTATTACTAACATACAAAATCCACTATCGATCACTGATGTCTTAGACCAAGACTACCTATAAACAAACAAACTGGCTATTGGTACACAATATGTTCGCTAGACTTCACCCATCCCTACCGTTTCCCCACGATATAAATACTATTTTAGAATGGAAGGATTGAAAAAATAGCTTCCATGAAAACTTGATGCTGCTATTGCTGCCTAATAATCCATACATTTTGCAGAAATGGTCACTGGTTGACATGGAATTGTCCGAGAGATGAGCACCTCCTTACATCCTCGCCACGCCTCTTAATGGCTTTTGGAATGCGTTTATACGCCTTTCTTAATAATGTATGCGTGACTTCATCGTCGTAATCCAAAATGAGGCTACCGGCGAAGTGCCACCAATACACCGATCCAGTAAGCCCCGCCCCATTTTTCATTGACCAATTACAGCTACGAAATCTGTGATCACCTTTTTGGCGCTGCGCCTGTAACCTCGTTTTGGATTAAAAATTATTCTAGTTTGGGTCGCTATTCGACTTTTTAACACATTTAAAAGACTGGAGCTCATAAAATTTACCTAAAGAAAGAGATAATTCTACAACTCAGATCTGTCAACCATCAAATGCATATTGCTGACTAACTCTTGCTTTACAAAACGTTCAATTGGTGTGGAAGTAATAAGAAATTTTCAAATATATTGTTGATTTCTTTGAGTCATACACACTTTACTGGCTCATTTTAACTATCAAATCCTACGCTTTTGTTCTTAGTACTCAATGTAAAGCGAACCTGTGGCGTCAAAAACGACCTGTTGACACTCTTCAGCCGATACAGGGCAGCGGTAAACGGCACCTCCTTTATCCACGCCGGGTTGTGAGGTTTGGGCTCTCGGTGCCCCGACTAACAGACTGGGAAAAGACCATCAATATCACGCTTATTATTCGTATCACACATCAATGGTTTGAGGAACACTGTTAATCTAGTTCACCTGTAGAATGTCATCAATTTAATGGGGCCTTTTTAGTGAAAGACGATTTATTTGTTGAATCACAAGAAAATTGTGCACGTTTTATATATATGCCATGCTTATTCAATTTGTTTTCGGAAAATGGGAGGGTCTGTGTTTTCCAACCTCTACAGTGCTGGTTTAAGACAAAATATTTCCCTGGGATCAGTATACCTTTAACTTCGATAGTTAATCAGTTTCCAGACAGGGACTTTTCTATTTTATTTGCGCCGAGACAAGTATTTTTCCACCGTCAAAAGACGTAGTTCATGACCATGTTATACGTTGCCTTTCGGCCACTAATTTACAATCAAGAGTGGAACAGTTCTGAAAGGTTCCATGGTATTAATTCCGCAAACACGTGTCCCGAATATCATTTTTGTCTCATTTATTACTTTTGTTTATCCCTTTGATTTAAACACCAAATCGATACAGACATTTAGATAAAAACACACAACATACTCAAAACAACTCACACCATCATTACCATGGGGGCAATTTTGATATCGCAAGTATGTTGTAGTTAAATATGAAACTTGGTCTGTAATTTTTTTATTATTACACCGGTAGTTTTTCCCGCCCAAATTCAGCAACAAGTTTCAATTTCATAAACACACATTCAAATTCAGGCATTTTCCCCTCAGCCACTCAAACTAGGGTTTATATTTAACTATTAAATCTTTCAATTTCTACGGAAGCGTATTGCCGCCACATGAATTTTAAAACATATCTCTTTCATCGTGTACATACACGATAACTTACTATGTACGTACACATTAAGTTTGGATGTATCGTGTACGTACACGATAAGAGAGATTGTTTTTATTCATGCGGCGGCAATGCAATTTTGTTAATTTCGTTGTCGTGCATGCTTTCATTGTCATTCAGATTCGTTTCAGTCATTCTATTTTCATTTGTAGGCATTTCAGACTACCCGGAAAATCCGCCCGGCACTCAGGATGCCCCCAACCACCACTGGCAAAATTTTCTCTGTTTCTGACCACCACACATTTTTTAAATTTGTATATTACACAAATAATCTCATCTCCATCCCCATACCAGACTACATCAAGCCAAGAACCAGAACAACACGCAACAGCCAACAGCATCGCTTCATGCGACTTAGTTCTTCAACAGACACTTACAAGCACAGCTTCTGGCCAAGGACACTACGTGACTGGGATTCGCTTCCTCAAAAAACCGTTGAGCTGCCCACTGTAGAGAAGTTCAAGGGAGCCATCAATGCCAACTAAATAGGCTCAAAACTAAATATTTTTATTTTTTTATATTTTTGTGTATTACTTGCACCAATCAAAATTGCACATTAGATAATAAAATCGCGAGAGCACATTGTTAGTGTCCACTACTGGAAGCACCACACACCGTTCCCTCATCTAGATGCTGAACAGGCTTTGATGAGAACCCCCGTAGATGTAGATGTACACTTGCAATTTTCCTTTCAAAGGTTTTCAACGAAATGTAAAATTTGGTAATTTACCAGTAAAGATGGTATATCCGAAGCCATGTATTTTGAGTAGGCCCTACTTCTTTGATTTGAGTCTATTTATCTGATATACCGTGCAACTGATCCATCTCGCAATGGTTTCCAGGGAAACATTTTTCCACCACTAAAGAAATACTGGGCAGAACCCTGCCTAATTACACATTATTTTGCTCAATGAGGACCTTGAATGGTTGACCAGCTTCTTGCTGTTGGCTTTTACGAAATTGAATTATATTTGCGACCTAATGAATTTAAATTATCTTATTTGGCCAGAAATAAAATGAGCGGTGTGTTCAGAAAATTGTGGGTTTTTTGTTGTTTAAAATTGTCGGGGAAACTAAGTCCGATGCCAACCACCTGTATGTTGTACCGAGATAACGAACATTTCGACATAGGATTGCGGTTGTTGTGGTCAAATATAACACGGGAATAAACATGATCAGTGTTTGCCGTTTGTTCCTTTATTTCTGATATTATATTACAATGCGCGATACTTGATGCGCATTGTAAACTAAATTCTAAAGGTAAAAGTATAATCAATCATAAGTGGATATGATCGAAAAAAACATGATCTGAAAGGTTACTTGTTACTTGTTATATTATACTGAAATGTGTTATTTACATTCGAATAGTGTTTCCACTTGCGATTCGGGGTGTTGTGGCCGAGCGGTTAAGAACACCGAACTCAAGCTCTGGTGTTTGTGTTCAGCAGAGTGTGGGTTCGAGTCCCGGTCGTGGCACTTGTGTCCCTGAGCAAGACCCTTAACTATAATTGCTTCTCTCCACCCAGGGGTAAAATGGGTACCTGTGAGGGCAGAGATGGTTCCTGTGATTGCTTTAGCTTAGTAACGCATTATTTGTTGCACAGGCTGTATACTCCCCCAGGGAGCTGAGATGGTTTAAGGAATGAAACTAATGGCCCAGTGACCAGGGGTAATAAGTGGGAAGCGCTTTGAGACGCCCTGCGGGTGTGTAAAGCACTATATAAAAACCGAACATTATTATTATTATAAAGAATGATTCTTGTAATTTTATTGGTGACGTGTTCCCCTCCGTATTTTCCTAATCCTCAAGCAATTTTTATGAAACTCGCCACAAATGCCATTTTCCCAAGTTATACATGATGACGTTAAACAAAATCAAAAATTTACCTTAAAAGGGTTTTTTGTTCTAGTTTTTATCCTATTTTTGGTAAACAATCGTAATGTTCCCATTTCCTTTATTTTTATCCTTCTTTTTCTTTTTGTGATGTAAAACTTTAAAAACTTGTTTATTTTGACATAGTCAATAACGTGAAATTGTATAATGTTACCGTGACCGTTGTGGACGCTATATATAATCATCGTTGGATCTCGTATTAGGTAACGGTTGTATTTTGTTGTTTTTTCCCCACTTAAAAATCTATATTTCCGCCAACTTTTGGGCTGCAATGATGAGGCCTGATTGATGATTCTAAAGCATTTCTTGGATGAAGTTGAAAATTAGCAGCATGTTAAAAACATCCCATTGATAACAGACTTGGTATACATGTAGGTTGAACACCCCTAAATACGGGCTGAAAACACACAATCCAAGAAGGCCGCCGGATATGACGACCATTTTAAATTCTCTTCATGCATTTAACAACATTACGTGACACATCACGACCACTCTCTTGATGGGAAAAAGGGTAAATTTGTTGAAAAAGACAGACATGTTACTTACAAAACGTTAAGATTGTTTGACCAATTGTCAAACAAACGGTTGCAATGGTAACAGCTGAACCCCGATAAAAATATGTTTGTTTTTATAATATGTCCCGTGATAAACATAGGGGAAAATTGGAAAGTGTGTTGGTGATCGAATGCAGCTTTAAAAAGTTACGGGGATGGTAGGAGCACATTGTGCAAACTAACAGCCTGCATCAAAATATCATAGAGGTAGCCACTGATAAATCTTTGTTACTTTATTTTAATAATAATTTATGCATGTTACGTCATACTCGTCCAGCTAATTATTAGAGGTAGCCACTGATATATCGTTGTTACATTATTTTATTAACGTTTGCAACCTTTCTCATATTCATCGCTTTAAATACGCACACTGCAGGTTTAATTTACGGCAGATTTTTTTGTGTGTGTGCTTTCCTTTTTGTTTTGGCAGAACTTATGGAGACATAATAATTTCTTATGCTTGGCAGTATTTTAGGCAGGATGTTCCTTGAAAAAAATTGGCAAAATGTTCTACCAATCATCACGGCATTGATAATGATTTGGCTGCACAGCTTGATGTATACCCTGCAGACTGTTGTTGCCTTTTTGGTAACTGCTCATTCCCAGTGTTTATTTATTTCTCTCTAAAGGGCCACCCCTTCCCTTTGGGTGTACTGTAATGTAATCAAACATGTTGTTTGGCGATCAACAAGGAAATGCAGTTTTTATGGTTTAAGAGTGAATATGTATGATATGGTGTTTTTCTGTCGTACTTATAAAACTAGTGTACGCATATGTTAGTACTATTATAGAGTCACAAGGTGAAATCTGGACTGTTCCAGATTTGTATTGTTAGTACGCGCAAAGCGTAACAGTGAAGCGCCCCAAGCGTCCTATTTTATCAATTTCAAAATAAATTTTGTGAAAATGTCTAAAGATTTAAAAGATTAAAAACAATTCCTTTTTAAATCACAGGCCGTTTTGGGGCCCATTCAAAGTTTCAAACCTCGGTTTAAAGGAGTCCTCTGAATTTGAATGTCCCTTAGTTTTTCTTCCAGTGAACTCTGTTGCTCATTTCCAGCAAATTGTTTACACTTTGAGAGTTTCGAATTTTTTTTAAACACTTTTTTCAGCAACTATTATTAAATATTAGCTGATTATGTACATATAAATGATTGTTTATGTTTATGTCCCTGCTAAAACTAATCTTGGCCTAGATCTAAGGTATACATAGATGTACAGCCTCTACGGACAGAGTTTGGTTTGTCTGGTGTGTAATTTGTTTAATACTTAATATGTTGTTTTATGTTCTAGTCCATTTTCCTTATATTCTGCTCTATCATAACCAATTTACTTTTTGGAACAGTGTGAAAACAAAAAAATGTGTTCAAATTTTTTTGTCATGACTATAAAAACTTTGTTTTCTGTCCTTGCTCTAAGATCATACCAATTGAAAATGTCTGCATGCTAAGTAATAACTAGAACTGTTACTCAATATCTATAACATTGGTGTTGGTCTAGATTTCATAAACATAAAACTTGTACTTACATGTTGGTGTCGTTCTCTCTGTGAAAAGCCACTGTGTATCCAAACAGGCTTCCATTGGTTCCTCCATGCACTATAGGATTATCTGTATCCATATTGAATGCAAAACTGCCTTTTCCACACAGCATAATTCCACTTACAAGCAGCAGCGTTCTCTTTAGCATTGGTACAATGTCTTTCAACCGATGCATTTTGTACTCTTCAGGAGCAGGAATCAATATTGTTAATAATAATTAACGTCTATACCTTTCGTTGTCCAATGGGATAGGGGTGTAACTTGCAAAGCAACTCTCCAAAAAAAAAACGATAGGTAATGCTACTTCCCTGTTGTTACACTGAACGCATTCACTACATGCTGTCACTATTTCTGACAAAGACAAAGAAGCGAAGAGGAAATGCTTGTAATTGTGTATTACACGGGAAAATTGAAGGCATTTGATGGCGGAAATCGCACAGGAATGGGAGTGCCATTGGTTGACTTTGGATGTAGGGTTAAACCTTCATATCCCATGCCGGAAACCATTGTTTGGTTCAATAATAAAGTGGGTGGTTTGCTTCTTAAAGCACTGGAGATCCGTTTTTATGGTTGCAGCTTGGAGTTGCTTTCTCGCGGTGGTTTTTGATGTCACTTCCGTCCGGCGAGGACTCGTAAACAAGTAGAGGTTAAAGGCAAAAATACCTTTGGTTTTTTGAACCGTTGATTGTTTTAATCCTATAGAAAATGTAGACATATACAATGAAATTAATCTGTGAAAATTCCATTTCAAAAGGTGCTAGTGTTTTTGAGATTGGCCGAAAAATCTGGAGCGGTTATGTCCACGGAATACACAATCTGAGAAATCGCAGACTGAAATTTTGTTGAATACCTCACATTAAAACCATATTCCTTATGAAGGGAAATATTTCTCAAAATGTTGTATGAATTGTACATCAAAAATCAACAGTGCTTCTTACCAAGTAAGTTTTTATGGTCATTAAGGTACTTTTTAAACAACAGAGCATTGTTAGAGTAAAGTCACCGGTATTTTCCTACTTTTTTCCATGGACCAAATATCATGCCTGAAAATTTCCGTCCCGTTTCAGTTTCAGGTAATATATTTGGTCCATGGACAAAAGTAGGACAATGCCATTTTGAGTACAAGGGCGCTTACCTACATGTAGGCCTATATACATATGGTATAGGCTTTAATATACTTTTAAAGCTATTAAAAAGAACAATTGTTCGGATTCTGGTAAGGGCAAAAAATCGGAAATCGGAAGTATATGAAGAACATATCATGCCTCCAGTTTGTTATATGCATCAACAAGTCTTCCCCGCTCATTAGAGAACATTTTCAGACTGTTTGAGGACATAGTCAACAAACTTGTCTGTAAGCTTTCCCTTCGACACAGCATAAGGCATTGCAAACAACTCTGTTCTTATGTGATAAAATAACACTTCGTAAACCTCATTCTCGGCTCTCGCGTTCTTGCACATTATCTGGTCACTCTACATCACAAATGGAGACACATTGGTCTGTCTTGCGTGGTCGAGTGTAATCTCTGTAAGACAGGTTCTATGATAGTTTAGACTATGTGGTGACCTGTGACATCACATGTTTACAAAAGAGCCACAGAGCCTGGACTTCCGGCGGGCACATTTGTTCACAGCTCAATGGAAGAATACATCAAATCTTATGTTTTATGGAGATCGCAATGTCTGATTTTCCTCAACTTTTGATATGAAGAAAAGGGGGGACATCTCAAAAGCTGTACAACTGTTGCTTTTGTAAATTTTGAATTTATGTGAAAATTATGACACAAAATATAAATTTCCCCATTGAGCCTGTGTAGCATCTTGCCCGTCAGGAATAGCATTATAATGTACGAGGTCGCCACTCTGTAAACAAATGTAACATGGTCTATAGCTTCATTGGCTACTAATTCGCAGGTTGTTATGGCTGTTATTGTTTTGTCATTGTTCACGATAGCAACTTTTCTGAAATATTTCTGAAATACTCGTGTCTCCGATCGATGAGGGTATTCCTCGATCGCTTCGTGATTTTCTCAGCATTGGACAATCACTGAAAGGCTCAGCTTGCCGTTGTTTTTTTTAATGAGTGACCACTGCTGACCGATAGGTGACCATCGGCCAAACTCTGTGTACAACTGAAATTGGTTGAGCCATTGAAGCATTTGACCAGGTTGGGTAGCAAAAGATGAAGCATTCTGTAAAACGACCACTAGTGCATGACCACAAGATGACAGTTGGCCAAATTGTATAAAAGTCCTATTAAACAAATGAAATACATTTTTTTCATGAAATGACCACAGCTGCTAACCAATAGGTGACCACTTTCCTCTCGCCCATACAGCACTAATCCAAGTTAGGCTGCAATCGGATCCAGAATGTGGGAGAAGAAGCATTTTGTAAATATTTATGAAATGACCACTACTGACCGAAAGGTGACAACTGGCCAAAATATGTGTATACCCCAAATGTAACTCGAGCTAATGAATAATTTGTCCAGGTTATGCTGCAATCAGCTAAATAATTTGAGAAGAAGCTTTTTGTAATTATTGTTTAAATGACCACTACTGTCCACCAGATGACCATTGGCAAAAGTGTACGACCACCCCAAAATAGGACAGGTGTCAGGGTTTAATTTGACCAAGATTGGTTATGATCGGCAGACTGTTTAGGAGTTATGGCCTTCTTCATTTTGATCACGTGACCGTTTGAGCAAAGACTGAAAGCAAAACGTCTGGCATTACAATAATGTCATGCTGCATGCTTCGCAGGGCTGATATAAAGAAAGAAGGGAGAAAGCATTCTAGCGTTACAATATTTTACCCTGTTTTGCAGGGCTGGTATAAAGAATTATAGCATGACAATAATTATTATCAGCCTGTTCCGCATGGCTGATACAACAAACTGATCGATTTGATATGACTACAGTCTGACAGTGAAGTATGAACATGATGAGTCACACTGCACAACATGATGTAAACAACAGCACTGCAGGATATCACCCCGACGAGACCGTTCAGCGTATAACAAATTACTAATAATAATAAAAAATGCAGGGAAAAACCTGCACCACAATCTTCTCAAAACCTATTCGAAAAACTGAAATAAAAAAGCCCCCTTTCAACAAAATGTTATATATATCCCAACAAGTACCTCCTCTTGATGACTTTATTGGAGAAAGTTCAGCAACAATTGAATCTTGGACAACATCGTACGACACGGCGGCCATGCTTGCCAAGTAACCAAACATACAACGGCTGTTTGAGGTGTATCACTGAAATATTCACTCTCCATTTCTCTTTAACAAATTTCACTATCTAAACGGCCGCTGGCTAAACAACAGCGGAAGAGGCTAAGAGGTTTTATGTGTTCTAGTGAAAATCTTTCGAAAGCTGCTACTAATAAATTTTTATGGCAAGGCCATTATAGTTTATGGCCATTATTTGTAGTTTATCGTAAGTTTGGGGTTATTTACCAACCACAAGAAAAGTGATATTACAATTAGTTCCTCGATTTGGTACCGGAAAGTGTGCGGCTGGCTCTTTTTGAAACCATACCGCGTAACGGAAGCACAACACCGTTGACAAACAGCTACTTTGAGCAGTTCACTTACCGGAGTGAAATCCTACACTCGCAAAAACAAAACTTGCATGAAGGAAAGTGCAGGGCTACCACAGGGTTTGCCCTTGACTTCTTCAATGACTAGCCAGCAGGACCAGGTATAGCTTTTCACGGACGCTTTTCAACACCATGAACTAACCAGCCGGACCACATGGTATTTCAACTAGCAATTGGCCAGCGGACTACCGTAAAAGTGATAACGTTGTACCGTGGGAGCAGAAGTTATGTCAAAATGACTTACACAGGCATGATGGTTTTTGAACAAAAATGTAGGAACATTTCATTAATCAAGGGTGTATAAAATACTTTATAGACTTTTCAGGCTTACCTATTTACTTATAATTTCTCCGAAGGGGAAACAAATTGGAAAGGAAGAATATCATGGCTGTTTATGATCTACCTTACTAGAACTCAAACAAGAGTTCCCCCACTTTAGTCAAATAGATTCCATAAACACACTTTCACGCACTTTATTTTATTTCATCATTTTCATCGCAAGCCAGTTTATAATAGAAAGAAGTAAGTAATAGTAATAAGGCATTATTATATGGGTTGTTGTTTCTATCATATTCATAATTTACTGTTACACATGACAGCTTGTCTTCTGTTATAACAAACGTTTTCAAAACCTATAAAAACCACAAGTTAATAGGGTCAGAAAATACTTGCTTGTTTTATTTATTTGTTCCTTTATCTTATTTATTTATCTTTCCTTGACTATGGCAGAGATATTGTATCCGCCTCTTTGAAAACGTGGAGAGCTGCACAGGCTTTTAAAATACAAAAATATCACAAAACTATTGCTTTCAAAACCAAGTAGAAGACCCAGAAGAAAGATATAGCTGTAGTGTACATGTACTTGTACATGTCCATACACCTTTTTATTTTTACAAGTTTTGATAACAAATACTCTTACTAAAAACCTTTGGTGCGAAACATACTAATATTACAATGTATGTATGTAAAATAATTCAGTGTAAAAGAGACAATAATTCTGGGTGTAAACAGTAAATATTATAATAAAATTAATAAGACAAACACTATTAATAATGGAAAACATAATAATAATATAACATATATGTTTTACATACCGGTACTTTAAAAAACAACACCAGACTATTGACTCAATTCACCTGACGTCACAGATCAATCACAAGAAATGTGGTTGCACCACTTTTGGAGTTTCACCAGTGTATTTACTGACACTATCATTTGGTGCTCGAGATGTAGCATGGTGTAACCCCACACAACCCCCCCCCCCCGCCTTCCTATTGTGTTTTCGATGTACATTGTATTCTGGGAATCTCAGGAATTCCTTAGAGAATCTTAGGGGGCACTTCTGTACAAGAGGAAAAGAGAGTGTTAAAAGTATGGTAACAATTGGGAGGATAGGACACCCTCTGCCACATATCGGGCATGGTAATAGTCACTATAATAACCTATTCCTCCATGCTATCCTAATACAAATAATACATTGTTATGGGTACAATGGTGAGTGATCCCATGAGTTGAAATATAGAATGTTTTATTCAACAAGGCGAATGCAAATAAATATATTCTCTCCGTTGCACGAATGCAAAAAATTCATTATTTTGTTTAACATAACGTCCCACTAGATCTTTATCATTAAAGGAACATTACAGAATTGGTTTTTGCTAACAAAACGGTTGCTGGCAGTGTAAGCACTTTATGTAATCCACCATATACATAAACTGACAAACCTGTAGAAGTTTGAGATCGATCGGCCATCTGGGTCACGAGAAAATAGTGAAAAACCGATTACACATTTGCATGAAATCATATAGGTTCAACAAATGAATAAAACGCTCACTGAGCGATAAACTCCAATCGGAAAATTAGTTTATTCATTTCTCATCAAATATGGCATTTCAGACAGAAATATTTCAAGGGATGTTTTCTACTATCATCATCATTAGACCGTGTAAGTTTTATGTAAATCTGTGATCAAAAGTATATTTTACAATTACCAATTCTGTAATGTTCCTTTAAAGGCCCTGTACACTATTGGTAAGATCGAAAACACAAACGTTCACAGATTCACACATAACTTACATGATTTAAAGTAAGTAATGGTAGAAAGGATTCCTTAAAATATTTCTGCCTAAAATGCTATCGTTTCTGAGAAATGAGTAAAACAATAGTTTTTATCACGCGCGATAATAAACACGATGTTTGAAAAACAGAAAACACATAAGGTCCCTTTTCACTATTTTCTCGTGACGTCGATGACCAATTGAGCTCAAATTTTCACAGGTTTGTTATTTCATGTATGTGGTTGATTACACAAAACATGAACACTGTCTGTGATTATTTTGTCAGCTCTACCAATCCTGTATAATACCTTTAACTAGAGGATACTATAAGAATAAAACAGTGTACAATATCGTACTCTGGCATCCATCGAGGGCGTTTAGTACCAAAATATATGACTTAGGCCTATGCCATGTAATACTTTGACCATTGAATGCCGCGTGACCTACAATCCTTCAATCAAATAACGAGAATCTAATTGGGCTTTACACAATGGAGATCAATGATTATTGCACGATGAAAATTGCGCACGTACGCGCGGTTAGACGCACACGCAATTTGCATGACTCCAAAATGGCAGACAAAAGACCTTTAACATGCTGCCACCGTCTTGGTCATGTTTCCTGTAACAGTTCAATAACAGTAATGAATGCTAATATTCATTGCACAAAAAGGAACCAGACTAATTCTCCTTCCAGCCTCGGTTTTGTTACTTCAATTTGAAGGAGGGAAAATCAAGATGGCCGCATCATGATATAGGTCTAGCAGACAGTAGACGCATAAGTGGTATTAATAGTGAAAGGAGTCAATGGTGAGTTTATTTGTTATTTCCTTTTCACGTAAAGCACTGGCAAGACAGACTAATGTAAACGGTTTTGAACTCAGTGAAGTTGCTTTCCGTTTCATTTTTGAGTAAAATTATCTCAAGGTTTGCTGTATTTAATTAAGACTTAAGAGAAACTTTCATTTTGTCAACAATTATTTGATCATGATACCTGTGTATTGTAAAAGCATTGATTGTTCACACTGATTTAAACCGAAGAGAACAAACACTGTTTAAATATGAATTAACCATGCCAATTGTTGCTTTGTGATACATATGTAACTCAATATTTCACAAGCATCACGCGTTGGACTTAATGTATACAGTTGCTTTGAATTTCCTGTTTCTGACATGTCTGAGGGTGAAGGCAGATTAATGACCAGGAAACGGAATCATATTTCTAACCATAAAGGATATGCTTGGGGCTCAGTCTCTTAAAAAATTAAAAATATATTATTCCAGAACAGTAGAACTTTAAAAAAACTACAGCTGCTAAAAGAAAATATAACCAACATAATACACTTTTACCCTGAAAATAATAATAGCAATAAATACCCTGCAACTGCTTAGTTGTGGGGTGTCGTGGCAGAGTGCGACGGAAAAAATAAAATATATTATTCCAGTACAGTAGAACTACAAAAATACTACAGCTGCTAAAAGAAAATATAACCAACATAATACACTTTTACCCTGAAAATAATATAGCAATAAATACCCTGCTACTGCAGTTGTGGGGTGTCCTGGCAGAGTGCAATGGAAAAAGTTAAGTAATTTACAGAATGTGGGTTCGAATTCTGGCCTGGTCAGTATCGACACTTGTATCCTTGAACAAAACACTTCATCATCATTACTTCTCTCCACCCATGAGTACAAATGAGTACCAGCGAGAGCTGGGGAGTATTATGCAATGGACTGGCATTCTGTCGGGGGGAATACAAATATTCTCAGTCGTTTAGAACGATGGTAGACTAATTTTTTTAACAGGTTGAACGTACAATGTTGTATGTAGTAAATTATGTGGTGTACAAAATCGGTAACAATCGGTGTAGATATACACAAGGTGTTACCGCAAACAGAATATACATTGATACCACACTATGCAATGCCTCAAAAACAACATTAATAGTTATATAGTCAACGCTCGTTATATAAAACACTTTATAAAGAGGTTCTGCTTATAAAGAGTAAATTCTTAAATCCAACATCTTATTTCTACTTTGTGTTTCTACAAGGACATACTTGCTTTATGTCCCATCCAAAGGACAAAGCATTTATGGCTATTAAAGGGACACATTGCCTTCGGATTGGGCACTTTGGGCTTTTAAAAGTGTTCGCCATGAAATGAATATAATTAATGGTTGGAAAGATGTGGTGTTAAAAGTAGAATACAATGACTCACACAAAGAGGAAGCTCTGGTATTACAGAGAAAGTCAAGTGAAGCACAAAGTATGTAAATAACTCAGACGGTATGGGTCAATGTACTTGAACAGTTCAACAACTTTCAGGGACATGCTAAAGGTGGACATTTTGTCAAAAACAAATTGCAAATTTTGCCATCTCCTCATTCTTGTGAAGACTGATCTTCTTTTCAGTTGAAAAAGAAACATATAAATAAATAAAATACAAAAGTTATTTAATTAATGAGAGCCAAAACTAGTACAAGAATATAAAAATGCTTCTTTTGTTTGTTTATATATTTTCTTTAGTAAAAAAAAGTGTTATAAAGGATTGGTGGAGCTGACAAAATAGTTGCAGACAGTGTTCATGTTTTGTGTGATCAACCATAAACTTAAAATAACAAACCTGTGAAAATTATGGACTAATCTGTTGTTTGAGTCATAAGAAAATAGTGAAAAACTTTTCACAATTTTCAGCATGTAAACACAATGTCCTTAATTTTTGTTGTTACAACCGAAATCAGCTGTAGAGTTTTTAAGGTTTTCAGATACAGTTTACTCAAAAATGACTTCATTTCAGAGGGCAATATTTCATGAGAAAAATGGTTCTACTATGAACTTCATAATCAGTAAGCTTTCAGACTAAACTTAAGCAATGGTGTTTTTTATCTTTACCAATCCTGCACAATACCTTCAATTACTTTTCAAAAGATTGTATGAGTCAAGTTATCATTTTAAATGATCAGTATAAGTTAAACAAAACCACATTTCTTGGGTCCTTCCGTAGATGGTTCTCAGCCGGTGTTGATGGATGCTTGGGGCTCTACCTAGATGACTTTGAGCTCTTTGCCAGTTTCGATGAAAGCTTCAACACAACGTTCGATCTCTTCCTCAGAGTGAGCAGCTGATATTTGCACCCTGATCCTGGCTTTACCTGCAAAAAAAACACACATGATATTTATTCACTCGCTCACATTCAAGGCTAAATCCATATTGAACCTTCTTTGATTCTACCGAGTCTATTGCAGTAAGCTTAGCATGTATAGTTCAGCATTCTCCCTTAACTATGGTCTGCTGGCCAAATGCTAGTTGAAATACCTGAGGACCAGTCAAAATTCTCTCCAAGTGGTCCAGCTGGCTAGTTCAGTGTTGAAAAGCATCCCTAATTAATATGAAATTGTGGCCTAGTGAAAAAGCTGGCTGACTAGTGATACAGCAAGCTACCTGGTCTGGTCCTGCTGGCTAGTCATTGAAGAAGTTAAGGGCAAACCTGTTGTTATGTTTATCAGCTCTCCGTTCTAAATTCACTTGTTGGGGCATTTAAAGGGGCTTTGTCATCATGATAAAAGCAGACCCTGTGGCTGTACATGTATAAACTTTCACCCAGTTACTGCAAGTGTGCGTGCTATCCATAGATATGATAAGGAGGGAAAGAGTGCACATGCAAGAACTGGTGAGAGTTCATAATCCATGTACAGCCACAGGCCTGCTTTGATCTTGCAACAAGTCCCCTTTAAAGGAGACTGTATGCATGATCATAGCAGGACTGTGGCTCTACATGAAATTATGAACTCTAACCCAGTTAATGCTGCTGGCCACCACATCACAGTATAACAATGACGTCTCCATTTGTGATGTGATGGCCAGTGTGGGTGTTCGCAGTAACGCATGATCCCTCTGCTGCCGCTTCCCAGGTTATGATGTAAACTTGGGTGTGACCCCTGAAGGCAGTTACAGGTTGAAATGCATCAATTTGTCTTTGTTCAACCCAAATTTATTCAAACTTTAAACAGTCAGTTTCTCTTGTGGTTTATTCCTTCGCAATAAATATCTCTGCAACAATTTTTACAAACCATAAGCTAAGAGAAACTCAGATTGTCGCTTTTGAGCCGACTCGTGGTGGTTCACTTTATGGTTTATTGCCTGAATTTGGAAAGGGAACATAACATGGCTAACCTTTAGGAACAACAGGGAAACTGAATCCAATCACAAAGATTCCTCGCTTGAGCATTTCTTCTGCAAACCTCCCAGCAAGACTAGCATCACCAAGCATGACAGGGCATATTGGGTGACCCTGACCCTGTTAACAAAATGAAAAAAGATAAAGTTAGTCACTTCAATGCTGGGTAAGATCAGAAAAACAGCTACTGTAATTGTTTGTCCAAAATATACTTCACAATTTACTGGGCTGCTTATGATAATTGGTGTCCAATGAAAAAAGTAAAGTATTTCCCACTTAGTTTCATTTGACATTTTAAATTGTTATACCATGATAATAGATTGTGAATTTTAATTGGTCGAGAATTAATCACGTGATGTGCTACAAAGATGCATGTACATGGCACAGGGTAACAAGAGCGATGTACCCAAAGGGGTACATTACTTTGGTTGGCCGTTTTTAGCACCTTGTACAATAATTATTAGAAATAGCCTCGTGTTCAAGGCTGTAATTACACTGGTACTCGGTAAATTGATCTACATTCCTGTGTGTTGGCCATAGGGGACAGTGAAGCAATATTTCTGTCAACGACCACAATTGTTGTTTACAACATGCGTTCGCCCCTGTGCGCCTCCTTTTTTACTGTGCCAATTTCATCATAATAATGTTGGAAGATGACAACAGATCCTCTCCAAAGGAGAGGAAGCTCTCCATGGTAAAACAAAACAATTGTTGCACGCTCTGTGATTGGGTCCATGGGGTTTTGTACACTCTTAGGGACAAAATGGCACCCTCGGATGTACAAAACACCATGAATCCCAGAATAAAAGAACAACACCAAGATTTACCCAAATAGTGAATCCAGCCGCAGTCATTCTCTCCCTGAAATGCTTGGTATTCCTGGCTAGCTTAGACACCAATGAGGGATCATCAGTAATCATATCAAGCACCTACAAAAGAGCAATTTCGATGATTAAAGGCAAAGTATACCTTTGGTTTTTAGATCCGTTCGATTGTTTTAACCCTATATAAATGTAAACATTTACAATAAAACTAAGCCGTGACAATGTCATTTCAAAAGATGGTAGCGTTTTTGAGATATCGCTGAAAAACCTGGAGCAGTTATGTCCATGCGGGAAAATAATCCGGAAAAACACAATCTGAGAAACGTTTTATGCAGAAACGTCTCTCAGATTGAAATGTGTTACGTTATCTTGTAAAACTTTGTGAATTGAACAATAGTGGTAACTTTCAAAAATACAGAGGGGGGGGGGGCACCGTTCCCTGTAAGTAAAAAAAAAGGCTAAGTCCTGATACAGGGTTAAGCACAATGTTACTATGACCTATTTTTTAGCTACATTTTATGCTCATCTTGTGAAAATTTTGCTCAAATTGAGGTTGCCTTTAATACATGCAGTCAAAACAATGAAAACAATTAATGTTTTGTTAGGAATTTTGTGCGACAATCCAAATATTCCAACATGATTTTGGGGTCATTAAACTCTGTTTCCTCAACCTTGGGGAATTTCAGAAGAACAAAATGCCCAGAGGAAAGAAACTAGTTCAAACTTCATAGTCATTGATTTTCAAATTGAATCTAATTGAAGTTTTTAATGAGATAATTCATGATGCCATACTTAATGCCATACTTTATGCCATACATAAAATGATGTAACGGATAACAGAAACATTAATTGAAAGATTTACCTTTGAGGCTGAAGCAACAACAGGTGGAGGTAACGTGTTTGAGAAGAGATATGGACGTGACTTTTGCCTCAACATGTCAATCAAAGGTTTGGGACCAGTGGTGTAGCCCCCTGTTTAAATGGAAATCAATTTAGAAATACCCCTGATAAATCAAATAACAAATAGAAATAGAACTTTGAGAATATGCACTCTTACATCAACAGCTTTACAAGACTCAGAAAATATAGGTTATACTCATGGAAAGGGGTATACCAAATTCAACCATCGTACACTTGGGTGTGATCCCTGGCAGTTACAAGTTAAATGGCTTTTGACTGGCACCCACGAACAATGATACTGAACAAATAGGAAGTCCACAATTATAAGGGCTAGATACCTCAGTTGGTAGCACACCGGCAAGTTAATAAGGAGGTCACAGGTTCAAGTCCCACTCCAGTAAATTATTATCTGTTCAACCCAGAATTAAATCATTTGTAATTTGCCTGGTCAGTTTCCCTAGTGCTTTAATAATTGATAATTGAAATAAAAAAATTTGCATTCCCTTAAGGTGATCCCTTTGCTGCTGCTTTCAAAGTTGTATTGTAAACTTGGGTGTGATCCCCGACAATAGGGCAGTAACAGGTTGAATGGCTTCTGACTGGCACCTCTGAACAAAGATATTGACAAAATAGGGAGACCGCCAACATCACGGCTAGATAGCGCTCAATTGGTAGAGCGCCGGTATGTTAATAAGGAGGTCGCAGGTTCAAGTCCCATTCCAGTAAATTTTTCTCTGTTCAACCCACAGTTCTTTTACACTTTTACATTCTTTAAATGAATAACAAGAGGAAATTTTTGCCAGCATTTCTATTCAAGTAATATGAGATCCATATGTATCTTACCTGCTGCTCCTCCGAGAGCTTTGCCCAGGGTGGAATTGATGATGTCAGAGCAGCCATCCAGGCCTAGATGTTCCTCAGTCCCACGGCCCGTCTTACCAAGGAGACCTGTACCATGACAATCATCAACAAACAGAAGGGCCTTGTATGTGTCAGCTAAACTTACAATCTCCCTGTATAGCAAGAATAAGAAATACAGATAAGAACTTGGCGTGAATGTGTCATGGCCCAGCAGTTAAGAGCACTGGACTCAAGCTCTGGTGTTTTTGATCAGCAGAGTGTGGGTTCGAGTCCCAGTCGTGGCACTTGTGTTCTTCAGCAAGATACTGTACCATAATAGCTTTGTCCTTTGGATAAGACATAAAGCAGTAGGTCCCGTGTAGGATTGGTAGCCCACGCAAAAGAGTGGAAGAGTAGGGTTTACCCCCGGTGTTTCTGGTTCATATAGCAAGCACCCTTGTTTACAGGTTTCCTCAAGCTTGCGAGCTACAGTGATTTAGTTCACTTATGAGGCATCCTTTTAACAATTACCAGAAATTGATACAACAAATAATCTATAAAATAATCGATATGCTCACCATAGTTTTTAATCTTGAACCATGATTTTCAGTTTTGTTTTACTCTCAGTTTCCTATTTTTATGAATGGTTTTTCTCAATTGCTCTGTACTGTACCATTTTCTTTTGACTGATTGTTTACAGGGCCCTTAGGTAATACAAGCCTACCCTGTCTAAATAAAACTAAAAGTCAATGTTATTTCCATCAATAAGAATCATTTTTCTCAGACGCATTTCTTACTCGAGCGGTGTAATGTCTCCATCCATGCTGAAAACACCATCAGTAACAATCAAACGCATACGACAACCCTGGGTCTTCTTCAAAATGGATTCCAGATCTGCAGAAGAGAGAAATAACCCTCAAAAATTAAAACTTTTGTGAACTTTAATGTTATAGTAATAATAATATTAACAGCAGCAGCACGGAGAGAGATGAAAGGCCTGGTGACAATGCAAAATCATGACAATAACAATGACAATTACAAAATCTTTGCTGGTATTTGAAAGAAACATGTCTTTGATAAAGGCATAAGTCACAAATCCACGCAAAGAGATTATCCTTTTGTTGTAAATTTGCAGTGTCTTTTGCGGGGGATCACCTGACCATGACCCTATGGCCTTGGACTGTGTAAAACAGTTGCCTGTGAACGGCCAATCCGCTACAATGTGTCACCACACATGGCATGTTGACACGACCACCATCAACACACACAAAAACTTGAATACCAGTTTATTACTCCAACACTGTGTGTTGCAAAATTGCGTGTTATTGGGTCCTCCGAAGCGAACTGGTTAAGACAAAGGTCCGGCGTGTTGTGTATTTCTGCTTAAAAGAGCCAAGAGTAGACTTATAAGGGGCTTTCCCTGGTAATTCTGACATGGTTGGCTGCAGATTGTGTCATATCACTGTTTAATCCATAACAAGGTGCTTTTTAAATGGGGTGAGAATTCAAATATAACTCTGCATACCTGTTAAAAAATAGTGCACCTTAACACATGCCTGTCGGGTGTGATAAGGGTATATAAGCATTTTGGTATAATTTAGCATTCTTGCCTTAGCAACTAAGATTGATTCACTAAAGAAACTCATCTTAAAATTGGTCTAAGCTTTTTGTGAACTTAACATTTCCCATAAAATAATATGTAAATTGAACATCTCGCATGCGCACTAACACTACTGGTTGGCAAATTGAGGGAACATCGCAGCTTCTTGTTTGGGGTTGATGTTGGCGTGACGCATACAAAATGTGTGTGTGCGTCTGTGCAACTCTATGGTATTTGCCAACCAATAGTGTAAAAGTACGCCTGCTTAAATGTAATTCGCATCATGGGAAGGGCTAATTGGTCCATGGACTTAACCAGGCTTGATACTTCACGGAGGCAACGGAGGCAATTGCCTCCATTCCTCCAAGCCATTGCCTTGATGACCCTTGAAATGCCAGAAATTTACAATATCCTCATAGAGGTGCCTTTTACCAAAGAGAAACCGCCTTGGTGCCCTTGCCCTTTCAAAAATGAAGCCTCAAGCCTACTTACTGTTGACATCCATGTGCTTGTATCGATGTCGCTCTGCCTTACACAACCGTATGCCATCAATAATAGAAGCATGGTTAAGCTCATCAGAAATAACTGCATCCTCTGGTGTTAACAGTGCTTCAAAGATGCCTGCATTGGCGTCAAAGCAACTAGCATACAATATGGCATCTTCCCGTTCGTGAAAACGAGCCAACTTTTCTTCAAGATCCTTGTGGATGTCCTGAGAAATATTTGTAGAATGTTCCAAGATGGAGCAACAATGGTAAAACTTTATATTTCATTACATATCCAACAGTAAAGCGCTAATAACAGGATGGTGAATAGGAAACGAATTTTAGATGCAGCGCGTAGCCGGAGGAGGGGGGGAAATGATTCAAATGTTCAAATGTTTTGGGGTGAGAAGTTTTCAAAACCTTACTTCGAAGAGAATCTTTTCTCAAAATACTAACAACTAACAACAGCTGCAGTGCTTCTTACCAAGTAAGTTTTTATGGTCAATAACTTTTGGAGTATTTAGCAATCTATGACCCTACCTTTAAGTTGCGCCAAACATTTTTACATGGACTATTTGTCTAACCTGTGTGCCACAGATAAACCTGGTTGAGCTCAGACCGGACCCATAATCATCCAGAGCCTTCTTGGCTGCATTCACGACTTCAGGATGACTCTGTGGAGATGCCAAGCCCAAAATTTTAATTAAAATCTTACCCTAGCAGTTTCCTGGGTTAATTAAATTGCTCCAATTGACTTCGCATTGGCAGGGACAGTTACATCAGCCCCATTTATATTACATTTGTTTTAATAACAACACAACATGTGACCTTCAAACAATTTCAAGTTATGACCAAATTAAAGTTTGGAAGTTAACTTTGAACTTGTGTATTGCCTTGACTGAAGTCATTATTTCTACAAATAATTTTGCAATATCTAAAAAAGGTAGTAATTTAGAGCTTAATTTTTTTTGGCAGTACACATATTTGTTACAGCACACTGCTAGGATTAAATCGCATTCAATGTACAGTGTACATGTGTCTAGGTACTGATTAGGTGCACATTAGCCATGCAACTTTGTAAAGTCCTGCAAAAAGAGAGGGGTTTTAGTCAAGCACACACAAAACATTGTACAGTACAGTACAGTACTATAAAATGCATTAAATGCATCGTGAATGTATTTCTTGTTTGTGTACCTGCCATGAACACCAGATTAAAGACAGACTGATAAAACAGTTGGTGCCTATTATTTATAAATCAAGTATCCTGTGCTTTGTCAATGAAAAAAATCACTACGCTTATCATATTGACCCTTGCGCATGTTCCCAAAATGGCGGACAGGACAGGCGCATGTAAGTGCGCTTCACATTGTGCAATGAGTCAATACATGCATGCCTGATGTTTCGTTCTTGAAAGAGCAAGGAAACCAAGGCATTTTTTTCCTTTGTAAAGGGCACCTCTATGAGGAAATTGTAAAATTATATTGGAACATTTCAAGTGGCGTCAAGGCAATGACCAGGGGCAATGCAGACAATTGTCTCCGCGAAGCACCGGGCCTGTGTATGTACAAGAGATACAAAGAGGCACTATTTTGTTGGTCAAAATTTTGTCTTTGTAACAAAATATGACACCCATATATTATTGTGACTACGTGATTTAATGAATAAATCTACATGAACATCATGCGTAAGTTATCAAAATGTCACACTAATACCACCTGTGTTCATAATCGGGACAAACTCTTCCCTGAAAACATCTCATCTCCATGAGTATAAAGCACCAGTGCAGAGGTTGTTTAAATTCACACCAACACAGGCCTCGAATTTCATTGGGACTCGCTCTTTTGAAGTCAGAACCGACAAAAGTGGACCCGCAGGTCCGGTTCTCAATTTTGAACCAGGTAGAATGGACGAACGAAAGAACCGTGCAAGCTTAAAAAGAAGTCCCATGAAATTTTGCCTGAACTTGATTCTAATGCGAAGCTTCAAAACATATTAAAAGGCCAAGAATAACAAGTGAAAAGAAAACAGGGATACTCACAGAAAGACCCAGATAGTTGTTGGCGCAAAAATTCAGGATATCATTGGAGTTCCCAGCTACTCTGATTGATGCCGCCTGCCTTGTAACTATGACACGCTCTGGCTTAAACGTACCTACAAAATAACAAGTGGAATTCATAGACAGTGCCCTGGGTCAACAGAAAGCCTACTTTGCATTAAAAAAACACTTTCACCAAAAGAACACAAAACCCAAAGTGTACGCGTTCATTTATGGGACTTATCTTGATTTCAATGATCAAAATACTACAAAATAGTGATTGTGATTAATGTTCTTTTTATAGTCTTGTCCAAGGCGGGTAAAACTATTCAAGATTCATTCACGCTAGTTTTAGTGTACTGCATGAGCACCGTAATAACGTGTTGTCCAGTCCCAGGTTGTAGGCCATAGTGTAAATTCATCTTGCAAATTATTCTCTAGTCAAAACAAAATACAAATGAGATGACCAAAACATGAGCAAATTATCATTATTTCATATGACATCGACAGTCTAGGGCTAGTATTAATAGACATGTCACAAGATCAAAGTAGATTGAGAGGGGACCAGTTGCTCTTCTACTTGATGTCTCTTTTGCTGGCTACCATACTTGAGCGCATGCGTAGAAAGGATGGGCCATAGGCCTATTTAAAATGTGACGTATACTGGTACATTTTAATGAACCAATACCATAGCTTATGAGTGAGCATGCAGGGCATGCTGGAAAAAAATGGTGTGGCAAATCGAATCATTCCCCTTGCCCTGGGAATGAGGTTGGCTCTTACCAGCTTCATGTATAGAGGTCAAGACCTCATTCATGGCTTCGTTCATCACTGCTTGTGCCTCAGTGCTATACTTTACACAGCCTTGCTTTGAAATATGAAGTCGACATGCTTTCGCCAACACCGCCCTTGCCATTCTATCAAAAAATGAAAGTAAATTATTACACTATTATATTATTATTGTACTGGCAGTGAAACAAAGCATGCCTCAGTCATAGTCATACTTGTCATAGTCATCTATAGTATAGTGTCTTTTAGTGAACTTATTCTAGGTTTTGTATAGGGGGGTCTCCAAAAAATGGGTGGGGTCCAGGGGCTAAGCCCCACTGGGGGTCCAGGGGGGCTTTGGGTGTTTTGAGGGGTGAACAAAATCAAGCCTCTGTGTGTCTGAAACAGAGAAAAAGACACACTTTTATAGAAAATCAGATCCATATCAATCTTCTAAATTTACTGGGAAATTTCTGAAACATCGATGATGGGGTCCAGGGGCGAGGCCCCTTGGAAGCTCTGAACTTTGGGCGTTTTGAGGGTCAAAAAAATCAAGCCTCTGTGTGCCTAAAACAGAGAAATCGACACATTTTTTAGGAAATCAGATCCATATCAACCTTCTAAATTTACCGGGAAAATTTTTGTAACATTGATGGTTGGGTCCAGGGGTGAAGCCCCGTTGGGGGTCAGCGGAAGCCCCCGGAAGCTGAGCTTTTGGCGTTTTGAGGGGTGAAAATCAAGCCTTCATGTGCCTAAAAACAGAGAAAGCACTTCTCATCTATATCAATCTTCTAATTTTTCTCAAAGAAATTTTTAATCCCACATATCTCGCATTTGGATCTGGTCGCTGCATTATCTTGATTCATGCATATCTATTCATCAATTAAAAACTTAATGGGTAAAAATAAAATAAAGACTACACCACACACACTTGTGGCAAATTTTTTAATTAAGCAGGCAGTAGTATTTGTTTTGTTTTTTTACCCGGGGGGGACGTGCCCCCTGCCCCCCCCCCCTTCCTGGTAATCACTGTAGGTAGCTAGCTTGAAACCTGTAAACAAGGGTGCTGGCTATTTATAATGTGAACTAGAAACACCGGGGTTAACCCCTACTCTCATGACTCTTCCATAATTTGAATGATACTGATTCTGACTCTGAGCATCTCTCTGTCCTTTCTCTATAAAGTATAATGGTCTGACTTTGAACATGGTAGACATTGGTAATTACTAATTGGTAGCAAGTCTTCCTACGACTACCTCATGCAATGCAAGGACAGAGATGTCTGGTGAGAGTCTCAGAATTGAAACTGAACATCGCCGATCGGCATCATTGTCCAGTGTAAGAAGTGTTGCCCCGCGCAGACTAGAGATAGCTCAGCTACCTCTCACTTTCTCAGTCAGTCTGAGCTTCTTAATTGATATAATGTTAACCATTCAAATCCATTCACATTCTTACCTTGCTTGTTGCATCGATACTTTCTGTTTACAGCTTTGGGATGATCACCCATGCAATCTTGCAATGTTGGTGTGTGTTGTATAACTTGTAATGTATTGCGCGTGTGTCGTATACTTGTGTACAAAATAAAAAGTAAATGGCGCCACCAATAGCGACCTTTTAGCCATGACGCCGCCAGAGAGCCGTATGGCCGTATTATTCGCTCGTCCCCAGCGCCTTGCCTTGCCGCTGGGGCCGAGCGAAGCCGTATTATTGCTCTGGACGCTGCTAGACTGTTCCCCTGTCAACAACCTCGCACATGAGTCTATGGCTAACGTATGAAACGAAGGACGTGGATCGACATTAAGTTTCTTCGCACGACGAGAAATTCACAATTATGAGGCCCATTTAAAAGGAAAAAACTAACAAACAAAAACAACTAACAAACAATTACACTAACAATGGTTAGTGTAAAAGAAAATGTAAGGTCCTGACAAAAACACATTGCATTATTATTATTTTTTTATTAACCACCACTTATAGTAATCATATTTTTCTAATCAAGGACATTATCTACAAAAAACCGTCCCCAACCATACATGTTTGCTGTCATACGTTTCACATTTTTAAGTAGTTCATACTGTCCACAATGATTTTCCTTAAACAAAATGGTTCATGTTTAATACAGGGCATTTGGGTCTTTTAAACTCTAATTAAACTCTAATTATCTAGAGATAAATTAGAGAACAAACGTAACATCAACGAGTTTATTACACAAGCTTGTATGGCAATGTTGTCACTATTTCAGATTAAACAAAGTTGGCAAGAGAACTTGATTAGCGTACCAGGGCATAATGTCATAAAAGCTCTTTTTTTTTACCGATGAGAACATTTTTTGGTGCTAATGTCACAACAGAAAAGTGTGTATTTAGCAAGAGTATATTCATCAAACGATCAAAAAGATTTCACAGTTTGTGTACACGCACACAGTGAATTTTCGATTTCTTACTGTAAAAAGTGGTAGCTGAATAGTAGGCGATTTTTTTTTTCTGCAGCATAGTTTGTCAATGGCAAACAATTTTAACCAATCAACTGTGCTCATTTTTAATGAATGCCGTTAGCAGGAAACGTCTGCCCTCGGGATTTATTGGCCCCTGGTTCAATCACAAACACTATCATAACTCATACATAGATCCTTGTCATTTTGATTGTTGAAATGGAATAGATGGATTGCAATACGCGTCATTGGCCACCATCTTTGATGAATTGTTCACGCGTGAGGAGCTAACATTGGCTGAGAGTCGTACGTAGCGCGTACACGCGTGCACTTTTCCGTCGTTTTACCTCAAAGATGGCGGTCAGTGACGCGTATTGCAATACATCTATAGTCCAGATCAGATTTCGCCTCGTGATTATATTATCATATATGCCACAATGCACGATTATGCATTCAATATGTATACAATAACTACGTAGTATACACAGTTAAAATTAATGTTGGATATTACTTAGTTTTAGGCAAACATGCGTCAATAATGTAATCATTATTGACCATACATATAAAAACTCTTTTTTTTTTAAGCTTGGCGGATTTGCACATTCATGACGATATTTTAAAGCTACATCTTTGTTCATCATTGAAAAAATAGTTAGACATCTTATTGCAGTCTAATGTTACAAACATTCATAATACAATTTGTAGACTAAAAAAGACCATAAATTGATCAAGAAACTTGAACCTACTTCACAAATCAGATGATTTACTTAAATTGTTTAAAGAATAGCTAAAGTATCTATACAGTGGTCCCCTGTAAGAATATCAACAGAGCGCAGACATCAATATTCAGAGATCGGTTATTATTACCAGCTTTAAAGAGGGTTATCGATTGGTAAATACTCCAAAAATCAATGGCCATACAAATTTACTTTGTATGAAGCACTGCAGCTGATAAACTATTTTGAGAAAGGATTCCTTTCGAAGTAATATGGTTTGGATAATATTTCACCCCAACACATTGAATCTGAGAAATATTTCATGCATGAATCGATACCGTCGGTACCCGCTGTCACCTCGCTAAACGTGGATGATTTCGACGTTCTTGATGAGAATACCGTGACACTTTTTAAAAGTTTTCTCAATAGATACTGTCAGCTGAAACTTCCACAGGTGACTTGTATTAATTGTATCTTTATCGATTTTGCCTATAAATCAGCATAACGTTGACAAAAAAGAATCTATAACCCAACCTTTAAATGCCCAATCTTCATGAAAACAAGGCTGAGAGTACAAAATCCTTGCATTTTATTAATACTAAAAAGGACAACATATACACAATAATTTAGAAACAAATTTTGCGATCATACCATAAAATATAATCTAATTGTGGTGGTGATTTTCGGGAAGAACCGGTCTTATAAAAAGTTCCTATCAGAAACAACCCATTACTCTATTAAAAGCGAGATTATTTGCATGTTACAACCCACAAATCTTAGTTTCTAGTAGTTGTTTCTCACCATGTGGAGTTTCAAACACTTTACTTTATAATTATGGTTACCTAAAAAACGTTTTGATTAGAGCAATGTGTGGGGAGATCAGGAGCCTAATATTGTAATAAGCAAAATGCATTGCGACTCATTCTGAAGCTTGTTCAATTCATAACATAATATTGAACAAAAATACAGCACACTAACGAGAAATTCACAATTGCACAAAGCAATTATCCAGTTATTTACAAGCAAAAGAGTTTACTAAAACTCAAAATACAAGCAGGCTACTTATAATGATGTGTGTGCAATACACAGTGTGTCATTTTAATATGTCTATCAAAACTTTAATTAAACCATTCAGTTTGTAAGACTGGTGCCTGTCTCTGGCCGAGTCCGAATTGGCGGCTACAGCTACGGCTACGCCTATTATTATTTCCGCGTCATCCTGCGTTGAAGTACAGTACGTCCTTATAGCAACACCCTTAGAAACAGTCGTAGCCGTAGCTGTAGCATCCAAATCAAATACGGCCTATCCTTAAGGATAAAGACAGGGAACCAGTCTAAAGTCTTGGCTGAAAACATGCCGACATTGAAATTGTGTAAAATAGTACTTAATTAACACCTTTTCATTTATAATTTGATCAATGGCTTTTGAAGAAAAAAATATATTCCAGATTATCCAGATGACATTGTCGTTTGCTAGTGTTTCATTTTCCTGTTTTTCTTTGTTGTTTTGTTTACTGTTGATAATTCCAATCACCAACGAGTGGGCTTTTGCAATGCGTATAGGTATAAGGTCTACGAAGTCCATTCATGCATTAAACTGCTGTTGCAAAATTATTAACACCGATGAGTAATGATATACAGTCAAACTAAAGGGAAAGATCACATCGTAAACTAAATGTACATCAAATGATTTGAACGAACTTATTTTTCTTTAAATATCTTCATCACCGAATTGTTTTTGTTTTGTTCCTATTTTTTTTCTGGTTTTGTTCACGTTCAAAACTGGGCAGGAATGAAAAACAATCTTTGCCACCTTATTGGTGCTCGCAATTGTTACGTTTATACATTGTACACGATTAAATTGGTGCCATGAATAAGGTTGTAATGCTATATTGCCATCCTTTTATAATGTTAATTGCAATAATATAACCCAGCGCACTATTTCTTGTCCTTTAAGGACTGGGAAAGCCAGTCTAGTCCCTCATACAAACCATCACCGCTTGTTGCACATGCTGCTTGAATAAACCACTGGCGGCCTCGCAGTTCATGAAGACTCAATTTATCCGTGATTTCTTGAGCTGTCATTGCATTTGGAAGGTCCTGATAAGTAACACAAATATTTTTAACTCTCAAGTTTTCAAGGTTTTATTTGTCTTTTTCTTTAATGTCTCTGGGTTTTTTTTAAGTTCCTGTCAATTCATGCAAATTGCGGTAGCCACTCAAACTTTCTTGCATCCCAATATTTGGAAAACAGCGCACCCCGCCACAAAAAAATTCACCCTGCATTTGCTTTCGCATTAAGTTTATGGTCTGGGCCCAATTTCATCTAGTGTCTGCTGAGCAAACAAAAATAAATGTCAACCGTGCACCGTCACAAGAACAAGGAATCGTTTTTTATTTTCATGGTAAATTTGTCAACAGTGTTACCGGCCTGGTTCCTCCTATCAGGGTGTACGAGTGTGAAACCAGTCTTTCTGCTTATTCTCACCCATTTACCCTAAGCTTGCTTTGCTGAGATGTATAGAACATACTATAGAGCCATTACAAAGAGTCATGATGTTTTGGGTTTCTTACAAAACATTGTCAACGTTTGTTTTGCAAAATGCAGTCATTATGTACCTGTTTGTTGGCAAAAACAAGGACGTGCGCATCTCTTAGTTCATCCTCGTTCAACATCCTCGCCAATTCATCTCGTGCTTCACCAATTCTTTCCCTGTCGTTACTATCCACGACAAAAATCAAACCTACATAAGAAAGAAAAATGCGATAAGAATATCATTGCAAGAACCAGCACTTTATATTATTTGGTCTTTACCCAAACACCGATGTATGTAAGCACTAAACTGATCGGTACTTTCCCGAGTCCTGTGAAAAAAATCAACACGCATGTAACTCGTCTTACCTTGTGTGTTTTGGAAGTAATGCCGCCACAGGGGCCTAATTTTGTCTTGACCACCGACATCCCAGACTGTAAAGCTGATATTTTTATATTCAACTGTTTCTACATTGAATCCTGTATAGAAAAAGAAACGAATTTACAAACCAAAGATTTAAGACAAACTTTAGCTTAAAACAAGATGAATTTCCCCATTAAGGGTAAAACAAAAATAACGTTTCCCATAAAAATTCAAATTCAAATAATTATGAATTTCATTTTAGTTAGAATTTCAAATAAGTGCTCTATACGCACTTCTTATTTTTCCACACCATGCAAAGTTTCAAACAATACTTATTACGCCCATTGTGGTGATACAGGGAGTAAGGAAGGGGCCAAAAACCCCTTGTGTACGCCTGTGTTGCCTGCAGCAGAGTTCATGTAAAACGCTACTCACACATTCTTCATAAAAACAGCTAACCTTTCTTAGTCTCTGAATACAAAGGTTGTGAACTTGCAGCGTTTAAACCAGCCATTTTCACTGGATGAATAACAATGTGAGCTAGCTGCAGTGGGTGGTTTTGAAAGTTTAGCTAAACCTGTCCAGGTCTTGTGCCAATATTAACCGTACTTACCAATTGTTGGTATAGTGGTGACAATCTCGCCTAGTTTGAGTTTATAGAGAATGGTCGTCTTTCCTGCAGCATCAAGTCCAACCATAAGTATCCTCATTTCTCTCTTACTTAAAAAGTTCTTGAATATACTGTGGAATAATCCCATTGTGTTTCTGTACTTCACTGGTCCTTGTTTGTATCTGAGATAAGTTTCACCTCCGATCCTAATGTTCAACTGCAATAGAAAACAATCTCACTCAATTATTAGTTGCAAGCTATTTTAATAGAAGATGGGTCAAAAGTGTAACAATTCTTGTCTTTTAAAACTTACGGTGAGAATTACAACCTCTGTCACTGCCGCCAAGTAGATTGTAAAGTCTTTTTTGAAAGGTGGTCTTCATTTATTTATTTATTTATTTACTTACACACACAAGCTTTAAAGGGCGCCGTCATTTATCGCGCGCGGGTGTGCAGTAACTGGGTGAGAGTTCAGAGTATAATGTCTGGCCACAGACTCGCTGTGATCACGACGACAGTGCCCCCCCCCCCCTTGAAAGTTCAAGGTAAGATGTCTCCTGCCATATTTTAAAGGTTTTCAACACACATACAGCTATATTTCGCCAGTGGAATACAGATGCATGTATTCGATGCTAACCAAAGTTGGCAACTACCTTGTTTTTGGTCGAACAACACATTTGATGAACATGCTTTACATGGTGGACACTGGAGAATAATATGTGAAGGGCTGACAGAGCATTTTTGCAATATTGGTGTCAACTTGAATCTTAAACCATTTCTAAAATTTGTTTCTAGTCATTACAAATGTTGCAACGCAAGAATTGGCTCTATGTAAGTTTATATTAAAACAACAACAATTTTTTTTTCAACCAACAACGAATAATATGTAAAAACAAGTAAAGAGTGATGCTTTGTGCAATAAACACACTGGGACAATTTATGGCGTGCAATATGGTGTCCACAGAGGAATCTGTTCAACCTATAACGTAGGGCCTACATGTATTGCCATTCTTTTGTAGGGAAAGTCAAGTCAGTACACTCCAAGTGAATCAATCTACATGTACATCGTGGAAGATCTTATATTCTGACCACCTTTCACCCAAATTGGCCCCAATGAATAAGCATCCTCACAATGCCAGTACACTCCAAAAATCCAACCTACATGTACGCAATACCTAGCCCATGTTGGACTCCTCCGTTGCATACACGACAGACGGAGTAAAGGTCCTGTACCATTGCGGAAAATGTTGTAACCAAATATTCTCATGTTTCACCTAATGGAGGAAGCTGAAGCTTCGTTTACATATTCCTTATGTCCGGAATTCCATGCCTGCTAGGTTCAGAATTGTTAATTTGATCCTTGGGGGACATTATTTTTGAAATTTACGTCTCAGTTGTAGCTTTCTGTACCGACTCCTATGTGAAAACTTGCGCGCACGCGCGCCCACAAGATTCATAGCAAGTTCGTCACGTTCGTATGCATTGATATCGATTCTTTACAATAATTCGAGTACTAACACCAAGTACGGTAGTGACACATTCACTTTGTATAACAAAATAATGTAGTGTCGATACCAAACGAAAACTAATCGAATGTTTCGCTTCAGTAAATGAGAAAGTCGATCGGTGTTGTTCGCATGTCGCGCGTGCGCACAAAAGCTCACACGTCAATCGGTACAAGATGTTTACAACGGAAGCGTGGATCTTCTTTTTATTTTCTGGAATAATGTCACCTTGATATATATTTGTTATTTAAGGACCCGTAAAAAGTATAGTTATGGACAAGAAGAACATATCAACGAAATTTCAGTTTCTTAAATGAGGCAAACATGAAAACTTCGGACACTGACGTTCTACCAGGGCTACGCAATATGTACCTATGCAGGCCATACTTCTGGTTAACATGAAAGGCACATTTTTGAGTCAAAAGCAAAGATAAAAGAGTTTCAAAGGCGCAAGATTGGGAATTGGAGCTCAATGGCACGTGAAATACTCACGGGTGCCATTTCAGCAAGCAAAAGTTGTGTTATTCATTGAGATCAATGCATCAAGAGTTGCTTGCTGGAATAGCGTCAAGTGCACATTTCCAATTTCATCCCGAGTTCCCCATCTTGCACCCTTCTACCAAAAGGCATGATTGAAAAAAGGAGTAATTTCCTAAATGCATGCAGTGTTGACACTTAAGGAACACATAGAGTCGTGTTCTTTTGGCCCAATGCAGGTACATGTACAAGTAAACTACATGTAACCCAGGGATGAAATGATCAATTCTTGTCCACAATAACCCAGCCAAACATAAGCCTTTTAGCTGTCGAGAAAGACTCTGCTAGCTAAAAACCCTTTTTTAAGAAAAGATAGGGAAACAAACCTTTCTATAAAGTTCAATTGGAGACAGAATCTATAAAAAAAAAAGACAAGCAAATGGAAACCACTGATTTTGGGTTCAACAATGTTGCTACCTTTTTATTAATCACATTTCCATACTACATTATGTGAGTTTTTTGCAAAATTGAGTGTAAGGAATACACACACTATCAATAGTCCAAGTATGTTAAAAAGAAATACGAACAAGGGTTATTTTGTTTATCTTAACATATAATTGTTATTTTCTACTGTATGTCTTTTTTCTGCTTGTTGATGTTACACAAATAAAAACAAGAGCGTTACAATTATATTATTTTAAAATGATTACATACTATATTTGAGAAACAGGATCAACTTCAGTCGACTTGTAAAGTGAATGAGGTGTCTGGCAAAAACCAAGGGTTTGTGTGAGTTGGCCTACCATTAAAAACTCACAAACAATTCACACCTTGGTTGATGGTCTGTTTTTTAAAACTCTGGCTATGTTGTTTAACCATTATTCAAACCATAGAGCTATTAATGACTAGAGCGCTAACTTGCCCTGCTTTTTGAAGCCATAAGGGGCAACAACAAATGCATGTATACTTGTGAGTTACAGCTCTAGTCAAGGTAAACAGTTCGTTGGTACAAACAAAAATGGGTTTTGTTTGGTGCAGATTCATGAAATTGATTCCCGTTCTTAGGAAAATAGTCAACAAAACTATGGATAACTGTGGTTATAATACATAACTGATACAATTACATAGGCACATGTATGGATGGAGTGAGATGGTTCATGACAAATCAACACAACAATACAAATATGTACATGAACAAATTACGTACATGTACAAATGTATGTAAACATGTACTTGTACATGTGCGAATTCTTGCAGACATGCGCACGTTTGTGCGCATGTACTACAATTTATCAACAATTGTTGTGTACATGACACTGCCCTCGATAATAAAGCTGCGAAAATCACCCTCAAATTCTGCAATCAACAAAAGTATGAAACTATTTTTTTAATCGCAAATTTTCAAGTTTGATTTCCCTGTTTTTTAAACTCTGAAGCAGCTTCTTACATAAATGCACATACACAAAACAAACAAACAAACAGGAGAGCTGCTCCCTTCTGAAATGAACCATTTTAAAGACTTGGTGATAACAAACATTGACCCTGACAATTTTAAGGCATTGTAGGTTAATGAGAACAGGTGGTCACAACATTCTGGTGTTTTCCTGTACTTCAGAGGAGTGGCTTCGCTGTTACCACTCTGATCTACGGCTATAATTATTATGACATTAACCAGTGTGACCACACTGAAGGTATCAAGCAGACATTGTATCACTCTTAAAAACTAAAGGAATGCAATAATAACCAACAAAACTGCAAAGATCGTGTGCAAATGCCATCAAAAGCTTTGGCACTATGGACAGGCAGGTTTTGCCCTTAACTGTTTTAGTAACCGGCCAGCAGGACCAGTTAGCTTGTCATTTCACTTCAGTCCATCACCATTTCCACTAGCCCAGGTTTCCAAATGAAATAAATAGGAGGCTTTTCAACACTGTACCAGCCACCCAGACAACTCGGGGAGACTATTGGCTGGTGCTCTGGTGTTTTGACTTGCATTTGGCCAGCCGACCAAATAGACAACCAGTAGACAGTCCTGCCACAAAACATGTACAGCGAGGACCACAAGGCATATTCTATCCAAAACATGTACACATTCATCTCTTTGACAGCTAAAAATAAAGAACTCAATATTTGGATTTATAGTTACCAATACGCATTAATAGTGTTGCCCCTAATTTTGCTGTTTTGCGCCTCATTTTGATGTTTTGACTATAGTGCAATGTTAAGTTATTATCTCCTTGCTCAGTTAGGAAAAACTGGTCAGGAAAAACAATGCTCTCTCCGAAAGATCAACCAAACATTTACTAACATGTCCCTTTATATACATAAAGGCTCCTGAATGATTCTGGCGTTCATCGATGACATGCAAGATACCCTTAATGTGTAACTGATGGTGCCACTATTGTCATACACAACTTCATAAGGTCAAAACAGTGACTATTTGGTAGCAAGCAAATATTTTGCAGGTTTTTAATTGTTTCTTCATACACATGAATAAATTATGACAAGTTAAGGTGTTTTCTTGTGTTAGAAGTTTGTCTCCGTTATTTTATCAGGCCTGATGCTTCATGGAGGCAACCGCCTCCACTGCATCTGGTCATTGCCTTTGTGCCCCTTGAAATGTTCCAATAAAAGTTTACTTCACATAGGTGCCCTTCACAACAGACAAAATGCCTTGTGCCCTTGCCCTTTCAAGAATGAAGCATCAGACCTGAC
Source organism: Pycnopodia helianthoides (assembly GCA_032158295.1). NCBI lineage: Eukaryota > Metazoa > Echinodermata > Asteroidea > Forcipulatida > Asteriidae > Pycnopodia > Pycnopodia helianthoides. Next base: position 4,102,271 of record CM063263.1, read on the forward strand.
CATGTAATTTGTACAACACTAAATCAAAATACCTTTTATTTTATATGAAAAAAATGAACTGGTTTTAAAAATGGAATCCCACACTCTGAAAAATTAATACACGCATGTTTCTGGTACCGAAAGGGTCTGCTACACATCCTTACTAGCTTGGAATGCAATAACTCCATACCTGTGTATTACAATCTAAACAAGCTTCCACTTAAAAAACTCTTCAAATTATTGTTATATTTGGATTAAAATGTTGCGTACATGTATGCACTGATGTGTCAAACTTGGTACAGTGTGTTGCGCATAGAAGCTAGGAGGTAGCTCTGGTAAAACATTTCTACCCAAGTGTTGTATTCCTTAGCTTTGCTTAAATTACCAGAAATAGAAATAATACACGCTAATTAACAGCATAGTGATCTAATTGGGAAACTTCTTTTGAGTTTCAAGCAAGAGATGAAGTTTTACTGTACATTCTAAGAACAAAACCAGTCTATGGAAGTTGAACCACACCAAGATTATATATTAAAAATGTAATCCTTGAATTCAGTTTTATTATTTTCTCAATATCTTTTAATTGATTGGTTTTATATTTTGCAAGTACACCATGGAAGTCTTGAATCAAAAATAACTTCAAAAAACCAACAACAAAAAAAATCTTAAATACAGAAAATAAGCCCTTAACTACATCAGAAAGGTTTCACTGTTAGCTGTGAAGCCGCTAAATAAACAATTACAGTGATAATCGTTTTGGACACACCTAAATGCCGGATAATCTATCTTTGGATGTTTCTTTACATACACCTCACCAGTGTCACATCTAAAATAATAATTAGTTATACCACTTTGGTATGGTTATACATGTACAGGACAAAACATGCATACAAAAATGCTTTGATATTGACAACTGGTACCTGCAATTTCCATCTGACACAAGGTGGGTGCTGTAAAATCCACAAGTATCAAGAATAATAACGTTGCAATTTTATAACAATCTTTTTTCACTCTTGTTTTTCTGAATTCTGTTGGAAAACAGAATATTTTCAAAGATGGATCTTTAACCATCTGTCCCAACCCTGCCCCAATGAAAAAACAAAAAGTCCGTAGGAAATACTTATCTACAAGGTGTCCAAACACTCTTGCCTAATGGAATTTATTTTCACTTCTGACTTTTAAGCTGGATTGAGAGCCAGTCTAAACCCTCATAGAGGCCATCACCGCTGGTAGCGCACGTTGCCTGGATGTACCAGTTTCGATTTCGCAGATTGTGTAGATTCAGTTTGTCGGTAATTTCTGCTGCATTCATTGCGTTGGGGAGATCCTGAAATGTAAGATGGAAAATTCAAAGCTGATCAGACTAACTAGAGTGTACATGTAGCACCATTGATAAAATTTTATGTGAGTGAAGTAGCCGTTTGTTCACCGCAATGGCTTTTTTGTCAATTGCAGATGACCCAAAACATTAACCGAATCCAAAGGGCTGTGTATGGCTACCTCAGTATTTCAAGTATTTAGAAAATTAACTCAATATGAAAGTCAGAAAAGCCGCATCTTGTTAGCAAGAAATGTCAGTACATAAAAAGTACAAAATTACACAATACAAGGATACTGCTGAAAACCCAGAAAACAACTTTATGCGAAGGCTTTGCATTAAAAAGATAAGTTTTGAGGTTTTTCTGAAACTGATAGATCATAATACACAAAACAAAACATCCTTATATTCGGCTGAATATTTCCAACACAAGTAAAGATTTATGTCAGAAACTTTATCCTTGTAGGAAAAGGCAGTTTTCTATTTATATAAAGTACAAATTATCTGTAAGGTTACGAAGGCATGACATATGTAAACCTTGACAAAAAATGGCAAAGATGTAGTGGTTGCTGACCTACATGTACACACAGCATATGACAGGAAACACAATGAGGTGTATTACTTATCTACCGTCATGTTAGCAGTTTTTCCAATGGCTGTGACTTTTCTAGGTCTCTGAAATCACCCGTAAGTGTTTCAACATGTGAATGGTGTGCAGGCTCATACCAAAATCATTTTGAGTTGATTCAAGTTATTAATCTTATAATGATTCTCAAATGTCATTCATGAAAATGGACAGAAATGGCAGGGAACTTTTTTCCGTCCATTTTTGATGGAAAATCAGGGGTGATTTGTTTTTTTAAAAAGAAGAAAAGAAAGAAAAACATCAAATGAATCAACTCAAAGTATTTTCAGTGAAGACCTGCATGCCCATTCACACGTTGGGAACACTTTTAGGTGGTTACAGGTATTTACAAAAAAGACATTGGAAAACTGCTAACATGACGGATGCAAGGGGGTACCCTGTATAGTGTTTTCTGGCATATGCTTTGATTGGCTTTGAGTATGCGCAAACAACTTGGTTGTGCACATGTAACCAACCCTTGTTAGATGGGCACTGTCATGCATGTCATAAGAAAAACAATGTATATATAAGTGGAGCCGAACTGTCATACCTGTTTGTTGGCAAACACCAAAAGGACAGCTTCCTTCAATTCCTCTTCATTCAACATTCTGTAGAGCTCTTCTCTTGCTTCAGAAATTCTTTCTCTGTCGTTACTGTCAACAACAAATATCAAACCTGCACGGAAAGAGAATCTTGGTTAAAAGCAACCAACTCCAGCCGAAAAAAATGAAGTGTATAAATGCATATCCATCAAAGCCCTCAATTACAAAACTTGTTGCTGTAATCAACAGTTACATATACATGTAAGAACTTATAGATTTTACCCCAACATCTTCAAAATATAACTGCATGTGTGTGCATGTGTGTGTGTGTGTTTTTATAATACTCTGTTGGACCGAGGACTGCACTATTACACTTATGCTTTCTATGGGACCAGGCATACCACCATAATCAGATTCCAACAGTTTTGAGTTGAAATACCATTTGGTGTTGGCTTTTGTTAGATTGAGGAAGGTTCTAATTAAATCACTCAAGAAACTATATAAATCCAACCCCACGAGAAACATTGATCTTCCAACCTACACACCAACATGTACTGTGCATCATTAGTCACATGCTTCATACATGTATGTGGCCAACTATGATCTTGTTTCTCACCAAAGAAAAACACACAAGGCTGTGGGCATTTTTTTTTGTATTTTGCATAAAAATTTGAACACTACAGGGGGTAAAATTTTGGGTTAAATTGACGAGACCGCGAGGCTTGGAAGCTCAAAACTTTACAGGTAAAATGAGAGTAAGATCTATCTGATTTGTCTGATGGGTACACTTCGATACTCAGCAGAATTGAAAGATATTATTATCAGACTCATAGCCAACATTTTTTCACAAAAGTATTATTTACACAGTGAGTTATTGTTATCTAACAGAAAAACACAAGACCACTAACTAGGTTCGTCCGGTCGTGAGTTTACTGGCCCAAGCTAAAATCACTGACCTCTTTTCTTGAACTTTGGAACACTAGATAGAAGCAGATACAACAGTATATTCTCCATGGTTTACTTTATGTAAATCTGAGCATGTGAACATTTCCAAGAACAATGGATTTATAATTAACAGGCAAGTCTGCTGCCACCTACAAGTAGTGTTCAGATAGTTTCCCATTGGCATACTGCCAAACTGTAGCAGCGATGAAAATTGGACATTTAGTTTAGTTGGCACACAACTCTAATCATATCCAACACCAGTGTTGCAGGTCTCGAGCCAGTCTCAGTGTTGAGACTAGTCTCCAGACCTTATTTGTTGAGGTCGCGGCTGTTTCCAGGTCTCGACTTTCAAGCCTAGCTCTCTGTCTCGGAGCAAATGCCTCATGTCAAGAACTTTATTACATAATTGTCCAAAAACAGATGACAAAGAAAAGAAAAAGAGCCCAAAAGATTTATCATAATTTTCAACCTCACCCTGCAGTGTTTTTTTTCTTTTTCTTGGAGGGCAGCACAACTCAACTGCACCTTCCCTTGTACCTCATAGTGGCTATGTGACAATCAAAGTGAAGGCTGAACGAAACCATCGTAGTCATACGGTTCAGCATTAAAAAACCATTGAAAATTAAGAAAGTCAGCTGTGCAAACTGTCTTTTGTTTACAGTAAAGGTTTGTCTGAGGTCGCGGTATCGATCTCAGACCAGACTTGAAGCTTACACTGGACTAGAGGCTCAAGGACACTGGCTCTAGTGTCAGGCCAGTAAACTCACAACCGGACAAGTTCAGCATTCTTGTGTTTTTCAATTCAATATCTTTGTTTAAAAGAACTATCTTTAAATATTGAGTTAGAGTCTGATAAATGTCTCTCAATTCTGCTGAGCATACAAGTTTACTTACCCATACACTGTAGGACAAACAAGATAAATATTCTCTCAGTGTTTGGTCGAGTTAAAACAGTTTAACTGTTAAAACTGTGCGATCAGTTTGATTCTGGTCCTTTCTTAATTTGATTCAGGTCTTGTTAACAAAATTCTGGTCCAGTGAAAATTCTGAGCTACAAGCGCTGCGATCTTGTGGATTTTCCACCCAAATTTGAGCCCTCGGACATCGAGGTATTGGTCTTGGATGGTTGGTCTCAGATACTGAGGTATCGGTCTTGGATGGTCGGTCTCGATCTTTGACTTTGTGATCTCCACTTCAACACTGCTCACCACAAATGATCACACATGCACAATGATGTCAAAAGGATACTGGACTTACCTTGTGTGTTTTGGAAGTAATGCCGCCACAGGGGCCTAATTTTGTCTTGACCACCGACATCCCAGACTGTAAAGCTGATATTTTTATATTCAACTGTTTCTACATTGAATCCTGTAGAAAAAGAACAGAGAGTACAAAAAAAAGAGCAAATCACTGATCAGCCCATGTACAAATGTAAGATTCCAATTTAGTGAATGAAAACCAGGGGTAATTTTTAAGAGCACACTTATTCTTTCAGGCTCTTCTGGAAAAATTAACAGTCTGGATGGACACTTCCAAGCAAAATATTTAATTTAGTAACTGCATCAGGGATAAATAACGCTATTTTGGGGATAAAGATATTCACCACAAAAATTTTAGTTACAAATGTTCATAAAAGTTTCAAAGACTCTAAAAAATAATATACATGCAGGAATTGAATAAATGTAAAAGTATATGTAAATGAACAGAACAAAAGGCACTTATATCCATTTAAAAATGGGCCAAGCGAAAATATAATACGATATTGAACAAAAACAGAAGGTTTACTCACCAATGGTCGGAATGGTCGTGACGATTTCACCAAGCTTGAGTTTGTACAAAATGGTTGTTTTTCCAGCTGCGTCGAGCCCAACCATGAGAATTCGCATCTCCTTCTTCCCGAAAAGATTCTTGAAAAGACTTGTAAATTGCCCCATCCTTACAGCCTTGACCTTAGAAACAGGTGGGTTGGTTGAGTAGGTTGGTTGGGTGGCTGGAGCTTATATACCGGATTGAATTGATCACTCTGTGATATCAGAGTCACTTGGGCTACCTCCTAGCTTCTACAAGAAACCAGCAAATATGTCATAAGAAATCAATAATAAGTGGATCATAGAAGGGTTTCCTTCCCACGTTTATTGCGGTTGGAAACATTTCTAGAATTTTGACTAAGAGCCATCAATGTTGTGAATTGAAATTAACTGGATTTTTTTTATTGTTTATACTTTTACCTGTTTTTGTGAATTCACCTTTGACTTATAACTCTAGTAGCATGTACCAGCAGGCTCTGTATTTGTGTCTGTGTCGTTTTAGATTGTAATGCTTTCTTTGTGTTTTAAAAACTAGCCAATGAAACGCAGCAGGTTAAGCTACATTTATATTGAAGTGCACGTTAGGAAAATCGTTTTCACAATTCCATTTTAAAATGTATTCTTGGTTTTCGGTTTTTTGTTTTGTTAAAAAATTGTCAATGATTACACAAGCTAAGCATTTTATTTGATATGAAAAATGAGTTAGCATAAAAAGGCAGCATAGCAATTGGAAATTTAGAGTTATCTGAATGAAGACAGATGATTAAGGCAAGAGTTTAGAGAAAATTATATGAGAAAAGGTGAAGAATGGTGAATGGTACAAGTCAATACTATAAAGTATGATGAATGTTTGCATTTACCACAACAAATTGGCAGCTCAAGTGACAGATTGTTAACTTGTTAAGTGTTTAGTTTCGTTTTTTTGTTAGTTGACCTTTACCAAAGTACACACCATTGGTTTTTTGGTTTTTTTTTATGAATCAGAGGTTCATGGTGAGTCTTCATGTAATTAAAATGTCTTCACCTACTATACTAGCAAATTGTTAATTATTTTCAGTTGTAAAGCTAGAGCCCAAGTGGTCCTGAGACATGATTAATTCAATTTGCGGCATTTACAGTTTCTAGTACAAGTACCGCTTGCATAGGGTTGGTTGAGGAGGTTCCAGGAGTACAAGCAAGCACAATCAAGCTGACCAAGGGACTAACATCATTTTACTGGAAAAGGAGGCGTTCTCAATGCAGAATTTACAAAGAAGAAATGTAGGACTGGACAAGCACACATTGAATTTGGGTACATTTACAATGTACAGAATACATGTAGTTAGTGTTGCAGTTAATGCTTTGATATGCACATCTCTACACTTGTCAATTTCATTTTAACCAACGGCACTTGCAGCAACTGCCATGGTGCTCTGTGCTTTTGCTCAAGTACCCCTGGCTAAGATCCAATACAAATTTAAAAATTTCTTGAAGTGCCCTTACCAAAAGAAAGATGCTGTGCCCCCTCAGAGTCAAGTTTAATTGTACATGTAATGTACAGCAATGGTCTTGGCTGGGGAGAACACTACATCCTTGTTTTTTAATCCCTTGGCAGCAGCTACAAAGATGGTAATGAAATGACAGTGCCCACCGTGTCTCTTCAGACCAGACCCTTGTGCTACTAATTTTTTTGTTGATTTGTTATCAATACCATGGTTTGACTTCCGAAAGTTGTTAGTTATTACAGATGAACTATGATCATTACACATCCTGACTCTGTTTTATGATTAAAGTGAAGAGTAATGTTAAGCATGAAATACAAATACATGTAGCTTTTCATGTATTTGTTTTTAAATAATAGGATAATAACTGATTAGTAATAACTGATCACATAACTCAGTGTGATCGTTCAGATACAGTATTTAAGTTGGTTTAATGTAGGTTTAACTCATTTCAACCTCTTCGGCTTGAACTGTGTCTGAATGCAATCAAAAATACAAACTCAGGCAGTCAGGGTTTAACTTAACTGCCGAAGTTAGACCATTCAGCTAGAGGGTTTGACTAAACAACTCTGGGTTTCATCTTCAAGCACAGTGCTTGGACAGAATAAAAATGACCACATCAGTTTTAAATCACACAAGATAACCCGCCGACTGGTAAATTGATGCGAGAGCGCATGTCTTTCGTTCAGACATTTTCATCCTGCTGACCTGTTGTTCCGATTTCCAATTTCACCAAAATATTTCTGATATGTTGTATATATGTCGCAACGCAACTTTAGCCATATCAGTGGGTTCGGCTAAAAAAAAAACACACGTCAATCACCGAAGTGGTCAGAGGCTAAAGCGAGGAGGGCATTAAAATAATGTGCTGCTAAATACCAAAAATTTTACAGGAAAGTCAAGTCAAATGCGGAAATCTGCCGTCAGCCAAATCCCAGTGCATAAAAAAGAAAACTAATGATCCCGGGACCGGGATCATCAATTTTTGTAAAATAACACAAAGCTCGCAAGAATGGCCAATAATCTCATTTCTTAATTATTACCCCAATACTTTAGGCCCAGTAAACTGTTCTAAGGGTTTGTTTTTTTTCTTAATCTAAAAAAATAGGGGAAGCAAAACACCATTTTGGTCTTGACAGCAATGTATCATCTAACTGTACTCGCTGAATACCATTTCATTTTTAGTTTCTTTTTTGGCATGTGTGAATGAGAGTTCCGGTCACGCCATGAAGGGGCAGATTTGTTTACTATACTTCAAACATGCGTTGCCATCTCTGACATGGCAATCTTCTGTGTACCCACCTTTCAGAAGTTGCATGAAGTTTTAGCATTGAGTCGCAGGCAGAATGAGTGTTCGAAGTAAACAAGTAAAAATTGATAAGCCCCCCCCCCCCTTTTTTTTTAACAAGAGAGACGGTGAATGATCGTAAACTGAAAAAGATTATTAAAACACATTTAATACTGACTAAAGTAATCAGTATCAATTTATTTTAAGGGAAATTGCATTTTTATAAATGTAAAATTAAGTCCAACACTCTTATCATTATTGAACAAGTTTTCCCTTAATATAATTATTTATGTTCAATCCGTACATACAGTCAAGGAAAAACATTTCAAAGCGCGAAAGATTCATTACTACCTCCGGGTAGAGAAATGGATTTCTATTTGTATTTCTACCTCCATGACACTACATACCACCTCCATGGTACTACTGACAAATGGTACGACAAAAATGATGACCGGCGATATGACACATGAGCCAGCTTAGGCATGTTACTGTTAGTTTACCCAGCTCGTAAAGGTACAATGAAAATGATGCTGAAGAAGAAGTATGATGCTGAAGAAGAAGTGCGTTGTGACATGTATGAAATGCACCATGAATGCACAAACTCCATTCATCCGTAGCGCAGAGCAATAGCATGGCCGGTGACAGTGCAACAACGACAATCCTTACATTAAAAAACACTCTTGAACACACAAAACTCGCACGTAGATACTCACCTTAAAAGCACAGATTACAGTATATTATTTCGTTTTTTCACTGCATGGAAACTGGAACACCTCTTCTCTCAAATGGCATGACAATTTTCACTGTAAATCACACCAGTTCGGCACGTCCCACAAGGCGCGGCCAAGAGCACAAAATGGCCGACGTGGAGGAAAAATCGTTGCACGACACGTCATGATGTGACGTCAGGAAGGTCAACCAATGACGGCTTCTGCTTGTTACATTATTCATTTTCATCCCGATTGGTTGTGATAATCATCTGCACACAATAGTTTGCTTATTGTTCGTAATACTACACTAGGCTTGTGGTGGAGGGGCATTGCATAGTCTTATTATGTTCATCGCTTTTTATTGGGATGCCGAAAAGTTTCCAGTTCGTGCTTTTATTGTTAATGTCGTTCCTATATTCCGAGTTATTTAAAGCCTTAAAAAAATATTTAAAAAGGAGCACAAACAAGTTGTTTATACTAAAGTCAACTATTCCCCGATCATTTTGTACCATGTTGTTGAAAATTTGTGGGCGGTACCCGGCCGCGGACCGACTTGACTTTCGGCGGGTTCATGTTTAATAAAAAGAATAAACACATTGAAACAGTTTTTAATTAAAATGCATTGAATGTGTTAACTGTAGGTCTGTACAGTGCAGTAAGGCCGCATACACACTATTGATATATAACAATAACATCATTGCACACTGTTGGTTTTCATATAAAGAAAGTGGGTTTACTTTTTCCATCGGCATCTTTACTCTGTTTATTTATTTGTTCGCATCATTTTTATTTCCAGAAGTAAAACGACTTGAAATCAAAACTTTTCAGAATGTGATCCTGAGAAAACAATGTTTTCTGATGCATACATTGTCACCACATTTTGTTTCAAAACATACAGACAGTGGAATGAATCAGAATAAGTATTTCAAAAACTACAAATGAATTCTGCCGGCGGAGCTGATTGGGTGACGTTGGTGTCCTCCAGGTGACGAGATGTTAGAGCGGAAGGCTATTGTGCGATCGTGATGACACAGGTAAGTCTAGCCATCCTGACGCAGTTAGTGGTCTGCCTATGGGTAAGAGTCGTGGCAGAGGTCGCCCTATTTAATGTGATCATGTAGCTATAATAGCTCCACGATAATGTGACAAAGTGGAGCGATAGAAGTGTGCAAGAGCTGAGAATAGTGGCGATTGAAAGAGACCAGCAGGTGATGGCGGCGACCCCATGAATGCACCCCCATTACAATCTGAGGAAGAGGCGGCCAAAGACGCAAGGAAGTCTATGCCCAACGATGATGATTTCAAAACTAATATGAACCCTTATGTAAATTGACTTTAGAGGCCTAGTATCCACAATTTTTTAAACGGAATACAAGAAGACATTTCAAGAGTTCAACCACATAGTAGGCCTATCAATAAATTCAGCAATATTATTGCATCTAGTAATGTTGTTTCGCTTGACCAGTGGCGTAACCAGCGGTGGGGGGGGGGGGGGCCATAGAACGCCCCCAATTGATTTCGGAGAAATGATTGCTTCGATCCGCCTGTCAAAGTATGACCACCTTTAATGATCTTTGAGATTACAAATGTCCACCGAATAGGATGTTATATGTGTTATCCCGTGTGTGTGGTATAACTCAATGTTTATCTATATAAGAACTAGTGAGCTTAATTTCGAGGCTGGATACACAAGCGTGTAGGGGCAATTAAAAGGTCAGCTTTATTTTCAAATACATAGCGGCTGATGTCAACATGCCAATTGTAAAAGCAGTTTGATTAAAAATATAACCTCAAATGTACAAATATTCTATATTACGCATGACTAAAAAATTGTTATTTGCAAACAGTACAAATATTCCATATTACGCATGACAAAAAATGACTTGTAGTTGTATAGAAACAGGTTCACAAAGTTCAGATAAAAATCACATTCACTATTTATTGCCTTTTCGAATCCACGGCTTCGGATCGTATCAAACTTCTTTTGCGCTTTGGTTAGATTTGAGTTGTCTTCAGACCAACGAAGACTGGTGTCCTTGTGCGTGCCACACATTTCATCGAAAAGTACTATACCATGCCCGATATGTGGCAGAGGGTCCCCTCCCCTCAATGTTCCCATACTATAACACACTATTTTCCTCTTGTATAGAACTCCCCCGAGCACCAATTGAAAAGTACGGTACTCTAGACACGCCCCTTTTACAGAAGCCCCCCCCCCCCCACACACACACACACACACCGCAAAACCCCTAACGAATTCTTGAGATTCCAAGAACACAATGAAGACACATTGGGGGGGGGGGTTGTAATATAGAGCACCCGTTGTAATAGCCTACCCAGTGATCGAGAATTCTAACTGAGCATTCATTCGTGACCAAGCGAGGCATTGCACCTACCTAGCATCAATCAAATTCATGTTATGAAGGCAAACTGAGCTTATGTAGGAGCACAAAAGCCGTGGTTTCGAAAAGGTCATCATTAATGATTTGTTGATATATTGCTCATTACTATTGTATTGTAAACGCTGTGATATTGTTACACTATGAATAGCGTACCTAAATGCATAACAATAACAATAGTAATATTAATAGTACAATTAAATATCCGATATTGATCGTTACACTGGCCCGTACTTAAAAAACTAAAATTTGCAACAAGCACATCACCGATACATTAAAGACCAGCTTGAACGAAACCGGCAATAAGTGATCTTTGCTGAAATTAATTCAAAACATTTTCAATCAATAAGGAAATTGAGTTCACATGAGATTAAACAGATTTTAATTGTGTAAAAAGACAATCATTTTGAATACCCTTCTCCGGTACTTTTCAGAAGATTTGTGAAAAGCTCTGATACTCATCACTCATTTTACGTCATTTGTGTGAGCTCCGTTTTGTAACATAACAAAGCAACATCCCACAAATGACGGCAAAGAACAGTCATTTTGACGCACGCCCTCAACGGCAGAAGTGTAGCCAAGTTTTACAAAACCTTGAGTTTGGGGCCTATTTTTTGATCGATAATAACGAAAACTCAGAAGTGTAAAAATATTAAAATTACATTCAAATGATGAATAAATACATTATTAACATTATTAACACGTTAAATAGCATTCCAATATTTAACAATATTTCGCTCAAAAAGCCGTTTCAATAAAAAAAACATTACAAAATATATTCTCTTTTTTCGAAAATTAAGACTTTAGGAAGAAAGAAACATGGCGACATTTTTTTTTTCAGCAAAGATCACTTATTGCCGTTTTCGTTCATTATTTTAAGAAAATTCAAGACTACTTTCAACTGAATACAGCTTTTTTTCATTCTTTTTAAAAATGCTTTATCGAAGGTGTTCTTATTTAAAAGTTGTCAAAATGTCAAAACCCTTGCCCAAACATGCTAAAAAACATCAGCCTGTCACAGGTTCAATTCCAAGTCCGGCTCATGTCAATTTTTGTTTGTTCAACCTAAATTATTTAAACCAATTTACCGAGTCAGTTTCCCTTGTGGTTTATTTCTTGAGAATTGTAGTGTTATATGTATTATATTTAAATCATGTTCCTTACATTGAGGTAGATAACATCATTTATATTAAAAATATGAAAACTTTGTAGAGCGATCAGTCAAAAAATACACAATTTCATAAATTATTCAATTACATCACTTGACTTTGCCAATTTTATAGCCAAAAATTTACTTTTAGAGAGATAATTTGTTCAGTACAGTTGAAGTAAAAATCATTTGGGACGTTGCACTCTCATCCCCAAAAGTAAGATACACAAAAAAGTCAATCAATCAATCAAAAGTATTAATAATCAAAATGAAGATTTATCTTTTTAATTATTATATTTTTTTTCCCCACAAGGAAAAGTTGGTTGATGCAACTTTAATCAGTAATTGACATTTCAATTTTTAGCATACCTTCTTAAAGTACAATAAAACAATTAAATATTGCCATTCATAAACTGCAGGCTTGATACTTTATGGAGGCAAGAGGTAATTGCCTCCGTTGCCCCTGGTCATTGCCTTGGTGCCCCTTGAAATGTTCCAATAGAAATTTACAATTTCCTCGTAGATGTGCCCTTTACTAAGGAGAAAACGCCTTGGTGCCCTTGCCCATTAAGAAAACCAAGCACCACTCCTGAAACTGGGATGATTTACTACACATCACATCATCAACATCGATTAAAACGATATTAAGGTTAAAGCACACATAAGTTCAACTGAAGTTCTTAAAATATTTTCATTGGAAGTCGTGCTAAATTCTAGATTGCAACATTCTGCAACCTGTTGTGTCTCACACCGTTACTGGATCCGTTCAGTAAACACGCCATGACTTTCTCTGTGTGGAAAAGATGGCCCCTCTCTCGGAACGAGTAAGTGTAGTACAGCACCGCTCCGATACAAATGAAGATAAAAGAGAGAATGATGAGGAAGCCAAAGGTTTCGGACGACGGCAGAATAATGACAAGGGTGAAATGCAGCATGTCCATGAAGCACTCCAAAGCTCTCTGCATGCCACAGAAGGCCCCTCTTTCCAACTCTTGAACATTCTCCTGAATGAGTTGTGTGGTGACAAGATCAAACATCCATAAACCTATAACAAATAATAAATAACAACAACATTAATAATATACATTTTAAATACAGCACTTTATCACATCCGACGGGCGCGTATCTCAAAGCACTCATTATTTTTTACGGCAGGTAGGTAGAGCTACATTATGTTTTGAATTTGGAGACTCATTGATATCACACCTTGTAAGGGTTTACAAAGTGACATGGCGGGATCTGCAACCATTTATGCCAGAAACACCAGGGCAAACTACTTCTCTCCAACGATAAGTGTACTGGGTACTTTTACATGCATTATACTACACATGGGACCTTATCAGAATCATATAATAACCAAACACTAATACAGACTCATTTGCTAAAATCCATGTTTCATGATATACAATGTAGCTTACCCACTCTTGATAGTATCATCCCACCAAAGAAAAAAATCGAAGAAGTGTAGTAAAAAGGAGGTTCAGAAACTTCATCTACACCTTGCGTGGTGTTTGTTGTACTCTGCACTGTGTATGCCTCTACGTCCCAAGTGGTATTCCCAGTAAAGTTTGAAATATCTGTCAGCGCGGTCGAATACAAGCTGGTAGATGTGTTGCTCACTGGGGTAGTGCTTGAAGGAGATGTTGGATCGTTTGCATAATAGTGTGGGTTGAATGGACTACCAGGCATCCAAATTGATATGACGCATAGACTTAAACAAGTGATTTCCTGGGATAAAGCATACAGACCGGTGCGAGTGGTACCAATTCTGTGTCTCATCTGTGAGAAAGTGAAAGTTCCAAGGATGCCAGCAATGGATCCCAGCCCTCTGATGATACCTAGAGTGGATTCAGTCAGCCCCATGGCGTACCCATATCCATTAGTAATCGAGTCAAACCCCATGACTGTCATGTACAGAAAGGCCATGCCTAGACCTGCCAGGTACACTGGGTAGGATCTGTAGACTTGCCACCCTCGATAAGTCAACAGGAACACAGCTGCAAGGCGCTGACAAGGTCCGAGTTTTGTTGATGCATCACTTGTAGATTGGTTATCAGTAGGAGAATCTTGTTCCTCAGTACTTTCACTTACATGTTGTTGATCTTGATTCAGAACATAATCGGCTGTTTCACCTTAAACACACAACAAAGAAAATGATTATAGATACAAAACTCTGCAAGAAGTTACTGAAAACTTGGCACTACTCTACGATGAAAATATTTTTGTCTAGATAACAGAACAATTTGTTGTGTCAGTGAAAAACACATTGTACCACAGTGTACCACCTAAAACAGCTTTCATATGGTATGTAGTTCAACTAATTGTACTTCATTTAAGCTACCCTGAACACACAAACCCAATAGCACAGAGAGACCTGGGCCCAATGTCGTAGAGCTGTTCAAGCAGATTGTAAATGAGATATGGTATTTTGGCTGGTAACCTAATTCTAGTAAGCACAATTTGATCGTGCTTCGCTACTTTTTGTGCTTAAGTTGTTCTATGAAATTGGGCCCTGATGTTTTGGGTTGTAAGAGTTTATAACCAATGTCTAGTATCATTGGATACTTCTTGCAGATTGGACTTATGCTTGGTGTGCCATCAGAAAATAACTTCTACATTCAAATCTCCTGCTCTCATAAAGAGGTACATATCATGTATGAAGACCAATCATGTCAATGTAGAGCAAGTTCGGGTGCTAACCTTTAGTCAATTAGCAGTTTCAATCATGCACAACATGTTGTCTGTGTTTCACATGAATGTGTCTAGTCGATTGACTGGTTAATGGCTAAATCTATTTAGCCAATGGTGGCAACAACAAGGCGACGACTGATGGGCAGATAAAAATGTGTGGTCAGTCTGTTCACTTTCTGAAACTTCTCTACATAACTTGCATATAGTGCAATAGTTTATCAGTATCATACCGATTGGCATTTTGGCAAAAACATACCATTTTTATCTTTAATTCATGGAGTACTGTTGGAGATAATGAACAAGACCTCGCCTTTTTAATTGTTTGGTTCATGTTTTTATTTTCATGCACCCTGCTTTTTGTAATGTGTTTTTTAATGTTTGTAATTTTCGTCTAACCTTGTGAGTTTTTTATTTTGTTTTACACTCAGTTTTCTGTTTTGATTCATGGCTTTTCTTAATGCTCTGTGTTTTGCCATTTTACTATTTTACTTTTTACTATTTGTACACAGGGCCCTTAAGGAGAGCAGTTGTAAAACTGATAAGGCTACCCTGTCTAAATAAGTCAATCAATAAAAACAAACATAAATAATTGTTTAAATTAACTGTGCGCATTATCACAAAAGTTTATGCATTGCGCACTTTACCCTGATGATAAAGCACCTTTTCATCAAAAGGCATACATACCACTAGCGTCAGCTTCTGTTTGATACTCAGAACGTGCATCATCGCCCTCCTCGACGGCAGCAAGATGGGCATCTCCCTTTGACTGATCCTGGCTGGTGGTCTCTTTTATGGTTGATCCTTCCTGGGAAGCACCTTCCTCGTCTCCTTGTGCTTCTGATAGTTCCGCTGTGACAGTCTCTGTTCCTGTAGATGTGGCAACCTCTTTTTTAATTTGTCAGTACTTTTTAAATGGTCATTTTTTTTTAGACGTTCACACTGAAAATATCTCAGATGAGCTGTGAAATGCGTAGGTTGGTCATGAGGATGGAGATGTCAAATACTAATCTCAAAGACCAATACCGAATTGGTATTATCACAGAAAATAAAAGTTCATATTCTGCATGTAGTTCCAATCCTCCAGGGAAATAATGTCCAACTGGAATTCTGTCAAAGACCAGGAAATAGCATTTGAATAACCATAAATCATGATCACTTATTTTGATTGTCGCAATCAAAATAAGCATGTATTTAGCATGTAACATGTACGGAATTTGTTGTTTTTATGAAAATGTGACCAAGAGATCTCATGAAATGTTCACAGGTTTCTTTTTAAAATAGAGGACAGGAATAATTCTTCTCTTACAAAAAATAATGAGTAAGAAACCACTCAGAAGCTGACTGGGTAAATTTTACATAATTTTGGGTTGAACAAAGACAATTTTACTACAGCAGGACTTTAACATACGACCGATTAATGTGCGGGTGCTCTCCCAACTGAGCTATCTAGCCCTTGTATTGGTGGTCTTCCTATTTTGTCAATACCTTTTTTTGGGGTGCCAGTCAGAAAACATACAACCTGTAACTGCCGTATAGCCAGGGATAATAATAATAATAATAATAATAATAATAACTGTATTTATAAAGCGCCTTTTGCCAAAGGATACAAGGCGCTGATATTTTTACCTGCCATGTATGTGGAGCTACGTTTTTGAAGTATGAGACCTATGCACTTATAGCACCATGTAATGGTATACACGGTGCTGTGGCGCAATATGCTGCCGATCAAACCAGGAACACCGGGGCGAACCCCTTCTCTTTACCATAAGTGTACTGGGTTCTTTTACGTGCATTACACAACACACGGGACCTAAGGCTTTACGTCCCATCCGAAGGACGCAGCAATAATGGTTAAGTGTCTTGCTGAAGGACACAAGTGTCACGACTGGGACTCGAACCCACACTCTGCTGATCAGAAACACCAGAGCTTGAGTCCGGTGTTCTTATCCGCTCGGCCACGATCACACCCCAGTTTATGATACAGCTTGGGAAGTGGCAGCAGAAGGATCACCTTAAGGGGCCTCAGCTTTTAATGTTCAACCAGTCAGTTTCCTTTTTAGTTTATTACTTGATAACTGAAATAAAAGTCACATCCCCTTAAGGTAATCCCGCTGCTGCAGCTTCTCAAGTGGTGCACTTTGTGCTTTGTCAGTTTCAGTTGCATTCTGTTCTCTGTCTTTCTTGTTCAATCTCTTGAGAGTGCATGAACCATTAACATGAAATGTATTTGAAAGGCATCTCTCTGCAGAACTTCATAGATTTTGAATATATATCTCCTTATGCTTTCTAGTTTTACATCTTTTTCCCTGTTCTTAAATACATCCTTGACATACCCACCTTCTGTACATGTTCATGTACTTATCTGATTTGTCATTCTCCAAAATGAAAAGGAGACAATTTATATTGTATTTTTTTTTATGAAGGATGCCCTCTAAAGGATGTGTTCAGAGAGGATACTTACCAGTTTCAGTTAAAGCAAGCTTGACAGCCAGCCTTGGGACTTTCTTGTAGACACGCAGAAGTAAGGCGTACTCTAAGATGAGGGAGGCCAGGTTCCAGGCTGCTATGAAAATACCTGCTACAGTCATAGAGGCAAAGGTCATGATTTGTCCCACAAGGATTGGAGCCAAGATATTGACAGTGAGGTCTATCCGGCGAACATTGGCATTCATTACTGCAACATAAAAAATGAAACAAAATATCTTAGAAAAACATTTTTGAATAATATTTTAGCTTTGTATTTTAAGTACGAACCGTACCAAGCACTATAAAGAATTAGGACAATGAGATTAAACAGAAAATGCTGAAGTGATTGTAACCTATTTTTAATAGAAGCGGCAAACACGTGTGTGGCCTCCTGATTGGCCATCGCTCTTGGATCAGTGTTATTATGTAATATTCAGTTGTGAATATCACGTATACACGAGAGGGTAAAGTCTGAGATCGTGAGTTAGAGCGTATGATAGCCAATCTGCGTGGGAAGTTTTGTGTGGCTGATGCTGATAAATAACCGTGCTCTCAGAAATCAGGTCTACCTTGGGTATGGAGGATGAACATGGACAAAACTACAGTTTTTTAACAAATGGGCCATGGGTTCTGACTTGAGCGCTTTTTATGTGTTATAGCTACAGTCGCCATTGGGGCTTAAGCAGGGTATAGTGCACAATTGACTAAAGTTGTCATTGGGGCTGAAGGGGTCAAATCTCTCTTTCTGTTTCTTATAACTACCTGCAAGTTGTTCTTTGTTTCCGTCAGCAAGAATGACCACCCAGTCCTTCTGGATGCAGATCTTCTCAGCGACACTTGCCAGGTTAGCGATCACGCCCAGAAGGATGATGACCACCTCACAGAAGAGGAAGAGTACCCCGGCTCCGATCTGCTTAATGGGTGCCTCATAGTGAAGAAGGAGGAGGAGGCAGACTGCACAGATGATGACGCAGAGGTTTTGGATGACTAGACTTAATCTGGCAGCTGGAGGAAACAAGAAATTTATCAACCAGCTGAATGAACAAATGAGCATCTTTAAGTGGAACAGATATGCGTGTTTGATATATAATATTTAATTGCACAACACTAGCATTCTACCCGGTATCTGTCAATCTTTCAATGTCTTGTGTGTATTTGAGCTAAGGAATCCAGGGTTTTACCTGGATTTTTCAAAACTGTGGGGCATTCTTTAAACAAAATTTTTGGGGTTTGCCCCAAAAACACTGAATTGAAATGAGGTCCTCAGAATGTTTTTACTTGGTGTTTTTTTTTTTCGCTTGCTTATCGGCCTCGATTTGAACGTATCGGCCAGATACACTTAGCTTGGGCATTGGGAGAACACTTATATTGTTACACATTAAACCATTGTCTGGGGTGTATGTGGAAACCCCCCCTAAAAAGTGGGCATCATTAACCCTTCGGGGCACGGTGCAAAATGAACAAGTGACGTCAGCAGGCGTTCTGCAGACTAAAGTAGCAAGTGTCTCTTTCAAATTATTAATTACTTTGCTAATTTTAATAAAAATTGAAGAGAGTAAACTATCAAATAAAAGTTATGAATCACTGAGTGTGAATATAGAGACAGGAAACCAGAACGAGTCTTTACAAGATGTTGTAAAACCTGATGTGTGAGTCAGTGGAAAGGCTCACTGTCCGCAACAGGGATGAGATTTACAGAATGCGACAATTCCTGAAAAATTGCTCTCTGGCCGTGGTTCACCTTATTCTTGACCAAGAACCTCCCAGATTTTACAAATCAGGAGGTTTAAATAGATTTTTTTTCAGTTGATCCCTTGAGCTCATGTGAAATGCAGTGGAATAGGCTCATCTCAAAGAATGTGGGAAAAAACAATTTTGTGAGCGAGTCAAGTAACAATTACCGTTAGTGGCTTTGCTGCTGCAGCTGAGGCACACATGCTTCCCTTTTTAAAATAGCTGTTGCAAACTGCTATACCTACTAAAATGACCAGGGGTCGATTTCAAAAAAACTCTTCCTAACTTAGGACTAGTCCTAGGCAATGCTAAGAGATAGGACTAGTCTTAAGTTAGGACCAGTAAGTCCTATCTCTTAGCATTGCCTAGGACTAGTCCTAAGTTAGGAAGAGTTTTGTAAAATCGACCCCAGTGGTTTTAACACAAACAGTGGAAATTACATCACTTGGTCTTTTGCAAAGGCTAAATGACAACACAACAGACATACAAGTACATGAATATCAGTGTAATATTAAGCAGTCAGGTGGAAAAAACTTTTTAACAGATTTTCTTTTTTTTTACAAATCAGAAATTTTTCTTTACCACTTAGTCTTGGGGTTCTGTCCACCCAATGGCCAACCAGAGTACCAAACAGTAGAACTGACACCGTCAGAGCGAAACCAAACACAGCAGTCAGACGTAGAGAGAGGTCCTCAATCTCAACGAGGAATAATGCAACAGCAAATGTCCACATTCGATCTCCCTAACAACAGGTTAGATAATAACAAGACATTTTTTCAATGTGAGACTTGCACATATTTAGTACTTGGCCGACACATACTAAGATTTTTTTTTTTCCCCCACCAGGCAGACATAAAACAAATCTGGGTTCCAATAGACCGCATGCATTGACGCCATCAAACTGCCATCTTAGAGGTAAACTGATGATGAAGCGATGGAAAATGCGCAGATTTGTGTTTGGGGTGCATGGGATTGGCCACTGAGCAACCTCCTTTTAACCTCGCAAGGGCGCCCTACTAAAATGATATCATGTGCATAAGGTCTATTGACCCCTTGCACAACGCGAACCGCAATGCGAATCTACTTTCCACCATTTGGGTGGTCAATTCTTTTTGTACATTTTGACTCCCAAAAATGGTGGACAAAACAGGTGCGCGTAAGTGTGCTGCGCGTTGTGCAACGGACCAATACATTTGAAAAAGCCTGAAGTTTCCTTTTCCTGTTGTACTCACCCATGCTGACAGGAACTGACTACAGTAGATTAGAAAAGCATTTGACTTCAACCAAACTCCAAATGATGAACAGTATCCTATTCAAATATAAAAATATGACACATGAATTCATTTTCTTTTCTGAAGAGTTTTTGTTTCAGGGGAAAAGTTCAACTGTGGAGTCTTACCACCTGAATTTATAAAACATAAAAAAAACAGAAACACCCAAAACCATTAGAACATCAACCCATAAACTTCAAGCTCCCTTTGCATCGCATTGGCACCTGTACCACAAGCTCAATTCCCCCTCCCCCATCCCATGCCTTAAGTTTGGAATTATTTGGTGATGCTGAAGCGCTACTTAAAATGACTGTTACCAAAGTAGAAGTCTTAATTTTTTATGTTTTCTTATCACTGTTAACAAACCTCTTCCATTGGCCGCCATTGCTGAGGTACAACAATAGAAGTGTGCACGTGCCACCCACAACTCTCAGCCAATGATGGGTCTTCATTTGTCTCAGTGAGGGTGCTTTTTAAGCTTGTGACGTCACATGCAAGGGGTCTATTACCAATGTTTAGGTGGTCAAATGCAATAAATAACAGTTTAAGAACTGTAACATTTTAGAATTGGTTTACTATAACTGATATGTTGCTGAGTTAGAAGTGTCTTGTTCTATAAACAGTATAACTTTCAAGTGAAATGACTAAGATCATGTTCAGGCTAATTCACTTGAAATACAACTGACGTGCATCACATTATAGAGCAATGATCACATGAAGGCTGATGTGATCAGAAGCATTGTTATGTGTATTAATCATGATTATAGGTCAATCTGGGCATAAAGTGGTCAGAGTTTGCTACAAATGAAAGGCTGGCAGAGCTAATTGGGGGAAGATGGTGTCATACAGGCGACGAGGTGTTAGAGCAGAAGGCTATGTGGTGCGCTCATGTGATGAGACAGGGAGGTCTATCCGATGCAGTTATAGACAGTCTGCCTATGTGTACAAGTCACAGCAGAGATCGCACTCAGCTGTGCTTGATAGACAATGTGACAAAGTGGAGTGGTAGAAGTGTGCGAGAGCTGAGAATAGCAGCTAATGAAAGAGAATAGGTGATGGCAGCGACCCCAGGAATGCACCCCCATTACAATCCTAGGACGGGCGGCCACAACGAACCTAGATGATGTTGTTATGAGGCACTTCCTCCTTGTGCCATCTTTGCACCAAAAATGCTATACAGCAAATGAACAATAATGTTCTGTTTGAACAGATCATGACTTTTTTATACAACATGTCTATCATACAACAGAACCTTGTCTTCTTGCAGTTTGCTCGTCGTGAAACTCTGCCTCATTGTCCTCCCTTCCAGTACTACATAAGTTTATTGTACAACATTGCGCTGTAGAAGATTTAGTGATGTGAGACTTTGCGATGAATACAACTGATATTCAATTGAAATTACTAATAGCTTAATGAAATTAACAAGATTAATGACTGTTGATAATCACTTTCATGATGCTTCATTTTTGAAAGGGCAAGGGCACCAAGGCATTTTTTTTCCTTTGCACAGGGCTACAAAGGCTAGGAGGAAATTGTCAATTTCTATTGGAACATTTCAAGGGGCACCATAGCAATGACCAGGGCCGACGGAGGTAATTGCCTCTATGAAGTATCAGGCCTGCTGTCGTCATTCTCGGGGACTCAGTCATCATAGTATTTGAATTTGTTGTTTTAATTAAGCTTGTTATTTTACCTTGTTGTCGAACCTCTCGCAAATCATTTTCATATTCGCTGCTGCTACTTGCATCCTCATTCGTTGACATGGAAACCACTGATGCTTCCTTTGCATCTTCTACCTCACCTACTGTATTCATCTCGTCTCCCTCTTCTCCATTAAAGTCTTTCTCTGATCGAAAGGGTGGCTTCTTTCAGCTGTAAAAAGGCTGTGATTAAAGGCGACACATGATTAATGACTAATGATACAATGACTACAAAATTATCAAACCCCCCACTGGGAAAAGATGGTGAATCTGATCGCCAGTTTTTTGCACTTGTAATAGAAGTTGTAAATCAACAAGTATTAATCATATCTTGGTAAACACGATATGATTTGGCATTTGAAAAAATTAATAAAGAAAACATGAAATTTTTACAGGAATTGCATGGAGGTTTAAAAATGAAAATCATTGGTCTTTATTTCAATTATCAAGTAAAAGACACTATTATAAAAAGTTGCATCCCCTTAAGGTGATCCCTCTGCTAGTGCTATTGCTTTGGAGGTTGTAGAGCAGTTACAGATTAAATGAATTCTGACTGGCACTGGCAGCCCCAAACAAAGATATTGACAAAATACGGAGACCATCATCAACATAGGGCTAGATAGCGCAGCTGGTTGGTAGAGCATCAGCTTGTTAATCTGGGAGGTCACTACTCACAGGTTCAAATGCCACTCTAATAAATTTTTCTTTTGTTCAACCAAAATCACCATTGGACTTTGCACGATGAGATCGACGTAAAACCTCACTGTCCCCGACTGGCAAAAGATGGCGAATCTGAACGCTATTTTTTCAGTTGTAATGCAACGAACCATGTCCATGATAATAATTTTGTTGTAAATAAGATATGATTTGGCATAACATGCATAAAGGATTAATAAAAGAAAAAAGAAGAAAAACTACACTGACATCATACTAACAGTAACCATAGTGGAGGAAGGAAATTGACACTAACCATGGACTAATCATGCACTAACCAGTACACTCACACAGCTAGCAGTGTGAGTT
Organism: Pycnopodia helianthoides; assembly: GCA_032158295.1. Classification (NCBI taxonomy): domain Eukaryota; kingdom Metazoa; phylum Echinodermata; class Asteroidea; order Forcipulatida; family Asteriidae; genus Pycnopodia; species Pycnopodia helianthoides. The sequence goes on from CM063263.1 coordinate 4,125,401, forward strand.
GAGTCCCGTTGACGCATAATAACATCTTCTTACCGTATACCGAATGTCAATCTACGGCCGGCTAGCTCTGCGCTGGCGACGGCCAGAGAGAGCGCCACCAGCTGTTTGGAATTGATATCGAGTAAACTGAGGTCTGTTTTGTGTGCGCGCTATGAACCGTAGACACAATCATCATTATGAATTGTGCAAACTTTCTTTCAAGTTTTTAAAAACCGCTGGCTATTGGAGCTGGCCGATATAAAGTGTAGACACATTACAAAGGATGAAGATTGTGCAGCAATCAACCTTCAAATTGAAGTTGTCTTAAAATAATCTATCATTGCCGATATCGGAATCCTCGGTGGTGATATAGTTGTAGTATCTCTGACTGCCACTCAGAAGTCTGGTTTTTCTTTTGTTTTGTATCCATCAAACCGTCAAAATGAAATGAACTAAAACTTATATATTATTTCAAAGGTTAGGATTCCTCGGTAGTAGAGTGGTAAATTGTATATGACTGCTTGCTATTTTTTGTTGTATCCATCAAACCTTCAAACAGAAGGGATCTAAAATATATATATATTATATAATTATTTTAATTATTAAAGGAATATTACAGAATTGGTCAGAAAAAACTTGTAAAATATACTTTTTGCTCACAGATTTACATAAAACTTACACGGTCTAATGCTGATGATAGTAGAAAACATCCCTTGAAATATTTCTGTCTGAAATGCCATTGATGAGGAATAAACTAATTTTCCGATTGGAGTTTGTCGCTTAGTGAACGTTTTATTAAAACAAAATTATCTTTATGATTTCATGCAAATGTGTAATCGGTTTTCACTATTTTCTCGTGACCCAGACGGCCGATCGATCTCAAACTTCTACAGGTTTGTCAGTATGGTGGATTACATAAAGTGCTTACACTGCCAGCAACTGTTTTGTTAGCAAAAAAACAATTCTGTAATGTTCCTTTAAGATTCCTCGGTAGTAGATTGGTAAAACACTTACACCAACTCAGAAACAAGGATTAAATTCCGTGCCGTGGAGTCTGGTTATCTATTATTTTTATTTTTTTGTCTGTTTTTTCCTTTTTTTCTTCAAGGTCAAACTGATTAGTCTGAAAAATAACCAGTCATTTCAAAATCATGAATCGTCGGAGACCGGGGTTCGATTCCCCGCCGGGGAGTAACTTTTTAAATTATGCTTATCCATTAAACTGCAAACTGAAGTGGTCGTAAGTATAACCAACCATTCAATACCAGGAATCCTCGGTAGTATAGTGGTAAGTATCTCTGACTGTCACTCAGGAGACCGTGGTTCGATTCCCCGCCGGGGAGTCTCTTTTTAAATCATGCTTATCCATTAAACTGCAAAATGAAGTGGTCGTAAGTACAATCAACCATTTAATACAACGAATCCTCGGTAGTATAGTGATAAGTATCTCTGACTGTCACTCAGGAGACCGGGGCTCGATTCCCCGCCGGGGAGTACCTTTTTAAATTGTGTTTAGCCATGAAATTGCAAACTGAAGTGGTCCAAAGTATAATCAACCATTCTGTACACCAGGAATCCTCGGTAGTATAGTGGTAATTAGTATCTCTGACTGTCACTCAGGAGACCGGGGTTCGATTCCCCGACGGGGAGTCCCTTTTTAAATTATGCTTATGCATTAAACTGTAAACTGAAGTGGTCTTAAGTACAATCAACCAATCAATACCAGGAATCCTCGGTAGTATAGTGGTAAGTATCTCTGACTGTCACTCAGGAGACCGGGGTTCGATTCCCCGCCGGGGAGTCCCTTTTTAAATTATGCTTATGCATTAAACTGTAAACTGAAGTGGTCTTAAGTACAATCAACCAATCAATACCAGGAATCCTCGGTAGTATAGTGGTAAGTATCTCTGACTGTCACTCAGGAGACCGGGGTTCGATTCCCCGCCGGGGAGTCCCTTTTTAAATTGTGTTTATCCATGAAATTGCAAACTGAAGTGGTCTAAAGTATAATCAACCATTCTGTACACTAGGAATCCTCGGTAGTATAGTGGTAAGTATCTCTGACTGTCACTCAGGAGACCGGGGTTCGATTCCCCGCCGGGGAGTCACTTTTTAAATTATGCTTATTCATTAAACTGCAAACTGAAGTGGTCGTAAGTATAATCAACCATTTAATACCAGGAATCCTCGGTAGTATAGTGGTAAGTATCTCTGACTGTCACTCAGGAGACCGGGGTTCGATTCCCCGCCGGGGAGTTACTTTTTAAATGATGCTTATCCATTAAACTGCAACTGAAGTGGTCTTAAGTACAATCACCCAATCAATACCAGGAATCCTCGGTAGTATAGTGGTAAGTATCTCTGACTGTCACTCAGGAGACCGGGGTTCGATTCCCCGCCGGGAGTCTCTTTTTAAGTTATGCTTATTTATTAAACTGCAAACTAAAGTGGTCGTAAGTATAATCAACCATTTAATACCAGGAATCCTCGGTAGTATAGTGGTAAGTATCTCTGACTGTCACTCAGGAGACCGGGGTTCGATTCCCCGCCGGGGAGTCACTTTTTAAATTATGCTTATTCATTAAACTGCAAACTGAAGTGGTCGTAAGTATAATCAACCATTTAATACCAGGAATCCTCGGTAGTATAGTGGTAAGTATCTTTGACTGTCACTCAGGAGACCGGGGTTCGATTCCCAGCCGGGGAGTTACTTTTTAAATTGTGTTTATCCATGAAACTGCAAACTGAAGTGGTCTAAAGTATAATCAACCATTCTGTACACCAGGAATCCTCGGTAGTATAGTGGTAAGTATCTCTGACTGTCACTCAGGAGACCGGGGTTCGATTCCCCGCCGGGGAGTTACTTTTTAAATTATGCTTATACATTAAACTGCAAACTGAAGTGGTCGTAAGTATAACCAACCATTTAATACCAGGAATCCTCGGTAGTATAGTGGTAAGTATCTCTGACTGTCACTCAGGAGACCGGGGTTCGATTCCCCCCCGGGGAGTTACTTTTTAAATGATGCTTATCCATTAAACTGCAAACTGAAGTGGTCTTAAGTACAATCAACCAATCAATACCAGGAATCCTCGGTAGTATAGTGGTAAGTATCTCTGACTGTCACTCAGGAGACCGGGGTTCGATTCCCCGCCGGGGAGTCTCTTTTTAAGTTATGCTTATTTATTAAACTGCAAACTGAAGTGGTCGTAAGTATAATCAACCATTTAATACCAGGAATCCTCGGAAGTATAGTGGTAAGTATCTCTGACTGTCACTCAGGAGACCGGGGTTCGATTCCCCGCCGGGGAGTTGCTTTTTAAATGATGCTTATCCATTAAACTGCAAACTGAAGTGGTCTTAAGTACAATCACCCAATCAATACCAGGAATCCTCGGTAGTATAGTGGTAAGTATCTCTGACTGTCACTCAGGAGACCGGGGTTCGATTCCCCGCCGGGGAGTCTCTTTTTAAGTTATGCTTATTTATTAAACTGCAAACTAAAGTGGTCGTAAGTATAATCAACCATTTAATACCAGGAATCCTCGGTAGTATAGTGGTAAGTATCTCTGACTGTCACTCAGGAGACCGGGGTTCGATTCCCCGCCGGGGAGTTACTTTTTAAATTATGCTTATCCATTAAACTGCAAACTGAAGTGGTCGTAAGTATAACCAACCATTTAATACCAGGAATCCTCGGTAGTATAGTGGTAAGTATCTCTGACTGTCACTCAGGAGACCGGGGTTCGATTCCCGCCGGGGAGTCCCTTTTTAAATTGTGTTTATCCATGAAATTGCAAACTGAAGTGGTCTAAAGTATAATCAACCATTCTGTACACTAGGAATCCTCGGTAGTATATCGGTAAGTATCTCTGACTGTCACTCAGGAGACCGGGGTTCGATTCCCCGCCGGGGAGTTACTTTTTAAATGATGCTTATCCATTAAACTGCAAACTGAAGTGGTCTTAAGTACAATCACCCAATCAATACCAGGAATCCTCGGTAGTATAGTGGTAAGTATCTCTGACTGTCACTCAGGAGACCGGGGTTCGATTCCCCGCCGGGGAGTCTCTTTTTAAGTTATGCTTATTTATTAAACTGCAAACTAAAGTGGTCGTAAGTATAATCAACCATTCTGTAAACCAGGAATCCTCGGTAGTATAGTGGTAAGTATCTCTGACTGTCACTCAGGAGACCGGGGTTCGATTCCCCGCCGGGGAGTTACTTTTTAAATTATGCTTATCCATTAAACTGCAAACTGAAGTGGTCGTAAGTATAACCAACCATTTAATACCAGGAATCCTCGGTAGTATAGTGGTAAGTATCTCTGACTGTCACTCAGGAGACCGGGGTTCGATTCCCCGCCGGGGAGTCCCTTTTTAAATTGTGTTTATCCATGAAATTGCAAACTGAAGTGGTCTAAAGTATAATCAACCATTCTGTACACTAGGAATCCTCGGTAGTATATCGGTAAGTATCTCTGACTGTCACTCAGGAGACCGGGGTTCGATTCCCCGCCGGGGAGTTACTTTTTAAATGATGCTTATCCATTAAACTGCAAACTGAAGTGGTCTTAAGTACAATCACCCAATCAATACCAGGAATCCTCGGTAGTATAGTGGTAAGTATCTCTGACTGTCACTCAGGAGACCGGGGTTCGATTCCCCGCCGGGGAGTCTCTTTTTAAGTTATGCTTATTTATTAAACTGCAAACTAAAGTGGTCGTAAGTATAATCAACCATTCTGTACACCAGGAATCCTCGGTAGTATAGTGGTAAGTATCTCTGACTGTCACTCAGGAGACCGGGGTTCGATTCCCCGCCGGGGAGTTACTTTTTAAATTGTGTTTATCCATGAAACTGCAAACTGAAGTGGTCGTAAGTATAATCAACCATTTAATACCAGGAATCCTCGAGTATAGTGGTAAGTATCTCTGACTGTCACTCAGGAGACCGGGGTTCGATTCCCCGCCGGGAGTTCTTTTTAAATGTGTTATCCATTAAACTGCAAACTGAAGTGGTCTAAGTAAATCAACCATCTACCAGGAATCCTCGTAGTATAGTGTAAGTATCTCTGACTGTCACTCAGGAGACCGGGGTTCGATTCCCCGCCGGGAGTCCTTTTAATTTGCTTATTTATTAAACTGCAAACTAAGTGGTCGTAAGTATAATCAACCATTTAATACCAGGAATCCTCGGTATATATGGTAAGTATCTCTGACTGTCACTCAGGAGACCGGGTTCGATTCCCCCCGGGAGTTACTTTTTAATAGCTTATCCATTAAACTGCAAACTGAAGTGGTCTAAGTAAACAACCATAATACCAGGAATCCTCGGTAGTATATGTAAGTATCTCTGACTGTCACTCAGGAGACCGGGTTCGATCCCCGCCGGGAGTCCTTTTTAATTTGTTTTTATTAAATGCAACTGAAGTGGTCTAAGTATAATCAACCATTTTACCAGGAATCTCGTAGTATATGGTAGTATCTCTGACTGTCACTCAGGAGACCGGGGTTCGATTCCCCGCCGGGGAGTTACTTTTAAATGTGTTATCCATTAAACTGCAAACTGAAGTGGTCTAAGTAAATCACCAATCATACCAGGAATCCTCGGTATATAGTGGTAAGTATCTCTGACTGTCACTCAGAGACCGGGTTCGATTCCCCGCCGGGAGTTCTTTTAATTATGCTTATTATTAAACTGCAAACTAAAGTGGTCGTAAGTATAACAACCATTTAAACCAGATCCTCGGTATATAGTGGTAAGTACTCTGACTGTCACTCAGAGACCGGGTTCGATTCCCGCGGGAGTTCTTTTTAATTGTTTTATCCATAAACTGCAATGAAGTGGTTAAGTATAATCAACCATTTAACAGATCCTCGTATAATGTAAGACTCTGACTGTCACTCAGGAACCGGGTTCGATTCCGCCGGGATACTTTAAATATGCTTATCATTAAACTGCAAACTGAAGTGGTCTAAGTATAACAACCATTATACCAGAATCCTCGTAGTATATGGTAAGTATCTCTGACTGTCACTCAGGAGACCGGGTTCGATCCCGCCGGAGTCTTTAAATTATGCTTATTATTAAACTGCAAACTGAAGTGGTCTAAGTATAATCAACCATTAATACCGGAATCCCGGTATATGGGTAAGTATCTCTGACTGTCACTCAGGAGACCGGTTCGATTCCCCGCCGGAGTTCTTTTTAATGTTTTATTAAATGCAAACTAAGTGGTCGTAAGTATAATCAACCATTCTGTACACAGGAATCCTCGGTAGTATAGTGGTAAGTATCTCTGACGTCACTCAGAGACCGGGTTCGATTCCCGCCGGGATTACTTTTTAATTTGTTATCATAAACTGCAAACTGAAGTGGTCGTAAGTATAATCAACCATTTAATACCAGGAATCCTCGGTAGTATAGTGGTAAGTATCTCTGACTGTCACTCAGGAGACCGGGGTTCGATTCCCCGCCGGGGAGTCCCTTTTTAAATTGTGTTTATCCATGAAACTGCAAACTGAAGTGGTCTAAAGTATAATCAACCATTCTGTACACCAGGAATCCTCGGTAGTATAGTGGTAAGTTTCTCTGACTGTCACTCAGGAGACCGGGGTTCGATTCCCCGCCGGGGAGTCACTTTTTAAATTATGCTTATTCATTAAACTGCAAACTGAAGTGGTCGTAAGTATAATCAACCATTTAATACCAGGAATCCTCGGTAGTATAGTGGTAAGTATCTCTGACTGTCACTCAGGAGACCGGGGTTCGATTCCCCGCCGGGGAGTTACTTTTTAAATGATGCTTATCCATTAAACTGCAAACTGAAGTGGTCTTAAGTACAATCAACCAATCAATACCAGGAATCCTCGGTAGTATAGTGGTAAGTATCTCTGACTGTCACTCAGGAGACCGGGGTTCGATTCCCCGCCGGGGAGTCTCTTTTTAAGTTATGCTTATTTATTAAACTGCAAACTGAAGTGGTCGTAAGTATAATCAACCATTTAATACCAGGAATCCTCGGAAGTATAGTGGTAAGTATCTCTGACTGTCACTCAGGAGACCGGGGTTCGATTCCCCGCCGGGGAGTTGCTTTTTAAATTGTGTTATCCATTAAACTGCAAACTGAAGTGGTCTTAAGTAAATCACCCAATTCATACACCAGGAATCCTCGGTAGTATAGTGGTAAGTATCTCTGACTGTCACTCAGGAGACCGGGGTTCGATTCCCCGCCGGGGAGTACTTTTTAATTATGCTTATTATTAAACTGCAAACTGAAGTGGTCGTAAGTATAATCAACCATTTAATACCAGGAATCCTCGGTAGTATAGTGGTAAGTATCTCTGACTGTCACTCAGGAGACCGGGGTTCGATTCCCCGCCGGGGAGTTACTTTTTAAATTATGCTTATCCATTAAACTGCAAACTGAAGTGGTCGTAAGTATAATCAACCATTTAATACCAGGAATCCTCGGTAGTATAGTGGTAAGTATCTCTGACTGTCACTCAGGAGACCGGGTTCGATTCCCCGCCGGGGAGTCCCTTTTTAAATGTGTTTATCCATGAAATTGCAAACTGAAGTGGTCTAAAGTATAATCAACCATTCTTACACAGGAATCCTCGGTAGTATATCGGTAAGTATCTCTGACTGTCACTCAGGAGACCGGGGTTCGATTCCCCGCCGGGGAGTTACTTTTTAAATTGATGCTTATCCATTAAACTGCAAACTGAAGTGTCTTAAGTACAATCACCCAATTAATACCAGGAATCCTCGGTAGTATAGTGGTAAGTATCTCTGACTGTCACTCAGGAGACCGGGGTTCGATTCCCCGCCGGGAGTTACTTTTTAATTGTGCTTATTTATTAAACTGCAAACTAAGTGGTCGTAAGTATAATCAACCATTCTGTACACCAGGAATCCTCGGTAGTATAGTGGTAAGTATCTCTGACTGTCACTCAGGAGACCGGGGTTCGATTCCCCGCCGGGGAGTTACTTTTTAAATTGTGTTTATCCATGAAACTGCAAACTGAAGTGGTCGTAAGTATAATCAACCATTCTGTACACCAGGAATCCTCGGTAGTATAGTGGTAAGTATCTCTGACTGTCACTCAGGAGACCGGGGTTCGATTCCCCGCCGGGAGTTACTTTTTAATATTATGCTTATACATTAAACTGCAAACTGAAGTGGTCGTAAGTATAACCAACCATTAATACCAGGAATCCTCGGTAGTATAGTGGTAAGTATCTCTGACTGTCACTCAGGAGACCGGGGTTCGATTCCCCGCCGGGGAGTCACTTTTTAAATTATGCTTATTCATTAAACTGCAAACTGAAGTGGTCGTAAGTATAATCAACCATTTAATACCAGGAATCCTCGGTAGTATAGTGGTAAGTATCTCTGACTGTCACTCAGGAGACCGGGGTTCGATTCCCCGCCGGGGAGTCTCTTTTTAAATTATGCTTATTCATTAAACTGCCCCGGCAGAGTGGAAAGAGGGCATCATAGTTACATTATACAAAGGGAAGGGCCCCGCACTGACTGCAGCAGCTACCGGCCCATCACGCTTCTATCTGTTCCAGGGAAGGTTTTTGCTCACGTCCTCCTGGCCCGGTTGAACCCCCTGCTTATTGAGCACAGACGACCAGAGCAATCTGGTTTCACGGCTGGTCGCTCCGCCATGGATGCCATTCTCGCCCTTCGTCTGCTGTCCGAGCTGCATCACGAGTTCCAACAACCCTTTTCAGTGGCCTACGTTGACCTGAAGGCAGCTTTTGACTCGGTCGATAGGAAAGCACTTTGGAAAGCCCTCCAAGGCATAGGAGTTCCAGACCATCTCCTCACTCTCATCAAGGATCTCCATACCAGCACCACCGCTAGGGTGCGCCAAGGAAGGAATACCTCCGAAAGCTTCCCCACAAGATCTGGTGTAAGGCAGGGCTGCATCCTGGCACCCTCCCTTTTCTGCCGTGCGATGGACTGGATCCTTGATAGGGCTACTATGGTAGGGATCACCGTCGGTCAGTCCAGGTTTTCAGACCTGGACTATGCAGATGATGTCGCTCTCGTCAGTAACAATACCAACAATCTGAATACTGCAATCCAGTCTTTTCAGTGCGAGGCTGCCTACCTTGGCCTCAACATCTCTTGGCATAAAACGAAAATGCAAACTCTAGGTCCGGGCGGCTCCGGCACTCCTTCTCCTTCTCATGTTGTGGTGAATGGCCAGTCTGTCGACATTGTGGAGGATTTTGTATATCTGGGAAGCAAGATCTCCAACACTGGACGCAGTGAACCCGACATCCTCAGACGCCTCGGTCTCGCTTCATCCGCTATGAACAGCTTACGCAGAATTTGGAGGCTAAAGAGTCTAAAACTCACCACCAAGCTGGGCATATACCGGACATGTGTCATTCCCGTCCTGCTATACGGCTCAGAAACCTGGACCCTTCTCAAACCCGACCTCAGAAGACTTGAGTCATTCCACCAGAGGTCTCAACGCTCAATCCTCGGCATCCAGTGGTTCAATTTCATCAGTAACATCGAGGTCACCCACTGGACAGGACTGCCTACCATCAACTACCATATCCAACGTCGCCGCACCGCCTTCTTCGGTCACGTCGCTCGCCTGGCTGACAACATCCCAGCCAAAAGTGCTCTGGGCATCGCCGTCGATTCCAGGCGAGGCAAACCACCAGGTCCCGCCTGGAAGAGACCCCGCGGTCGTCCCAGGTCATCCTGGCAAGAACAACTGGGTCGGCCAAGCGTGATTGACGGCATGTGGGACGAAGCTGTAGGACGTGGGCACAGGAGATCGGCGCGACGGACCTTTGCTGTCTATGCGGACGAGTGAGTGAGTGATTAAACTGCAAACTGAAGTGGTCGTAAGTATAATCAACCATTCTGTACACCAGGAATCCTCGGTAGTATAGTGGTAAGTATCTCTGACTGTCACTCAGGAGACCGGGGTTCGATTCCCCGCCGGGGAGTCACTTTTTAAATTGTGTTTATCCATGAAACTGCAAACTGAAATGGTCGTAAGTATAATCAACCATTCTGTACACCAGGAATCCTCGGTAGTATAGTGGTAAGTATCTCTGACTGTCACTCAGGAGACCGGGGTTCGATTCCCCGCCGGGGAGTCACTTTTTAAATTGTGTTTATCCATGAAACTGCAAACTGAAATGGTCGTAAGTATAATCAACCATTCTGTACACCAGGAATCCTCGGTAGTATAGTGGTAAGTATCTCTGACTGTCACTCAGGAGACCGGGGTTCGATTCCCCGCCGGGGAGTCTCTTTTTAAATTATGCTTATCCATTAAACTGCAAACTGAAGTGGTCGTAAGTATAATCAACCATTTAATACCAGGAATCCTCGGTAGTATAGTGGTAAGTAACTCTGACTGTCACTCAGGAGACCGGGGTTCGATTCCCCGCCGGGAGTTACTTTTTAAATTATGCTTATCCATTAAACTGCAAACTGAAGTGTTCGTAAGTATAACCAACCATTCAATACCAGGAATCCTCGGTAGTATAGTGGTAAGTATCTCTGACTGTCACTCAGGAGATCGGGGTTCGATTCCCAGCCGGGGAGTCACTTTTTAAATTATGCTTATACATTAAACTGTAAACTGAAGTGGTCTTAAGTACAATCAACCAATCAATACCAGGAATCCTCGGTAGTATAGTGGTAAGTATCTCTGACTGTCACTCAGGAGACCGGGGTTCGATTCCCCGCCGGGGAGTCTCTTTTTAAATCATGCTTATCCATTAAACTGCAAACTGAAGTGTTCGTAAGTATAACCAACCATTCAATACCAGGAATCCTCGGTAGTATAGTGGTAAGTATCTCTGACTGTCACTCAGGAGATCGGGGTTCGATTCCCAGCCGGGGAGTCACTTTTTAAATTATGCTTATACATTAAACTGTAAACTGAAGTGGTCTTAAGTACAATCAACCAATCAATACCAGGAATCCTCGGTAGTATAGTGGTAAGTATCTCTGACTGTCACTCAGGAGACCGGGGTTCGATTCCCCGCCGGGGAGTCTCTTTTTAAATCATGCTTATCCATTAAACTGCAAACTGAAGTGGTCGTTGTAGCATTTATGCTACACCGACTTTTTAAACCGTGCAATCAACGAATGCTGGCAAACGATACAAAGCAATGAAACACTCCAGAGGATTTTTCCAAATCCTCCTTTCACTGCTTTCAAAAAAAAAAGACCATGAAATTGGCCCCTGTACCAGACCGTTCCTGCCAACGATTTTCAGATCAAAAATGGATATCTCACGTCTAAATGCTTTTTAATTTTAGTTTTCGGTTTATGTGTATAATTATCTGCTGATTTGCTTCAATATAACAGTCTTTACGGTACTTTGACGCAGTTCTTCTTCAATACAGTGTGATATTTCAGGAAACAACTGTGGGTGGATAAGGTAACGTTAGCCTATGCTTTTTTACTAATCATGCAAATGCTTAATCTGTGACTAAGTGCATTGTCTCTATGGATGGTGCAAACGATATCATTTATTTGTAACGGTGCATTATTTCTCTTTTACTGCTTATATGTTTTGGGTTTTTTGTTCTGCGCCTCGGAATAGGGTCTCGTACACTAGATAGATGGCGCATTATAAATGCATTATTATTATTAAGTCAAAACCATGGTGCGATGTGACATAGGTTAGGACTACCAGAGATAACGGGCCAAATGCGCTAGCCAAACTGCCTAGACCATAATCTCAAGGGAAAAGGCGCTCAGCCCAAAATCTGTGTTCAAACTTGATAAACAAAATCTTTTTAAAAACAAACAAACAACAACAACAACAACAATCGTTTGGGGAAAAAACTATCAGTATTAGTTCCAATGCATTTGCAGGATTGATTCAAACGAAACCAAACTAGTCATTTCCCCCAAATGTCTGCTGGAGGATTTCTGTAGATGCAAGTTGCTGTGAATCAAAAGTCTTTCTACCAATTATTTGATGAATAAAGACAAGTGATGCTGGAGGATGGCATTATTACGTTTCAGTGAAACAGGTGGACCTTTCTTATTATTTTGATATTCAATAATTTAAATTTTTGTAGTCACGTCTGTTATTGCCTGTGCCAAAAAAAACATTGATCGCAAAAGCCCTTACATGAAGTTCACATATCAACCTGAGAATTCTGGACTGTTTCCGAAATAAAATCTGTAATAGATTTTGAGTATTGATAATCTATTTCTATTCCAAAATCAACAAAAGAGAAAATAATTTGGTAGTGTTTCATTTGCAGAAACAGCTGGAGTGGATTGCTTCCTCTGTTGACGATTTTGGATTTCCTGGGTTTTTTTTTGTTTTATGTCGGAAAATCCTTTCACGGGACATAAGCAAATTTGAACTCATTAGGATTGGTCCATATTCATATAGCCATACGCGAGTTCCACACCGAGTGGTTAAAAAACTGTCTGTGGCAGTTTTTATGTTGTTGGATTGGTCTTGCACACAATCTGGGATGGGTCAATTTATTTGGTTGGCTGTTGTTAAAATAGTATCGCTCTTCAGTAACTTGATTTCAGTTTAAGTGAGACAATAATTCCTAAGGTTAATGGATTAACTGTAAGTTCTAATAATATACTGAAAGAGTGTGGCATTACATTATTATTGGAATTATGAACTAATAATTTAAATCAAAATGTTATTCACAACTTCTTATGCTTTTTGTAGAACGCTGAACTGTAGGCCTACAGTTTGTGTTTTTAAAATGTATTGTTTCATGTTTTGACCAAGCGAATTGAAGATAGTATTTGGAATGCTTTTTATTTTTATTTCTTTCCTTTTTGCAAAAATTTGATGCAATGTTTTTATTCATATTTATTTTTCCCTAGAAATTTCTTCATGATTTTTCCCCTAACCTTGTACCTTGGCGCACACAATGTACAGTTTAGCCAAATCTGTTTGAAGTTAAACCCTTCATATTTCCCCAACGGTAGACTTATAACTAATTATACACGGTAAGATGACATTTTACTACGCATCGTGTCATCTCGCCTATTAATCAAGTTGAGTCACGCTTCTTTGGCGAATACTTAAAGGAAACCCGTGCATTCAGTTTTCTTATTTCTACGAAGGTTGTTTATAAACACTCGGTGGCGGTTAATTTCTTTGGCAGGTAGCAACGATAAAAATTAATATTGTTTAATTTCATTTCTTCCGATACAACGAGGCCACGTCCGAATAGAAGGTTTCGGCTATGGCTGGAAATGAATGTTCTTCAACATTGTCGCTGCTGCCAACGGCCAGGCGTAGCAAAAGTCGCTAGATTCAAATACGGCCTGATATCGTGTTTACCCGTGAGAGCGTACAGTCGGGTAACTTAAGTGTGTACTGACGTCTACATAACGTCTTGTAGTCAGAGAGTAAAGCAAAGCTCGTGCCTGCTGTACTTTTTTTTTTACAATAGCCCTAAAGCATAACAAACCCCACAGAATTTAGCCCTTTGGCCCGAAGAACATTTCAAGTATGTTAAAAAAAGAAGACGCGGATAAAATGGGAACAATGTAATAAAGTATTGGCAATCACATCACAAGCACCGATGCAGTTTTTATCGGGCTCCACGGAGATTCAAGGCAGGAAAGCGCCCAACACTACCCCAAAACACCCCACAGCAAGCACTCCGAGTAAGACATATCTTGCCATGGGTCGCCTATTGTCATGCACGATCGGAGTTTCTCCCAAGAGGCGGGGCTGGATGGGTAAATGTTGATCCTGAAACCTCCCTATATTATGCTCAGCAGCCGTTTCCATTAGAAAGTGTATGTTTTCAGCAGCTTTTTAAGTTTATAGCCCAGGCTACATGAAGGATATCACAGAATGTATGGCGGTTGAAAGACCAAGCATGGATGAACTCTGAAGACACGATGGGGAGTTTTGTTCACAGTGTCTTCTTGCTTGACTTTATCGTCCAGTCGGGAATCCGGTGTGTATATAGAAAGGTTAACAAACCATTCATTGTTTTTGATTAGTTTAATTCATCTTTGCAATGAAACATGAAACTCTTCTTTTAGATAATTAAAGATTGGTACACTATTTGTTTTCATTTGGTGATGATAATTTATAAACAGCATTCGTCACTGATGGAACTACTGATAAAATATTTCTATTGTGCGCGCCATTATTGGTATGTAAATAATGTAAAGGGATTTTGATTACTTTACTCAAAATGGGGGGAAAATGCTACACTATGCAAAACAGTGACGAGCAATTATTTACATATTGGGCGCCCTCTACTGATATAGTGGTACAATTAGAGAAAAAGTAGATGCAGTACGTCTCCAATAGAAGTAACTCAACCTTATAAGATTGCCAATTGCACAAAAAGTTAAGATTTCCAACTTAGGTTGGTAATAAAAGCTTAGAAACAACTTTAAATTTAATGTTGACCATAATGTTCAGGCAGGGTTGTCGAACTTTGGTGACATGGCGGAAAATATTCAGCATTCGCTTGCTTGAACTAACACCCTGGTTCATCGGAATCACATGAGATCATCTTTTGCTAGAAAAATGGCTTCTGGATGTGACAATTTTGTGGTGGATACTTATTGCAAGTCATACCGGCGCAGCTGCTGTGCCTATGTATGTTTTCATTCCCCACCCACTGTCAAGTTGTTGAGTGCTACGGCCGAATGGTTCGGCGCGTTCGCTGTGCCATTTGACAGATGAGCCGTTAGAATGTGTGGGTTCAAATCCCGACCACGGGGGCATTGTTTTTGCTTTCTCGAGTCAAGCCGAGTCGGTGCTCGGTGACACTTTGCCATCAGAGACCTAAATGAAGACGCAGTCATCCGGGCCCGATTGCTTAATAATTTTGTGCTAAGCAAAAAGGAGCAGGATACTGACCAGTTATTGTGTTTTGGCTGGTAACCTTATTCTGGTAAGCATCATTATTTAGTGCTTAGATATTTTTGTGCTTAAATAGCTCTACGAAATTGGGTCCTGATGTCATGTTCCAAGTATTTCATGCTAGCATTGTGCAGCATTATACCAGAACAGGGTCAGAATCTAGAATACCATGTCACACCTGGTTCCTCCTATCAGGGTGTTTCAGCGTAAAACCAGGCTTTCTGTGTCTTCCTCACACTTACACTCTTGCTTTGCTGAGATGTAGAACAAAGAGCCATTCAAACAGCTTTACTCCACGTACAGCAGCTCTTTTGAACTCCTTGCCTGGTGTATATTTCCCTCCATCCTACAATCTTGACTGTTTTAAGAGGAATATCAATTCCTACCTTCAGCTCACCTGATTTATTTTCGTCTTTAACATTATTCTTCTTGTAGCCCCTTATCCAAGAGTGGCTTTAAGCCTTTTGGGGGGCAAACTTGCATTTAAAAAAATAAAAATTATAACAAATAGTGAGGGCACCCTTCCACAATGCATAACGGGTTACAATAGTGGTTTTTAGATTTATGGAAAATCGAGCACAGGTGTAACAAGGATGAGTGTCGACAGTACAGGAAAAGACCATTCAAAATAGTCTGGCTCTTTTTGCTTATAAT
This sequence comes from Pycnopodia helianthoides, assembly GCA_032158295.1. Taxonomy (NCBI): domain Eukaryota; kingdom Metazoa; phylum Echinodermata; class Asteroidea; order Forcipulatida; family Asteriidae; genus Pycnopodia; species Pycnopodia helianthoides. The sequence continues at coordinate 4,140,919 of CM063263.1, forward strand.
AACCATAATATGATCACTCTTTCATACACGATCACAACCAGCGTGAGAAAGGGTTGAATGCACCTCCCCCATGTGGAATTGATACGGTAAAATGACATCTTAGACAAAATTGTCATGCTTTAATAAGCATTTGCAGTTTACACGTGTTTCAATGGAAGGCAGGATATACACACAACCCTAACCACAATGATGTAGATAATATAGTCTTCACTATTACAAGACTGCAGAGTTTCTGCACACGTCCTTGCGTGTGCACACCGTATCGGATGCACGTCTCTACGCTCCAGTACAAATACCACGCTTGCTAAAATCATCAAGTCCATTAAAATTATCAAATAAAGAGTTTAGACACTAACTTTTAAAGACCCTAGACGTTTTAATATTGACTATGGGTAAGACAATTTGTTAACAAAATTGTACATTATTCTAATTGTTTGGACAGTAGAATATGCGAGCAGAGACAGTCCAGGAAAGGAAAAAAGTAATTAAAAAAACGTATCATAACAAAAATATTGCGACTGGTGCCCTGCTCAATTTTCGCTTGTAATCCACTTACATTTGATCTATAACTAATAAGCTCTTCTATAGGAGGTGCCACAGCAACAGTGCGTTGGCAGCGTGTGATACCACAGAACAAACATCTTGGTTTCCCATTATAATGAACGATTTCAACCAAAGTGAGGTTAAAAGGTAAATCAGTCTGGTCCCTTTTGTGTAATATTCTACACACAGGCCCTTTTCGAATCCACGGCTTCGGCTCCGGATTGGGCTTCAGGCCCAGTTTTCTTGTCTGTAGCCCTGACCGTAAAGCATGCATAAGTTAAAATAATTGAGGGAGCCTAGCTAGTCTGAGCCGGTTTTGAGCCGAAGCCGTGAATTCGAAAAGGGCCATAGAATCTGATAAAAAAAATTCACTCTGCGATAAAAAAAAAGGTCTGAGATGCACAATCCTGTGACAATTCTCCGAACCGTATGAATATCTTTGAGGAATTCATCGATCAGCATTCTTTATTACACATTGATCAAAGATATTCGCAATTCAGAGGCACGACCGGACAAGGAAATAAACTACTGTTTTATAAAAAATTCATGGATGGTTACACCTGAGCCAAATCACGCCTACCTTCAGTATTGCACCTATGCTTATACCCTGTATCCATTAAGTATTGTATACAGTGTTTCAGATTAGTAATACGGGGCCAGGCTACTTTTCTTTTTAAGCCTCGTTTTGGTTAACTTTGTTTTAATGGGGAGGACAACCAATATCTGGTCCATGGTAATGTAATGTTAGTATTTTTAATATTTCTTGTTAGGAGAGGCTTTATTGGGTCTGACACATCTACGATGGCAGTCTTTAAAAACTTTCGCCTTGAACGGGCAATTTCGAATGTATACATTTATTTTACTGTCCGAATATTTAGAATAAATAAATAAACAAAAAGTCTACATCAACCAAGTCTGACGTCATCTGTAAATCATTCCATGAATTGCATTTTTCCACACAATCTCTGGAATGCACAAACCGACCAGAGCATGACCAGAGCGCGCGACCTTTAATAATAAGCGCGGTGAAAATCACCACGGATCGCTGCCTGGCCCAGCATCAATCGTTCTGCGTGCTCTCCGGCACATATGTTAGTAAGACAGGGAAACTAAAGGATGCTGATTCGGGAGACTCACTCAAGGAGATGAGATGTATTGAACAGAGAGAGTTTCACAATGGATGGGGTAAGTATTACTGGACCCACTTTCATAAAGATGGTAACACAAACATTTTTGCTTAGCATTGACAAGTTTAGCTGATGAGCAGAAATGGGTTATATCGTCCAAGAGATTGTTTGTGAACAACCGGGTCGATTTCACAAAGCACTAAGATTCATCTTATGATGGGTTGTCGATATTGCCATAGTGATTTGTTTTGTGACATCACACTTTGCTAAGCAATTAAGATTGATACACAGTTAAGATCAATCTTACCTCCTTGTGAAATCGGCCCTGTTCTCTGCAAAATTTGTTTTTCTTTCGAAACAATATTTTCTGCTTAAAAGTTTAATTAATAGGGCCCGTATAGGTTTTTTATTGATGGGTTATAAAGTAAAGATTAATCGTGAAGCTAAATCTTATTTATGAAGTGCGACTTTGTTTTGCGCTTGCTAATTTTTTGGTAATTCCGGGAGTCTGTCCTTTATCACATGCTTGTAATTATCAAGCGGCTCAACATGTTGGTTACTTAATGACCTGCATTAAGTGAGACCACGAACAATTGGCAATGGGTTTTACAGTTCAATGAGTTTCTTTTAAGAAACTAATTGCAATGCATGAGATTCAGAGAATCGCGCCTTCACTTTCATTTTGACTACTCTTGAAAACGATGAAAGCTTGACCACCCCCCTCCCCACCTGTTTACTTAATTACATGTTGGACACTATAATATATCTGCGTTGCAAGGGGTCGTCCACTTTAAAAGTGGAGGGTTAGAAGTGAAGGGTTTAAGGTAAATTTACTGTCGTGGGTCTTTTGATTAATTTGTAGGCAGTTGGTCACTTTGTTCAGATATAGTAAAAAAGAACGGTACAATCATGGTACAATAGAGAGATTTGCTGAAGGAAGTGGCTTAATTTGCATGACTTTTTGACATATTTAAAAGCAAAAAATTATCACATATTAGATTGAACAACCTAATAAATTTATAAGATATTTATTTGGTTCTGACATAAGCCAGTATGACCAAAGATAAACTATTCTGGCAAGTTTCTATTGATTGTATTGTTTAAATCTTATGATTGTGAGTTCATGTTAAATCAAACGATTAACGGAAGGCTTGTGTAATCCGTAATGAACTTAATCAGTTGGTCTGACATGGTGGTGATCTTATTGTTATACAGACCAACTGATTAAAATAAAGAACGTTTTTAGGTAGTTATTATCATTAACTATTACAATTTGATTGATATTGAACCCTTAACCCATAATGCCAATGCCGGTTGTAAGGTTGTTCGTTTGGTATATACTCTCTGAGACCCGCAAATCCATAAATTTTGTTGTTTTGGATTAATCGTACTGATTGGTTAATACGAGCAGGGTTGTTTTACATGGTGTGGGATAACATTTTTGGATATGTTACATCAGGTAATTTGCGTTGTCATATTAAGTCTGTTTCAACCTTGATATGTTCCTGGATTTGCAAGTCAAGCTTGAAGGCAAAGCGAGAGCTTTGTTTGCTTCATTAATTCCATATTATGTCAGGTTTTTCTTTACGTTAATGTATGTCAAATCGGTAGGCATACTTGTTTTTTTCTTTGGAATTAACAATCCCTGAAAACGAAAACGGCAACCACCTCCTAAATTGACATTCGGGTAGTCCAATGTACGAAACGAGATTGGTGTAAAATCATACGTTTTCATGTGATGTTACATGTTAAAAGCATGCATTCCAAAACAAAGTGTATTAAAGATCACATAATAAACTGGTTCATTTCTAATTTGAACTCAAAAATGATCGATTGATGTAACATGCAAAAAAACTTGGAAGACTGTTTTTAAGCATTCGATTAATAATTGTATATTCGAAGTTGTTAAAAAAAAGTTTGCATCACATACAACATCAAACATGGCCGAGTGTGTGCTATTTAAGAACATTTAAAACATTCCAAATTGTTCTTGTTTTTTAAACGCTGTTCTTGAGATCAGGCATTCAAGACAAACCATAATACCCTGTTAATAAGGGAAAGGGTATTGCCAAACATCAGATGAGCTTTGATTGAGAAACTCAAATTTTGTTTGAAATAGTATCACTCATAAATAGCGCATACATTTAAAACATTCCAAATTGTTTTTGTTTTTTAAACGCTGTTCTTGAGATCAGGCATTCAAGACAAACCATAATACCCTGTTAATAAGGGAAAGAGTATTGCCAAACATCAGATGAGCTTTGATTGAGAAACTCAAATTTTGTTTGAAATAGTATCACTCATAAATAGCGCATACAATCTGCACATCGTTAATAAACCACATGGGATAAGTTGCTAAGTTACCCTGTTTATTTTAATAACTCAACCTTTATACGTGTCCTTGCTCTATCCACTCCCATATGCTACACAACTCTAATCAGACAGCTTGTATATATACGAGAAAATGATTGTTGGCTTTTGCACATGAGTTAATGTGACCATGGATGAAAGATTCCTTCATCCATGATGTGACCGTCTGCACAAATATCATCATGTATACTACATGCTCATTTATTTTTTATTGTCCAACATAATACTGATTTATAGGCCAGATTATCAAAAAAAGATACAATAAAAGTCACGTGTGAAAGTTTAAGCTGAATGCAGTGTCTATACTTGTTGAGAAAACAGCAAAAACTGTTTCCATGGTATTTCCATGGAGAACGTTGACTTCATCCACGTTTAGCGAGGCGACAGTGGTTACCAAACTCGGCTTGAGGTAAGTTCTGGAGATTCAAATTTGTCGACATTCTTTTATTGATTTCTATTCTTTACAACAATGAGGCCTTCGGATAGATATAACACAATTCTAGTCGCGGTCATTACCAAAGTGTGACCCAACCTTTCAAGGAAAGACAGTACATGATGAAGAGATCGTCTTGGTCAAAACCCTTACAATAATGTACAATAATGTTGCGCCATTTCCAAGCGTATTCTAAAGCGCCTTGCGGTTAAATAGCTGTCAAAATGTTAAAAAGTCACCTTCTCTTTCACGATGTTCTTTTATATGTGAAAACAACAAACCACGGGACCAACAGCTTCACACGCCTTCGAAGGACGTGGAGAGAGTTGTCACTTTGCCTCTATTCTATCCAACCGAACCACCAGACAATGATGCCATTAGCTCTTCCATTTGGAAATGTATGAGACAATATTTTAAAATTGGTGATGAGTATTCTAATGATCGAGTATTTTTAATCTGGAATTTTGTTGATGAAAAGCTTATGCTGCCACCTGAGAAATATTAGTTACATTTTTATTATTCGCTCGTTTAAAATGCTTATTATTCGAGAAAGAGAAATTTGTTTCAGCATAGTTTATGTAAATTACTGAGCCGTGCATTCTAAAGAAAATTAAAGCAAATACAATTCAATCAAACTATTTATCTAACCCACTCCCTCTCCCTCCCAGCCCTTTGAATAGAATAATGAAAAGCATGGGACGTGTTTTATAGAAAACCTGAGGATCTATGGTAATGAAATAATCTTGATAGGTCATTATCTTCGAAAAAAAACCTGAACTGTATAACCAAAACCAAATGTACTTTCTCCTGAAGACGATCAGAGTATACATTATCAAAACGTCAAGTTTTCAAACCACCGTTTCTTTTCAGAACCACCACAACTGAACTCATAGAGAGATCATATCTCCGCAAACATCACTAAAATGGCCCTCACTTTAACTACATATATGATCGGAGACGTTTGAATAAACAAAAATCGGGCGTTTATGTTTGAGGTAGCATTAAGATTAAACTGTCATTGTGTTCAATTATACATCTTTTCTGGGCTGCATGTTAGGCACGCACAATTGATCAAGCAAAAATGTCCATCCCAAAATGTAATTTAAAGGAGGTGAAGGCTATCACAGACGCAAAAACCAGCTTGTAAAAGTAACTGTTTATTTTAAAATAAAGGGTGTAACGTTCATTTTTAGACGAGATGTCCGTCCACTAGTTTTTCAACAAACTAACCAATCAATCTGCTTTACCCAGATTCGGTATTACTTTTTTAGTGAAAACAAATAACTGTTTACATATTTTGATAGAGAATGCATATGTTTTGGGTTTTTTTTTTTTTTTTTTTTTTTTTTTTATAGGGACGTTTATTTGAGGTGTTTATTTGTTTGTTTGTTTGTTGGGGGGTGTTTGTTTGTTTGTTTGTTTATTTGTTTGTTTGTTGGGGTTTTATTTATTTTGTTGTTTACTTGTTTGTTTTTTGCTTACGGCAATCGAAATAAGCAAAGATAGATAATTGTTATTTATTTATTGTTATTTTTTCGTGGGTCTTCAAATACAGTTTTCTCGACTTTTACAATATTTCATGCGACAGTATTTCTATATGGAGGAATGGTAATGGCATATCAACTTTATGACCAAACTGAATCATATCATTGTTCTTTTCTTGTTAATTATCAGTCCTATTCTTTGTCTGGCAAGGGTCATACTTTGGTAATGACCCCACAAAATTGTACAATTTTGTTTAAAAATACTACTTGTTTTAAAGATGGTAGTCGTAAAGTAAGCATTCTGCGAAATTGTTTCGACTGAATTGCCCCCCCCCCCCTTGATTAGAAACTAATAAAAAAAATGGTCGAAAAATTGATGGCGACTTTTGAAGATCCAAATTTACGTGGTGTCCATTTGTGATTGATGCAGTTAAAAGAGGATGGATTCGACGTTCTTGATGAAAATACCGTGGCCGTTTTTCCCCCGTGTTTCCCCAATGACACCGTATTCAACTGAAACTTTCCCAGTAAATTTATATTGTATATTTCTTGATAGTTTTGCTTATAAATCAGCATTAAGTTGAAAAACAAACTAGCGATGATCATACCTTTAACGATCATTAAAGCTTGGTGTTACACTCAATCAAATGTCATCCTTCTAATCACTAACGGTATGTGTGCACCATCCAAAATGTTCACTTATTGGATAAGAGTAATTTAACATCATATCGTTAGGTGATGACATGTACTTAATGCATGTCGATCAGCGACTGTGTTAAGTTGTTTTAAGGTTTTGGACAGCAGATACAGCTAATGTAATCATTTGGTTCGTGTGTTAACATTAACCGCTTAAAGTAGGTATTTCTAAGTTGTTGTTTTTTAATCTTAGAAGTTTTTCATAATTTTTAACTGTTCTTTGACACGTATATTATTAAGGTTTGTGTGAAAAAAAAAATTGTTTTGAAAATCACCACTAAAACTAAAGTAAGTAATACATAGATTACTAAAAAGAAAATGCTTTTTGAAATCAGTCACCAGTACAATACTTTTTTCAGTATTTGCTCACATTTTTGACGTTCGTTTGGTTCGTGTGACAAGAGCGAAATATTTTTAATTCACAATTTGCAACAGCGAACAGTTTTCGTTTCTGAAAAAACAATCACTTTATCGTGTAATTTATATGAGCCCTTGAAATATATACGTACACTTACATTCTACAAATTACATTTATAATTGGTTCCAAAGTTATAAAAGTTAATTATTTACCACTTAGTAAATATATAAGGTGTTTTGTTGGTGAAAATGTTTAATCACCTATGTGTATGCATCCGTCAAATCTGTTTTTTCCATTTAGGGGGTGACGTTCAGTCGATGATTTTGCGTGGGTATTAATTTCGACATTCAATCTGGCCGCCGGGTCCAAATTGGCTCGAAATCCGAAAGATCTTTCTTCAAGGCCTACAAGGGAGACAGCATTGGGAAAACAGCATTGATCGGTTGAAAATGATATTTTAAAAATCTCCATTAATATCGAGATGGTTTTGTTACCAATCCTCTGCAAAAATGATTTTGCTTGATTCTCCCAACTTTAAAGGGGATTGTTGTTATGATCATATAGCAGGCCTGTGGCTGTACATGGAATTATAATCTCTCACCCAGTTATACGAGCTGTTACTTCACAATAAAAGCGGCCAGCAGGCTTAAAGGCAAGGTATACCTTTGGTTTTGGGGGCCGTTTGATTGTTTTAATCCTATGTAAATGTATCTATATACAATAAAACTAACCTGTGAAAATTTCATTTTTGAACTATCGCAAAAATCCGCAGCTCCATGCATAAAGAATAATCCCTATAGGGGTACACGATCTGAGAACGAGAGAAACGTTTCTCAGATTCAAATTTTGGGGTATAAAAACTGGCATATTTTCCCATATCACATTATTTTGAATTGAAATATTTCTCAAAATACTTTATACTATCGGAAGTTGTTGTAAATCTAACCAAGTCAGTTTGTATTGCCATTAATTTTTAGAGTGATTACCAATCGTGTACATTCCCTTTAACTTCGTGTCATTATTGCAGCAATGTCTGTTTGAACATGGCGATTTGGTATCTCTACTGATACTGTATACTGATGAAACAATCTTATTCATTTGTTTTGTCCTTTTACAATTGTCACAGGGCGAAAAGATATCAAAACCAGATCCAGTTCATCACATGGTCGAAAAGGGAGCTCTCTTAAAACAGTACGTTGATTACTTTGATAATTTTATGACTGCTGCCTTTCTTTTTGGTAAGGTTGAGTGAAAAGATCAACATTTCACAGAGTGTGCACACAGCTGCAAAAGAAAATTATCAAAAGCACAAAAATTTGTCAATTTTTGTTCAGGTTCGCCATTGTTCATAATATTATTTGTTGCTATTACGAACGTGCAGTAAAAACTGACCAAGAAGTAAAGCTATACTTTGTGGGTATAATCTCACCGAATGAAATAACCCAAATGTCACGAGTGCATGCAAGCGATGCAATATCATTTATTTAATCGTAATTCAAATGATTCAACTCATCTTCGACATATACATGTATCCATAATCTTAAGAACTTTTAAAAGACCTTGGCTGTGCACAAGAACATTTTTTTTTACTGTTTTTTTCTTTTTTCTCAGGAATATTTCCAATTTGGTAAGCAGTAAACTCTTCGCTATGCAAGGGCGACCACCCGCCCAGTTTCATTCCAATTACAAACGCAATGAGGACGAAACGGGTAGACCTGGGAGAGAAGTCTTGCAGACGGATCCTCGTAGCGGGTGCTATGACAATGGTCATGATTGCAATCGGTGCCACACTGGTAGGCGGAATCATTATGGCGGTTACAGAAGCAGGTAAACAGTAAAGAGGTGCCCCTTCTATAGACCGTATTGAATAACCCCTTTGTTGCTATGAAAGTCGCCATCTTGTAGGGCAAACCGTATGCGCGTCTAAACGCGTTACATCAATGAAGCACGCAGCGCGCAGCGTTCCCGTTTTGATTTCTACGGCACAGGTACGCACACGTACACGCACACGCTCACAGACGCCATGTTGTAGGGCAGGTTTTTGAATGGTGACGTCATATTCAATACGGTCTATTCCCCCATCAGTTTCTCTTCATACTTTGATAGTTTACAGCTGGGTATTAGATTGCAATGAATACAGTCAATTTTGTTTTTTTTTGCAATGAATACAGTCAAGCACATGCAGACGGAGGGCAAATAGGAACAAAATAACATTCGACAAAGGTCATGTGATGAACAGCATGCCATACCATGTTGTGGACACGGGATTTACACACATCTACATTCCAGATGAAAACAGACAAGTCATATACGACTGCAAGAGCGATACAAAAGTAAACTCGACCGTATCACTATAGAGTTTTAAATACTCGTCGTCGCCTTCTCTTTTATTCCCTTATTAATCATTTCAAAGACCACGAGCCTTTCAAATGTTATGTTTAATATTTTATGCATTTTTGTGATGTAATATTGCAGATCCCGGACCAGAGACAGTCACAGTTCCAGGTAAGTTTAAACAAAGTCTCAGAGAAAAATAACCTCTAAATGCAAATTGCAACCTTTATGTTTTAGAATAATGTAGTATTCCGGAAAAATTATAGAGTGAGCAAAAACAAAAATCCGTTGTTGCTTAAAGGAACATTACAGAATTGGTTAAGAACAAAACTTGTAAAATATACTTTTTATCACAGATTTACATAAAACTTACACATTTTGGCACTCCCATTTGAAAGGAGCACTATTTCATTTTTGAACACATGAAGCAGACCGTAGGAATGCGATTTGAACGGCAAAAAATGGGAACCTAAGGGAAAATAGGGTTTTCCACATCTGCATTGATATACCTGGCTCATTGGAGTGGCAACATGTGTATTGATATACCTGGCTCACTGGAGTGGCAACATGTCATCCAGTGCCTTCAGTCATAAGAGCATTGTAATTAAAGGAACATTACAGAATTGGTCAGAAAAAAACTTGTAAAATATACTTTTTGACCACAGATTTACATAAAACTTACACGGTCTAATGATGATGATAATAGAAAACATCCCTTGAAATATTTCTGTCTGAAATGCCATATTTGATGAGAAATGAATAAACTAATTTTCCGATTGGAGTTTATCGCTCAGTGAGCGTTTTATTCATTTGATGAATCTATATGCTTTTTAAGCAAATGTGTAATCGGTTTTTCACTATTTTCTCGTGACCCAGATGGCCGATCGATCTCAAACTTCTACAGGTTTGTCAGTTTATGTATATGGTGGATTACATAAAGTGCTTACACTGCCAGCACTACTTTGTTAGCCTTAGAAGAAGAACCTTATACTTTCCGGGTCAGAATTGACCCGCATCCTTTTAGAGTGTAAAAAAAAAAAAGGCATAGAATGAGTGACGACCAAATGGTCAGTGTTTACCGACAATCTGACTGTTATTATATCAGGCTAGGTCATGAAGCTGGGATTCGAACCTGCGTCTACAAATACATAATTTAAATCGTCTATTCCACCTCCACCTTAGATGTTGGTCTGACATGTCCAGGAGATATCGTGAGTAAAACAGCGCGAGGCCGGCCGGATGCATTGGTGTCATGGGGGAGCCCGACACTGCTGTTAATGGAGAAAGACCCCAACAGCACGGTGGAGATTGTCAGCAACTACGAACCGAATACATGGTTCAGATTTGGCGTACATGAAATTATCTATTCAGTTATTGGTAACCCGGATAAAGAGGGAAAAGAGGAGACTTGCTCTTTCAAAGTCACTGTCAAAGGTGAGATTTGTCAAGGTGGCTGGAGCCTTAATGTGTCCGGTTGCACCAGGCATTATGTCACAGTGGATATTGTATCCATGCTGATATTTAAAACTGCCCCCCCTATAAAGTATACGGTCTCTTGTACTCTATCCTTCTGTCTGATGACCAATCAATGATATTTCACATGATTAAATGGTATCTTTCTTCATTTCGTGCAGTATACACTTTTTGCAGGTTCACGTTATCTATATAAAACAATTAGCTACAGACTCAACATTTTATTATATTCAACAGACTTAGAGCGGCCAAAATTTGATGACTGCCCGCGGAGTATTGAGGTCGTCACCAACGTCAATGGGGAATTCGTTGTCCCACCGTGGAGGAAGCCAAAGGCGACTGATAACACTGGAACGCCCCGACTCAGTTCGACCTACGGGGGGCAACCGTTTCAGATCGGTACCACACCGGTGCGATACGCGGCCACGGATGTGTCGGGGAACACTGCAAGATGTTCATTCAAAGTCACTGTTATAGGTTTGATCTAATACTTTCCTAAATTTTCAAAAAGGACCCAAAATATGGGCATCAAATGGGATCAAAGATCTGGAGGGTAAATTCTCAACAATTCTTTTACACACATCGGTGAATGGGTAAAACCAACAAATATTCTTTATCTCTGACGTAAATTTAACATCTACTAAAATATTAAAAAGTTACCCACACCAAATGGCCGTATGATTTTGTGTGTGTGAAAATTGGCACAGTCATAACACTTTTCTTGGGATTGGAACTTTTGTTTGGATACCTTGAATTTCGGTAATGTAATATTTTTCCCCTCCAGATGGAACCCCACCAGTGATTGAAAACTGTCCGGATGACATAACTATCACCAGCGGTCAACCCGAGTGGGCATTGCCTACAGCTAAGGACAACGGCCAACTGGTCAGTTTCTATTCTGATAGGACATCAGGAGATATATTTCCAGTGGGTCGGACAATGGTGACTTACACCGCTGTGGATGATGTAGGGTTGACCAGCGAGTGCAGTTTTATTATTACAATATTCGGTGAGAACTGTATCCCTTTTTGCAACTATGTTGTTTTTGTGATATGTTCGTTTCTTTTGAGAAGTTTCTTATAGTACTTGACAGCGAGTACAATTTCCAGGGTGAGTTTAGCAATGCCTAACTCAAAAGACTATTTGTCAAGAAGGCACTAAAAGGACATGCGTAATAAATTATTATGCCTACTTATGCCAAATCAAAGTCACTAACCGTTGAAACTAAAACTTATGGACGACGTAAATTTATATAGAAACATCACAGATGAAATGATTTAGGAACAGACGAAAACACATTTGTTCTAAATTTGAAGAAAACATATATATATATATATATTTTCTTCAACAGATTTGGAAGCCCCAGTTTTTACCGACTGCCCGCTAAACATTACAACCACAACGGACAAGAACGGAACATACCGTGCACCGACCTGGCACGTACCACGGGCTACCGACAACACAGGGACCGCCGACGTCTCAACACTTCACACTGACGAGGAGTTCCAACTCGGCCGGACTACCGAAATCACGTACATGGCCACAGACGCCGCTGGAAACACTGCCAATTGTACTTTTTATGTTACGGTGCAAGGTGGGTTCCAAAATATTTACATTAATTTGTTCTCATTAAAGGTAGGGTGTACTTTTGGTAATTGTCAAAGACCAGGATCCTCACTTGGTGTATCCCAACATATGCATACAAATTAACAGCAGCCTGTAAAATTGCTAAAATTGTAAAATGCCTGAAGCCTTTCTCAGATTCAAATATTTGGGTAAAGATCTACCTCTTTCTCTTAAACTACAATACTTCAAAGGGTGTTGTTTCTAACAATTTTTTATAATGTCAACAGCTCTCCAGTACTCTTCACCCCTATAATAAACAAAATATTAATCGATGGAACACTGCAAGAATTTCTAGAATGTAAAGCACATTAATAATACAGCATTTCCTTGAATGTAGGCCTTTGCCAAGTATTTATAATGCGTTGTTAATAACAGACATACTTGTCCTCCAATATGATGAAATAACGGCGGCAACTTTGGTTGTTCTACTCTTGGCTTACCTGTCTTGTGTCGTATCCATGCAGAGATCACCGTCTTCTTCACAAACACTCAGGTTTGCAGAACATATACGTCGACACGAGTCCCAAAATCACTCTAAAATGTTCCAGTGGATACCGTATACATCCAAAGAATATCCAAAGAACAGTTTCCAGATCAAAAGTTACAATGTTTCAACCAACTTCGGAAAATGTGAATGTTAAGCTTCGTCAACTTTGTTTTACCTATTCCGGAAGTACGTTCAATTTACGCCAGTACACACTGCTTCCAGACGACTTAATGATTTAATAGATTGCACAGATACTACTTGATTGTTTTGTACGTGTCGTCTGGTTCTATCCTCATGCGTATAATAAAGACGTGTATAAACACCAGAAACCAGACTCCGAAATAATTATAGCTGGTTATTTATTCCTCCGCGCTTTGTTTAGATTTTAACTCCAAAGTTTTAAGAATATTAACAGCAATTGCATAATTAAGACATCAAATAAAAACATATGACCTTCTTGATAAGATACTTGTTAATACAATTGTAAGTGTAACCACTGGCACTACTTTGTTGCATGTTTCCTGTGTGCTTACATGTTCATCCGCTAAGCTGAAAAACAAATGACCAACCAGCGAGCTTGTTATCTGTTGATAGACTTATGAACAGGTGCGAGTTGGGGCAGAGTGGTGCCAACAACAAAACACCTACCCGACTTAGTTGATTGTTTACTTATGAATTGCAAACGGACAGCATTTTTTTTATTTAATACAACATTTTATATTATTCTATTTTCATACTATGTTTGAAATATTTTAGATGGTACCCCGCCTGTTATTGCAGACTGCCCTACCAATATCACAAGACCCACAGACAGGGGGACACCAACGAGTCAAGTCTTCTGGCCACACCCTCAAGCTAGCGACAACGCAAAGATCACATATTTTCATTCCAACCGGAGTCCAGGGGAAATTTTTCCTCTTGGCGTCACAGATATTGTGTACATCGCCGAGGACTCTGAGGGTTTGAGAACAGAATGCATTTTTACTGTCACCGTAATTGGTAATTTATAAATATATATATATATATAGATTTTTTTTTTTTTTTTTTTTTTTTCAATTTCTGTTGAAGAGTAATAATTAAAGGTTGTGGCATTTATGGACGAATGACTTCGCATGTAAAGAGAACACATGATTTCAAAGCTGATTTCCATTTGTTTCCAGATCATGAAGCTCCAACATTTATATTTTGCCCGTCAAACATTGAAAAGAACACCGACTCAGCTGGACAATTTGACCGTCCTACCTGGCCAACCCCACGGGCGACAGACAACTCTGGCCCGCCGTTGATCACGACGAGCCGCCGACCAAGAGAGTTTGCCGAGTTTGTTATCGGAGAAAAAACTCCGATACGATACGATGCCACGGACAGCTCTGGAAATAATGCAACGTGTTTGTTCTATGTGACCATTTTAGGTATGTGCAGACAGCATTGGTAATTGTCAAAGACCAGTACAAATACATTCAGCCGACATATACTAACAAACCTGTGAAAGTTTAAGCTCAATCGGTCATCGGAGTCACGAGAAAAAGGAAAAATCACCATTTATGTTTTCACTTTTTTCGAACATCGGGTTTTGGACTCGCGAAATCAAAGTTTAGTTTTACTCATTTCTCTTAACTATAATATTTCAGGCAAAAATATTTCAATGAAAGTTTTCCACCGTGACCATTCTTTTATCATGTATTAAATGTGTAAATTTATGGACATTAAAATGTTTAATTTTACCAATGCTGAGCACACCCTTAAATTATAAATGTTATTAAAGTCAAGGTATCCGAAAAAAGGGAATAAAGATGTTGAGAAATTTACCATCAATTATCATGAACATTTTGTTTGGCTCGAAATTTCCAACTACTAACACTGAAGGTGAATATTTGTTTTTAAACAACCAATACACAAAAAGTGGATCAAAGCTTTATTGGAAGACTTACAAATTGACTCCTTGGTTTTATTGAGTCTGACACATCTTTTCAACTTTTGTCTTGACGCGGAAGTTTTTTCAACTGTTGTCTTGACCGGACAATGTTGAATGGAAATGTGTATTTCATTGTCTGAAAATTTAAAATAGAATAATATAAATAATGAAACTACTTCTGCTTCTCCCTACAAGATAACACCCCTCCAGTGATAAATAACTGCCCATCAAACTTCAGAACCACAACTGATCCTGGATCCCGAACTGGGCGTGGCAACTGGACCGCGCCCTCAGCAACAGACAATGGTGTACTAATCGAATTTTCGTCCAATTTGAACCCGGATGACGCTTTCCGAATCGGCCGCACCAAAATTATCTACATGGCTGTTGACAATGGAGGACTAACGGCAAAGTGTCGTTTCTCAGTCACTGTTGTAGGTACGAATGTTGGGGGGAAATGTTATAATTGCTAGATAGATTGTATTTTTTTTTAAATCCTCATCGCTATCGGCGACAACAAATTATTCTCAAAACTCTTCTTTACAAAAGTCACACAAAGGAATCTACTGTGCAGTGGAGGATCTATGACTTATTAGATGCCAGGCGTCATGAAGTCAATACTCAGCTTGGGGAATCGAACCCATAACCATTGGACTACAAGTCATGAAGCCTTACCACTCAATCACTGTGGGGTTTTCACACTGGACTCGAAAAAGTGTCTATGATTTATAATCCAAATATCTCTCACACCGACTGGATACAATTAAGTACAATGGCATGCTCTTACACTGACTGAAGGCACTGGATACATGTTGCCACTCCAGTGAGCCTGGTATATCAATGCAGATGTGGAAAACCCAATTTTCCCTTAGGTTCCCATTGTTGCCATTCAAATCGCATTCCTACGGTCTGCTTCATGTGTTCAATAATGAAATAGTGTTCCTTTGGAGTGCCAAAATGTCTTCATGTTTACCCTTAGCCCTTAAACGATCTACTTTCTAGGAAGACGTGGAAAACAACTCATATGAACAAAGAATTCTTTACTTTTAACTTTTCCTTTTGTATCTTTTACAGACAGCGAACCACCTGTTTTTACAAACTGTCCCTCAGACTACAACCTGGTAACTGATGCTGACGGCAGGTTTAACTACCCTATGTGGGAGACGGTCCGAGCCACCGATAACTCCGGCAACGAACCTTCTGTCACCACAGACTTTGTGTTTCAGATGTTTCAATTGAACACAAGAACTCCTATTGAGTACCTGGCAAGTGATGACTATGGCAATAATCAGTCTTGTGTATTTCAAGTTACAGTAAAAGGTGAGTTAAACCATGGAGGACCTACTTGTGGTTCGGGCTTGTGGATGGAGGGGGAGGGCTTGTGAAGAGACATTCCTTAGGGTGGTTCTCTTTCTTGCCAAAAGGAGTTGGACCCCAGAGTACTTCTATAGGTTTTGCTAAGTAAATTCTTCTGTTTTAAAGCAAAAATAGCGCAGCAACAGTTTTAACAGTGGGATTTATAATGACATTTTGGATGATTGACAGTTTCAGCTAAGCTAAACATTTCCGTGGCATTGGGTTGAGCTTAGCAGCTTAATGCGATTGAACCTTGTCATCCTGGCCTATCAAATTGCAATTTCCTCATTGGTGTGGATTTTGTGACATTTTATTCTAAAAGCCTTATTGTTTTTAAAAACAGATGGCACCCCACCGGAAATTGAACAGTGCCCCAGTGACATCACAGTGTCTACAGACTTCCGCTCTTCTACCAGCAGTGTGAACTGGTCACTTCCCTCTGCGACAGACAACAGCGAACAGGTCACTCTTTATCAAATATTGAAAAAGGACAGAGCTTCCCGCTTGGAATGACGGTGGTCCAGTACACAGCGATTGACCCTGTGGGTTTGACAGCGGAATGTAACTTTACTGTGACAGTACTGGGTAACCAAATTTTCGAGTCGTTGGAAATTTTTTGATTTCAACCCCCCCCCCCCTTCCCACCTTTATTATCACCACCCCCTCACCCCTCACATCTTAACCTTCCAAAAATGAAATAAAACAGTAGTAAAGAAGACAAGCTCCACAGGGTGCGTTCAGATCGTCACTCACCCCCCCCCCCCCCCCGCTCCCCCAAACCGCTACCACCACTACCACCACAATGACTTGAATTTTGTTTTCATGCCCCTTTATATTTTTATCCCTAGGAAAATGTGAAGAGAAAAAAAGGAAAAAAAGCAAAAAATTGGAAGGTCCTTTGGAGGTGGGGGATGAAGGGGGCTTGAGCCCTCTGGTCCTCTCCCCCAAGTAATGACACTTACTTGTTCGTCCATTGTAGCATTAATTTCTTAAATCATCTCTGTCCTAAACCATCCAAACTTCAGCACTCAAAATTGAAAACAGACAGAAGTCCCAAATTCTACAAAGTTAGATAACATCCCCTTAAGGATTTTGGACCGACAGGTTCATGCCAGTCACAGATGGTACATGTGGAATGGTATTTTGGCCAGTGGTTACCTTATTCTGGTAAGCATAATTTTGTTGTGCTAAGCTCTGTTTGTGCTCAAGCAGCTCTTTGAAATTGGGCCCTGAAAATAACCAACAAAGTGTGTTTCATGATAATTTAATTTTCACCACACTCCATAGATACTGAGAAGCCAGTGTTCGCAAACTGCCCGGCAGACTTTCAAAGGGCCACAGACCCCCGGAATGGTGAGTTTGACGCCCCTGTCTGGGAGACTCCAACTGCTGTGGACAATGTTGAAGGTCTGGTGGAGGTGACCACTTCTTACCAATTCAAGCCATTTGAACTGGGTGTCAAGACCCCCATCAAGTATACAGCAATCGATGCAGCGGGAAATAATGCTACATGTGCATTCAGTGTGTTTATCAAAGGTGAGATTACCCCCCCCCCAAAAAAAAAGCAACATTTAAAGTGTCTTTCACATGCGTCCAAAAACAATCATTATAAGAGGTAAATATTTTTTTTTTAAATTGGGGGGGGGGGTTCAAAGACTATTTCACATTTCAATTTCAATGCATTTACAGAAATTTAAAGTATGACTTTGATTTGTAATAGCACAAAGTTTTCCTTTTTAGACAAGTATTTTATCAAGCATGCTTTTAACTCGTACAAAGCAAAATTAAAAGGCAGTTTTACTTTCAAGATGGAGGAAGGAAAAGTAAACTTAAAACTTATCTCTTTTCCTAGATGAGACACCCCCAGTCATCAGCAGCTGCCCAACAGACATCAGTCTCACCACAGATCAAGGTTTGCCGACTGGGCGTGGCAACTGGACCACACCCTTGGCAACGGACAATAGTAAACATGTCCGACTGATATCCAATTGGGATGCGGGTGATGATTTTCAGATTGGAACGACAGAGGTTACGTACACGGCAGTCGACAATGCTGGGTTGACGGCAAGTTGTCGGTTTACTGTAACCGTTGTGGGTGAGTGACTGTGGTTAGACCAGTATTAATAATAATAATAATAATGGGTTCTTATATATCGCTTCAACACACCCCTAAGGACGTATCAAAGCACTCATTGTTTGTTTTGAATGATGAGACCCATTTATGTAGCACCTTCTGATGGTTTACAAGGTGCATTCAGCAGCCACTGCCATAAACACCAGGGCAAACCCCATCTCTTCACAATAAGCATAGCCACACACGGGCCCTACGACTTTACGCCCCATCAGATGGACGGAGCAATAATGGTTAAGTGTCTTGTTAAAGGACACACATGTCAAGACCGGGACTTGAACCCACACTCTGCTGATCAGAAACACCAGAGCTTGAGTCGAGTGTGCTTGACTGCTCGGCCACGTCAAGGTGTCCCCCAGAGGGATACAAAACATCATTGGTTATTGGACAAGAAATATAACTTACTATCCGCTAGTTTTCATAAAATCAATGTACAACCAACTTGTGACAATTTCATCAAAGTAAAATGTCTTGCTCTAAAGGGTGTGCACAGCATTGAAAATATTGAAAGATTTAAAGTATAAATTTTCACAGATTTGCACATGGTATAAAAGATAGTCATGGTGAAATCCCCATGCAAAAGCTTATACATTTTTTTAAAATCCTTTCTCATCATTTCTTTCTCAGACAACGAGTCGCCAGTCTTTGTGAACTGTCCGTCTGACTTCAACCTGGTCACCAACGCTGACGGCAAATTTAACTACCCCATGTGGGATTTGGTGAGAGCCACTGATAACTCCGGCCAAGAACCCACCATTGCCACAACCTTTAGGTTTCAAATGTTCCCATTAAACACAAGGACTCCAATTAAGTATACAACAAATGATGCTTATGGGAACAATGAATCTTGTGTATTTTACGTTTCAGTGACAGGTGAGTTTGAAATCAAAAGATATGTACACTTTTCTACTAAAACCCCGCCCTCTTTGCTTATCAAGTTAAGGAACAACAGATTTTATCCATTCGAGAAGATAGTATTTTAAAAATAGCAGATGTGCGAGGGGTTACAAAGTTATTGCTACTTCTTTCTGACAATTAAAACTAAATGATCATCAAAAGTGACTAGCACTGTAACCTGTTGTCCTGAAGAGAATATGATGAAGTGAAACATTATGTAAAGAGATGATGAAAGAAATGTTCAGTTTTAGATGTGGGAGGAAAACCTCAATTGGGGAAAACCCACGCAATCAGGTAGGGACTGAGAACCCAATCAGGATATGAGGCTCCGCAGTCCAAGCAGGATTCAAATTGCAGCCCACAGAGGTGAAAGGCAGAGAAAGAAACTACTAAAGTAGGGTGTCATGGCCGATTGGTTTAGAGCATCAGTTTCAAGTTCTGGTGGTCGAGTCATCAGGGTGTAGGTTTGAATCCCGGTCGTGACACTCGTGTCCTTGAGCAAGATGCTTTACTATTATTGCTTCTCTTCACCCGTGGGTATAAATGGGTACCTGCGAGGGTAGAGGTTGATATTGTGTATGAAAAAGCCTTTGGAGCGCCACGGCAGCACAGGGCTGTATACTCTCAAGGGAGCTGAGAAAGATTACAGGAATGCTATTGGCCCAATGACCAGGGCACTAATGTAAAGCGCATTGATATGTTATTGTAAAATGCACTATATAAGAACTATATAGTTATTATTTTTATACCAACCTGATTCTCATGTATGATGAGATGCAGACGTTTTATTGTTATTTTTGGCTCGAACCCATAGATGGCACCCCGCCCGAATTTGAAGAGTGCCCGAGTGACATCGAAGTGTCCACAGACTTCAATGCTCCAACCGGACAAGTCAATTGGTCAATCCCTGTTGCCGCGGACAACAGCATGCAGGTCACCCTCTTATCCAACATGGAGGCAGGGGACGACTTCAGGGTCGGGAAAACAGTGGTCAAATACACGGCGGTCGACCCCCGCCGGTTTGACGTGTGAATGTAATTTTACCGTGACGGTGATTGGTAAGATTCATGCTCCTTCGCTGCGCTCATACCCATAGAAAAACAGTTTTACTTTGTGCCGAGACCTGAAGTGACATGCTTGAGTAGGTGTACCCTTAAATACTAGTTAATAAGACAATGGACTGAGAATGTCATGTGACATGAAGGGGCGGGAATGCAATGAACTCTATTGCGTAAAATTGTTACCGAAAGGTTGAAAAACTATTGGAATGTGGATGGAATGCGAGAACAAACAACAAACAAAACCTTCAGTCAACCAAACAAAACTAAATATTTGGTTTCAAACAAACTTTAGTTCTCTGACCATGCTCTGATTTTGTGTGTTTTTGTATAACCATACCCATCCAGGCCCTGAGAGGGGAGGGGAATTCAAGAACCTTCCCCCTCCCTAGATATTCCTTTGATATACCGAGATCCCGTAATATTAATAAGTTGTTATAAGAATTTCAGCTTTCCTCTACTTTGACAGATGACGAGAGTCCAATGTTCATGGACTGCCCTGCAAACTTTGAAAGGACAACAGATCCCTATGGCAAGTTCGACGCCCCTGTCTGGAAGACTCCAAGTGCTATGGACAATGTTGATGGTCCGGTGGAAGTGACCACAACGTACCAATTTAAGCCATTTGAATTTGGTATACGGACGCCCATTGTGTATACAGCAACTGACGCGGCGGGGAATAACGGCACTTGTGCCTTTTATGTTATTATCAACGGTAAGAAAATAAGTAGTTCAGGTTTATATAATTTTTGCCGATATCTGTCGGATAATGGCTCTCCACTGTACACCATCCCCCATAGCAGCCCGTCGTTCTTCTTTTTAGGTTTCCAGGCAAAGGCTGACCCTAAATACTTATAATTCATCTCAGTGTATATGTCCTCTTCTTTACCTTTTTCAAAATGTAGAGTTTGTAGAAACAAACACTAGGTGTTTGGGTGTTGTGACTATCAGGTAAATAGTCAAAGATAAAATCAAATAAAATATATAAATATGAACATAAAAAAAAACATTAAATACAGGTTTAGAATATTTATTCATCTGAACTTCTGGTTTGGATAGGAAGCAGGATCAAATCAGGTCATAACAAATTATAAAGAATCTGTTATACATCAAACTTTCAAAGGAAATGCAAAGATTCAAACTTTTTCACAAAAAAAATAAAATTTGTTTAATTTGCAGATGCAACTCCACCAATCATCGAAAACTGCCCTTCCAATATCACCATCCCTACTGACCCGAGCCAGCCTACGGGTCAAGCCAACTGGACCCTACCCAAAGCATCAGACAATGGGCCGGGCGTCAGGCTCGTTTCAAAGTGGCAACCCGGTGATGACTTTCCCCTTGGGAGGACAAAGGTCATCCACACAGCCATAGATGCGGCGGGGTTAAAGGTCAAGTGCCAGTTTTTTGTCACAGTAATAGGTGAGTACTCATTTTAATTCATATCTGCCTAACTACGGGGTTTCCCGTAGAACACACAACGAGTTAGCGCCTAACAACAGCAAAACCTGTAGATGAACAAGAACTTAGTGTCTTTCTTAATACTCTCACTTCTAGTGATATGTGGTGAGAAACATGCCAAAATATATATAAAATTAAAGAGAATTATGTGCTCTTTCCAAAAGTAAACAGTTTGTTGTTTTTTTTTTTATTTGCTAGGCAATAGAAAAACAAATGATTATTGTCAGGAAGCAGCAAACGCTACATGGGCTTAGGCAGGAACAGTGTTTATGTGCTGTGACCAGTCAGGCGGATATTGGTTAATGTCACGAATAGCACAAATGATTTATCGTTTATTTAGAAAATAAAATTGTATTAGTTATAATCGCATTTTACTAAAAATACTATAAATTTTAGGGGGTTTGTTTGAAAAGCTTAGCAAATTGAATAAAGATGTTTGGTTTTTGGGGGGGGGGGATGGGTTTATGCAAATTTGCCCAAATTAAGGCTAAAAAAGCCACTCTTGGTAAGGGGCTACAAGAAGAAAATATTTAAGATAAAAATAACTCCGGGAGCCGAAGGTAGGAATTGATATTCCTCATAACAGTCTTGATTGTAGGTTGGAGGGAAACATGCACCAGACAAGGAGTTCTAAAGAGATGCATACGTGGAATAAAGCTGTTGACGGCTCTTTGTTCTACATTTCAGCAAAGTTTGAGTGTATGGGCGAGAAGAAGCAGAAAGCCTGGTTTCACGCTCGAATATCCTGAAAGGAGGAACCAGGTCGGACACACCGGTGGCATACTTACTATGAAAATATATGTTTTATTGTTCGTTTGTTTTTTTACAACAGATACAGAAAGCCCAGTTTTCAACCCATGCCCTTCATCCATTGAGCGAACCACCGATGAAGATGGTAAATTTGAATATCCGTTTTGGCCACGCCCTCACGCCGTGGATAACTCCGGCCGGACACCAGAAATCACAACCTCTTATACATTCATGATGTTCCCATTGGAGATAGACACCCCCATTGAGTATTTCGCAACAGACCAAGCCGGAAATACCGCCAAGTGTGTCTTTTATGTTCGAATTGAAGGTGAGACTTTTCGATTCACAAGTATCTCACTGCCTTTTTTAGTTTAAAGGGAGGGTATACGTTTGGTAAAAACTTACTTGGTTAGAAGTACAGCAGCTTTCGATAGTATAAAGCATTTTGAGAATCATTTTACTTCGGAGTAATGTGGTAATTGCGGATTATTCGGATTATTCTTCCTGCGTGGACATAACCGCTCCGGATTTTCGGCAATATCTCAAAAACGCTACCACCTTTTGAAAAGATATTTTTACAGGTTAGTTTTATTGTATACATCTACATTTACATAATATTAAAACAATCGAACGGTTCCAAAAAACCAAAGGTATACTTTGCCTTTAAAGCCAACAACTTTAAATATTCGGTCTCAACATGACATTTGGTTCGAATTGGCCTCTCATCACCAGGCACGCTTGGTGGTCAAGTGATTAGGATATCTGCTCTAGAATATGGGGTCGTGGGTTCGAATCCCACACGAGAAGTATGCCTGTGGATATCTGCAGTGACTCCGGGAGAGCACCAAGTATACAGTGCTTATCATAAATCATGTGATAATACCATCGCAGCCCTCTCTCAGATCCCAATTTGTACACCTTGGTTAAGAGAAGCGATTTATGGTCTGGTGTCTTGCTCCTGCGACCTGTGCTGCCAAGTAACCAATCGCAAGAGCCAATTCTGCTCTGGTACAGCTACCCATTTACGCCTGGGTAAAAAGGGAGGCAATTTATGGTCAAGTGTCTTGCTCCTGCAACCTGTGCTGCAAAGTATGTAGGTACCCAATAACAAGAGCTATATGTCTGCTCTCACAGATACCCATTTACTCCTAGGTGAAGAGAAGCAACTAGGAATAAGTATCTTGCTCCTGCAACCTGTGCTGCCAAGTATGTAGCTACCCAATCACAAGAGCTATATGTCTGCTCTCACAGATACCCATTTACTCCTCAGTGAAGAGAAGCAACTATGGTTAAGTGTCTTGCTCAAGGACACAACTGTCATGACTGGTAATCCAACCAGAAAAATTATCACAAAGAAAATTTAATATACTATAATATTCTTTTCTTAAAACTTCCTTTTGAAGATGGAACACCCCCTGTGATTACAGGCTGTCCTGGCGATATCACTGTATCCATTGACCCCAGGTCAACAAGCGGTGGCGCCACATGGCCGACACCCAGTGCCACCGATAACGGGGAAATGGTCAGTTTTGAGCCCAACGTCAACCAGAGTTATGAGTTTCCACTTGGAGACACAAATGTGACCTACATCGCAAAGGACTCTGTTGGGTTAACTGCAGAGTGTCAGTTTACAATCACGGTTGAAGGTAACTTTTTCAGAACTTCTACACATCACATTACTTTCATTCTCCTTACAACTAAGTTATTTTATATATTCATTAATTTATCTTTGAACTCAAAGTTAAAGCAACATTTTATTTTGTACTGTTAGAGTTGATTAAAATGTAACTGCCATTTCTACAAATGTTAACATTTTTTTATTTCTTCACAATTGGGAATTCAAAAATAATAATTTTGAGTAAAATTTTGAAGGAGAATTTTAAAAACAAAGTGTAAATTGTTAAATCTTTACTTCATTGTTCTATTAATAATAGCAATCATGGGCGTATGACCAGGGGGGCAGGGGGGCAACTTCCCTCCCAAATTTGGACAAAACAGTGAGGAAAGTTTGTGCACAGCACCAACAAAAATGGACAGATAAAGCAAAAAAGACTTCCCGGTATTAGAAATTTGGTCCTTCTGTTTTTTTTATGTGAACAATTTTTGGCAAAATCGACCCCTCTACCCCCTTTAACAAAGGGGTCTTCATGATAATAACACTGAAATCTTATTTAGCACACATTTCTACCAATAAGGTACTCAAGGCGCTTGAACAATGAGAAACATTAAGATAGTTTTGGGGGGGTTTTTTAACCATGAGACTGATTTATGTAGCACATTTATGTAAGGGTTTACAATGTGCTGCTCCGCACTCAGCAGCCACTGCCAGAAACACTTCTCTTAACGATAAGTGTACTGGGTTCTTTTACAATGCCAGGTGGTATGCAGGCATTGCACAGTGCCTACTGCTTTACATCCCATTGGAAAGACTAAGCAATAATGGTTAAGTGTCTTGCTTAAGGTCACAAGTGTCACAACCGAGCCTCAACCAACACTCTGCTGTTCAGAAACACCAGAGTTTGAGTCTAGTGAGCTTGACCGCTCGGCCACGACATGCCACACCAGTATGAATAATATTTCCAGTATCTTTCAGAGAATAAATTGTTTTTTGAAAAAGACATTGAGTAAAATCTGCAAAAAGTTATCTGTGTTTTAGCTTAACTAATACCAGTTACCTCTACCCCTATTCAAATACTTATTAAATTTAGACATTCCTTTCTACAGTGAATGTTTTCAATGCAAGGTAAAAATGTGTTTTTTACTAACTTACACAGAAGGTACATCATTGTTTTATCTAGTATTTTTACCTTTTTCCATTCAGAAAATTTTGAAATAATAAACTATTTACAAAAGATAAAACCATTTCAAACGGAACTATTTTTGAGGGGGACAAACTAATCAGTTTTGTAATTCTACCATCCAAAAAACGTCTGGCCCATTTTTAGTGTATTGACAAATTACCTTCATACTCACTAAAGTATACAAGGAACAAGACTAGGCAGCAACTTGTTGAGGGCTTGTCACTTGTATTACTCAAAGGAAGGTTAAAATTCCAGTAACCAATGTTGTACCTTTTCTTTAAAGAAGGAGTTTGTTTACAATGTGAAACAAATCAATGTTTTTTTGTTGGTCAATCCCGGGCGCAATTTCATGGCATTGCTTACCACAAAATTCTGCAGTTATAGCCCCTTGTAGATTAAACCATGCGTGATTCTATGTGCCATAAGCACAAAATTCCGGCGTAACTCACAGCCCCCACCCCCCTGTTCATTGCACGAAATTCTATAAGCTGTAAGCGCAGACATCCACCGCAAGCAGCCCCATGAAATTAGGCCCTGTTGGTAAGTCAATATCTCACCAGTGTACACATTTGTAGCATGCTTGATTTTCACGCTACTCCAGTCTCCAAAAGTGGCATTTGTTTGTGTATAGTTTAACCTGAATTTCCTTATTTCACCGTTTAGACGTGATTCCCAAACAAAGGTATTGACAAATTAGGGAGACCGCCAACATAGGGCTAAATAGCTAAGTTAGTAGAGCGCCGGCACATTAATCCAGAGGTCGCAGGTTCAAGTTCCACTTTATTCATTTTTTCTTTGTGACACAAATGACAAATTTTAACAAGACCTTTAGTTTCTACAAAACATAGGTGAAAAGGAAGTCTACAACTTAACAAACTCCTGAGTAAATCCTTCTTAAAAAATGACTCAATGCAATTCTTACTTATGGGCATCTCATAATAATGGAGCCAAACTTAGTGAAGTGGCGTGGTTTATGGAGAAATCAAATCATACTTACCAACACAATACTGTTTACTGGTTTTTCTGTTTGAGTTTTGAAGTTGCTTTGTCAATTCCTGATGCGCACAGGCTGTTAAGTGTTGTTCAATGTTAGCGTGGTTTATTTTGGTTTGTACATTTGGTAATGTACATTTAATTTGTTTTTTTGCCACGGTAAGTTGTTGTTGTGCATGTTTTCTGTTTTTGTAACAGATATTGAACGTTTATTATTTTGCAGTCATCCCTCACCTAAAATCACAACTCTGCCCCCAACACTTAAGTACCCAAGTACCAAGATCCAGCGTTTGTGTCAGTGAAGTGAATAATGTATGTAAATGTTTTCCATAAGGCCAAATGATAAGAAAACATAATTAGTTAGCATACAAAAAAATCTGTGACAACTTCATCAAAAATCTTGTTTCCATTTTTCCATTGAGTTGACCAACCTTTTGAAACCAATTCCTGGACAAATTTCTTTACCTCGTTTTGTTCTACAGCACGGTGTAACTTATCCCTATCGACTCCGGGAAAGAAGAACAACTACGACTACAAGTTCATGTTCCCGTTGGCCAAGCCAACAGAGGACGATACAATACGCTTTGATTTCGCCGTCCGGTCAGGCGGAACAGTGTTTGTTGCCCTGGCAGAAGATAGGGAAAGACCCAATGTTTACGAGATTGGTGAGTAAAACATTTAACAAAAATTATAATCAACATTTCAAAATTGTTATCTGTTTAAATAAACCTGTAGGAAAAATGCATATTCAATTATTGATTGATTGATTGATTTCTTTTCTTTTCATGAATGTTGAAAACCATGCATGATCCGTGAAAAAGGTCATTTTGAGTATGAGATATTAAGGAAAATTATAACTAAAAAAGAAGGGGACAATAAAAAACTTGTACCACAACAAATATAAACATAACTTGTTTATTTATAGGTATTGGAAGCAAATCTTTCATCAGGTGTGGAGTTTTATGCAAGCCCCGCTACGTCACCGTGCGTACGCCCGGTATCCTTAGCCCCTCCAACCAGTTCCATCGATTCTGGATTACCTACAACAGTAGTGGATTCCTCCAAGTGGGACAAGGGAACGAGGAACCATTCATGCAATGGCAGGAACCATACAGCCCTCTGAATATTCAAATCATTGGAATAGCCTCATTCCACAAAGCTGATTGGATAGGCTACTTATGCAAATACAAAGCCAGACAGATGATTGGTCAGTTATAACAGAAGGCAAGGCTGGTCCTTACCATTATGTTATACTCTAACCTTTCCAGACTTACCATTATATTTTATTTCCTTTTAAAATTGTGGATCTGGAGTGTCATTTTACTATAAAACATGGAATTGTTTTGTTTACCAAAGAAAAGAGTCCTCGTCAATCCTCCTTGCGTTTATCGCCCGCCCATTCCCCAACCTTTTCTGGATCCACCACAAATTAAATCCATAACATTTCTCGTATTTTTTGTTGTTTTTTTCAAAATTTATTCCATGGTATTTTTTTTTAAGGATTAATTGTTTATAAAATTAGGACATGAAATATGAATTTAAAGGCCAGTGGACTGGCTCGTTGTCAAATACTCTTTTTTATACAAAAGCATGTTAGCGCTAAACATTCTTAATGAGTGATTTACTAGAATCCTTCACCACTCTAACAACATCCAACACTATAAGGTACCTCAAAATCCAACTGTTAACTCAACATCCAAACTGTTGGACTCACGATTATGGTCCGATCCCATGTGAAGCATAATCAGTTCACTAGTGCAGTCCTCTGTCCAACACCATTCAGTAACTCAACACTCAATGGTGGTAAAAAAAGAATCAAACAAAACATGCTGTTGGATTTTGATAGGTTGTTGATGGTTAGGGTGTTAAATGTTTACCGTGTATATTAGAAATATATTTCTAAATATTGATTGTAGTTCTTGAAAGATACAATTTGTACTTTACTTGTTTTCGAATGATTCGAATAGGGTTGACATTTTTGTAGTTGTCTGTAAAATCCGAGGCAACTTGCTCGCCTTTAAAGATTTTGCTGAATCTTCAGATTTTAGAAATCAACCCAAAACATTGATGCCATGGATGATGTTTCGGCCATCTTCACTTTTAATACCAGTTCCGAAAAGTGTCTGATTTTGATTATGTGGCGTCACATTATATTTACATTCATAGTGTACCATAAACACTTTGAATTTCCCCTCGACATTTGGCTGACCAATGAAGCCGCTTATAGTTTTCTCGAGGCTTTCTGAATTTAAAACGAATCGACCCACACAATTTTGTTTTCTGCACATTTTTGTCAATTTTGCACTTTTTATTAAAATCATCACATTGAATATTTACATTACAATTGCTGTAATTAAACTAATTAATTAGTAGTAAGGTAAAACACAAGTTTAGAACAGTCACAGACACATTCACATCATGGTATGGTAGAGCATTTTAAACGGCTTCCACCCGATTTGGGCAAAGTATAGCAGCCTGACTTTCACTTATTTTTACTTCCAATGTCCATAAATTTAAATCGAATAGAACTGCATTATAACCCAAATTGCAGGAGTGCTTGGGGAAAAAAGTAATTAAAAACCCGCAATTATGAAAATAAATATTAAATTACTCAAAAGGCTTCTCTTGCCCTCCAGAATTGTATACCTAGCTGAGGTTAAAGGTCAGGGGTCATGAGTTGAATTGATTGATCAAAGTTTGATTAAGAAGTTTTCAAGATCAAGGCAATGGCAATATTTTTCCATCAAAGTTAAAAGAGAAATACAGTTTTAATTTTTTATTTTTTGAATGTTCAAAAAATAGTTTTTTCAAAAATTGACCAAACGATGATGCATCATTTTATGTTTCACAACAAAATATTTGATGAAAATTGTGGCCGATTATCCGAGCAATAAATTTTATTTTTGTCATTTACTTTGAGACAATCTTTCAAAAATATTTGTTTTGTTAAAAGGTATATTTTGAATCCATAGCTTTACTGGATTTTAAAATAAAAATATAATTTGTATATATTAGAATAGACAGACCCCCGATTGGTTCCCTTTGCATGACATAACCATTATAATGCCAGGTCAAATGCAATGACAAGGGTACCAGACTAATTATCCTCCAAGCCTCAGTTTAGTTAATATTGGCTTGAATGGGGAAAAAACAAGATGGTTGTTTTTTTAAAGGTCTACAGCAGAAAGTAAATATTATACGAAAGGGATATTGCATTTTAAAAAATAAATACTCAATTTTAGAAAATTTGATAGGGACTGGGGATTTCGTTTTAATGAAAAAGTTAGAATTTTTACAAAGTGTATAAACAACAAGTCGTTAAAATCAATGTATATTAACTGTAAAATATTTGTAGCAAACTTGGTGGTAAAATGATTACGAAAATACTTAATTGTGTCAATGATTCGTGTGGGTTTTTTTTACCATAAATATTTTAATTTAGGTGAATCCTGCAATGATTTTTACGGCAAATTTTTGTTTCTCGATACGGCGGTACTCACAATTCTAAACACAAGAAGCAGTTTTGTACAAGTTTTCTTTCATAGTTTATAAAAAAAGACAATTCTAGACCACATTGAGGACTGATACACAAATACGGTTCACTTTTTTTAGACAATATCCTAAACTATTGGTCCATTAATCTACTTCATAAGAAGTAATTTGTATACAATTATAAAAAAGAACAATTTTGTTTTAAATAATTCTGGTCGTGTAGCCAGTACACTAAGCCAACAAAACAACCAAAAGCAGCAGCATTATGCAAATTAATTTTTCAAAATATTAACAGTGTGTGGTAACGAATGTAATTTTACAATACCATAAATATCTTACCTCTAAACCAAAATCATCACATCCTTGTATCTTCAAGAATTGTGACACGGTAATTTTCTACACGGCGCTTTACAACTTTTAAAAAAAGTTTTGTTTCTTTTCTTAAAAAGGCTATCCATGTAGTTGAGGGAATTTTACAGAGGAACACGAATTACCTTTAATACTTACTATATTGGATCAAGATTAAGCTGTACATAATTGCTGGGAGAGGTGGGGCTAGAGTGAATATTGGCAACTCTTTCCCTTTCCCCAGCCCCTCCCCCTCCCCCTCCCCCTCCCCCTCCTCAAAAACAAGTCCCTGTTACAACATCACACTAAGAAATTCCTTCCAACATGACAAGAATAAGACGGGAAAAATATAATTTTCGTGGCATCAAAAATCTTAAACATTCCCTCCCTGACCCTGATTAATTGATTTTGGCTATAGACCAACGCGACAACTTTTGAGCAAGGTTATATTGCCACTCCACATACACCACATACACCCTCAGCTTAGCTGAGCCTCATAACACACCACCGGGGGGAGGGGGATCAATAAAAATACTCCCTTCCTGAGGAAGAACACACATTTTTTGTTGTCACATTTTTTGGTGGGAAATATCTTACAGTTTAAAAAAAAGCTGCTGACAAAATAAATTAATACCATTTCAAGAGAACTTCTATTATAAATCGGTGCATATCCTACTTGCATGCACTTCATGATTACAGTCAATTTTTGCCCATATTTTACAAGCATTGTTTTACATAAATAGGAAAGATTATTTGACTCAATTTGTATTTTTTTTTTAAACCTGCTTTTTTGGGTCCGAATTTCATGGCTCTGCTTACCGCGGAATTCTGCATTTATGAAGCCCTACAAAGCACATAATTTTATGGGACATAAGCGCAGAATGACGCAGTAAGCAGATCCATGAAATTAGGTCCTCAGTGAATCTCCATCATCAATTTGAATCCAAATGCAAAAAACCACATGGTTTCAAGATGGCCGACATTAGCCTTAGCCAAAACTGAAAAAAACAAAAACAGTCTGACCTTGAGTTCCCTTGCACAGTTCACTAAAGAATGATCTGGTACGCTGACTTTCTAGTAGGCTCCTTACATATCAGATACTGACTGCTGTTCTTGTTAGTTTTGTCCTCATGTTCTTTCAGCATGGGGTTCAGAATCTAAACGTAGCCCAGGTTAGCCACAATGCATATAGTCGGGTTTCTTATAAAGTGATACTATACTCACTGCTGATACAATTAAGTACACCAGACATAACCTTGCAGCCGGTGCATTTTGGCAACCCTGACCAGAAACATGTTTAAGTCTTGTTTGGTCAGACCAAGATCTTCATCATTCTGCGGCCATCTTTGTATGATTCCCTGACTACATAATGATCAGGACATTTCCAATACCATGTCATAAAGGGGGAACAGACATTTTGTCCTTCCAGCCTCAGTTTGGTTACATTGATTTGAATGGGAAGAAACAAGATGGCCTTATCCTGATAAACATCTTGAGGATAGTTAGTGTCCGAATTACCGGCTGTGGCTTGACCACCAAATCAAAGGAAGACTGTCATCATGATCAATAGCAGGCCAGTGGCTGTACATAGAGTTATGAGCTCTGACCCACTTACAGCACGCACGCTGGCCATTGCATCACAATATAATAATGAAGGCGCCCTTTCCGACGTGACGGCCAGCGCGCGTCAGCAGTAACTGGGTTAGAGTTCATGAATCCGTGTCCAGCAAAAGGCCTGCTATGATCATGGATAACGGTCCCCCTATAACATGCATTGAAGGCATAAGAGGCTTTAGTAACACCCAAGAGCAGCGGTCGCCAATTTGGGTACGGCCTTAGAATACAATAAAACCCAACATCTACAGAGATCATTTATAACAAGCAATAATCTAAATGGAAGAGCTATTTTACCCAAAACATAGGTGGAAAAAATCTAAGTGAAGAATAAATAAACCAATGCTACTATATATATGTAGCTTTCAGAAGGCCCAAAACTAACTTCCCCAACAAACAATTGGCACAATTTCACAATTGAAAAAGTGTAAAAACATGCTTACCACCTGGAAGCCTGTTTCTGCTAAGCAAACTTTGTATGTGCTTAGGGAATTTGCATGTTGTGCATCTTCTTAAAGTTGGTCCCTACATTCAAATCTTCCAAAGTGAAATGACTCTGGCTCCCTGCAATCTAGCAAAGTACCAGCCAACAGCATGGTATGTCATGACATTTTAGTTGGTAACAAGTACTTGCAATGGCTTTGCTGTAATATCCAGCTGCTGAAGCAGAAAATATTGCTTACATACATTTTCTACTAAGCAAAAATAGTAAGCAGGATACCACCCACAGCTGGTACCTGTGACATGGTATATTTTGGCTGGTAACATTATTCTGCTAAGCTTAATTTTGTTGCGCTTAGCTACTTTTTGTGTTGAAGCAGCTCTAAGAAAATTGGGCCAAGCAAATTTGTCTGCCATAAGTTGAGCAGTACCAGTCAACAGCAGTGTATTATCACTATTTTTAGTTGGTCAGCTTTCACTGTTTATGTCATGGAATTCATGAGAACAGGTAATTTTTTGCGGGAAAAATTAACACATTCTTAGTTTCCCCCTAAAAAACATTAACACAAACAGCATAAATTATGATGAGTTTAAGACAAGATACAACATTGACATTTCAGACTGCTCTCCAGGAGTAAATAGTTTAGTATTACGCTTTAACCAGCGTTTGTACATTAAGTTTCAGAGGAAAAAATTCTGATAACTGGAAAATATATTTTAATATTTGCAAAAAAAAAATTGCTGTCCTCTGATGTTTCACCAAGGGATGGATTAAGTGTTCCATAGGCCCTAGGCACCAGTGCCCCATAGGTCCTGGGCACCAGTGCCCAATAGGCCCTGGGCACCAGTGCCCCATAGGCCCTAGGCACCAGTGCCCCATAGGCCCTAGGCACCAGTGCCCCAAAGGCCCTTGGCACCAGTGCCCCAAAGGCCTAGGCACCAGTGCCCCATAGGCGCTAGGCACCAGTGCCCCATAGGTCCTAGGCACCAGTGCCCAATAGACACTAGGCACCAGTGCCCCATAGGTCCTAGGCACCAGTGCCCTGCAGGCCCTAGGCACCAGTGCCCCATAGGCCCTAGGCACCAGTGCCCCATAGGCCCTAGGCACCAGTGCCCTGTAGGCCGTAGACACCAGTGTTCAGAAGGCCCTAAGCACCCAGTGCCCTGTAGGCTCTAGGCACCAGGACCAAGTTTGTACTAGTCTTATGCTTTCCCGAAGTCCACACAAAAGTCTGTGTGGATGGGTATAAACATTCAAACCGGTGACCTATTACAAAAGAGCACAATAAGGTCCCCAGTTGGGTAAAGGTCCCCAGTTGGAAAGTATGTACAAAACCAATGGGAGCTGTTGCCAAAAAGTACAAACAAAAAGAGGGACAATAGGAGGTCCCCGATTGCAGGTGCTTACACACTTCAGTGTGAGTGTATGTGTGAGTACTTCTATGTTGTATTTTCGAAGTCTCTAGATATTTTGCAGGCCTCCAATTTTTTCGCAGGCCTACTGCGCCTATTGGATAATCTGGCCATTTTGTATCCAGGTATTTGGAAGTATTTTTTTGCAATTTACAAATCAAATCTGAACATTGTACCTTGCCTATAGGGTAGCTTACTTCAACAGCCATGACAAAGAGGTTTGAAAAGTAGACCCATTGGAATAATTTGTAAAATTTCCATGATTTAAATATCTCAGCTATTTCTGATTTATCTATTTAAGCATTTATCAAAACAAGAGGTAAAAACATTAACATTTCTTTCTATAAACACACTAAATCTCCGCTAAAATGTTCAACCTGAGGCCCCAATTTCACAGAGCTCAATCACAGAAAACATTGCTTCCCAAAATAAGGGGCTAAGCAAAAAAGCAGGGAGCCAGTAGTAAAGGATATACACCTCCTAATTTTTTAAACTGGTAGCCTGTTTTAGCCAAGTAAACTTTTTGTGCAAATCAAATTTGTCAGCAGTCACGTACAGCTACACAAATCTGCTAAGCACAAACAAAACTTGCTTAGCAGAAACCAGTTACCAGCCAGGATGTCATACTATTCAACTGCTTATGACTGGCTCCATGTTACTTCCTGCTCAGCATAAATATTTCAGTGAGGAATATTTTCCTGCTTAGCAGCTTCAAGATGAGATCGGGCCTCAGTGTTGACTACAGAGTAGTTCAGTCTTAAACTAGCACCAGATGCAGTAACACTTTGCTGTCAAGAAAAGGATTTGATGACCAAACCTTAAATGAAACATATTATTAAAAATATGTTACAAATGACAACTTTGTTTTTAAAACTTTTTACCTAACAACTACACAGAAAATTGAACGATCAAACAGTAGCCCGATTCAGGGTTTGATTTGTGGGTGAAAAGGGGGGAAAACAGCGGCACAGTCAACAGAGAAGGGAAGTCAAAGAATACGCTGTTGTAGGTCAGGCCTGGAATAGACCGATCCATTAAGCCCCACCCCTTTAGCATATTGACCAATCACAGCATTGGCTGCCTCACCACTGCACACGTGTGCAGCACATGTGCGTCTCTCCAATGCCACACTCGCGACATGAACGTGCGCGCTTTAAGTACGCGCACACGCATGTTTACTTTTCTAATGGGATTTTAGCGTGTCGGACTTTGTCGGACTTTCGGTGGCGTATAGCCAAGGTTGTGATTGGTCAACACGTAAGGGGCGGAGCTTAATGGATCGTTCTATTACAGCAGGGCCCAATTTCATGGAGCTGCTTAAGTAAAAAATTTGCTTAAGCACGAAAATAGCTTGCTTATTTTACACATGTTACTGGCCAAAATTTCATGCCTTATACATTGCTTGTGACTGGTATTTAGCTGTTGTTTACTTAGCATAACAATTGAGTGTACAGTCTTGGCCAGTAGTCTGATTTTACTAAGCAATGATTTTGTTGCTTAAGCAAAATTTTGTGCTTAAGCAGCTCCATGAAATTGGGCCCAGGTCTCTGTTTCCCTCACCTTGCACTTGGCGCCCCTTCAAAAGCTTCCCACAGACTCTATGATTTTTTGATGGTTGTGCCCCCTTTGCAAAGTGAAAATTGCCTTGCCCTCTCAAAGATCAAATTCCAGTCCTGATAGGTTTGTAAACCCTCCATAAGTGTGCCTGATGATTCTTGTCAATTCTTATTTCTAGTATGTCAAGTAAGCAACCCCTCCCCCCACCTCTCAGAACTTTTCCCAAAAACTTTTTCTTTACAAAATCAACTTGAACTCTGGAAAGTTGACTAATTTGAATGAAATATAAAGCTTCCAGAGGGAGAGTTTGCTTTATTTTCTACAAAACATCCATCTCCTGAAGCCAATAAAGCAGACCCCCCTGGTCATTGCCTTGGTGCCCCTTGAAATATTCCAGTACAAATTTACATTTCTCTCGTAGACACTGGCCTTTTATCAATGAAAAACTGCTCTTCCCAAAACAACAAAGTACATTTTCCCCCAAAGTATCATGACAGGGTTGCCCAAAGACGTACCTGATTGAGATTTGACCAATCTCCCCTCCTTTGTTGAAAGATAAAACCCTGTCTACACCACTGTTCACCGTTGTGTGACAAAACACTCTCTATAACAACTTTGGCTGTTAAGTTTTTTTATCCCTCAAAGGTGGGTGGGTTTTTTCTCCAGCAAGTTGGTATCGGATGCCATTTCAGAGGAAAAAATATCTACACAATTAATTTGTTTTCAATAAAAAATTTAAGGTGATGTTTCTTTTGACAAGTAGTTCCTGGCACTGATAAACGAGGTGGTCATGTGATTTCTTGCACCGATATGATTGGGCATGGTTTGTGAATAATTATCCTGCAGAATTATATTTTTTTAAATGTTATGATCGGAGGAGTATTTTATGAATTACAAAACATATATCACAATCCTAAGCTTACAAACTACCTAAAAATACACGAACAAACACTGTGAAACAGTTCTTCTTTTAAAAAAAAAAGGAGTACATGATGTCATAAATATATGCGTAGTATTTACATAATCTTTCGAAAAAGAAGGGGAGGAACAACAATTCATTAAATTAGCAAAAAGTACGGACCTGTTAAAAAAGAAGAAGATTATGAAAAACAATTGTTACAATACCACATTGACTTCTGTGTTTCTTAACAAGTCCTTAACCCACTTCATAATTTTAGCAACAAAAACGAGACAAAAGTGAAAGGGTGGCAAGCGTCAATCAAATAAATAAGGATAAATGTTTACTTACAAATAATGTTAATGCTAGTTTTGGTATTTAAAAAAAGGTGACATATTTTATCTAAATTATTTTGTGTTTATTTACAAGTAAAAGTGTCATACTTTGTCAACGTGCTTCAAAACCGTTTCTTGTTCCATTAAACATTTGGGGGACTTAGTCTCAAGCCAAAGAAGCCAAACTGAACGTTCTTGAAAATTTATCCCCAAAGTATTTTATAAATTTTATTCCGCTAAAATGTTTTGGTAAATCCTCTTCAAAAAACATGGTCTCCTAAATTACAATCTCTGATGAAGTTTTTACAGAGCTTTGACAGGAGGGGAACAAAAAATACTATTGCAACATAGTCAGGAGAAAAAATGATCGAGAACATGGATTTCTTTTGGTCTTCGTTTTTTGAGACACAATTTTCTTCCAGTAAATGCTTCAATTTGGTTCTTATTACGAGGCAATTCAGACTGATCAATTTTTGAATTTCATAAAAATTGTAAATACCCATATTTCAATATTTCTTCTTTTTTTTATGTAGGAGCTAAAAATATTTCACTCCTCTTTTCCTGTATTGCGGCTCAAAAAAATAAAGTACACTGTAAACTGCTGTCTTATGATCATTAACCTTAATGCTTGGGAGTTGTGAATAAATAAATTGGAATAAATACTTTGAAAAGTATAAATAAATAAACACTGGAATATAATCCTTACAAAGTGGAATAAAGTTATTCATATTTTGTTATTTACGAAGGGCAAAATATATTGTGGCAAACATGTTCATAATACTGTCTCTGATAGTCCCATTTTGGGTTTTTTCCCCGGGACACAACAATTATTATCTATTTGTTTATTTATTATTTGAATTTTCTAAATTCATTTTGAGATTTTTGTTTAATCATTAATTTTGTTCTAATGATGGTTTGAGATGAAACCCAAAATACCTAAATTAACTTTTTGGCACAGTTAAAGTCTTGTGATGAGAAGGAAAAAATGCTATGTATATTTTTGTTGTTGAAACTTATTCATATTTACAGAACAAAAAGTATCGTCAGTAAATGACAATTCTGCAAAAACATGACGGCTTTTGAAAGCGGCAATTAAGAGTTTTTGAGAGTTGTTCTGATCATTTTTCAAATGCAAGTTGTGGCATGTATAAATTATCTAGGCAAAAACAAAATAAGCATCTTCTTATTTCCAATAAAATTGCTTTCCTCGAATTTGCAACTGCATGGTTTCTGGCAGTCATTTTGGACAACTATGGCCAAGTTCCAACGAAGACTTTGACTAGTGGCCGATATTAACTGGCACTCACGCTCACAAACATGTGTTGGGTACCGAGCAATATCAGCCTCTCGACAAATGTGAGAACTTGGCCTATGAGCGTGGTAGCTTTATAGTAAGTGTGATGACCTCAAAGAGATTCCTGTTTTTCAAATAATTGTATCCACTCGTGGAGGCGCAAATCTGGAATTCAATACACGTAAATAACATCAAGGTCCTACATTAATTTCAATGCTCTCCTTTTTG
The DNA here is from genome assembly GCA_032158295.1 of Pycnopodia helianthoides. Taxonomy (NCBI): domain Eukaryota; kingdom Metazoa; phylum Echinodermata; class Asteroidea; order Forcipulatida; family Asteriidae; genus Pycnopodia; species Pycnopodia helianthoides. The sequence continues at coordinate 4,178,832 of CM063263.1, forward strand.
CAGGGATGAGAGGGAGGTTAACATTTGGCATATATTGTACACGACTTCATCATTTACAGTTGTGTGTAGGTGGCACTTCATTATTCCCACTTTTCCGGACCCTCGGTGCAAATTAACCTCACAAAAAACACTGAAAGTTCCGTACCCTCCACACTGCTCCGGAGGGCGGTGGGAAAACAGGATTCCCTAGACTTAATAAATTACAGTCATACCTCTGTAGATTCCTATATTTCCAACACCTCCTGCCAGACAAGGGTGGGTGTGAGAGAGAGAGAAAGAGAGAGGTCCTCCTAACTTCATAATTTACAAATGGTACCCTCCAGAACCTCACTACGCCCCATTAGAGAGTAGTGTTGGCTGGGTGCGAGGCTCCCCCAGGCATACAAGACAATAAATTACAATCATACCTCTGTGTCCAGCCCATCAGGGTCTCTCTGGAGCAAAGTTGAAGAAATCGACGACGCTATAGCTTGGGTCATAAATTACGGCCATACCGTCAGATGAGTCCAATAATTTCCCCACACCCCTCCGGAGGCAGGTGGAAGTGAGAAGATAAGGGGGTCCCCTCTAACAGGGGTATGCGACTTCATCAACTTTACAACTGTACCTCCCTTTCTAGAGTTACATCTTCCCCCAAACCCCCACCAGAGAGGATGTTACTCAAGTCCTACCTCAACTCTCAGAGACACTTCCTCTGCCTGTTAAGAGAGCAGAGCGTCAGATTTCCATTTTTAGGTGTACGTGACTTCCGTCTTGATGATGGGTTCATTCGAGGGCGGGTTCTCCGGGCTGTTGGCGTCGTTAACCGCCTTCAGCTTTTTGATGGTGTTTTTCAGGGCTTGTCTCTTGTTGCAGAACCACACCCGGATCACTTCCCGCTCGTAGTTGATCTCCGAGGACATGGACGTCATCTCGGCGCCGGAAGGGTGGGTGTTCTTGTCAAACTGGGTACCGAGATACTCCAGCGCCTGCGGGGTAAAGGAGGTCCGTCGTTTCCGCTTCTTGGATGGCTCACTGCTATTGAGTACCAAAGAAAAAATGAACGCCATCAAATATTAGAACAGTTTAGTTAGTTTAGTTTTATTACCTTCATTGCACAAACATCAAAGTACAAAGTGGTGCAAAAGGGGAACCTCGAACAGACACTAAATGGGGACCCTTGATGACACATCAAAATAAAAAAGACAACTGTGAAAAAGCGCAAACAACTGTCGAAAACATGGAAGTATATGTCAGTAATAAAAGTCATAATAACAGTAATGATTAAGAGTCACAATAATACTTGGTTCTTATATAGCGTACATATCCTTGCAGCTAAATCAAGACACTTTACAACATAGTTTCGTTGTTCATATGTCATACCTAAAACCATTTTTTCTCTTCTTTAATTTACCTACTTTTGTCTCTTTTTAAAAATGTAAACTCGTCAATTTTAGTCTTTTGAACTACTGTCGTGTAATTTGGAGTTGAATAATTAACCTAAATGAATTGGATTGAATTGAATTCCTCAAACTTTCTCCACTCCTGGAGAGGACACAACCACAAGCTGCTTATATTAGTAATAAGGGGTTAAACAAACAAAATACTGTTTCAGCCCTCTCAGTTTCCCATTTATACACCTGGGTTTGGAGAAGCAATCATGGTAAAGTGCCTTGCTCAAGTACATAGTGTCATGACTGGGATTCGAACCCACATGCTGATGATCCAATCATTAGAACTCGACTGCACTAGACTGCTTGAGTATACTATGGTTATTACACACCAATTTTAGAAAAAGAAAAAAAAATGCTAACGATTTTCTTAAACTGAAACTTTTAAAGACAGTCTGTTCAATAAAATCACTATTCTGTATTCAACCCATTTTGTCTTTTTCTCTTCTTCTATGATTTCTAGGGGCTTTTTTTGGGGGGGGGGGGTTCTGAAACTAAAATTTGTTAATGAGTTTAGAGAGGGGTGCCTACTGGGTGGAGTACAGGAATGAGGTGTCCAACCTGCCGATGTAATCAGAGAGTTGACTCAGTCCGTTTTTGTGCCTCTCCTCTGCCTCCTGCATCCAGCGTTCAAGGACAGGCTTGATCTTCTGGGCGCTCTTGGGGGTAATGTCCAACTTTTCAAACCTGGGCAAACGGAAAAGGAAATATGTTCAGGACAAATTTGCGGGACTAGCTGACTAGGGGTTGAAACATTGGGATCACTTCTTTAACCAGACATGAGAGTGGACAGTAAATTACAAAAGTGGAAATCTTTGGGTTGTATAGCTTGTGTGGAGTGTGTGGAGCCCGATGCCATAACAGCATTGTATCTTTGATGGGCCCCATTTTTACCTGCAGATTTTAAGTCTGATGTCCACAAAATTGTGAACGCAAACAGCGGATGATTTGGATTGAAATTTTCCACTGGTAAAACTTGCCAAAATCATGGCGTAATCTTAACGATATGAAGCCCGATGCCTGATTCTGTTTCTCTATGTGCAAGAAGTATGTACTATTTGGACACAAAAAGTAGAGTCTGGCAATTTACGAGATAAATTAAGGAATAAAACCTTAGGGGTACGGTCCAATTTTTCAAAACTGGAAAAGAGGGAAGGACGTCTGTTGAGGATAAACTTGAGGGGCTAGGCGCAGGACCTCAAAGGTCACTTCTCAAACCTTGGGAAGGGGGAAAGCAAGTAAAGGACACATTTGGTATGGTGGCATACAAACATTGGGGAATGTCAAACTTCTCAAGATAGTCGAAAGGGGGGAGGGGAGGTGGTGCGTTAAGGACCCATGAGGTAGGGTGAGGGCATTCCACTTCCCAAAGGAAGAAGAAATCAACTATATTACACCAAAACATTGAAAGGCTAGGGATGCAACCTTCGGTGAAGTTCAAGCTTTTAGGAGAGGGGGGAAGCAAGCACATTAAGGACAACGAGTCAGGTTAGGAGTAAACCTTAGGGCCACTTTTGAAGCCCAGGGAAGGGGGAAGTTGGTTAAGAATAAACCAGGCAGGTTAGGGGTAGAATCTTAAGGATAACGTCTTAAGTATAGGGCAAAAGTGAAGCAAGTGTGCTATTAAGGCAAAACAAAGCAGGCTAGGGACAGAACAGTAGGTGGATGTCAAGCTTCTTAGTGAAGACAAAAATGCATACTAAGAACCAACGGGGCAAGTTAGGGGTCGAATTTTAGAGGTCACCTGGGGGAAGGCCATAATTGCGCCCTTGAATTTGAGAGTTCAATATCTACAGCCCCTTAAAATCATATCGCACCTGCAAATTGCTGACTGGCTGTACGCTGGTCCCTCCGTCGCACTGAGGGCCTGACCGACCTGTGTCTGGGTCAGCCCGAGAGATAACCTCCGGATCTTGAAGGCCTTGGCAAACTCTTTGATCTCTTCTAGGTTGATGCCGTCCACCTCCGTCGTGTTGCCCAGACTGCTAACTGCTGAAGGAGTGAAGGGGGGTGTTTTAGGAGGGGAGGGGTGAACATGAGTACAGTTGCATGACAAAAATTTTTGTTAGCCCCCCCCCTCCCTGCTAACTGTTAACCTTGATATACATGATTCCGAATGATTAGACAAGTTAACGAAAATGTTTTAGTTGCATGAAAATTGTTGTTGCATATCCTTTAAGCAGTTACAACCCTCCTAAGCTTGGTAACATCTTCCAGAGAGCTGACCAACTTTTTAAAAATATTCAACTGCATGGGTTGTGTAGAGTGGCACAACAACTGTGCTCAGAATCATCTTGTGTACTGTGTAGATGTTTTCACCACATGATACCATCAGGATGGCAAAGTCTAAATTTTCTAAAACCACAATGGATAATATTGAGTGGTCACAAAGTAGGAGGGTTAAACAGCGATTGGCAGATAGGTATCACAAAGAATTAGTTTTGTTATCATCACCGGTGATTCAAAATACAGTGTGCTCGCTAGGGTTTGCCCAGGAAAGGTCATTTTCCCAAAAGGTGGTCAATTAAAAAAATCAGCCACCCGAGGGCAGTTTGGGACCTTCAAATGTCTGACATGAACTTTAAAAAGCCTCACAAAGAACTATCATCTCATGCTATAAGCAGACAAATTTGACCTCGCTGCTTTGCCATCCACAAACAAACTTTTAACAATCGGGGGCATGCGTCAAGCGCTGCCTGAGGACCAAAAATACTTGTCACACTTTTCCCATACTACACTGTAAAAATGGCCTCTCCTTGGCAAGCTGTAGAGGGCGCTCAGTATTGCAAATCGCACGTATTGTGATGAGCTTTTTTCAACTTGAAGCTTCCATTCTGTAAACTTCATACCAGTAACAATTGTCCCGAGAACTGTGTCTGGTAGTACTTTTTAAACAAAAAAACAAACAAAAAAGGAAGGGGGTGTGAAATTATTTTGTTACTCATCTTTTAAACAACTAGTATGATGTTCATGGGTTAAAAAGTTAATGGAGTTTAGTATCTTTTAGTTCATTTAGTGAACTGATGTGTTAAATGCACACCAGAGTGTTTAGTACTTCAACAAGAGAAATAAGTTCATGGTTAAGCGACGATGCGTCTAATCAACACAGGTTAAATACTATCGGCCAAGATAGCTAGCTATGGCAACCAATAAATTAGTTTCGACAACTACAGTGTAACTCGTGGGTTAACTTGCTGACAATTTAACAGTGACTCGCGTTACATTGACAGAGATGTGAAAAATATGGTTTTCTGGATGATTTATGACTTACTATCAATAATGATACATAGTTCTTATGTAGCACTTCATCACATTTGGTGCTGGATATGAGGCATTGAGGTACCCCCCTCTATTGTGTCTTCATAGTGTGCTTGGAATCTCAGGAATTCTTTAGAGGATTTTAGGGGGGGTACTCTTGCCCCATATCAGACAAGTGTACCGGAAACACCGGGGCAAACCCCCTCCCCTTCTAATTAATATTGAGATAAGTGTACTGGGTTCTTCAATGTCCATTCCACAACACACGGAAACAACAGCTTTTGCTCGTACAAAAGACGAAGCAATAATGGTTAAGTGTCTTGCTGAAGGGCACAAGTGTCAAGACCGGGACTCGAACCTACACTCTGACTACATCAGAACTTGAGTCCGGTGCACTAGACCGCTTGGCCTAACAACAATTTTTGTTGTGTCAGTGTAAAGTTATCTCGGCACGTACTTGTTTTGTGCTATTTTCAGCGAGATACAGCGTTATGACAATTCAAAACTCGCGCATAGCAAAAGTGCTATATTCGGAGATGCAATGTTTTTGCACTGACACCATTTATCAAGTCCTGAAGACCATTTAAAAAAAAAAAAAATCAATCAATAACTGTGGTAAACGTAACGTGAGTCACTCTGCCGATTCAACAACTAGCACAGCCAAATACCGCTTGTCAAACTGTTACTTTGAATAACAATACTTAAGGTTCATCTCTGCCACTGCCATCGATTTCAAGTGGGTTAATTCAAGGTTAGTCTCCCAAACCCAAAAGATTCCGTTGTCGACTTGACAGAGTTCTGGTTAAGCGAGTGCAACTCAAACTTTGTTTTTGTTGTTTTCCGTTCACACCAAACTACCTTCAGCCTTTTTCCGGTGTTGATGTATCTAGTCTTATTTCGTCCATTTTCCGTTTGAAAAAGAATCTGTAAGGTTTCAAAACGTAACTCTGTCACAACCTACTTTTTAAAAAACAAATCTCAGCCTGTAACATTTTTCTAAGTTACTGCTGCCACACCTCTAAATCCCAGGGGCTTTTGCACCCTGACAAATCAATAGTCACTGCTGACAATTGGGTCCGAACTTAGATCCAAACTTTAGGAGGTTTGTTGAAATGATGACATTTCCACCTTTTGTAGATTTCAAGTTATAGATTACGAGGAGCTTTTGGGGACAGTATCCTCAGCAATAGAGTAGTCTATCAAAGAGCAGAATTTCTTTATCATTGATAATGAACAAAGAGTCTGAGTTCAGATAAAAGTCTGCAATTTTTCATTCCTGAAATCATGGTTTTAGCAAAAGGGTTTTATATTTGAATATCTTTTGCGGTTTGAACTCTTAATTTATCTATTACTAACAGTTTTGAACTCTTTATTTTATCTATTATTTGCGGTTTTGAACTCTTTAGTTTATCTATTTTCGGTTTTGAACTCTGTATTCATCGGTTATTTACGGTTTTGAACTCTTAATTTATCTATTATTTGCAGTTTTGAACTCTTTATTTTATTTATTTTGCAATTTTGGTCTCTCCATTTTATCTATTTTGTTGTTTTTAATTATTTATTTATCTGTCGTTTGCAGTTTCGAACTCTTTATTTTATCTTACTTGCGGTTTTGAAATCTTTATTTTATATAGTTTGAAGTTTTGAAATCTTTATTCTCAACATTTTGCAGTTTTGAACTATTTATTTTATCTTATTAGCTCAGTACAAGAGAACTATGCTTACCAGAATAAGGTTACCAGCCAAAAATACAACGTCCCTTGTACCATTTGTGACTGGTATCCTGCTTATGTTTGCTTAGCAGCAAATTATAAAGCGATATTGTCTGCTCAAGCAGCCCTATGAAATTGGGCCCTGGTTTGTTAACCCTCAAGTGGCACCTCTTTGGTCCCAACGAACCTGCATCCCGATGTCAGCAAATGCTTCCAAGAGTTTTTGTCATAGATAAAGAGGGTTTCATTTGCACTTCCTCAACAATTGTTTTTTATCTCAGTGTGCTATTCACATTGAATGGGCATTACCTGGGTTACTTTGAGCTGACTTAAATTATCACTTGGTTACAACTACCATTGACAATTGGCGAACCAAATTTTGTACACAAAGGATGCTGGCAGAGTTTTTTCCCTGCCAACCCTCCCAACCAAATTACTGACGTCCCTCTAGGATGTGTGGCATGGTCCAGCTTAACATATCACGGTATAAGAGCTGGCCAGTGCGTACGACATTGTTATTAAGACAATGGAAATTTTAAAAAAAGCGTCAGCCTGTGCCGACAATTGGCCCTCATTTGATGGTTTACTCATTTTCTAAGTTAACGATGAGTTAATAGTTGTTAATAGCTGCAGGCTAAACTTCCATGCGTGATTGTTTTGGATGATGCCTGCATGCACGCAATATAACATGCCCTGGTGCAGCAGCATTTCAAGTGGTCCAAGGCAAAGCAAAGGGTCCAAGTTTTGTGGTATCTGAGTTTCAAGAAATTAGTTTTGGGGGGAAAAAACAGCAAAGAGTCCAGAAAACCTTTTAATTATGAGATGTATTTTGTGTTTCTCAGACACCAGACAACCTTTTTAAGGTACGAGACATTTCCTCAGACACCAGACAAGTTTTGTAGTGTTTCAGATTTTCAAATGAGTTTGGAGTTTTGAGAAAAGAAAAGTTTTGAATTACCAGTACTCTTTTTCAGAAAAAAAACCACAATTTTGACTTAAGAAAATGTTCTCAGCTATCACACAAGTTGTGTGGTATTTGAGGTACAAGAAATTTTATTTCAATTTGTCAGAGCTCAGGAGTGCCTTGATGAAATTTTCTCAGTTTTTTATTTTTAATAGGCCCAGATGACCTCTGAGGTATGAGTAATTGTCCCCGCTTTTGCCATCACCCATGGACCACTTCTTGTTCCTCCAAAACAGCAAATAGGAAGATTGCCTCACAGTACCTTTACCTGATGAGCTACCCGCCACCGTCGCTGTGTTATTTGTGGGTGATCCTTCGTCTTTAACCTGTGCCGTCACCTGATTGCTAGCTTGAGTGGTGACCAATGTTCCCCCAACGACGGCTTGGGTCACGACCTGGCCGCCGATGAGCTGCGCCACGCCCGTTTGATTGACCGCCTGACTGGCAATGACAGGACTTTGCGTTGTGATGAGTTGTTTAGGAATACCGTGGCTGGTGATGAGTTGGCCGGTGGAGGTGAGCTGGCCCGTCAGGCCATGGGCCGCAATCTGCTGGGTGGTCAGTCCGGCGACGGCTACAGGATCGCCCGTGGTGGTCACCGCGGCTGCAGTGGGTACCCGTTGCGTGGTGGTCAGGGCTTGTGAAGTGGTGGTTTGACCAAGATGGCCTACTTGGGATTGGGGTGGGGTACTGACCATCGTTGCCAGGCCGGCTGCAGCTAGGGCTCGAGCCGAGGAATTGAGACCTAACAAAACAACAAAACTTCGCTAATTATTATCTCCACAAATTAATTCAGATGAAATAACAAAACTGCAAAAGTTTGAGCTCAATCGGTCATCGGAGTCACAAGAAAATACTGAAAAATCACATCAAACATCAAATTTTGGACTCGCGAAACCAAAACTAATTGTTTTACTAAATTCTCAAAAACTATAGCATTTCAGTCTCAAATATTTCAAGGAAAGTTTACCACCATGGCAATCTAAATGATCACGAATAAAGATCTATTAAGGGGTAGTTTCTGTTTTGATTTAGAGGACTTCTTCAACTCTCTGAGCATTTTCAGAGCATCACCACAAATAGAAAATACAAGATCTTCGTTTTCGTTTTGAAAATCTGATCTGTGATGGTGTATGTTTGGGGTCTTTCCTTATAACAATAACACTTGGTTCTTATATAACACACATATCCTAGTATCTAGATCAAGGTGCTTTACAACATCCCTGTTCATTAGGCATACCTAGACCATTCCTCAAACTTACTCATCTCCCTGGGGGAAAATACAACCTGAAGCTGCCTGCATTAGCATTAATCCAACATTCTACCCTCCAAAATCCTTCTATATCCTCTTTGCCAAAATGAAGGATTCAGAAGGACTGAGGGCCTTAGGCCCAAATAACAATCAATTATCACTGGGTCAAGCATTCAGATCTTATCTAAGTCCAAATAATTTGGTGTGGAGAGACATGAGAGGAGGATACTGAAGAATTGAGGTCACCTGTAGGTAAGTGGGCCTAGGGAGCAATGGTTAGTACACCTGGGTTAAGAGAAGCAATCTATGGTCAAGTGTCTTGCTCAAGGACACAAGTGTCATGACCGGGATTCAGACCGACACTCCGATGAGTAAGCCCAACAGAAACGCTCGGCCATGGCACGCCATAGTCTCACCCTCACCTTGGGTGGAAGTTGATGTGTAGCCGCCGCTGGGAGGTGTGACCGATAAGACCTGCCCCGTTGCGTTCATTAGCATCTGCGGCAGCGGCAACTGGCCCAGCCCCGTCTGGCTCGCCAGGACGGACATGGACGGGAGGGGTGTAGTTGCTGCCGTTGACGATGGTGAACTTGTTGTGTACTGCTTGTTCAGTGACGATACTGAAGTAGTTAGACCTGTTGGAAACAAAAACCAAAAAAACAGATCAGATTGGTGCTCAGTTGCACTTACCCTAAACCAAGATCGTGTGCATGGTCTTATCAGGCTTATTTCAAATGCTGCAACTGAAATAAGCAACAGTAAATTTGATCTTCACATTCTTCCTCGACTTTGACAGTATTTCAGATGGAAGTATTTCTCTGCAGGATTGGTACTGGTATGAACTTTACAGTAAGAAAATAGAATTAGCTGTTGCGAGCTGCTTGCCAACCAAAAGACCCTATGTTATAAATGCAAAAAAAAGTTAATGGCCTGAAGTTTCGACCGTCGTAGAGTCTTTCTCGAAAGGCTAAATGACAGCTCAACACACATAAACAAACTGCTTCACTGCTCCACTTGACTGCTTCTGTTACGGCGGTATACCTGTTTATGTGTGTTGTGTTGTCATTTAGTCTTTGAGAGTGACTCTGCTGCAGTCGAAAACGTCCGGCTGTTAACTTTTTTTTTAAACTTCATAGTGAGTGAGCCTCCAGATTAAATCTGAATAGTTTGGATAGACCTCAAAACCAAGCCATTTTCAATCTTTTTTCTCTTACCCGAAAGTGCCGATGTACAGCCAGTGGAGTTTGCCGCGGTGGAGTTTGCCATCGTCGGCATGACCCCGCCGATGTTGGCCGCCAGGAGCTGACCGCCCGTCGTTGGGATGAGGAACTGGATACCGCCGGAACTCTGCGCGAGACTGACAGGGATCGTTAGGATTTGTTGCTGGCCGGCCGCGTTGGTGATCGGCAGCGTTAAGACTTGTTGTTGTCCCGTTGCATTGTTGGACGGGATCGTGAAGATCTGTTGGGCTCCGGAAAGCTAACAACAACAAAAATTAAAAACAACTATTTACAGTTCTGTCTTTCTATATGCTGCAAAACAAAACTAATCACTAAAATTTGCACTTCTGAGCTGCAACAACAAAGGAAAAGATCAAAATAAATGTCAACGTTTCAAATGTAAACTCATATGAATAGCCAGTCTGAATATCAAAGACACTTCATTTACCAGCAGGATGGATTTTCAAAGGTTTTAACGGTTAAAAAGCATGAAAGTTTGAGCATGTTGCAGCCATTTTGTTTTTCTTCCATTCAAACCAATATGAACCAAACTGAGGCTCCAAGGGAAAATAGTCTGTTCCCCTTTTCATAAATTGAGAATTCAAGCTATCAGTGATATTGTGTATACAGGGAATCTAACAAAGATGGCTGCACTGTGATAAAAGGTCTACTGACCTAATTTACCTGACGTCATCATCACAATACTCTAATCTTAATTTTTGCATTGGGGATAAAGAATTTAATTTGGTTTTACCCTTACACCAATGTGCATTAAGCACTGTATACTCGGTATATAGAGCCTGTGGATTTTTTTCACAGAGCTTGGGAAAGTACTGCGTATACAGTGCTTAATACACACCAGTGTAAGGGTAAAACCAAATTAAAATCTAATCTTAGCTGTGCCGTGTTGGGAGTCAATGTTTCCCATGTGTTAAATAGTGCAGTACAAATTTTAGGCGATGCAGGGCAGCGTTTACACGATTACCATTCTTTTACGTACAGTTTGACTCCCAAAATGGCAAGCCTGGTTCAAGGTGTTAGCCAGGATTTGGTAAAAGGGTGTCGAAATTTGCTGGAAATGTAAAAACTGGGTGTCCAAATAGTTCACTTACAATACATTTACATCTAAATGACAGATAAAACAGGGTGTCAACATTTAAAACAGGGTGTCCAAAAGACACCCACACACCCCTCTAGCTAACACTATGGTCTGGTTGACAGAAGCCGCGTGTGACGTTGGTGCAAGCAACCAATACAGAACAATTGTTTCCCACTTTGAACCATTGCTTTTCAACTGAGAGGTAAGGTCAACACTTTTTACTTCTGAAGTGAAGAATGTTTTTTCTGCTGTGGAAACTGGTTTTACTGCTTTCAAAGATTGCATTTCTGCTGGGAAGGAAGTTTTTCCGCTGCGAATACTGGCTTTCTAATTTGCATGTTTGGGTTTTCTGCTGCAATGACAGTTCTCTCTTGCATCTTCTCTTCCAGCATTTCTGCTCAGAACACTGGCTGTTACAATGGGGTTCCAAACCACACAAAAACTTAGCATCCCCGATTTTTCAAAAGTACACAAAATGTTGACCGCTTCAAAACTTTTCAAACATTAATTACAAAAGTAACAATCGACTTCCGCATTTGTTGGCAAATAGACCCCTTGCATATGACATCAAACAGCGCCCTCACTGAGGTCAAAGGATGACCTATCACAGGCTGACAGATGTGCGTGGTGTGTACGCACATGGAGGTTTCCACTGTTTGACATCATCAATGGCAGCCAATGCAAGGGGGAGTCTGTGAGAGCGATTAAGTTTTGATTACCTGATTGGTCAAGACGGGTTGTGGTGATTGCAATGCCTGGATGGGCGGCGACAGTAGAAGTTGCTGAGTCGCCGCTGAGTTGCCTAACGATGCAGGGATGGTAGTCCCAAGACCTTTTAAATAAAATAAAAAAATAAGAAACAATTATGGCCCTGCAAAATATACTTTGGGTACAGCAAAAGTTCTGAAATTCAGGCCCTGAAATGTCAATGTAAAAAAAAAACGGGCGTTCAAATGTGCAATGTACATAAACATAGTGGCAGAACTAAGGGGGGAACATGACCCCCCCCCCCCCCCAATTGATGCCCCCGGTGGCCATCCCCCCCACCCCATTTACGATTTTGACTTTTGAGATTAAAAATTACCATAGTAAAATGTTACGCTTTAAAAGCTTTTGTGACATAATTTCAGTTTTTTTAAACTATTTTTCCATTTACACCTAGACAATGTATTTGTTTTTACACTCGCGTCACAAAAACAGTATGACATAACAAGCGACTAAAAAGGGACCTTGTTTAAAAGAAAAAAGCAAATGGAAACTACAGTCTCAATTGGCCAGAAGTGCCACCCCCTTGTGCCCCCTCAAATTTTACCCTAGTTTTGGTGCTGTATAAAACTATCAGGCCCAAATTTATAGAGCTACATGAGCAGAAAAATTATGCTGAACAGATTTCTACTAAGAAAATTGAGCAGGATACCAGTTACAAATTGTACACATGGCATGGCATTTTGGCTGGCGGGTAACCTTTTTCTGGTCAGCACGTTTATTTTGTGCATGGGTAATTTTTGTGCTCAAGCTTCTCTATGAAATTGGATCAATTGTTAATAATCCCCCACCCCCAAATAAAATAAAAAAACCAACAACAAAACAGCACTCTGTTATGGTACGACTTTATTCGAAAACTAAGAAACAAACCCACGCAATCACTCACCTTTTAGTCCGGATGAAAATGCCTGTTTGGTCGGGCTGATCACCATGCCGCTGCGCACAGCCTGGCCACCGGTGGCGCTGTGCATCGCGAGCAGGAGCTGATCGGATGCGCTCTGTGGTTTAATGTTAGTTGCAGCTTTTAACGTCATTTGTCCGGATACCATCGGATCCTATAAATCAGAAAATAAACATCACAATCGTAGAGTATCAGTCAAATTAAGCAGAGGTGTCTTAATAGCCGAGTGGTCCAGTGCACCGGACTCAAGATCTGGAGGCTAAGTCATCGGGGTACGGGTTCGAATCCCGGTCATGATACTTGCATCCTGGATCAAGACTGTTAATTGTAAAGTGCTCCTCTTCACCCATGGGTAAATGGGTACCTGTGAGGGCAGAGATGGTTCATGTGGTTGATTTAGCTTGATGCACTACATAATTGGCAGCACAGGGTGTATACTCCCCAGAGAACTGAGATGGTTTCAGGAATGAAATAATTGGCCCAGTGACCAGGATAATTATTCATGCGCCATGAGCATCAAATTTGCCAGATAATAGCTTTATATAAAATAATGTTTTATAATAATTTGTTTTATTTTTTTTTTATCTTCAAAATTTTAACTGTTAGAGTTAAAAGAGATTCGTTAGGATTAGTTCCTATCAGAAGAATATTGTCTGCAGGATCTAAATCTGAAATATAATTTCTCAATCATTTTAGCTGGTACCTGTACAAAATGAACAGGTGTGGTACGCTCCATGCCAAAACTCAGGACTGGGTTTGATTTGCTCATCATACAGATGAGAACAAGAGTTGTCAAGTAACGCCTAATTAGGGCCAATGAAGGTAAGTACTTCTCAACATAGAGAGTGCTTAAAGACACTGGACACCTTTGGTAATTGTCAAAGACCAGTCTTCTCACTTGGTGTATCTCAACATATGCACAAAATAACAAACCTGTGAAAATTTGAACTCAATTGGTTATCGAAGTTGCGAGATAATAATGGAAGAAAAAAACACCCTTGTCACACAAAGTTGTGTGCTTTCAGATGCTTGATTTCGAGACCTCAGGCGTGAGGTCTCAAAATCAATTCAATATTTTACTGAGAAATTACTTCTTTCTCAAAAACTACGTTACTTCAGAGGGAGCCGTTTCTCACAATGTTTTATACTATCAACAGCTCTCCATTGCTCGTTACCAAGTAAGTTTTTATGCTAACAATTATTTTGAGTAATTACCAATAGTGTCCAGTGCCTTTAAGACTTTACATCACTCTGATATCATGGCTGACATTTCCGCTCTCTTCATTGCACTATTTTACTATTATGACGTGACTGATTTCTGATATGGGTTGTCACTCCTTTGGAATGAAAATCACTACATGAAAATATCTGTTTGGAATTCTTTCAAGTTGATCAGTCTGGAAATTAACATTTCTACAAAGTAATGCTTAAAAATACAACCTTGTGCCTTTTTTTTCTAAAAAACATAATTATTTATACTTTCAAGAAATGTACCTTTAAAAGAGGTGTGTCGGAAGCTAGAAATTTACGGTGCGTTTCAAAACTTAACAGTGCATCAAATATTTAAGATCTAAGTATCCAGTTAATTACCCCCAGAGAGTCAATAGAGAGTGAAACTGTGGCCATTAAAAAAATCATACTCTGTAGGAAAAATGTAATCTCACTACGCCACCAACCTGCGAGCCAGTAATGACATTGGCCACACTCACAGAGGTCGGAGAGGCAGTTATCGTAACAGCCGGCTCCATTTTGCCATTGCCAACAATGTGCTGGTTGGCCGAATCTCCATCCATGATCATGGGGTCAAGCACTGTGATTGGTCACCGCGCTCTGAAACTCCTCCCTTGGAAACCACTCCTGTAGATGAATGGATGAAAGTAACAAATTTGCATAAATATGCGAAAAACAGAGGTGCCACTTGCCTGCTTGTTTACATGTGGAAAAAACACAAAAGCAAAATCATTGAGTCTTGAAAATTCAAAACTTAAACAGTCAAAGATAAGTTTATTTGCCTTTTAAGATTATCATTATCAATATCTCTTACATTTTATCGATATAGAAAAAAGAAATTTAAAACAAAACAACTGCTAATATGTTCTGAGAGAAAAGATTTATCTTGGTTATATGTGGTCATTACAAGAAAAGGAATTTTTTCCCATTATATTCCTATGATCGGTGTAATATCTTGCCTGCCAGGAAAGTACATCGAATGTACAAGGTCACTCTTTTTGTACACAGGGTGACACGGTCTTTGATGTATTTTATACCAGAGTCTAATCAATAAAGAAAATGAAATGCATACTCCATGAAAAACATCTTTCTTTCCCAGCTCCCCTTGAATTTCCATCCCCTGAAACAACATACACTGTATCCCCACCGTTCCCCCGGCACATTGCCACCGAACAAGACAAGTACACTGTCCCCGTCATACAACCCAAGACAGCCAATACTGCAATTTCAGGCCATTTCCTCCCCCCTGCAACCACAAACAATAAAATATCCCCACATACACAAAAAAAGAAGAGGAAAGGAAGAGGGAGAAGAAGAAAAAAACCTGTAACCCGGCCTACGGCAATCTCTACTATTGATTATTCAGCGTTGGTTCGGATTACTAACTCTCAAACCGTACCGTTTGGTTGTCAGTCATTCGGGGCGTATTTTTATATCCATCTTCTTCTTTTTTGTCCTTTCCTTTCTCTCTCCCTTCACCAGGGGACTGACGAGATTGGAACGCTACGTGATGGCTTCCCAATGTGGTAAAGGTTTGAGCAACAGAATATGCCCAGTGCTGAATCCATCAAAATCAGCGAAAAAGCTGGGGATGGATTTGGGAAGATTTGTGATACAGGTTACCGTCAACGTATCAGGTGGAGGGTATTTACACATGTACCTGTTTTTTTCAAATTCGGGCAACCTGCTGCAAAAATCCATTATCTCAAGGTACTGAGCATGAATAAATTACATGTACAGTATGTAGATTAGATCTGTTATTTATTTTTTTTTATCGTTTAAAGCAAATTCAACAACAATGTCTTAGCTGATACCTTGGTTAGGAGTCACTAGGGAGGTGAAGCTACACATTTCCTTGTACCGCGTACATATGTGTTATAAACACGTCAAGTCATGGATCTGTGCGTCTATCACCATAAAAGTGCGTATTGGCTACACAGGTATAAGGCCTACCATGCTTACGTTACCATGCGTATTACCTGTAGCTTAACTTTTCTACTAATGTACATCATGCACAGTTAACAGACAACCTATGTTCGCAACGTAAAAACAACAGTCTAGACATTTTCCGGACCAGTTAAAAAGTAAAGTTGCAAGTCGGCATTTTAAAAACATTTTTGAGGGAATGTTTTTATTAACTGTTTCTTGGCTTCTCCTGATCTGCCCTGAACAAAGAGCAGTATATTGATGTATGTGCCCCTCTTCACCAACTTGTGTTGGAATGGCAACACAAAACTTCAAAGTACTATGCGCGTGCGTTACCATACTCGTTACCTGTAGCTTAACTTTTCTACTCATGTACATCATGGCAATAATTTGAAAGTTAAATTTGAATAATGTCTGCTACAATGACTTGCTTAGTCACAAGTGATGGCTTAAGTTTGAAACCCTCAGACTAGAGACAGTTGCTATGTTCGAGGCAAGCTTTTGCGAACATCATACACAATTCTGAATTATTGAGTATGGTACGAGGCCTTGCCCGTCTGGAGGTTGCTATACAAAAGCTTGCCGGAACCATGTGACATGTAGCAACACTGTCTTTAGTCTGGGGGAATCCAATTTGAGTGCTCATTTGTGACCAGTCAAGTCAGTGTACAGATGTTATTCAAATCTGGTAGCAAATGGCTTATTGCCTCCATTGCCTTGGTGCCCCTTGAAATGTTCAAGTAGAAAGTTTGGTTCTCTCATATAGATTCCCTTTATCAATGAAAAATTACCTTGCCCTCAAAAGAACCCAGTATCAGGCCTACAACAAAGTCATCTCAAATGCTTAAAATTGACAGTTCTTTTGAGACTTCAAAGCTTGCAATGAAAGCTCCCCAAGAGTCGAAAAGAAATCTCGTTCCATAATTGATATTCAATCTGATTATTAGTCCCCAATGATCTTAAGAAACATGTGCCTAAGCCTCCCGTGACTCACAGCTTCGCTGACAATCACCGACCGCAAAGATTTTTTAAAAATCGCCATACATAACTGACAAGTGATCCCGGCGGCTGTCCCATGCTCGCGCGACACACACACACACACCCCACTAACCTCTCCAAAAAGAACCAACCGTAAATCAGTCCCCGCAGCACTGATATATATAATTGACATGCGATTCGGGTGTAAATCAGAAAACCGCTGCGCCCCAGAAGGGACGAAGAATATTCTACCTGGCATAATTGGCGTTTTCACAAAAGACCGATCGAGTTCCCCTGCTTGTCTACCAATCCCCCCCCCCCTTTTTCTCCCCTGTGACGAGGACGACAACGGCGATTTTCATGATCGTTGCTTGTAGGATACAGGTGGGAAATTAACACTCGAAAGCCCTCAAGGGTTGTACTTTACCGGGAATACGGGCTATCGTTCCTGCGTCCGCTAACCAATCAAAAATACAGAACATGCGTGGGGGAAAATGTCAAGCCAGAGCCGACCCGTTCTAATTTTTTTTAGTCAATGGTTTACTGCTGGCAAGTGTTCAACACCGTAATGTAAATTACTTCTGATGTATTGTACAAAGTTGTACATTACCCAAGATATTAAAATGTATGACATCCTGATGACATGCATTGTACAATGTACTACACCAGTGAACAATTTCTCTAGTGTAAATGTAGACGTTTACAAAAAGAGTGACCTTGTACATTCCACAGACTTTCTGGCAGGCAAGATACTACACTGGTCATATGGGGAAATTTTACATATCACATCATAATTTCCACCAAAATTTAACAGTTATAAAAAATAGCTGTTGAGCAAGCTTTTTAGATTTGCCCCCTCTCTTCATAACAATAGTTGATAACAACCGAACAGTGCAATCTCCATACAGTGTTAGATTTGATGTGTCCCTCCATTGGGATGTGTACAAATTGTGCCTGCAGGAAGTCCAGGCTCTGTGGCTCTTCTGTAAACATGTGACATCACTGTATGCCCAGTGCATCCACCAAGTCCTGTGGGGGGAAAAAACAACCCAAACTGGCCTCTTGTCACCAGCCTATAGCTCAGTAGTCGAGACATCTTCTCCAGAATGCAAGGGTGTGGGTTCAAATCCAACCCGGGTAGTATGCCTGTGGATTTAGGATATCCAGGGAACTCAGAAACTCGGAGTCTTCAGTGCTGTTTACACGTCGGTGTACTTACGGTAAAAACCCATACAACACACTCTTGAACTTGAATGTTGTCTATTCATGCTGATGCAACGAGTCTGTAATTCCATTATTTGTAACACTGGCCATGAAAACTTTTTATTTTAATCTCTAGACTTACACGTTGTTCATGTTTTTCACTTTCGTTTAATCACACTTCCGATGGTGTGTTCTATCGAAAACTATAGAATTGGAACGAATTAATTCTTCCAAAAGCCAATCACATTACTACGGCATACTCAGTATCATCAAATATCCATTGAAAACAAAAAAATTAATAATTGAGAAAAATTCATTCCTCACCACCCACACAACCTTTAATGCCCAGTCTTCGGTTTAACAAAAGTCACTACCAACAAAACATGACCAGTTATTCATCCAAAGTAATTTATAACCGCACGACAGATAGTCTCCGCCCGGCAGGGCTTTTAACTGTCCCTCGTATCCAGGCAATACGACCATTTCGGAATTTTTTTAGGACCCATCAATCAAAGAGCACTTAATTTTGGTGTGACAGCCGTTAACATAATACCGAAATGTACAGCGTTAGCTTCAACCTTTACAATACACACACACTGAGTACACAATACATCGCAATGCTGACTCATAATATAAAACAATTTAAAGGGTTGGTACGATGATACAACCATTCGGAATTTGCTGCTTACTTTAGCAACAAAACAAAATGGCTTAAGCGCAAGCGTGTTTCACAGGTAATCAAAAAAATGAGGCCAGCTTGCCCATTCTTCATGGATTTGCATTGTTACGTCAGTCCTTTGCTCACTGGAAGGCCTGGAATTTCATCTTTGAAAAGCAAGGCTGTTTTTTTATTTTCTGCAAAGGACACTTTCATTGGAAAATCTCAAAGTCTGTGGGAAACTTTTGAAGGTGCACCAAGGCCAAGACCAGGGCCACAGAGGCTATGGCCTCCGTGTAATTCCAGGCATGAACTGGGGGACGATTTCACAGAGCTGCTTATTGGCACTCACATTTTTCTGCTTACTCTAGCAGAAAATAATTGCTTTTAAAAGCGCGAGCAAATTTCACAAGTTAGCAAAAAAAAAATGAGGCGGACAGCTGGAGCGTTCTCTCCATGGATTTGCAGTGTAACAGTGTCAGACAAAACATTATCAGACCGGATGCTTCACGGAGGCAATTGCCTCCATGCCCCTGGTGCCCCTTTACTGCCTCCAGTACAAACTACATTGCCCTTAGAGTAGTGCCCCTTCACCTACGAAAAACTGCCTTGCCCTTGAGAGAAAAGAGTGAAGTGTCAGGCTTGTACCTTGTAGACTCATTCATGTTTCCTCTGAACAGACAAGCAGTCAGATCTCTTTTGATTAAGCTGGCGAACTTTGCAACAACAACAGAAAAGAAAAACAAGATTTTGTGCAGACGTGCTGGACTGACACTTCTTGGAGGCAAAGGGAGCAATTGCCTCCATGCCCCTGGTCACTGCCTTTCAAATTGGTGAAGAGCTAAGAGGTGATTAACAGTTGATTACAGTTAATTTTTGCCAGTACTTCATAAAATATGAGTATATGAAGTCAATTTAACTGTAATTTCTTTTCAAATTTTTGCT
Source organism: Pycnopodia helianthoides (assembly GCA_032158295.1). Classification (NCBI taxonomy): domain Eukaryota; kingdom Metazoa; phylum Echinodermata; class Asteroidea; order Forcipulatida; family Asteriidae; genus Pycnopodia; species Pycnopodia helianthoides. The sequence continues at coordinate 4,198,373 of CM063263.1, forward strand.
TGATCATTGCAAATAAGGATTATTCATCAAAATGAACAAATAAATAAAAACCAAGTCAATGAATAAATAAATAAATTTTTAAAAGTTACAAAATAAATCACAAAATATAAACATGAATCATACTTTGTGGTTTGGAGAGAAACACAAGCTTTTAAGCTCGGCCTCAAACATTTCTCTGGTCTTGGTCTTGGCATGATCTTGGTGAACTTCAATTTTTGTTTTACCCCTACAACAAGAAAGTCCCAGGACTTCACACCATTTGGATTAATATTATTATTATTGGGTGTTTTTTTTAAGAAAACAAACAATGGCCATACAATTAAACACAACAAATTGAGAATGGAATCTTATGTAAAGCTCACCCTCATCAAAAATAATAATTATCACACCAAAAGACAGCAAATAATACACACCAAAATAAAAACCAATAAATAAAAGTTTCAACTTCTCAGGCCGCACATGTTTAGAGTTATTAAATAAATAGTAAAATGAGTTACTCAAACATTTGCAGACTGACAAAAGAGCCCCCTCCCATCCATTCCAAGCCTCCCCCGCCAGTACAATGGACAAGTCCAATTAATTTATTGGCCAGTCAAGCAGCAGCTCATTAACATAATTTATGAGAGCAGCAAAAAGGCTGCCACACAAGCGCATACATAATTAAGCTTTATGCCTCTGGCAAAGAAACCTCTGACCAGCATTAATAAATAACACCGGCACAAAGGCAATTTGAAGATCAAAGATTATTCCTACGATGTCGTCACGGCGTTCATTATTTTTAAAACGTGGCTGACTGAACATTTTTAATTAGTTTTCCCACCATCTAAAAAAATAATGGTCGTTAATCGAAAGAGAATTATACCCTGCAAATTATCCAAATGCAAAAAATGATCCTGCATCCGGAATACATGTAATATGTAAATATCATATTTTCAATTATTTATTGCTAATTTATTCTTTCCTAATCAATAAAAAAAACAAAAAAACAAAAACAGAGGATCAGCTGAAGGCAGAATAACTTAACGCTAAATAATTCACGGCAGTATAATTAACTCCGTGGTATGAATAAAACATGATACGCAAAACAAAATGAAAATATTGCTTAATAATTCCGCAAGCGTGAACTAATCCAACAGAAAACGGGGAAAATAATCACTGGGTGAGGGGAAACCTGACGTGAATACCAATTTGATCCATGGTCTAATAACAAGTTCTGATGAAGAGAAAATGAAAGTCAAATCCTTAAATGACCTCGTGTGTGTAAAGTCTCATTAGCATTTATTACCGAGGACTGTTGAATCTCAGTCAACAGTACCCACTTGATCAAAGCCTGCAAAGCAGATATTTTTCTGCTGACAAAGCAGCCCTTTAATTTGCAATGTATACTATAGATGCAGATCAGATCTGCTTACCATAAACTAGGCAAACTGCTTACATTTTTTGCTGATGTTACTGATTTAACAATGCGTTTTTTTTTTCTTGTAGGTAAACAAGTGCTTGTTTGTTTAAGAACTAGGCGTCAGGCACATAACGTCGTTAGAGTAGAGCGCCCTCGGATGCTTATTGGCAGATCCTGTGCACCGCGCATACAAAGAGTTGTGTTAATACCTCTAAGATGGCGCCTTGATGATGTCAATGTCAGCACAAAGAATTTTCTTCTTTTTTATATTCTTAGTTTGCAAATTATTCTATTGACAGTGACTTTTAAATTTCTGGCAACTTTAGCCACATGGGTGACAGGGTGTCACCACATTTAAACTGCGAAGATGAACAGAGGAAAAATAGGGTTTTTTTAAACTGCATACATGGTTTGAAAAATTTAAGTACATTAAATATTTGTGTTCGTGTTAAGTGTTTTTAATTAATACAATTAATACAATTGATACAGTTACAACCTCATGCCAATCCAGCTCCCTGATAAATTCAAATCAACTTTCATATTACCATTTGTCTTCCCTTATATTTATTTCTTTACTTACTTATTATATTTTCTTTTATTTTTTTTATTTTATTTATTTTTTTTTTGGGGGGGGTGAACAAAAACAAATTGACAAGACCTGGACTTAAACTTGCAACCTAGGGATAAACGTGCCAGTACTCTACCAACTGAGCTACCTAGCCCAAGTTCTCGGTAGGTCTGGAAAAATCACTTTAGACTGTACTTTTTCTTCTGAGCTGAGGCCCAGTAAACAAGACTTTTTTGATTGAGTGGCTGCCTACAGATGGACTCAGCTGTCAGGTGAGAGCAGACATGGGCTTGATTATCTTTCCTTGCCTGTCAATGCAGGATTGCTAAGGCACAGTCTACCCTCCTTGCCACAGTGTCTTTGCAATGCAGCACAGTACAGACGCACATACTGCTGCCGACATTTTTTTTTTCCACAAGGGCTCTGAGATAATACACAAGGGCTTCGGCCTTTCTTAACACAACCTGCTCGAAGGGAAAAGTGCTCCCAACACATCTTGTGTTTTGGAAGAGTAAATTGATTCCCTTCCACTGATTTTCACTCGTCACATAATTCAACCAACTTGTGACTAAAATAAATTAAAAAAACATTTTAGTAAAAACAACAAAAACGGTTTCAGATTTGCAGGCATGATATTTGTTCATTGGAAATAAGTAGGAATAATGTATCTAGTACACAATGGCTGACCTACATGTACACATGGTGCAGGCTTTAATAGAATTCCAGTCTATTTAATCACAATTTTTCTGATTTTTCGAAGGGCAACAAAATCGGAAAACAGACTTCACTAGGAAGAATATCATGCCTGGATTTATCAGGGATTTTATGTATTCCACTTGGTCTTGTTTCAATTGCTGCAACTGATATTAAGCAAGGTTATTTTGGGGTCTTTAAAATAGCATTTTTATCCTGACTTTGCTGGATATATTTCTAAACATTATAAATGCCTCCAAAAATAAATAAAGTATTTATTTTTAAGTATTCAAAGTGATCAATTGTACGCTCCCCAGGAGTTGAGAAAGTTAGACGAATGGTCTAAAAGTATGCCCGATGAACAGGAATTGTAATGTTGTGAAGCGCCTTGATCTAGCCACTAGGATATGTGCGCTATATATTAGAATCAATTTTTATTATTATTATTATTATTATTAACCTGAATCTAGCTTCCTTTTCAATTTGCAAAAGTCTTGAATACCTGACACTTTATCCAATTTCCAGCTATAGAACCCTGTACATCTGATGTGTTGTTTGTTTGTTTGTTTGTTTGTTTGTTTGTTTGTTTGCTTGTTTGTTTGTTTGTTTGTCTAGATGATCTTCCCAAAAAGGGAACTCGGCAAACCTCCCACAAGGGGATATAAGCACCAAGCTGGAAACAGCCAATCTCTCTCATACAAACATTGGTTTTAACGTCTGTGTTTATGAATTGCACAAATCAATAAGTTGTGATTCGGTCACTAGACGACAACACATAAATTCTAGTCATTGTGAAATCAGTGGTGACCTTTGTAGGATTCGAACCCACTACCTTGAAATTGCAAGTCCTGAAGTCTAACCACTGGACCACACAGTATATGTACATTGACCTATGAATCAATGTACATAATATCTATGCATGTGTTGTGTAACTAACTACCTTATACACTTGTCACACAAAACGGTCTTGTACACTTATTAACCATCCCTCAAGGGGGAAGGGGGGTGATCCACAATCCTGATTCCTCTTCTCCTTTGTGTTTATCTGGACAACCAAGACTTTCTAGTCTCAGGGCCTAAAGCGAGAGTCTGTTGAAGGAGATGCAACCAGAGTAGACTGCTATATGCTGGTTGTGTGTACAGACCTGCGTATATGAAGCAACCATACACGATGGAGTTTACGCACGTACGGTGTGCACCGTCGTACATAATTCATGGTCTCATTTGACGGGTCTGAACACTAGACCCTCTGTTTTCAGCTTTATAAATAATGTACTTACCCCCCCCCCCCTCCAAATAAAATAATCATAAAAATTTTACAAATTATTGACTAAATATGGTGAGTTATTAAACAAAAATAAAGTTGTGTAAAAAGGCGAGTCAAAAATTTTCAATATTGCCGTTCCTCCATGGTAAAAGTACATTAATATAATGCACAAATTGGGAATTGGTCTGACATCGATGAAGGATTAATTTTTTCTACATTAGGACAAAAAGTGAGTGCCTATGATCGGCAAAGCACAAAGAGGCATTGTGACTCCCATTTCATCCGTCCATTGTTGAACTATAACTATGTCACTGATTTTTCAGACACACTTTGTATTGGATTTTTAAAAAGTCACAAACTATTGACTAAAAATTTAGACTAATTTTGAACCTCGCAGAATGTCAAATTCCAGCTCCCTCCAAAAGTATTTGATCAATAAAACCTGAAGATCTACATGTAAAGAGGAAAATACTGAACAGTTGAATAAAATAGAAGGAGTCACAACGACGCAGTTCAAAGGTTCGATGCCTCCCGTCGCACACGGTCGTAAAGGACATTGCCCAGAAAGGATTATTCCCGGGTGCACACAGCCAGCCCTAATGCATTTCAAATGGAGATTCTGTGATGCACATTGGCTTTAAGATAAGACATGGCCGTTGTGACTCCCATTTTTTTTTTTTCGTCTATGGTTGTATTATGTCCTGTGACTTTTCAGACACACTTTGTATTGTTTTGTTTTTTTGTTCATTTTTAAATGTAGTGTTGAATTCCTGCATGTCAAAGTATTTACGCCACCCAAAAACACTTAAAATTCCTGCAAATTTCATCAAGATATGAGCCGCAAAATGTAAAACATTTACTGAATGTAAGGGGAAAAATTTGAAAAATTGATGACATGAGTATGACCGGCACCAGAAGATGTGGTCTCAGCATGGGATGTGCAATTTCCAAGGTTGACTGAAACAAATTTGCCGAAAAAATAATAACTTCTCACTCAAATCTTTGAATAAAAATAATAAAAACACCCAAAAGCTGTTGACTTACTATAACAAATATTTCTCCTTAATCATGTGTTCTCCATATGTCCAAGAAATTACACATGTGAGGTAAATAAAACTGTGACTTTTTTCCTATTAAGTTGTTGTACACGATTACAAAGACAGCTGGTGTGCAAATGTGAACGCTTGTCGCGTGTCATGGCGAGTGGTCTAGCGTAAAAACTCAAGTTGTGATGGCATCAGAGTGTGGGTTCGAATCCCGGTCATGACACTCGAGTCCTTGAACAAGACACTTCGCTATAATTGTCTATCATCACACCCAGGAGTAAACGGGTTACCTGTGAGGGTAGAGGTTGTTGATGTGAATGATAAGCAACCTGTGTTATGCTGATGCTGCATACTCCAAAGTGAGATGGTCTTAAAATGCTTAACATCTATTTGCTGCTAGTTTACCTTTTTTATTTAGACACGTTTTGTTTGTTTCTTAATTTTCATTTAAAGGAAAATTAAGAATTGGTTTTTGCTAACAAAATAGCAATATTAACAATATCAGCAAGTTTCAGGACCTAACACACACAAAAATGTAATTATCCTAATTAGCAGGACCGATGTACCACTTGATCTATACCATTTTTTGTTTCCACGAAGTGGCATATCATGATACGCCATTTTATCCATTAAAACACATAGCGCTGGCATGGTGCCAAACACACATAAATTTATGACTTCTGCATTTTCGCAAAGTGACGTATATGTTGCCTTATTGGAGTTAAAGGAACATTACAGAATTGTTTTTTGCTAACAAAACAGTTGCTGGCAGTGTAAGCACTTTATATAATCCACCATATATACATAAACTGACAAACCTGTAGAAGTTTGAGATCGATCAGCCATCTGGGTCACGAGAAAATAGTGAAAAACCGATTACACATTTGCATGAAATCATATAGATTCAACAAATGAATAAAACGCTCACTGAGCGATAAACTCCAATCAGAAAATTAGTTCATTCATTTCTCATCAAATATGGCATGCATTTCAGACAGAAATATTTCAAGGGATGTTTTCTACTTATCATCATCTATAGACCGTGTAAGTTATATGTAAATCTGTGATCAAAAAGTATATTTTACAAGTTTGTTTCTTACCAATTCTGTAATGTTCCTGTAATTGAAATTTATTGACTTTTGTTGTATCTTCATTGATAATTTGGCCTATAAATCAGCATTGACAAAAAACAATCTACAATGTATGACCATACCTTTAACACGTCACAAGTCAGTTTGAAGATAAAATTTCAATGTTTCTTTATTTTGCCCAAATAATCTCTGTAATGTTTGAGGAGGTAACACGCACACGACATCGATTGGACCTGATTTTGACTAGCAACAAAAATGTGTTAAAACACAACACTGCACTTCATCTGTGTCAAGGTGAAGAAAAGAACGGATATGGTTACCATGGTTACCATGCCAGTAGATGCTCTTAACCTTTTGCGGGCAAACATGTCGGTCGGCTCGCATCTAATTGAACATGGTTCAGCGTGCACATTTCATACAGCCATCGTGTGCTACGTTTAATATAGTGTATAAATGTGCAATACAACCATGGCAGAAAGAATGTCTACCTAAATGACCTGACATAGCTTAAAGGGAGACCAGAACATACATGTTATCCTCGTTTTTTTTTAAAGCAATTTTTTAACGAACAACAAATCTAATCTTCTACTTTCCGAGACACATGAACAAATAGATGGTATATGTACATCAAATACAGGCCTTATTAATCATTGTGTTAAAAGAACAAGGCAGTTTTTCCACCCACCCAAATCGAAGGACTAAGGGCTGCAGACCCAAACAGACTGTGCAAGTCTTGTGTGTATTTGAACTTCCCGGACCAAGTCGGTCCCAACTTGTGCACCTTCAAATACTTTAGTTAAACGTAGTTTATGGCTATAAAAACTATATCATATTGATGGGGGGGAAAATTTTTAGCCATGAATTATATTAAATAAAAATAAATTTAACAAATCAACAAAGAAAACCTGACAATAAGACTTGACCTTCGTTTTCTGGTTACTTGTAAACAATATTAAGAATTTTGCCCAGCTGATGTAGTGGTGGCACAAATTTAGGCCTAAAATGGCAAATGAGGTTTCTAAACAAAATTGCATCTTCGTCCCAAGTTTGAATTTTGTTTCAATGTTAATTTTAACAAATTACATTGCATACTGTATTTTACAAACATTGAAATGGTATTTATAACAAGTTGATATGGGTATTTCTATATTCAAGAATGTTGTATAATAGAGTTTTAAAAGAAAATCTGATTTCATATAAAAATATATGTCGCGTCAGTGCAAAAACGTTGTAGCTCAAATTTTGCAAAAACGTCATATCTCCCACGAACACGCTCCGTGCTATTTCTCAGCGGGTCCTTGTTTTGTGTGTTCATCCAAACTAGTTTCAAGCGAGATACAACGTTTTAACAATTTCAACCTTGCACACATTGTAAGTGCTATTTTAAGAGATGCAATGTTTTTTGCACCGACATGTCCATATAATCTTTGTTCGAAAAGCAAAAAGTCATGTGGTCTGGCAGGGAGATTGTCTCGAAATTCCACTCCAGGTTCATTTGTTCTGTTGACTGCCGGATTGTTTAATTTTGTATATTACTCACTAATTCAGTGGAAATTTTTCTGGCCGATGAGAGTCATTCAGGTAGAACTTAAACTCAGGATCACTGGTGCATGACGGTCATGGTCTAGTGGGCAATGAATTACTTCCAAAGTATACAGTACAGAACCTCATCTATTGTACCAGTCAACCCATTTCTTACCATGGGTGACTTCGATCAAGATCAAACACACAAAAAAACGTTCAAGCCAGAACACATTATCATTTTTACAAAGCTCTGTTTTTGTTCATTTCATCACCCTTTTCAGGAAGCAACAAATGGGTTATAAGTCACAAAATTTTGGCAAATTGCTTTTTTGAACAAATTATTGAAATTATGTATTTATTACTGTTAACAAGATCAGCAAGTTTCAGGACCTAACACACACAAAAATGTAATTATCCTAATTAGCAGGACCGATGTACCACTTGATCTATACCATTTTATGTTTCCACGAAGTGGCATATCATGATACGCCATTTTATCCATTAAAACACATAGCGCTGGCATGGTGCCAAACACACATAAATTTATGACTTCTGCATTTTCGCAAAGTGACGTACATGTTGCCTTATTGGAGTTAAAGGAACATTACAGAATTGTTTTTTGCTAACAAAACAGTTGCTGGCAGTGTAAGCACTTTATGTAATCCACCATATATACATAAACTGACAAACCTGTAGAAGTTTGAGATCGATCAGCCATCTGGGTCACGAGAAAAGAGTGAAAAACCGATTACACATTTGCATGAAATCATATAGATTCAACAAATGAATAAAACGCTCACTGAGCGATAAACTCCAATCTGAAAATTAGTTTATTCATTTCTCATCAAATAAGGCATTTCAGAAAGAAATATTTCAAGGGATGTTTTCTACTTTCATCATCATTAGACCGTGTAAGTTTTATGTAATCTGTGATCAAAAAGTATCTTTTACAAGATTTGTTTTTACCAATTCTGTAGTGTTCCTTTAAGTGTGGGTTTGTACACAGTAATGTGCATGCAGGTCTCTTTTTTTTTCACCTACACGTATGTGTTTAGGAATTAATAACTCGTCAAAACAGTTGCAAGATTGAAAACACATTGACAGTTCTGTACTACTGAAGAAGTCAGCTTTATTTTGGTACTAATTTTCTTTTTTAGTAGTTAAGTAATCTACGAAAAAGAAGTTTGAAATAGTTCAACTTGAGCCACAATTCTCTCCAAACCTTGAGCGTTGGGGTGTTGCGCCATACATCATTTGTGGCATGACGGACGATTTGTTCACCCTCCATAGCCAAATTTAAACAGGTTGAGAGAGAAAGATCGGATGCACGTTCCTACGAGGGTGAGATTGTTGATGTCAATGATTAGCAATCTGTGCACCCATTTGGATGCCGGTGCTGCATACTCCCAAGGAGTTGAGATGCTTTCAAAAAACTAAAGCTTAGGGCCCGATGAACAGGGATACATAGTATTTAAGGTGCTTTCAAGGGTCCAAATTGGCTTGAAAAAAAAAAACATCATAAACCAAGAGGCTGGCTTGCACACAAATAGATCTGCAAGCTTCAAGAATAAAATCTAAAAAACTATGTCCGACCTATTTATTCTTTTACATTTCATGGCGACTTAATCACTTGACTCAAGCCAATGGTTCAGTAGGCATCCCTGAAAATGTAAGGACAGTCTCCTTTTATGTTAAACAAATAAATAGGACTCAAAAGGACAATTTAATTCTAGAACTCAAGTCAGTTGGACGTCACTTGATCATCACTCGCTTTATAATCTCCTAAGAGGATTGCCGGGGCATAAGGAAGGGGACCCAACAAAAGTAGAGCACGTAGAAGAGAATTAACCCATTAATGTTTTAAATGTCACTACACCGGCGAGCGAAGTGGCCACGGGATCCGAGAAGATTGTACAAGCAATTGTAAACCATTCATGGATAAAATTTCTCAAAGAGGTTTTTTTTTCTTTCTTTTGAGAAATTTCTCCTTTTTTTCTTCTTCACTTTTTCCAGGCACTGAACAACTGGTGGGGGCTGCTCTCGCTCAGTTCTAGCATGAAGGAAAGAAACTTCCGTGGTGCAAGTCACGTTCCACGGAGGGTTTATTTTGATAAGTATAGCATTACATGGCGGGGACGCAGCCTGAACTGTCTTACATCAGTATGTTGACTCAATAAAAACCTCTTCTCTTCCATGAACGAGGCAAGTGTACGTGCTCCAAAAACGACCGCTGATCTTGCAGTCTGCAGTACTATCGACCCCCCCCCCCTTTCCCCGACACACACTCCGTCCATTTGATCACAAAGTCAGTTTCTGTGTGCAATTTATCTGCCTTACATGCACATTGATTCATTCGACCCTAACATGTAACCCTTTTCTGTCTGAGGCGAAGCTTCAGTGAATGCCCAGACCTGATACATCATAGAGGCAAAAGGGCAATGAGTTTAACACAGAATGCTGCTTAACAAATTTCCTTGTTGAGCGGAAAAATGAGTTGAGCACCTGTCAAGACAATGCAGTTTTGGGGGGAATGTTTGCTGATAGCCGATTTCTGCTAAGCAAGATTATATTTCTGTGCTTACATGCAGCAAATTGTTCTTACAGGCTTTATGAAATTGGACCCCAGTTTCCCCCTTAGTCATTGCCCTTGGGCCCCTCAAAATGGTAGAAATTTAAATTGAGGTGCCCTTCATTGTCAAGGAAAACCTGACCTACCCTTCTAAGAACAAAGTATTGAACCTGCTTGCATAATCAAACTTCACTCACAACAACGAATCAAAAATCAACTTGTTAAACAAAACCTCTGACGTTACTGTACCCACTCTACTCACATGTTAATCTGACATTTATTTATCAGTATAAGCCAATTTAACATCAAGCCTTCATGTTAACTTGATGGCTGAAGTAATTCCCGACAAAATGTTCCAATTGTTCTGAACAATTTGTCATAGTGTTGACTCCGTTTGAACGAGCCCTTCCTCATCAGGAGTGAGGTTGAACAAAATAAAAACTCTTTAAAAGCTGTCTCCTTTTGGTTATGAGCAGAGGCCCAGACTGTCATCTTTGAGAGGGCAAAGCCATTATCATTTTGCAAAGAGCAGCTTCATTGGAAATTCTGAAAAACTATGGGGAATTTTTTGAAGGGGCACAAAGGCCAAGAGCAGGCCTGCTGCTAGCAAAGAAACATCCCGAACAGTCCTACTATGTACATTTATTTTTAGAGGATTTACAGATTCTCTTCATAACCACAAACAGACAGCTTAAAGAGACTTTGACAAAGCTGCAGGGATGGAATTGGTACCCCTTAAAATTTTCACACAGACTTTCGATTTTCAAATGGAAGTGCCCTTTGCTAAAAGAAAAATGGCCTTGCCATCTCAAAAATGAAGTTCCAGGCCTGCAGCTGGGCTATGCCTTTCTTTAAATTACATGTTTGTTCATCTTGCCAAATAGAAAAAGATTTTTGAATTCTGAAAATCAATCAATCCTGAAATCGGAAAAAAAACTAACAAAAAATAAAAGACCTCTTAATTTATGATGAAAGTACACAGTACTACAATATTACTCTAGGCTGGCAAAACACTACAGGTATGCTAATTAGAATTGCGGGTAGAAGTCTAGCTCATGTGTCCACTACAGGTATTTTTGTGAACTGGCACATAATGTCACACCATGCTCCATGAGTGCTGACACATGCAACCTCTGAATCCAGCCAAGCCATGGCACTCCGCTGACGATAACCAACCTTGCAGACTTCTCTACTCTCTCCATCTCCACCCCTCCTCCCCAACCCCCCCCCCCCCCCATTTTTGGAATACAGATGAGCCATTAGGGCACGAGTGAAATTGGTAATTTTAGACAAGGCTGCCTGGCCAGTACCCTACGCTTAAGTGCGTACGGTGTATGCCAAGCTGCGTCGGTCTGATATGCCCCGAGGCCATGAACAACAAAGGGATGACAGACTCCCCATGTAGAATTCATCCTACCCGCCCTGATTGCAACAATTCTGCTCCCACGGCCGACCGGCCGCCCGACCAACCGACCAGAAGTCCTCTCCACTGTTACATCGGCCTGCCATTATTTCCCTTCCCGGCGATAACGTTTCAGAAGAAAAAAATTGTCGCGAGGGGAGTTGATCTTATCACAAGGGATTCATGATTATGCATGGAGCATGTTGGCCCAATTTTCTCAATAGATGCTGTCTTACTTTTACACGCGCATTTAATTCTGGTGTTTTTCTTCGGATCATTATTTAAACTCTAAAACTCACAACAAAATCGGCTCATTTTTGTAATAACCACCGCAAATTCTCAACCATAATTTGCTAGCTACTCAGTTTTACTTGAATATTTCAAGATAGTGTACACACTTGACAATTTTGTTTAAATTAGTTGTTTCAATTTAGTATTTGATACACTAATTATTCATTCTAGAATCACTTTTTGAAAAAAATTGTCTTCCAATCAGCAAATTTTTTTCCAACTGCTAAAATACTTAGATAAGCTGAAAGTTAAAATTTTGTATCGCCCTCATTTATTTATTTATTTAATTGATTTTTTTTTGGGGGGGGGGTTTTTTGTACAAAAGTCCTTGCTCTGTGGTTCAATAAAGTTAACATTTCCAATTTTCATTTGAATTTCAAGGTTGAATAGAACTTCATTTTGCAGTAAAGTAATTAATTTTGAACATCTGTCATTTCTCAGAAAACAGAGACACTGTCGACCAACTTTCAGGCCATGGATTTCATACAGATCATGGAAGCCATTGCAGACCAAGCATTTTGAAAAAGCAAACTGTTGTTTTTTACTTGCCCTCTGAAAGTTTTATTAGCCTAAACGTAGATTTAAAGGTATTATTATACAGGGTTGGTAGAGCTGACAAAATAGTCGCAGACAGTGTTCATATTTTGTGTGGTCAACAATATACATGAACTAACAAACCCGTGAAAAATCCGTTGTGTGAGTCAGTGAAAATAGTGCAAAAACCATGCACAATTTTCAGCATGTCAACACATTGTCCTCAATTTTGGTTGCAACAACCAAAATCAGCTGTTCCGCTTTTTAAAGTTTTCAGATAGGGGGCCTACAGTTATTTTTATGACGTCATTTCAAAGGGATCTCTCACAGAAAAAAATGGTTCAAGTATGAACTTCATAATCAGTTAGCCTTCAGACTAAACAGTGATGTGTTTTTATCCTAAATACCTTAAATACACGTAATGTTGATTTATGATCATGTACTTATGTTAGACACCGCAACCAGGTTTATTGGCCAAACGGAGTTACATTTACACACTTGGGAAAAAAAATTATCTCAAAATCACATAAAAACAAAATGTGGAAGAAAACAATAAAAAGTTGTGCATAACATTGGTAAGATAAAATGTTTGCAGATTTGCACCATGTAGGCCTACATAAAGATGGTCATGGTGGAAAACTTCCCTTGAAATATGTTTGCTTAAAATGCTTATAAATAGTTTTAAAGAAACGAGTAAAACAATTAGTTTCGATATCTTAAGTCCAAAATCCAATGTTTGAAAACTATTTTTTTTTGTTATTAGGATTTATTTTGTTATTAGGATTTTCTTGACTGCTTGTGTTTTTTGTGACTACAACGACCGATTAAGCATAACCTTTCACAGGTTTGTTATTTCATATGATGGGTCACATAAAGTGCGGATACTGGTCTTTAACAATTACCAATGTTGGCCGTGTTCTTTAAAACAGGTATGTTGCACAATTTCTAGCCGCCCATCGGGCAAGGAAGTGATTCTACAAACAACCCCTAGCAGTTTTTACCAGACGACTGTACGCTGGGAAAACGTTTAGGTCTAGTCCTGCCTTCTAACATTGTTGTTTTTATTAGTAAATGTATTTCCTCTTCACATCTAGCAGGAAACTAAATAAAATAACATTGGTTCTAAAAACTGATTATTCAGGAGGCCTTGAACTTTCTTTTAGAGGAGGGACTATGGGAAATCTTGCTTTACTGAAAAGGGAACTTCTTTGAGGGAAAATTTAACAATGTCTATCGGAAGTTCACAGAAAGTATCATCAAGAAAAAGCATGGGGCACCCACGGTAATTGAAGTGGGGCACCGTGGTTTAATTTGCGGCTTAACTTTATAGCCTGTTTTTATTTCCATCAAATATTCTTTGCAACATCTGTGTGCTTAAAAACCTAGTTCCTTATTCCCACCCACAGCATGCAGTCTCTACTGTAGTGGACATGACCAACAAAACGAACCCACGTCCAATATTGCATCGAGTTACACATTAACCCATTTCGTTTCCCGTTCAATTAATTCACGCTCACACACAAAAACGTCCAAACACTCGCAAGACAGCGTGGGGTCCGTCCCCGCCTTTTCTATCCTTTGGAAATGTCGTCACCAATCACAGCTGATATTAAAACATTCCAAACACTTTGCCATTAGTGGCGCCGTGTGATGCTGCGGTAAAATATCAATGATTGATATCAATACTGACAAACCAAGCCTGCACATATAGGAGGTCAATTGGACTTCCACTCAAAGTTTCTCTGATTCTAATAAATGCAAGCCTGATAAAGTACTTCATGAAGTCAACAGAGGCACTTGCCTCCATGCCCCTGAGCATTTCCTTAGTGCCCTTTGATTACGTACACAATAAAATTGACCAGGCCTGGAATATCATCTATGAGAGGGCAAGGCCATTTAAATTTTTGCAAAGGGCAATTTTCCATTGGAAAATCTTAAAGACTAAGGGACACTTCTGAAGGGGCACCAAGGCCAAGGCAACAGCAACAGAGGCCATGGCCTCCATGGCCTCCGTGTAATTCCAGGCCCGAGTTACCTTTTTCTTCATAGATGTACCCATTACCATGGAAAACTGACTTGCCACTCCGAGACCGACAATTCAGGCCTGCAATGTAACCAGACTGTGGCTGGAAGGAAAAATCTCCGGCCACATTTTGTAGCATGAAACTCACACCATCGGGCACTTCACAGAAATAGTCAGGATCCATTAAAAGTGAAGACACCTGAAACAGCTCCCTTTGACATCAACGCGATGTGACATCTACAGTTCTTTATGTTGAGAAACACTTACCTTAGACATGTGCGCCTAAACTAGAGATAAATTCTCATCTGTTTGATGAACAATTAAACCCAGTTTTGAGTTTGGGCGGGCACATTTTGATAAGAAGATTACAGAAAAAGGCACTTGATAAGATGTTAAATCCGATCAGCATTTTGTTCACTCATTCTAACCCAAAGCATAACTGGGTAAATACATGTATAATACTACTTTCAGTCCATCAGTTTAACTAATACAAAGAGAGCTACACGAACTGCTCTCCTTAACAGAGTGAGATTGAGAAAAGTTTCCTTTTGGTATGAAGATGAAACCCAGGGCTGTATTTACAGGTTATTACATTTTAGAGGTTTACAGACTGTGTAGACATCATTTTAATTAGATATTTGAAGGTTTGGTCATAACAAGGGCACAGTTTTTATCGCTGTGATGGCAACTTTTTTGTCTTTCAAGAAAATCATACTTAAGGCACATGGAGATCAGAGACAACCCTAAATCCAGGAAAATTCCTTATAAACCTCATGCCTGCCTTAAACGATTGAGGAGAGCTCTTTGCACTCCTCGAAACCAAACTTCACACATCAGTCTAAAAATTGAAATTAAAACAGACTTCTAATTATATGTGCGTACTGAACTGCTAGATTGGATTAAGGTGAATTGTACTTTTGGTTGCCCGAGCACAGGAAAGAAAAAGAAGGGTGTTTTTTTTCAGATGAAACAATTTTCACAAAATCTTCTGATCATGTATTCAAGTACCTTTAAAATCCATTTAGCTTCTTAGATGGAGTGTGATGAAATATAGAGCCTGCATCTTACATGCAGCTCAAGAACCCATCCTCTGCTCTGCACAAAATCTAATTGCTCGTCACAAAAGGCTTCCAGCCTTGTGTGCACAGAGACACTAGACTTCCACCAGTTGTCTCTCCGTCTCTGTAGACCTGTCTCTGTCTCTGTGTCTCTCTCTGTGTGTCTCTCTCTCTCTCTCTCTCTCTCCTCTCTCTCTCTCTCTCTCTCTCTCTCTTCTCTCTCTCTCTCTCTCTCTCTCCTCTCTCTCTCTCTCTCTCTTTCTCTGTAAATGCCGGCCTGGAATATCATCTTTGAAAGGGCAAAGCCAATTTCATTTTACAGGGGGCACTTCCATCGGACAATCTTTAAGTCTATTCAAGGAACTTTTGAAGAGGCACATTAAAAGGCCAAGACCAGGGCAACAGAGGCCATGCCCTCCTTGTAATTCCAGGTGCCTGTAAATGCCCTCAGAAGTCAGGGTACAGACCCAACAAAGTGTTGTCAGCTTCGTTTCTTATTAAGAAAGCGTTTTTTATTTTATCCCCACAAAACTTCAGTTAAAGATCTGGGGTCGATTTCACAAAACTCTTCCTAACTTAGGACTAGTCCTAGGCAATGCTAAGAGATAGGACTAGTCCTAAGTACTGGTCCTAACTTAGGACTAGTCCTATATCTTAGCATTACCTAGGACTAGTCCTAAGTTAGGAAGAGTTTTGTGAAATCGACCCATCATCAACATATGTAAATGTAGTGGTAAATTTCATCATACTTGCCTTCTCCATCTGTACAAAGATCCAGTTTTACACTAGACTTGTCAACAAGTCATGAAATGTTTGTCGATGTTTGCCGACAAACAGGAGCCAGCAGTCTTGTGAGAGAGTAAAAAATATCATTAGATTTGCGGGATAGCCATTATGCTACATGTGTCACCGATAAACATTAAACAACTTGTCCACAAGTCTAGTTCTATGTCAGACATTTCTGTAGATAAGAAAAGACCGAGGCCAGTGTAGTCTGAGCTCCATGGCTCATCACTAAACAATGACCGACCGCAAAGAGTAATGTGACTAATAGCCAGTCTAGTGTGCATAATATCCATCTGGTCCTGTTACCGTAGAATTTTTAATTAAAAATCTAAGTAACCAAACAATGTATTTATAGTCTGGAGTTGAAACAACACAGAAAGGACTATTAAAGCAAGTCTGTCAATCTACTGAGTAAATCATGGCTAAACTGAAAATTAAACAATGAAATATGACAATCACAAAATTCCAAAGATGGCCAATAAAATAAGTAGGATTTAGGAGGGTAGCAATAAATATGATTATGTAAATAGTACATCCACATCTATGTACTGTACACAAAGTCAAGGGCACATAAAACTTGATTTACATTGTGTAGTACCAAAGTTTTGTGTCTAAAAACATAGCAGACTGAAGCCAGTATACCCATTCCCAAAACACTCCGCAACTACATGAAGCCACTCTCAAGACACCATAAAAGCCTGATCACGACCAACATACAGAAGACTGATGCCAGTCTAGCCACTCTCAAGACACTCCACACCAAAAACTGGTCTAAACCACCACAGCACAGCAGCATATAGAAGGTCTGTCTTCCACCTCCCAACCCACTCCCACAATAAATGAAAGTCTGACCTCAACTATCAACTCACTCCACAATCAATGAAAGCCTGATCTCAATCAACAACACAGCAGACTGAAGCCAGTCTACACCACTCTCAACTCACTCGACACAAAAAAATAAAAGCATGATCTCAATCAACATGCAGCAGACTGGTGCCAGTCTACCAATCCTCACACACAAGAGTGTCCCATTGGCCACTGTGCGATAAATATAACCTGAGCTGAACTCCCAGCAGTACTCACAACCCAGTGGGATTTGTTTAGACAGACAATCACTTAGGGACCACCTTATATGTAGAAACCAAAAGAAAAAATCAATATCTTGTGGTGGAAATCGCGATTTTATAAATGTCAGTTGATCAATTATCTTCTTGGACAGCTGTCTTGAAGGAGAAAAACAACAATTTATTTGAGAAGAAAAAATGACATAAGCCAGTGGAAATGTCATTGTCATGGTTGATTACATGTATACACGATATTTGTGTACAATTCTACCTCCTCCCTGTTACATGTACTTTACATAGAACCTGATTTGTGGGAGTCTAGCAATTTATTTACCAAAAAAATCACTTAGGGGCTTTTCAGAATTAATGTCTTTAAAATTAAAAATATTTTGTTTTCAAAATTGTTTTTACCCACCCACCTACTCCCTAAAAAAACAAGTTTCAAGTTTCAATTTGCATTTAACCCACCAACAAGGAAAAACAAATATAAATTTCAATACTGAACAACCCCTAAACTGGAGAGATTTCATCAGTTCTCAAGGAGAATTTTGTCCACCTTCAACTCAAAACAACAACGATGAAAACTCTTATTTTTGTCAAAAATTAGCTCAAAATGTTGTTGATTTTGTGTAGTGCCTGCTCTGAAGATTTTGCTCTATGCACAGATTTTCAGTCGACCACCTACGATTCTTGCTCTTTAAATCATCAATTTCAAGCATTCCTCTGAAGCGAGGCAGTTCCACGATAATTTCCAGCACGAAATTATTAATATCCAACTCAACCCTCCCTAAGTAAAAAAAAAAAACCTCTGTTAACGCCTCAAGGCAAGGAGTGCTGTACGATACGTCTATGCCCATTTGCGCAAAGTACAAATCTGACAGTGAAACGATGAGTAATGTACTAGAACCATTAACTTGAAATTTCAAAAACAAACACTGCAGTATTCTGGGGAATAGCGGCCGGACAGCCGACCCAAACAATTAGCATTTGAGAATTTTCTGTTTTATTAACTTGACTCATACCGGTTCTGTGGTTTTAATACACGTCGGTAGGAGCGTCTGAGAAAACAGTGGGTCTGCATCTCGTAATATCCTCGCTCATCTCGGATTTCTCAAGAGTGGATCTTCTCAACTTGTTGGGCCCTTAGTTCATTTGGCAGCCTGTCGTGCCTCACTCAGAATTGATGGACACTCGAGATTGCACGACAGTTTTTTCTTGGGGTCTGCGGCGGGATTAATGAAAAACTGTCGCAAGGGGGGTTACAGCGAAGTGCCTGCAATGTTTACCCAGGAATGACTAACAAGTGTTTGAGAAGCGTGGCCCATATGCGCTCTGGCTGCAGAAAAAGGGTAGAGAGAGGCTCTCGAGCAGCTTGAGTTTGTGCCCTGTGCACGACATGTGCATAAACCATTCACTTGAATTATACCACCTTCCGTTTAAACTTAAAATATTTATTTCAAAACATTCCATAAAGAATTGGCTTGATCCATTTATGAATCCATTTGAAAGTGTCTTTGAATCTAACTTGTATAAATATAAAATCATCTACATGTATGAAACTGAAAATCATAACCACATACCCAGAGAAAGCCGAGTGAGTCATTACTCGCTAGACTCAGTTGTCAGAGCGTTTTACATAGGTGTGTGACCATTTTACTACGCTGTGTTTTTACCCATGTGTGTCAAATTTACATCCGTGATCCCCTGACACACATGGCAAGTTTGCCATACAGATACTATCATTTAGATCGACCAATAAAAAACAATGAAAATTATCAATGCGCATCGCCATTTTGCTGTTCAGCGGGTTGCGTGATATCATTTTGCCATACGCGCATGTCACGCACATGTCACATGTTACCGATATAGACACGAGAGTGTAGTCAAGCTGGGTCCTACATGTACATGTAGATGATTGTCACATCACGTACATGTAGGAAGTAATGCTTAATGGTTGACAGATGTAAAGGAGGCCAGACTATTTCAAACTGTCAGCCTCTGTTTGGTTGCACTGTCATCATTGTCAAATCATCACTGTCGTAAATGTCACTGTCATAAATTTGTCATTTACAAATCAGGTTTGCCCTTAACTTTTGCAGTGGCTGGCCAGCTGGAGCAGTTAGCTTGTCATTTCACTAGTCTGTCAGCTTTTTCACTAGTCTGTCAGCTTTTTCAATAGTCTATATTTTCATATTAACCCTCTTGCTGTCTAACCATTCAATACCATTCACTGTGGTTTTGAATGATAGATAAACTATGCCAGTCTGCAATATGATACCATGAGGGAATGCACACAGTACACAGTTAGTTCTGTGCACAGTTGTGCCACCGTACACAACCTTGGCAGTCTTGGCAGTCGAATGGTTTCAAATGGTTGGTCAACTCACTGGAAAATGTTGCCAAGAGTCACTGAGAGTAGGAGGGTTAAGGGATGCTTTTCAACAATGAAATAGCCAGCCGGACGACTTGGAAAGAATTTCAACTGGTCCTCAGGTGTTTAAAACTGGCATTTGGCCAGCAGACCACTGTTAAGGGAAAACGCTGTAAATCACAAGGCATGTATGCCTCGACCCAGTTGTCTTTTAACAAAAATCCACAAAGTACAAACACTTGTGGGCATTCCTTCAAGGTAAGTGTACTGTGTACCTTGCAAAGGCTTATATTAGGGGGCGGGGGGGGGGGGGGGGGGGGGAGGAATCCACAAGACCACAGGGCTAGTAGCTCAAAATAGTTACTGGACTAGGGTTTCTTATTGCAAGGCCAGAATTGAAAATAAAATTTAGGAGAGACCTATAGATGGATTGCAATACACGTCATTAGCCGCCATCTTTAATGAATTGTGCAGAGCTAGCATTGGCTGATGAGTGCGTAGCGCGTACACGCGTGCAGTTTTCCATCGATTTACATCAAAGATGGCGGTCAATGACGCGTATTGCAATCCACCTATTGGTACAATTGGATGTTTGAACTGTTAGTGTTTTAATTTGAACACGCACTAAGAGTTGTATTTAATACTCAACAGAATTGAAAGATATTTATCAGACTGAAAGTCAACTCCTGAACAAAAACACAAGACCGCCGGACATGTCCAGTCATGAGCTTACTGGCCCAATGCTACAATCACTGGCCTCGGGCCTGGGGTCCAGTGTTAATTTCAAGACCTGCTTGCCACACATGAGAATTAGCATTACTGTACAAGTAGGCTACATGCACAGAGCTCCCCCACCTTCACTCTGATATCTGAACCCATCATCCTCACCCTCTTCAATTTACCCGAAACCGACCGACTGCTCCAAATCTGATCTATAGATCGGGTAATTTGGATTGTAAAGCATAGAGCGAGCATACATTGC
This sequence comes from Pycnopodia helianthoides, assembly GCA_032158295.1. NCBI lineage: Eukaryota > Metazoa > Echinodermata > Asteroidea > Forcipulatida > Asteriidae > Pycnopodia > Pycnopodia helianthoides. The sequence continues at coordinate 4,219,041 of CM063263.1, forward strand.
ACATGAAACTTTAACATCAAAATCTGGTTGGACTCTTGCCAATTACTGATGGGTTCACTGATTGCAGTACTGCATCCTGTAAACTTTGGCAACACCAGGGAAGAATCGGAGGATTCTACGTGTGGTTTCAGATGAATCATCTTCACTATTCAATCTTTCCATCAACCTCTGAGCTCATTATTTCTCTGTCGCTGCCCAAAATTAATTGTCTGTGGTAAATCCTTTCTCATTAATATCACCACCATCCCAACTAACACCTGCCCCCCGTCCTCCCCCCAAAACCTCATCAAAAATTCTTATCATCATCTACATCAATGCAAAAAACAAAAAAAACTTCACATTTTGACACAAATGTTGTACATAATAAAATTTTTAAAAAGCTATATGGATACTGTACACATCCCACTTTGAGAACCAAATACATAATTCATGAGCAGCGAGAACAAAGATTGCAACACAGTATTGTGCAAAATTCCCCGCAGCCTCGATTTATATGCATGCAGGCTCAGGTGTGTGACCATGCATGCCAAACGATACTTCCAAAACCTTGAAGGTTCATTCCTGATGATGCATTTTGTCTTTACTCTGAATTGAGTCACACCTGCTGTGTTAAATAATATCTTGAGAGAGAGAGGGAGAGAGAGAAAGAGAGAGGAAGGGAAAAAAGTCCCGGTTCTGCGAATTTGCATAATTACATCCCAAGCACCCCAACAGAGAAAGGGGAAAAAAATCAGTTCCATGCAGATGAGTGGTTTTGAAAATTAAGCAGTTCAGTATTGATTATGCAAACAACTTTGAAATAATGAAAAATTATTCAACAAAACAAATAACTGGTCCAGACTTTAGACATGGCTGATTTTGAAAATAATGCAAAAACATGTACTGTTGCATTGCAAATATACATGCATGCAAGTAATTTCAAAATATGCAAATTATTAAACGAAACGTAACTGGTACTGATCTGCTTTTTAGTATACCCACATGTATGTCATTTGGTGTTATCACCCACTTATCTTTTACAAGTAGTAAAGTGTATTTACTGTATGTAAGTAGGTCAATACACTGATGAGCTAGATGTAAGAAGTAATCAAACAGGACTTCTAGTTTTATAAAGGAAGCACTTGTATACATAACCAAAATAATGTGTAAACACAAGAGTGTCCGTGCAATTTGTGCACACCTTAATAGAGCATGGAGATAATACGATACGCCAATAAGAGTAGGACAAATTTTAACAAATTATATTAATTTCACAAAAATCCTCAAGACAAAACCATTTAGAATGCTCCAGATTGCACAGTAGGGCTATTGAAACCAAAATAAACACCAAGTAGACAACATTCCGAAGACCTCGTTTTAATTCAGCATCCTTTGACCAAACTTAAAAACTTTGGGTTCGGAATGCCTCACAGTTTTGAAAAATCCTTGGGGGAACACTGATGCATATCACATTGTACGGTTCATTCGATACATGTAGTATTAAAGGAACATTACAGAATTGGTTTTTGCTAACAAAACAGTTGCTGGCAGTGTAAGCACTTTATGTGATCCACCATATACATAAACTGACAAACCTGTAGAAGTTTGAGATCGATCGGCCATCTGGGTCACGAGAAAATAGTGAAAAACCGATAATACATACATGTAGGCATGAAATCATATACAGATTCAACAAATGAATAAAACACTCACTGAGCGATAAACTCTAATCGGAAAATGAGTTTTCATTTCTCATCAAATATGGCATTTCAGACAGAAATATTTCAAGGGATGTTTTCTACTATCATCATCATTAGACCGTGTAAGTTTTATGTAAATCTGTGATCAAAAAGTATGTTTCTTTTCTTACCAATCTGTAATGTTCCTTTTAAACTTCATGGATTTAAAGAATACTGCACTGCAATCATACAGTGCTTATCAGAATATCGCATCAATGTCAGAGAAAATAATAACATAATATACCCACTATTAGGCCCCTAAACAGATGGATGTATGTTTTTATTCTTAACCTGCCTTTTCTTACCCACAACTACAAGCAAGAGTAAAATAAGTGTGCCATATGAACAGTTGTGTTTTATTTTTCAGTCATGCCCTCCAGTGTTGTCCACATTGAGTTGAGATTTGAAATTGAGGTAATCTTTCAAATCTGTTTCATGCATAAATTTGTACAGTTTTACATTAAACTTTAGGGGTTTTAAAATACAGTCCCAATCATGTCTATAATCTAATTGCCAAAGTGAAGGATTTAGAAGGATTGGGGCTAGTGGGCCCAAAGAAGGATGGCTTGTCACTGCGTCAGGCATTCCAACCTTGTCCGAGTCCAAACAATTTGGTGTGGAGTGACATAAGACATGCACGGGACTGATCGAGAAGATGAAATTGTATGATTGAGGCCACACTCTGGCCCAACTGCTTAGTCTGTAACGGTTTTTAATTAAGTAAAAGAAGGGCACTTCTATGTAATGAAACATCTCAAGGGGCAACAAGGCGATGATCAGGGCAGGGCTCCAAATTAACACTGGCCCACAGGCCTGAGGCCAGTGATTTTTAGCATTGGTAAGACCAGACAAGCCTGGTGGTCTTGTGTTTTCAATTGAAAATAATACTTCACTGTGTAATAAATACCTTTGTGAAAACTGATGGAGCCCTATGAGTCTGATAAATATCTTTCCTTTCAAGTATCAAAGCATACCTAAATGTACATACACACATGAGATAGATCTTCTCTTAGTGCTTGTTCAACTCATTTCGATTCTGGTCTTGTAGGGTAAATTCCGAACCAGTACAAATTTTGAGCTACAAGCCCTGCGGTCTTGTGGATTTGAAGTATGCGACCTGCTTTAGAATACAACATGCGTACACTTTCCACAAGCGAGTAGACAACTTTTGTTTTACACTCAGTCTATGAGTTGAATACATTGTATTGTTTATAAATGCACAAATTTCATCAACAACAGGGTTTGCCCTAAAATTTGTTGATGACTAGCCAGCAATTCACTTTTCATTTTACTTGTCCATGCCAGTTTTTTCACTGGTCCACATTTCATATAAAGTAGGGATGCTTTTCAACACTGAACTACCCAGCTGGACCACTTGCAGTGAATTGTGAAAGGTCCTCAGGTTTTTCCACTGGCATTTGGCCAGCAGGGAGAATGCTGAACACCACCAATCTGATAATAACATAAATGAATACATGTACGCAACGGATATTTTTCAGTGCCTTTATACTAAGGCCTATCCACACAAAAAATTGTGAACAACCAACATCCTACAATATCCACGGTAATTGCATTGAATCAGTGCATACATCAAACTGGCCCAACCCTTTCACATACTGGGGGCAGGACATGCTGTACATGTTTTGTGTATGAAAAGTGAATTTGATCACAATTATGATATGTCTCCCATGTGCAATTTGTAGTTGCCCAACACTGGTTGTCATAAAATCAAAATAGGCCCTGACTGAGACCATTTTTAACTTCTTGCCTCGTTTTGGTTACATTGTTTTAAATTTTAAAATAAAACGAAAGATGGATTCACAATAATACAAGTAAAGTGTTGAATACGAAAAAACAGTTTCTCTAAAACCCATCAATTTTGTATACATTTAACTCATTTTTTTTTAACTGCAAAACAATTTTAGTTAAATTTTACCTCATTTAAAGTGAAATTTATGTAAAAAATTGTTGCCAAAAGTTGCTTTGAAACATGGAAATTGTAAGTTGATTGAACCCACAGATGGAAATTAACATATCAGAAATTTAAAATGTTTAGACTTTTATACTTTGGGTTTGATTACTTTAAAAATACAATTTTGGGGGAAAAAAGTAATTTTTAAGCGCTTTAAAAAATTTGTTAGGATATTTGAAAATGAGAAAAAAATGATTGCATGGTAGACAAACATTTAACTAAATCCTGCTTAAACATAAATGTAATCATTTAGATTGAATTATGTGAGTTTATGAGAACAAATTATTTCAAAACTTGACAAAAACCATTTTGTCAAAAAAACAAAGAATAAGAAAAATATAAAAAAACAAAGTTCTATTCTATATGTATAGAGTGCACTCATACAACTGGGGAAAAGGAGTCGTTTGTTTGTTTGTTTTCATGTACGATCATTTAATAATGAATTGAAATGTTATTTTATGTAAACAAAATAAATTTATCACAAAGACAGAGTAAAATATATACAAATTATCAGGAAAAAAATTATTCATAAAATAAAACCAAAAAACATAAATAATGCACTCTTAACACTAATGAAATAAAATAGAAAATCGACAACCATTGAAATGTGAACGAGCATATAACCTCAGGATCTAATCAGTAAAATTTATTGTGCAATTTATTGCAGGCTGAGACTTGAGAGTGTACCCGTATACGTTATGAGGTACATGTGTCAACAATGCAAAATGTCCATATGCCACAACCCCGACAACACACAAAGCACTGTGTTATTTGACATCTGCTCCCAATATAAAAAAAACACACAACAAAGAAATCAGACAATGGCCAACAAGAAAACCCCACAAGACAAGACTGTCTGTAAAACCAGCAATTATTGCGAACTCAGACAATACGACTTATAGTTCAGTATTGTGTGGTAAACTTAGAACAATTTTACAATAAACTGTGTTTTTGAACGGGGGAAAAAACAACGCTGATGGCCGTACTCTTTAGGCAGAACCCCGCCGAACAAAGCGCCGTCAAAACTACACACACGGCCCCAGCCGTTCATGTCAAATCCACGCTGTGAAAATATCCCCCGACTCGGCAGCGGTGTGATCCTTTATTGGCAATCACTGAAACACAACAAAATCTAGCCCCGATTTCCCCCAATCTACGCGGCTCATGTACGTTCTTGATGAAGAAAACCAGGAAGGTAAGTATATTCAATACACTCGTGATGAGCATAAACATAACATAATCATCATCAGTGATATTATTACTTGCAATGTCAAATTAAAAATAAATAACACGTGCGCTTATAAATTATGTTAATAATTTTAATAAGACCAAAACGTACTAATTACAATTCGGTCTACTTACCCAAAAGTCCTTCGTGAAGTTTGCAAATGAGATGCAGACTTGATGATGGGTAGAAATAATAAGGCGTTCTCCTAACTGTTGATTGTCTTATTCCCTCCAACCTGGGAGTTTAGCCTGGGAATCACCAAGGAAAAAAAATAGTATAAGAATTGCTTGAAAGATCCAGGGGCCCAGCGACCGAGCCACGGCGGCCCTGCTCAGGCCCTGTTTTTCATAAATCCGACTCACAATAATCCACGTGCCACGGTCAATAAATTATGCTAATTACTAACATTATTAGATCATTAATTCCGGCCCCATTTTGTCTTCAGAATATCGCGAGTCAGTTGATAATAACGGCGGAAACTTCTGTTCTTCAGCACACGGTGAAATTGGCGAGGAAAAGCCGTGGAAAATGGGAGCGTGGTGTTCGATTACAAGCAATGCGTGGATTGTCTTGTACAATATGTTAATGTCATATTACGTATGCAGAATGACCAACACGTTACGACCGTTATAGTAATACGCTAAATATTTAAGTAGGACTAATTAGTTCAAGAAGACATAGAAATCCATTCATAAATTAGTCCAGTAAACTTCAAAAGTAAAACAATAACTGTCAATATAACAAGAGTTCTTATTGTTCGAATTTAATTTTGAGGGGTACCATTATTTATTATTTTATGTTAAAATATAGCAGCGGAGGAATATCATAAATTATTTATATGCAAATGTTAAATGTTCCATATTCATTTTAAAACAAGATGGCGGAGTCCAGTGAACACTCGGTGCTGCCACTGCCGGTGGAAGAACGGGAGGTAAACAGTCATGTCATTTGCTTTCTAATAGTTTATCAAGCGATGAATATGTTTGTTGGTTCACTGTTGTTTATGGCAATAATTTAGTAAGTTTGAGGCTTTAGGAATTGTCTGCAATGCTTAAAACGGAAACAAAGGTGACGATCTGTATTGACTTGTTTGTGTGTGGTGACGCTCCGTTCAGATCAGTTCGATTCACACGCAGATTACAAGTTACAACAACACAATAAACTTGAAAAGGCAGTGGCAGAGGTTCATTCGTGCATGACTGTAAACACTTGATTTATTGTGATTTGCATGCTGGAATGTCATAAACGTTTACGAAGAGATACGTGCCAAATAATTCTAGTGGTTAATACTTCCAACACATGATGTGATCACGTACTTGAACTGAACTTTAGAAGATCATGAGATTGTAACTTTTTTTTGCGCTCCATTATCATGATTAGGAACAACGTAAACAAGAACCCCTCTTGAGTGTGAGGGATGAATTGAATTTCCTCTCTGCTCTCTTTAAAATACCTCAAATGCAACTCTAGCTTTGTGAACATGAAAACATGCCAAATCCGACTACCACTTTTTCAACCACTGTGACAATTTTTGTTTTATTACGACATGTGTAGTATGGTTTTGTCTGGTCATAACAACATAGGGTAAGGTGATAGAGTGATAAAGAAGCGATCTGATTTGGCATCTTAGTTACTTTTTGATTGTTTTGTATTTTGCCTTGAAATAGGAAAACGAAAAAAGAATCTGCAAGGTTAAAACAAATTGTAAAAGAACAAGCTACTTTCTTGTCCTTCCATCAGTGACAAGAAGTGTTTAGAAAATTAAAAATAAAATGATTTGCTGTTGATGGTCGTGAGATAAAAAAGTACTGCAGAGATTTTGCCCATCATAAAAAGAATCATTAATCCCTAAACTGTAGTACTACTACTACGACTAAATAGTAATGTGTGGGGATAAATTTTTGTGTAAGTCAAAGTTATTTACTAAGTACATTCTATAAAAAAAACTGTCACGTTTATCCTAATCATCCTGTTATTAACAGGAAGAATCAGAAGATGAAGATGAAGAAGGGAGCGTGACCGGATCAGATGATGAAGATGAAAGCATCGAGTCTGAAGAACCCAAATTGAAATATGAGAGAATACGCAACACTTTGGGGGATATCCTAAGCAAGGACGCTGCAAGCTGTATGGCCGTACATACCAAGGTGATGCCAGAGTCCCATGCCAAGTCCCGAAACCACCTCCCCCCCCCCCACACTAAGCCCAAACCTCCCCCACACCCAAGCCAAACCACCTTCCCCACCCAAGCCAAACCACCTTCCCCACGCCCAAGCCAAACCACCTTCCCCACACCCAAGCCAAACCACCTTCCCCACACCCAAGCCAAACCACCTTCCCCACACCCAAGCCAAACCACCTTCCCCACACCCAAGCCAAACCACCTTCCCCACACCCAAGCCAAACCACCTTCCCCACACCCAAGCCAAACCACCTTCCCCACACCCAAGCCAAACCACCTTCCCCACACCCAAGCCAAACCACCTTCCCCACACCCAAGCCAAACCACCTTCCCCACACCCAACCAAACACTTCCCACACCACCAAACCACCTTCCCACACCCAAGCAAACCACTTCCTCAAACCCAAGCCAAACCGCCTTCCCACACCAACCAACACCTTCCCACACCAGCAAACCACTTCCCCAACCAAGCCAAACCACCTTCCCACACCAAGCCAAACCACCTTCCCCACACCCAACCAAACCACCTCCCCACACCCAAGCCAAACCACCTTCCCCACACCCAAGCCAAACCACCTTCCCCACACCCAAGCCAAACCACCTTCCCCACACCCAAGCCAAACCACCTTCCCACACCCAAGCCAAACCCCTTCCCCACACACCAAGCAAAACTGCTTTTCCCACACAACCAACCATATCCCACATCTAACCCAGAGCTGTGTATTGAGAGAGTTGCGACATGAAGGGGCCATAATTTGTCTTTGGTCACGTGGTTGCTGGACACCATTTCCGGTCCAAATGTAGTCCACCACAATGTGCAGTCTAGTCTGTCACCCTGTGTGCACACATTTTTTGGACTGAAAATTGTTTCTTATCGCAAGTTGTCACAACTCTCTAAATACACAGCTCTGACCCAACCCGAACCACATCTCCACACCCAACCAAAAGCGCATTCCCACACCTAACTGAAACCACATCCCGCACACCCAACCCAAACCACCTGTCCCACACCCAAATCGAACCATCCCCCCCCACCTAATCCACATCCCCAAACCCAACCCCATTCCTCAACTCCCCTCCCCATAAGAGATCTTATACCTGGACTCTTAAACTCTTAACCTGATCTCTTTCTTATCTTTTGCTCATAGTTCATGGCAGTGGGGACACACTGGGGCATGGTGCATGTACTTGACCTCCAAGGTAACAACATAGAGGGCAAGGAATTTGCCAAGGTAAAGTCAAAGGTCATTCAGGCTTCAGGGCCACATTTCATAGAGATTCTAAGCAGGAGATTGGTTGGCTAAGAGGGTTTTCTGTGTGGGCCTACTGCATATACATTTACCATATAATATCAAAATTGCTGGCTGGCATCTACCATTCAAAACCACAGTGGATGATATTGAATGGTCAGACAGTAGGAGGGTTGACTGTTTACTTTGTAGATGTATTCACAAAATGATTATATGGTGTCGATTGGCACATTTCAAACCCCAGCTTTGGATGATATTGAATGGTCAGATGGTAGGAGCTTTGACTGTGTACTATGTAGATTCATTCACCACATGATATCATATTGCAGGCAGGCGTAGTGTTGATAATATCACACTTCGGTGTAATGGTAAAACCTCACTATTTTTTATCCCAGATGCAGTTGTTACATCTATTACATAATTGTAACCTTGTGTCCAATTACAGCACAGTACAACAGTGAACCAGATAAGCTTAGACAGCAACGGGGATTACCTGTCTAGCTGTTCCGACGATGGACGAGTAAGTTAAAGATTTTCTTTATGTAAAACTTATTTGTGGTTTAGCAGTCAGGTCAGAACTGAACTTCTCTGGCAACTTCTTTCAGAGATGCTAAGCACTTCTGTACAGACGCTGGTAACCAGCCACAGTGCCGTGTGAGGTATATTGATTTTGGCTGGTTCTCTGCTCAATATGTGCTTAGCAATATTTTCTGCATGACAGCTCTCTGAATCTGGGCCCAGACAGCTTTAGATTAACCCTCCTACTTTTGGAAACATTTTTCCAGTGAGTTGACCAACCATTTGAAACCATTCATCGACATGGGTTGTGTGGGGTGGCACAACTGTGCACAGAACTAACTATGTACATGTGTGTACTGTGTAGATGCATTCACCACATGATATCATATTGCATAGCTTATCACTCAAAACCACAGCGGAAGATATGAAATGGTCAGACAGTAGGAGGGTTAAGAATTGACCATAAAGATACATTGTATTGATTTTACAATATATATCTTGCATGCACTGCCCAAGCTATGTCAAACAATGGGAATGCACATTTGTGTTGACCCCAGGCAGAACTATTGTCCGTTGATAAAGTATTCATTTGACCACAGTGAGGGCGCTGTTTGAGCTTGTCATGATGCAGGGTCTACATCAATCACACAATGGTTCAAAGAATGATCACTGCTACATTTGCTTTGCCCTGAAAACAGTTTTTGTCTTTGTTATTTTTGTGTCTAGGTTGCAATCACTGGTCTGTACGAAGATGAGTTCAATCAGATTCAGTCATTTGATTGTCCAGTTAAGGTAAAGTATCAAATTTTGTCTTGAAAAATCTTCATTTTTTTTATTTAAAACAACTTTTACTACACTTACTGCAAAAATAGTACCCTCCATAGCCCAGGGAACACGTTCATAAGCCCTAAAAGCAGAAAGAGGTGCTTTGTAAGTTTTTTTCTGCTAAGCAGAAATAAGCAGGGAACAAGTCACAAAATGATAATTGTTACATGATGTTTTGGCTTGTAACCTGTTTCTGCTAAGCAATATTTTTCGGTGCCATGCAATTTTTTTTCTTAATAGCTTTATGAAATTCGGCCTAGGTCTTTGCCTGGTGCCCCGCAGTATTTGAACAGGTTTGTGGTGTAATTCTTGGCTAAAGCAGAGTACAAAACTTGGAAAAGGGGGGGTTCAGATTTATTCAAGATGTGTCATGATTTTGATGGTAGATTTACTTTGTTTACTTTTTAGTCCCTGGCTTTAGATCCAAGGTTTTCAAGACAAAACAGCGGAAGGCAGTTTGTAACTGGGAGTGATAAAGTAAGTTTGTAAAATATCAGACCAGAATCTGGAGGGCCATTGCCTTGGTTTCAATAATGTGTACAAAATTAGTAGGATTTGAAACAATAGATGAAAATAGGATATTGTAAGGTTTGCACTGACACCATGTACAAAAAAAATCTCACTTCTAAAAAGATCGTTGAGTTGTTAAACCACCGGTTCTTTTCAGAATCACCACAACTGGTGAGAGATTTCTTGTACATAGTGTTACCCCAAACCGTACTAGATTATGTACTGATAGTGTCCCCTCTAAGCTTAACTGATCTGCATTGCACAGTGGAGTTTCATGGCCAAGCGGTCCAGTCTCACATGCAAGTTTCTCAGCTGATTTCCTCGTTTTGGTTTCTCAGAAAATAAAAAAAACACAGAACATAAGTCTTGCTGTGGCACTTTCCTCTGTTTTTATTGGCAAGCTGCAGTGGCATGCCTGTCTTGTGCACTGGTTTCAGTTCTGATATAGGCAGAGTGTTGGGTCGGGTCTCTGTCATGGCACTGGTTTCCTTGAGCAAGACTCTCAGTCAGAATTGCATCGACCTTCACGTGGGACGTAAAGCCATAGCTCCCATGTGTCTTTTAATGCATGTTAAAGAATCTGGTACATTTTTTGTTTAGAGAATGGGTTTGCCGGGGTGTTTCTGGCATGGCTGGCTGCAAACTCTTATAAGGCGCTAAACAAGTTGGTCTCATAATTCAAGTTTATCTGTCGTCAACAAAAAATTGTGCTTTGAGATGCCCATAGATGAAGCTTTAAATAATCATGAATATTACAATTGATGCGAGTATTACAACCAATAGGTGTAAACCTGTTTTTCTGTTTGTTTGTTTGTTTTTCTCAGCTTACGTTACACGAAAGAGGCTTCTTCAATCGCAGCAAGTCTACCATTCTCCACCAGGGGGAGGGGCCTATCCGCACCGTCAAATGGAAGGGCTGCTTCGTTGCCTGGGCAAATGATTTGGTAAGGAATCCACCAATCGCCTTCGAGCGAACAAAGGGTTTGTGTCTGTTTGTGAATGCTGCGGCCAGAGATATGGTTGGTACCTGCTGTCACCTCGCTAAGCGTGGATGGATTTGATGTTCTAGTGAAAATATTATTAAATAACCAATGGGCTGTATCTCCTCCAACTTAATGCCCTGTGGTGTTGTTTTCTGTGATGGCAGGGTGTTAAGGTTTACGACCTGTCGTCAAAGCGTCGCATCACGTTCATCAAACGAGACCACGATGACACGCTACGTCCCGAGATCTACCCTTGTCAACTCTGCTGGAAAGACAATGTCACGTTACTAGTCGGCTGGGCTAACACAGTCAAAGTAAGTCCGTCTTAGATAAATGATTAAGGGACTGTGAAAGACAAGGGATATGATTGGGGGGGGGAATTACTTAAAAGTTCATATTGGTACCAATCCTCCAAAGAAGTATTACAATATCAAATGTTTTCCCCAAATCACCGACCCTTAATTTGATTTAAAAATAAAGAGCTATATCATCGTACATAGAATTTCTGACAGTACACACATGTACGCAGTTCACTGTACATAAGTTCCTGTGCAAATGAATGGTTTCAAAAGGTTGGTTAACTCGCTGGAAAATGTCACCAAGAGTAGGAGGACTAATTTATGAATAGCATTCCTTGCATGGCTTGAAATACCCATGGGACCACTGGAGAACTGGCCAAACCTTGAGTTGTTTTAACATTGGGCCAGTAATCCTAAAAGCGATTTAGTCCTACACTCTGCAGTTGAATGGTTTCAAATGGTTGGTCAACTCACTGGAAAATGTCACCAAGAGTTGGAGAGTTTAAATATCGCACATGTAAGGAACTTGGTTTTCAAAAAAATCATTCAGTTCACCAAAATGAAACATTGGTGGCTTGCGCTCTGAAACGGATTGTTTTGTCAAATTGCAGATTTGTGTTGTGAAAGAACGACGCCAACTAGAAGGGAAAGATATGCCCAACAGATATGTGGAGATAGGTAAGCAGAAGAAACAAAACCAAAAGAAACTTATGCCACTTGTGTTTTACCCTACACTGATGTGTGTTAAGCACTGTATACTCGGAACTTTCCCCAAGTCCTGCAGACAAAAAACCACAGGCTTATTAAATTGTTGCAGTACCCGCTGCTAATATATAGGATTTGAACTGCCTTTTGCTACCGGGCAAGCTCGGTGGTCTAGTGGTAAGACATCTTCTCCTGAATGGCAAAGTTGTGGGTTCGAATCCCATCCAAAAATAATACGCCTGTGGATTTTTTCACAGGACTCGGGGGGGGGGAGCGTGCTGAGTATACAGTGCTTATAACATACCAGTGTAAGGTAAAACACAAATTTAACAGCTTTCAAATCATTTGATAGTAACTTCTGTTTTAAAACTGATTCTGATCATTTTTTGTTTTAACCGGCAACGAAAAGAGGTTCTCTGATGGTCCTTTTTATGAATTTGTGAGTCCAGTTACTCCATTTTTTCAAAACCTGAGAGTTTTCTGGTTTTTACTGGTAAAGGAACTTTGTGTAAAATGGTACAGAATTTATTGAAGACTGAACTGCTGTTTATGTTGATGAATTTTCAGTGAGCTCATTTACAACGGATTTCTACGTCTGTGGCTTAGCTCCAATGAACACTGACATCGTTGTGATTGCGTATATCACCAAGGAGATCACAGAATGGGACGAAGTAAGTTTCTATGACTTAAATAGCATTTTTCCTGAAAACAGTGGTCCACTGGTCAAATGGTAGTTGAAACACCCGACAACCTGTCAAAATTTTATCCAAGTGGTCTGGCTGGCAAGTTCAGGGCCTAATTTTATAAAGCTTGTAGGCAAAAAAAACTTGCTAAGCCCGGAAAAATAATGCTTAGCAGAGAGAGTTTACCAGCCAAAGTGCCGTAATGTTTACATTTTTGCGACTAGTATCCCACTAATTTTTTGCTTAACAAAGAAATTTGCTTAGCATTATATCCGGTAAAGGAAAAGAAGTCTGGTACCACTGTACGCAAACTGTCATCAGTATACTTAACCCATGTTATGTAGACGGGGAATATGACATGCACAAATTGTACAGATATAATTTAGTAAGGGATGATAGCAGTATGACCATTGACCTTTTGCTTCTCTAACCTTTTGACCCTTCCCATTTAAGGAAACTGAGGAAAGCGAAGGTGCCTGGCGCCCCCAGCTAAAAATCATCACGCCTCTGGTTGATGACTACCAACTGGTATCCAGCGATGCGCTATCCATACGCGGCTTTCAGGATTACCGGCCAAGCGATTACCATCTAGGTAAGTGGTCTTGGCACCATTCCACATGTGCACCAGTGATTTTTGTCAGCTCCTTGAGTTTCCACAAACTTCAGATTTGTCTTTCATCGGTTTTGTGTTTTTTCCTTTCTATAGCACATCTTTCATCGGTTTTGTGTTTTTTCCTTTCTATAGCACATCTTGAAGGGGAGGGCGTATTCTACATTGTTAGTCCAAAGGACATCGTTCTGGCTCGGAAACGAGATATGGACGACCACATCTCATGGCTAATAGAAAACCAGAAGTTTGAGGTAAGTTACTAATCAAAGTCCATGAAACAAAACAAAAAATTGAGCCCGCCTTGGAGGAAATGCCCAAGATTCCCTACGGAAATCAACACCCAAGAAAATCAACGAACATGATTTCGATCATTTTGGTTACTGTTTCGAGTTCCCAATGTTTTTGTTTCCTTGTTCCAGGAAGCTCTAGCTGAGACCAAGGCCCACTCTAAGATCCTTCAGAGACACAAGGTCCTTGATACAGGGATGGCATTCCTGAATTATCTCATCAACGACGGAGAATTCGATAAGGCGGCAAGGTAGGTTGACCAAAACAAAATTACTTTCAAGTTAATGCTCCAAAATCCATCGCTTGACTTTTGCCTGAATTTGATGGGATTTGGGGCTAAATTCATTAACCCATCCACTCTTAGCCCGATGAGGTTGTACATGGCATAGTGTTGAGTTTATACATGGCATGTTGTGGCCATTGCATCTGACTAAAGTTCTGATGGCTGTATCATCGGAGTGTTGATTCGGTTCCCGGTCATGACGCTTGTGTCCTTGAGGCACTTAGCGATAAGTGCTTCGCTTAACCCAGGTGTATAAATTCAAGCAGCTTGGGGTTGTATGCTCCCCAGGGAGTTGAGAAAGTTTGAGGAATGGTCTATGTATGCTGTCAGCAGGGATAATAATGTCGTAAAGTGCCTTGATCTAGCTACTAGGATATGTGCGCCATACAAGAACCTAATATTATTGTTGTTATTACCATGTAAAGGAGAATTTTTATGGATTTTGGAGAGATGTTCTCTGCTAAGTATTAGTTTCCATAAGCAAAAAACATAAGCGTTTTGTTCCAGTAGTCTTTAAATTTTACTATCTAACAGTGCAAATCTTCAAACTGTATTTTGTATGATGCCGTTATTTTCATTATGACCTCAGTATGTGTGAGCCAATCCTGGGCAAGCAGAAAGACCTCTGGGAGCAGGAGGTGTACCACTTTGCCAAGCTTCACAAACTGAAGACCATCAGCCCTTACATCCCCAGGGGAGACCTGAGACTCAGCAAGGCTATCTATGAGATGATACTCAAGACTTTCTACAGACAGACCTTGAGGTAAGTCGTCATGGATTGCCCACTGGGAAATAAACAGCCCTCTTGCTGAGGGAGAGTGCAATACACCAGGGCTCAATTTTGTAGACTTGCTTTAAAAGCCCCAAAAGTGGTAAGCACAACAACAACTTTGCTTACCAGAATAAGTTACCAGCCAAAATACCATGTACCATCTGTCACTGGTGTTCTGCTTGTTTGGCTTAGCAGAAAATTGTTAATCATTGTTTCCTGCTTAAGCAGTTCTATAAATTCGGCCCAGTATGTAATCCGTTCTGTTGTTTTCTCCCTAGGGCTTCCATCAACTGATCAAGGAGTGGCCGCCAGATCTCTATGACCTCATGACCCTTGTTTGTGCCGTACAAGACCGACTACTAAGAGACCCTAATAATCGTATCCTCATGCAAACGTTGGGGGAGCTATACTCGTACGATCAGCGCTACGACAAGGCCCTGGCCATCTATCTCAAGTAGGTGTTTCAAACATTGAAAACAGCTGTATCAACTAGTGCCTTTTTCTCTCTAGCTGTCTGTTAATACCAAAAGTAGATATTGATCGGATGTTTTGCCATAGCTGGGGTGCTCCATAAGGAATGTTGTGTTCACAGTTAACTACAGAGACAAAGGAAAGAACAGATGTCTCTACAGGGATGGACAAAATAGAATGTGTGTGTGAGTGTGTCTACCTGTTGAAACCGAGGACTTTAACAAAAGGGATCTGGGTGTTTCGACACAGCAAGGACGTCCTTGCTTCACTTCCATGTACAAAACCAATGGGGATGTCGCTAAAAAAAACTAAGTCCCAAACAATTGGAGAACAAAGAGAAGTTCTTGACTTACGTGTTCACAAATGTGAGTGTGTGTGGTGTGTGTTGCGTGCAATTATTGTCCGAGCAATTACTCAAGAAGGACTTGGCATATCAACTCCAAACTTGATGTGTGGATTAGTCTTGAGATCCCCCAGAAGCCTATTGTTTTTAGAACCCCTACGTCAAATGTCAGGGTCATTATGGCTAAAAACAAAAGAAAAGTTGGCCAAGCGATAACTCAAGAATGAGATTAATCTCAGCGGGGCATATGTCATTCTTCTTTCTAGGCTTGGCCACAAGGACGTTTTTCCACTGATACATCGCCACAACCTCTTTGATTCCATCCAAGACAAGATCGTGATGCTGATGGAATTTGACACTGAACGAGCTGTCAATCTTCTCATAGAGAACGTCACCAAAGTGCCTGTAAGTGTAGTGATAATATGTGTAGTGAGAAACATTGAACAACATTTCTGCGTGGAGTCTGTCTCATGAAAAATACAATTTTTACAAAATTGAGATTAAGATTTTGCACTGACACAACAATATTCTTCTTCTGTGTAGGTAAAGAAAGTTGTTAAACAGTTGGAAGAACACCCAAAGCTGTTATACCATGTAAGTATGGACCCAATTCACCTGATGTCATTATTACAATAATCTTGGTGGCACCACTTTTGGAGTCGATGGCCCTGTGTTGAAGTGTAGTGCAAATTTTAGGCAATGTGGTGTTTAATTGTTACATGTTGACTCCCAAAATGATGAGTGTTCCCAGAAAAATAATGGAAAAATGTCCATTTTGCTGCAGTACCTCGATGCCTTATTCCATAAACACCCCAACCTTAGTCAGGACTTCCAGGCTCTCCAAGTGAAGCTCTATGCCGAGTTTAACCGAGATAAACTCCTGCCCTTCCTTCGGAATAGCCAACATTGTCCCATGGAAGTTGCGCTGGAAGTTTGTGAACAGAGGCGGTTCATCCCGGAAATGGTCTTCTTGTTGGGTTAGTGCTTATTAACATACAGGACTATTTTCATTGCATTAATCATGAGTTATTTACATATTTAAATATTATTATCACTACTCCCCCCATACTTGATTTTAGAAGTGGAACCCCATTTTCATCATTCACTAGAGATAACTCGACCAAGAATTTATCCTCATATTAACCTTTGGAAAAGACAAGATTTTTTTTAATTAAGTACATTTTCAAAAGTGTTATCAATACTTGGACGTTTGTGTACGTGAAATCACTGTGTATTAACATGGAGGTAGTGCCAGTTAAAGATGACTGATTTTCCCAAAACTCATATTAAAATGTTTCATTCATGAGCACTTCTTATGAATATTTAAATTTATTTGAATTACCCCCCTCCCCCCCCCTACAGTGGCTAGGTTGTATGTACAAGCATAGAATATTCCTACAGGACAATGTTTGCATAAACTATATATATTTCCATACAAATTTAATTTACATAATGTAACAACTGTATTTCCATAAGAATATTCAAACAGGTCATGTATATTTATATAAAATATTCATACATTTGCATATTTCCTCCTGCTGTAGGTCGAATGGGCAACACAACTCAAGCCTTGAGGCTGATCATAGAAGAGATGGGGGACGTTGATAGAGCCATAGAGTTTGCCAAAGAGCATGATGACACGGCACTGTGGGATGAACTCATTGATGCATCCATGGACAAACCATGTGAGTAGCTGCTTATCAACATTTATGCTTAGCAGTGTTCTTCCGCTAAGCATTTTTGTATAGATCATGTAACCTGTGACATCACAAAAGAGCCACAGAACCTGGACTTCCTGAAGGCTCGATTTGTACACAGCTCAATGGAAGAAAACATAGAATCTTATATTTGATGGAGATTGCACCATAAGATTTTTACCAACTTCTGATATGAAAAACGGGGGCACATCTCTAAACTTGAGCAGCTGTTATTTTTACAAATTCTTGATACTATGTGGTACATATACAAATTGTGAAGTTTGCTGTGTGACCAGTGTAGTATCTTGCCTGCCAGGAAATACCCTGGAATATACAAGGTCATTCTTTTTTGTAAACAAAGTTCACATGGACGTAAAATCAGCCCTCTCCATTGATATCTAGTTGTCCGTTAAGCTCCGCCCCTTGAGGAATTGACCAATCACAACCAATGTACACATACACCCCAAAATTCACAAAATTCAGACAAGTTAAAATCATATTAACAAATGTAAACAACCTTGGGCCAATTTGATTGCTGCGTCACGTCTTTTCTGAGACTCGTAACCCACGTGCGGGGTGCTGTTGATAAGTGGTTGCTTTGATGGGCGGAGCTTAATGGATCGGTCTAGTTGTTTTTGTTAAAGACGATATACTACGGCTTCCCCCTCTTTTGTAATGCAGTTGTTATTGCTTTATTTTTTCAGCTTTTATAACTGGGCTTTTAAACAATATCGGGACACACGTGGACCCCATTATTTTGATCAACGTAAGTATCCTTTACAGTTACTTTGAGGTAATTTCTCTCTCATTTTTTGATGGGGGGGGATTGTTTAAAGAAGTCAGATATGAATGAGAAACCATTAACTGTGGGGCAGATAGGGGGAGTATTTGGGGGATTGCGCCTTTGATTTTTTTAAGCATGGAACTTGGCACATAGTCGGAGTGAGTCGTGAGACAGTTGTTTGGCTTTTTGCAGATTTGCTTTTGAAGAAATATAGGTAGACTAACAAGCAATTTCAAAATTTTCAAAATGGCTGCCAATGCTGGCCAGTGTCCAGTGGGTATTTTTGAGCCCTGGCTGGACTTCTTCGGTCATAGGGTTACTGGTGAAGTGCTAAATTGACTGGACTCTAGCAAGTGTGGTCAAGTGGTTGTTTCGAGCCTTGTACGAGTCGAACTTTTGACTATAAAGCTAGCCCATCTTTAAACAATGTTTTTTCCTCCTCTTGTGGCAAACAGCGCATCAAGGAAGGGATGGAGATCCCGGGACTGAGAGATTCCTTGGTCAAGATTCTTCAAGACTACAACCTTCAGATCTCGTTGCGGGAAGGCTGTAAGAAGATCCTAGTCTCGGATTGCTTTGCTCTGTTGGATAGGCTCAACAGAAGCCAGAAGAGAGGGATCAAAGTCGAAGGTGATGTTTCCATTCTTTTGCAAATTGTTAACAGTTTCAGATTTCTTCAAGAAAATACTAAGCCTTGGCCCAATTTTATAGCGCCGCTTCAGCAGAAGAAGTAGCTCAGCAAAACAAAATTATGCTTACGAGAATAAGGTTACCAGCCAAAACACCATGTCTTATCTACCATCTGTGACTGGTATCCTGCTCATTTTCGCTTAGCAGCAAATCGTTAACACAGTTAACATAGTTCACACGATTGTGAAAGTGAAGCCAACTTTCCATGACGCAGACAATCAGGATGTGCCGATGCTTCTTTGTGACAAGGAAATGTCCTTCGGTTTTACATCACAAGTTGTTCAATCAATCTTTATTGAGCAAGATCAGTATTACATACATAATAACAATAGGCCAAAAATATTACTCTGAACACTTTAACGTTAAACATTCGTCTTGACTTCACAGGTGTCTATGGTCTTTTAGATTACTACAAATGTTTTAGAGTCCTTTGGTTTCATCACCTGACTATTTTTTTTTTAAACTACCTAAACCCACCTGTCTGTTTTACAAACACTCTGTGGACATTCCTTTGTTCTGGGCACTTAAAAAAAGATGTTCTTCAACATTGGTGAAAACACTGTTTTAACGCTACATGCGAAGTGTGGACTTGAGAACAAAAGAGCTCCACGTATTTTAGGGACTTGAAACACTATGTGGACTCACACACGTCCACACTGTTTTTTACAGTGTTGAGGAATATGATTTTTCCTGAAGTGTACAGATTAAAGGAATGTCCACAGAGTGACTGCAACACAGAGCTGTGTGGGATAGACGTGTGTAAGTCCACACAGTGTTTCAAGTCCCTTCATTGTGTGGATCTCATGTGTTCTCAAGTCCACACTTCGTATGTAGCGTTAAAACAGTGTGTAGACGTGTGTAAGTCCACACAGTGTTTCAAGTCCCTTCATTGTGTGGATCTCATGTGTTCTCAAGTCCACACTTCGTATGTAGCGTTAAAACAGTGTGTAGACGTGTGTAAGTCCACACAGTGTTTCAAGTCCCTTCATTGTGCGGGTCTACACTAAATGCATGCGCACCTTTATTTCCTTGGAAGTTATAAAATAAATCAAATATTACCATCTCGTTGATGCAAAAAATAATTTTGTAATGTTTCATTTGCTTGCAAGAGGCTTCCTGCATAGATTGCCACATAATACATTTTGTATATATCCAGGATCATATAGCGAGATATTAAAACTGCAACGTAAATTCTACTTTAGGAAAGACGTTTTTTCACCGATATGACACTATACCATCTCTCTATCATTTTTTTATTTTTTTATTTCTCAGACGATCATCATTGCGATAGCTGTCATGACCAGATCCTGGTTGGTGGTAAGCACTAACACAATGTATATTTGAGATATTCATGTTTATAAAAGAGTAATTTAAAAAGTATCTTCAAGACATTTTGGAAGTAATTTGCATTAGAATTCTTCCAACGAAACACAGTACAGATTTATTTTTTTTTATTGTATGAACATTTTTTTTTTTTCAGAATCGCAGCCAAGTGTTGTTGTCTTCTATTGTCATCATACCTTCCATGAGGAATGTCTAATAGCTCAAAATATGGTAAGACGAATCAAATGTTTTAGGTTGGGCTTAGGTTGGGCTTTGGCCAAAGCACCCTCTGCCTGTCTAGTCTTTCTTTATTTAAAAACAGCCGAAAATTATCACTTTTTGTTATCATTTATCAACTTTCCTTGATTTATAATTTTACTCTTTTGATACTTAACAGGAGAATTGCATGATTTGCCACTCTCAACGCAAGGGACCAGGGAGCATCATGGCCGCTTTCAGATGATCCATTAATCATCTCGTCTCTCATACTATGAACTATTGAGGGTACTGTTGCTCGTGCAATGGACACAACCAGGAGAATGCTGTGCTCAATCTTCCACTGTGCAGGCTTTGTTCGGCCTCTTATGTCGGCAAAGGACAAGAAGTATCCAATAGCATGTGACAATAGCGTAGGGGCAAGTTGTACCAGAGCAACCAACTGGAGAACTGCAGTTTGTCAAAGGCCTGCTACAGCCAAAATGGCTGTGCGTGGTGGCATGAATTTTATTTCATCAGTGAGCAATGAGGTTTTAGGCCGTATCCAAAATGGCGGCTACAGCTACGGCTACGACTGTTGCTAAGGGTGTTGCTAAGGGTGTTGCTAAGGATATACTATACTTCAATGCATGATGATGCGGAAATCTAGCCGTAGCCATAGCTGCCAATTCGGTCATTGCCTTCTGTATTAAATGTACTCAGTTTCAAGGGCCCTTTTTAAAAAAAAAAACACGGCTTGGGCTTAGGCTAGTTTGGGCTAAAGCACTGTGCGCCTATTTGAAGTCCAATACCAAAAGCGCACATCTTCAAAATTACCATGGGAGCCTAAGCCTTAATTTCGAAAAGGGCCTATGGGTCATCTGATCATGGACTGTGCTTACCAATAGGGATTACAAAGTACTGATTGTTATTCTTAAGTAGGGGACTGACTATTTTTTACTCTTAGCCTCATTATGGTTGATACATCCAAAGGGAGAAAAGAATTCATGGGATGATGTATGAAATAGCCCCCCATTTCATAAGGCTGTTAAGCTGAAAATCTTGCATTGCTAAGCACAAACCTTGCAGAGAACCTGTCAAAAGCAATGTACTTTATATGGTATTTTGGCTGGTAGCCCATTTCCACTAAGCATGATTTTTATGTGCATAGCAAATTTTCATGCTCCACTTTGTTCCATAAATTGGACTTCAGGGCCCAATTTTATGGAGCAGCTTAATTCTGCTGAGCAAAAATAGACAGTACATCAGTCACGGATGATACTGTACAAGTGGCATGGTATTTTGGCTGGTAACCTTATTCTGGTAAGCATGATTTTGTTGTGCTTAGCTACTTTTTTATGCTGAAGAAGCTGTATGCAATTGATCGTTTTACTTTGAAGGAGATCTTTTGCACATCGGGGCAAGAAATTCACACTGGACCGTTGGCCAGAGGCCAGTGCCTCGGGCTAGTAAACTCATGACTGGACAAGTCCGGCAGTCTTGTGTATTTGTTCAAATGTTGACTTTCAGTTTGATAAAAATCTTTCAATTCTGTTGAGTATTAAAGAATACTTAACCATAGTAAAAATTTTGATAAATCTTCTCTTAGTGCTTGTTCAAATTAAAACAGTTCAAATGTTAAACTGTGTGTTTTTTTCCTAATTTTTTTCTCATTTTAATCCCAGTCTTGCACATGACAATACAATTTCTTGTACTGTCAAATTTGTAAACTTTGTATATCTTTGCAGAGATTCTCCTTTCATATAAACTAATCACAGCAACAATAGATATATATATATGTTTCATCTTTGGAATTTAATTTCAAGCATATAATTTGAAATCGTTATAAATAATTTGAACAAACCATTTATACATACACGTACATAATATAACAGCAATTTATGTAAATAAATTTTGAAAAATCTGTGGAAAATTATGTAAAAACTTGCCAACAAAATATATGATAATGTCAAGAACAATTCAATAAAGATTCTAAAACTGCAGAAAAGTTATTATGCTTGTTGCCGTCCCTTGTCATACTCACCAAGTACAAAAATAAATACTTGTTCATTGTGCAAAGATTTATTAACATCTATAACCTGGAAAAAATGCAGATGCACCGCTTGGTTAAAAAGGGTCTACAAAGTCAAATTCAGTTTTGTGATTCACTCATTTTCTAATAGAGCCCTTATGAAAATGGGGAAAAAATTACAAGTCTCTAACCTCGCGTTTAAAGGCCCTGTACTCTATTGGTAAGATCGAAAAAACACAATGTTCACAGATTCACACATAACTTACATGATTTAAAGTAAGTAATGGTAGAAAGGGTTCCTTAAAATATTTCTGCCTAAAATGCTATCGTTTCTGAGAAACGAGTAAAACAATAGTAATTATCACGCGCGATAATTTGAAAAAACAGAAAACACATAAGATCTCTTTTCACTATTTTCTCGTGACCTCGATGACCAATTGAGCTCAAACTTTCACAGGTTTGTTTGTTCATGCATATGTTTAATCTCACAAAATGTGGACACTGATTTTGAGCTGTTACCAAAAGTGTACAATACCTTTAAACGGTGTAAAATGCCAATGTTTTTGATACCCTTCAAGTGCAATTTTTTTATTAAATCCAAAGTGAAGCCACATTTCAAATACACGGTCTGTACATTTTTGTACAGAGAGCTTTCGGTTTAATCCTGTATGTTGATGATTGATATTCAATATAAACGGCATTGAATTTGACCTTTTGCCTGGCACAAAATTTCCTCTTTGAAAAGTACGGATCCGTTTGTCTGATGACGTCGTGTTCCAAATTTGGCTCTGAAAAGGACTTGTTATTTTGTCCCCACTTTCATGAGGACTATCCACTCAGGCATGCAACTTTTCCTCGGATCAGCTGATTTCCTCTTTTTTATTCTCAGTTTGACCATTCAAAATTGAAAAATACTATACAAAATCATTGAAATTTTGTAACTTCCTCTTTTTGGGTGAAGTTACAGTTGCATGCCTGTCTACTGGAGAATGAATGCATCACATAACTCAATTTAACCTTTAACCTCTTCTGGAGGTGCAAAAAACAAATTATTTTTTAATACCCTGATATGATCCTGAAGTTTGGGGTTTGTCCAAAGTTTTCAACCTTTCTCTAAGGTTGTACAGCATGCATGGAATTTCATCTTTGGGAGGGCAAGGCCACTTTCATTTTGCAAAGGGCACGTCCATTTAATATTGGAAACATCTATAAGTCTGTGGGAAACCTTTGAAGGGGCACCAAGGCCACAACCAGGGCAACAGGTTTAATTTAAGACCTTGTACAGGGATACTTCTTTTGTAGGCATGCCACTTCTCAGCTGATTTTTTTCATTTTTTGTTTCTCAGCTTTGTCATTGAAAATTGAAAACCACAGTAAAAAGTCTTGCTGTTCCCCGACACCTTTGCTTTTGTTTACAAACTACAGTTGCATATGCCCGCTTGGAAAGACCATCCTCCCCCTGCCCCATTGTGTGCATTATTATAATGATAATTTGGGATTGAACAGAATTTGAACTTGCGACCTCAAGCTAGCACTGTACCATCCGAGCTACATGTATCTAGCCGTAATGTCGACGGTCTCCCTGTTTTGACACTATCTTGGTCGGGGGGGGGGGGTGCCAGTCAGAAGCCACACCACCTGCAACTGCTGTGCAGCCAGGGATCACACCCAAGTTTACTGTACAACCTGGGAAGTGGCAGGAAAGGGTTCGCCTTAAGGGGATATGATTTTTTATTTCAAATACCAAATAATATACCACAACCTGTCGGGCTTATTACCAGTACTTAATACAATATCCATTTACTCTAACCCAAACCAAAAACATAATCCATGTGAATGCCTGCTTTATTTTCCCGTTTATTTCCCCATTTTTGTGTTCCCTGCTGATTGCAAGTAGCAATATCAACCATTTTTAACACCTTTTATAGTCATACACATCCTCTGATGAACCCCCCCCCCTCCCCCTTCCCCCTTCCCCGCCCATACTCTTTTGTGAAATGTTGAAAACTTTGGACAACCCTCTCTGGTACATCAATACCTTGTTTGGGGAAGTGGTACAATCAATCTCAAATCTTTACGTATCTATACAAAAATTATTTTAAAACTATATAAACGTTTTGGTGAAAATTTAAAAAAAACTTGGTGTCCAAAAATACATTGTCAAGGAATCTAATCTACAGCTGTGCAACTTCATTCACAGTTAAAGCATATGCATAACATTGGTAACATTGAAAGCAAACAAACGTTCATAGGTTTACACATAACATTATACACAAAGATGGTCATGGAGAAAACTTCCCCTTGAAATTTGTTCGAGCGTGAAATGCTTTAGTTTTTGAGAAATGAGTAAAACAATTAATTGCGATCTCGAGAGTCCGAAATCTAATGTTTGAGAACAGTGAAGGTTTATGTCTATTCTATTTTCTTGTGACTCTGATGACCGATTGAGCTGAAACTTTTAGTTTTCTTTCTTCATGTTGGGTCACACAAAGTGCAGATATTGGTCTTTGACCCTGTTGACAATTACCAACGTTGGCAGCATGCTTTAGGTTGATTTGAGGTAGAAACAAATTGGATAATAAAAATTAAGAAGTCGGTGTAAACAGGTAAGTTTAACCACCCCCAATTCCAGACCTTTGACCTTTTGTTGTAAGAGGATTACGTGGCACCAAGTAGCTGACAGCATTGTATTTTGGCTCAATGGAGGTAAGTCCGAGGGGACAGAGATTACAGTCTTGGTTCTCTGGCCATGGGCCCATTTGCCCATTTGTCTCACGGCCGCGGTTTTGCAATTCACAGTGCGTGAATATGGTATTTTTCTCGAAAAAGAAACCAAAAATCATGATGCTTCAAACAGAATCTTTGTTCTATTGGCTTCTTTGTGCCTGAGGTACTCTCAAAGAAAAGTAATTCCGGCAATTCCAAGAAAATAACCCTGTTTTGGTGGAATTTTTAAAAGTGGAAGATCCCTGGCGCTAACTGGTTAAGAGAGGAACAGGTATTTCTCAAAGCTCTCGTTACAGTTGAATATTTATTGTAACAGAAGTCTGGTGAAAAAAATCATATTTTATATATGTATACAAAATACTTGTTATTTAATAGTGTGTAGAAACATAGTGCTTCTTTTAAAATTACACTTTGGATTGGCACACAGTAGAATACACTCAAATATAATTCTTTAAGAATTGCATAAATAATGCTTTAAAAAAAACTAACAATGCCTCTTTTTTTATGTAAGTATGATGTTTACTGGAATACAAAAACCTTTGAAATTTTAAATGGAAATAAATAACATTGCCTCTTTTTTATGTAAGTATGATGTTTACTGGAATACAAAACCCTTCGAAATTTTAAATGAGAATAAATAAAAATGCCTCTTTTTTATGTTAGTATGTTTACTGGAAAACAAAATCCTTTGAAATTTGAAGAGAAATTTTGTTACTAAAGCAGACTACGCTTTGCTGGCCACTGCTATCATCCTAAAAACCAAGAGACTTCCACGCCCTAATAGAGGATGTGAACTTTTCAACGGCATTGACGTGATTGGCGGAGACACAGAATTTGAAAAACGTAGCTCCACAATACCTTGCAGGAAAATACTGAATGTTGAAGTGCCTTGAGCGTCACTGAGTGACGGATATGAGCACTATATAAGAAGCCACTATTATTATTATATCTAAAAAATGGCTTAAGCATTTCCTATAGGCTTCTGGTAATCGTTGCAGCCAGATTGTGTGTGAAGTGACCATGCCTTACACACAGTCAAATTGCGTCATACTTACAGCAGGTGAAGAGACCGTAGTGGTTGAAAGTAGCTACAAGATTTGGCCTCTATGCAAGTTCTCTTCAAGTCATCAAGAATGTTGAAGAATAAATAGAGTGCTGTGAATTTGTAGTAGCATTTCTAACCTTCGTTGTATTCACGATTCGCTTAATACTGGGATAAGATGTGTTTGATCTCGCTGTCCGTCAGCTTTCCTGCAAAAAAAAAATGAAAACAAAAGTTGTCCGTTTGTTTTGTGTTTTTACCCATGATGCACCGATGTCTGTAAAACTTAAAAACCAAACTACAGAGATCATCCCTGTTTGATTTGATTAATGAGTATGGTACCCTACCTTGGGCGATGCAGCATTTCCACACTGACATAGAGCTTGTGTTCTGATGCAGACTGCAGGAGCCAGTCTCCTCACCACCCATGAGGTACAGAAAGACCGGCCAATGCCAAATCTCCAGCTCCTGAACAAACCACAATTATTTTAAAAAATCAAAATAAATAAAAGATACTTCGGCACTTGCAGGAAAAGCAAACAAACAAACACATCTGTCCTTCCATTACAGGAGAAACCCACGTTAAAGTGGAATGGGAGAATTTTGAGACCATAGCACTGGCAGGCATCCCACTCACCGGTCCTTTTCTATTGTTACGATCACTGAGAACAATAGAAATGGACCGGTGAGTGGGTGGATAAATGTGCACTGCTTGCCTCTTCAACTCTGTGTACCCTGGTTCGAATCCTCCTCAAAACAGAGCCTGATACTTTGGTTGTATTTTCAGTCCCTTCAGCACAAAAGGGTTTTGCTTGGCAGGTACAGGTTACCAGCCAAAACACTATGTGGTGTGTACTGTGTGTAACTGGTTTCCTGCTCAATTCTGCTTAGCGGAGAAACTTATCAAGTGATAAATTCTTCTCTATAGCAGCTAAATAACGCCACGCCCTGACGACATGAGCTTGGATTTCCTGTTTGAGGTTTTTTTTTTTTGACACTCTTTTCAGGTTTCTTCAAATTTTCCAGTTAGCTTAAACACTTTTGAGGATTCCTTTTTTTCTGATTCAATTATGTCCACACTTCTTTGAGGAGTATCAACCATGGAAGGAGGCTGTTTTGAACAGCAGTCGCTTGTGGAAAACAGCCAAACGGACAGACACAAGAAGGGACAAGCAGACAAGAGACTTGACAAACGGGTACGCCGACACGAGACAAGAATGATAGTTACCTCTTCATACTGTTCAAAAGGTGGGTCTTCTTCTTCTTCTTTCACCAACAGACTTGTCGTATCCCGTGGCATTTCATGGTCATTCTGTCGATAGCTCAGGCTGTTCAATGTTTGTGATCGCCCATGTAGCCTGCTTATATCTCCCATTGGTTGTATTTGACCTTTGATCCTTAAGCCGCTGCTTCTGGTCCAATAGGGTTTGGGTCTCTTCTTTCTGATATAACCGTCCTTGTGATGGGCTGGCTGACGGGTGGGCTGAATCCAATTGGCCGTCTCTTTCATTAAGAGTCGGAGACTGTGAGTGGTCGAATGCATTATCTCTGACCAATCGGTTTTGATTGTACAAAGTGACTCCTGATTGCTGGTTTTGCACAGAGCTCGGACCTAGGTAGATATCCTCTTGCGAAGACTCGTAGCCAACATTTACGTAGCTAGATAATAAATTAGTTTGCTGCCGCGACAGCAGCTCTTGTTTTTCGGACGATCCATCCTCGTTTTCAAGCAAGTTCCTGTGTACTGGTTTTACATTTATGAGGTCCCCCTCAACATGAGGGTGACTTATCTCTGAGATTGCCTCTTTTCTCTCCGGCTCAAGGGACGGAAGCTCATTATTTTTGGTATTGATCAAACTATAGCATTTATAAATATCGTTATCCTTTTGACTGTTACACTCAGCATGTACAGCCAAGTCATTGTTATTAAGCCTCTGATGTACACTATTAGGATATAAAGTAGCATTGCTTTGCAGCGAGGTATAATTCATGGTAAGGGATGAACCACTATTGCACAAAATACTGTCAGAATCGATATGCAATCGATTGTTTAACTCTAGAGGATTGGATGTGCAGAGAACATCAAAGCTTGTATCCGATGTTAAAGTCAACGTTAAGTTCTCCGACGGTCTCCGGGTGGCAACGGGTGAATTTGGCTCACTGAAGTCCTCCAGGACCCACTCCTCGTCTCTCTGGAGAAGATGCGGCCGGGCGTCGTCCAATTCGTCCTGATCAACCCATCCTCCATCTTGTGGCTGATGAATCAGGGACTCCTCGTTGATCAAAAGATGACTCGTGTCCTTCAGTTGGACTTGGTGTTCATTTGGTGCAGTAGTTGGCGACATGACAGCCCAGTCGTTGTAGATTCTTGCATCATCAGTTGCCATAGCAACAAGCTTCCCCTCCTCATCCTCGGTTTCGAGTAGTGAGTTTGTATCGTCTTGTGGTTTAAAGAGCTCCCTCTTGGGACCGATGGGCTCCATTGGTGACGGGTGGATGCGGTTTCGGAAGTGATGTGATAGCTCACCGTCCTTCTGCTCTGGATTGTTTTCCGCCACACACGGCGGGGAGGAATGAGGTCGCATGACGAACAGATTTGAAATATGCCCGACAGGTGTCAATGCCCCGCCCCCTTGGTTCCTGTCAGGATATGCCCGATTGGGTGCAGAATGGGGACGAAAGTCGCCCAGTGGGGGGACGCCGAGGTAGTTAGCATGGGTGTAGTTGGGAATTGACAACATCACATGACGGGTACACGGGGTGGGGGTAATTTTCCGGCTGGGTGTTGCATTTTGCCAGCTGGGAGCATCTGAAAAAAACCAACAGCATTTCGCAAAAATCGTTACAAAATTTTTTGTTGACGATGTCCATATATAATGACATCAGTGATCATCGCAGCACTCTCCCTTAACAGTGGTCCGCTGGCCAAATGCCAGTTGAAATACCTACGGACCAGTCAAAATTATCTCTAAGTGGTCCGGCTGGCTAGTTCAGTGTTGTAAGGCGTCTCTATTTCTAACATGAAACATGGACCAGAGGAAAAACTGGCCGGACCAGTGAAATGACAAGCTTGCTGGGTCCTGCTGGCTAGTCACTGAAAAAGTTACAGGCAAACCCGTTGGCAAACATTATCAAATCAGTTCATCATGCCCATGCATAAACATTGCTCCGCAGTACACTTTACCTGATACACAAATTTGAAAGTGCACAAATAAAACGTTGTGGCTTGGTAAAACAATCTACGACATACAAACAAGCCCTAAGTCACAAAGATTCAGTATACAAGACTCTCTCTTGTGAAGGATACAACTCAATTACTAATTCGGGAAACAATGTTCAACCCTCCTACTGTCAGTGACTCTTGGCAACATTTTCCAGTGAGTTGACCAACCATTCGACTGCCAAGGTTGTGTACGGTGGCACAACTGTGCACAGAACTAACTGTGTACTGTGTACATGCATTCCCTCATGGTATCAAATTTCAGGCTGCCATAGTTGATCTATCATTCAAAACCACAGTGAATGGTATTGAATGGTCAGACAGCAAGAGGGTTAATGCAATGATGCGAAAACATTAGTGAAATGAGTGAAATGATTGGAATGAAAAAGATGATCCTACCGAAATTAAATTTCCAGAGTTCATTCTTGTAGTCCTCTTTTCCCTCACCACCAAAGATCATCATGCTGTTGGCGACACGGACCGCGCTGTGGCCGTGAAGCGATCCTGGACTTCCGTAAGACTTCACTCTGGTCCAAACTCGAGATTCTGAAGCAGAGACAGAAAGAGTGTTGCCAAAGGCAAGTGATTTTAGTGTCGGGCCAGTAAACCCCACAACCAGACGGCCCAATTTCACAGAGCTGCTTGAGCAGAAAATATTGCTTAACAATTTTCTGCAAAGCAGAAATCAACAGGATACCAGTCACAAGTTGAACATGTGACATGGTAATTTTGCAGGTAACCTTATTCTGGTAAGCATAACTTTGTTGCTACTTTTTGTGCTTAGCCAGCTCTATGAAATCGTGCCATTTGTTTTTTTCAATCGAATAATAATACTTCACTGTGTAATATCTTCAATAAATAAACTAATATGAGTATCAAAGTATACTTTCCCGATGAGATCAATCTTGTCTTAAAGATTGTTCAAATAAAAGCTCTTCGTATGTTAAAGTGTGCAAAAAGTTGGTTCTCTTTTTTTTCTTTCTTATAAATTCTGGTCCAATGAAAAAATTTGAGGGCTAGTAGCCCTTTGGTCTTGTGGATTTTCCCCCAGTTTTTGGCCCTGCTTTACTGCCACATGTAGAGGCAGCTGCCGCAAATTGCGAGACTCCTCCAACACAAAACCACCGACACCTTGAGTAGGATTCAAACCATTGACCCTGAGTCTGCAATTATTGCAGAATTTGGATGATCAATTTACAGGTAGACAGCCACTTACCAAAGCTCCACTTCCACAAGTCTCTGAGCGGTTGCAGGTTGTTCAGTCCTCCGTACACCCACATACTAGACTCGTGGACAACGGCGGAATGGCAATGTCTCGGAGGCGGAGAGTTCTCCACTTGGGCATCTACGCTTAGATGCCACCATCTCGTCTCTATATAAAAAAAGACAAGATGCAGTGTTTGTTGTAAAAGAGGATTGTTGCCATAAAATGGTTGGAGGCAGTATTTGTTAGATAATGGAGGAATATTACAGTAAAAAGGCTGGAATCAAGACTAACATTCAGGTACTAGTAAGACAGGGGGCAGTATTTGTTATATAATAGAGGAATATTACAGAAAAAAGGCTAAAATTAAGACTGACTTTCAGGTACACGTAAGACAGGGGGCAGTATTTGTTATATAATAGAGGAATATTGCAGTAAAAAAGGCTGGATTCAAGACTATCGTTTAGGTAAGACAAAAGCCAGTATTTGTTAGATTACAGTGGACTCTGCAGTAAAAAGGCTGGAATCAAGACTATCTTTTAGGTAGGAGGCAGTTTTTGTTAGATAATAAAGGACTCTCATAAGCTGCAATCAAGACTATCTTTCAAATAGAGAAAGTTGTATTAACCCTCCTACTCTTGGTTCCACTTTCTAGTGAGCAGACCAACCCTTTGAAACCATTCAGCTGCAAGGGTTGTGTAAGGTGGCGCAACTGTGCACAAACCTAAACTGTGTACATGTGTGTATTGTGTGGAAGACAAATGTATGTGAAGGTAACAGCCACAGCCACAGCCACATAACCAAAGCCTTAGACAAAAGTTTATCTTACCAAAGTCCAGAGTCCAAAGTTCACACGATGACCCTTTCAGGTCCACATATCCGCCGTACACATGCATCCCACCGTGCCAGACAACAGCGGTATGACCCCTGACCCCAACAGGGGTCTTGACCTCCGACTCGATGACCGGCTTTTCCCAGGTCTGACGGGAGATACTGTAGATCCACAGGGGAGTCTCACCAAAGCTACCATAGCCTAGTTCCCCTCCAAAGATGAAGAGACACCCCTATTAATAAAATTGATTTGCTTTTAATCATGGATTTTTTTTATGAGCTATAAATAGCTCAATAGCACAAAGAAAATGACTTGATAATGAAGAAATTGGTAATCTACTAATTAGCTTCTCAGTTCATCAACAAGTATCATTATGATGAATATGTAATTGCTGTTGGGTACTTGGCAGTCTCCATGCAAAAATATCAAAATAGTTACAGTTGTAAGAATAAATTTCATAAAAAATGTCTTTGAGAAATTAGAATTAGCTGTTGCAAACTGCTTACCAACCAAAAGGACATAGAGTATAAATGCAAAAAATTAGTTAGTGGCCCGACGCCCCTTTTGTCTTTATAATCCCTGCTTACCCCCTGCTCTTTCTGAATGCCTCATGCTTTTCTCTCTCCACTCTCTCTATTCATGTTTTTCCACTTGACTGCTTTTGTCCCCCTTGTATGCATGTATGTGTGTTGTCTTGTCATTTAGCCTTCGAGAAAGACTCTGCTAGGGTCGAAACGTCAGGCCACTAACTAATTTTTTGAAAAAATGTCTTTATTAAAATTTTCTTAACTCTAAACATCCCCAACCCTTCAAACAGCATGTTTTGTTTGATTCTGTTGGACTGAGGACTGCACTAGTAAGCTGATCATGCTTTACATAAACGGTGTCTGATAGAGCAAGGAAGAATCCCAGTAAAGCAATAAAAGGCATTACGCCAATACATGTACATGTACACCCTCAGTAAACATGTTGTTATCTTGTAACCATTTACTACCATGCACATACTTGTGCCAGTGCACATAAAAGTGACTGCCTTATAGCAACATTTTCTTACCTTCTGTGCAACCATTGTATGTTCCTGTAGGGGCGGGGGCGTGTCCCCGCCACACTCCATTTTAGTCCAGGTGTTACTCCCGATGTCATATCGCCAGAAGTCCTTCAAGGTGTGGTGTCCGTCCCGTCCCCCCTGGATATAAATCTGGCCCTCGTAGTGGCAGGCTGCCTGCTTGCTGCGGTTGCATGGCCGGTGGCGAGGACTCTGGGGAAAGATGCTCTTCCAGATGTAGGAGTCGGTGTCCGCCATCCCGGTAGTCGAGCCGGGAAGGCGGGGTGGTAGTGGAAAGAGAGGTCACATGATGCTTAGTAGCGTTGCTACGAGGGTTTGTGAGCTCCAGACATGATCCGTCAATCTATGAAAGATAACAAGAAAGTTCTACTATTCTAGAATATTCTTTATCCTTTAGTCCGAGTTCCGATTTGTTTGCCGATGGAAACATTAAACAAATTGTGATTAAAGATTACACCATGTGTACATGTAGGTCAGCCCTTGTACTCAAATGAAATGTTCCTACTTTTTTACAAGGACCAAATATCATGCCTGAGTTCTAAATACAATACACACAATCCGCAACCGGAGTCACAGACTCATAGCGGGTATACAATGTAAACAAACCGAGCAAGCGACTCGCAGTGTGCATGAAAAAAGCATGGCTGCTTCCGAGCACTTCTGCCTTAAGGTAGAAAGCAGCCATGCTTTTTCACGCACACTTGCTTGGTTTGTTCACATTGTATACCCACTATGAGTCATGTGACTCTGGTTGCGGAAAAAGAACTAAAAGAACACATTTAAAAGCGATTAAGAAAATACCTCGTGTCTGGACGATTCCATTTACAATAAACGAAAGGAAAGTAAGAATGTGATGTGTAATTATTGCACAAGGGATAAAGGAGGGTGGGTATCGTTTTGTCGTGGCATATGGCCCAATTTCATAGAGCACAACAAAATTATGTTTACCAGAATAAGGTTACCAGCCAAACTACCATGCCACAAGTACAATTTGTGACTGGTATCCTGCTCATTTCTGCTTAGCAGAAACATTTTTTAAAACAAATATTTTCTGCTTAAGCAGCTCTATGAAATTGGGCCCAGCCTTGGGATCAGCCAGTTGGCAAGCACATCATGAAGCGGATGGTTTGAGTCATTCAGCAGCACTGTGTAAATGAGCTTGCCAGCCAGCAGATCTCAATATGCTGTGTCTACTAGCCGCCTCGACTCCCCAAGAATCCTTTCTGCTTCTTTCATCATTCTGTCGATGCCAACCTTCCCAACATTTCCACACCAACAGATCAAACAGTAGTCCAAACGCTAGCAACCACAAAATGTTGCAAAAATTCTACGATCGAAGTGAAACAAATGTAACTTCCTTTAGCAACCACTCAATTGAAGTGACAAGTGCAGATGCTTTTCCTTCAGCAATTAAAAAATAGCAAATACCATTTATCTTAGAAACAGGTGTTTGTGAAAACTACTTCACATTGAACCCTACTCAGTCATCGAGTTCTTTCTCTACGTTCAAAACTTTACATCAAAATTATACAAACACATTATGCAATCACATTGTTGAGCTTGCTTTGTACATATTGGAACAG
The DNA here is from genome assembly GCA_032158295.1 of Pycnopodia helianthoides. Classification (NCBI taxonomy): domain Eukaryota; kingdom Metazoa; phylum Echinodermata; class Asteroidea; order Forcipulatida; family Asteriidae; genus Pycnopodia; species Pycnopodia helianthoides. The sequence continues at coordinate 4,253,077 of CM063263.1, forward strand.
ACATTATTGCATGATCCAGTATATAACACTGAGCCATATCTACATGACATGTACAATCAAGTTTTATAGAGAATTGCATCAAGTACATACAAATGCAAACGCTACAAATCTAATTTAATGCTAAATTAGAGTTTACCAAAATGCCAACAGATTTCTATTGAAATAAGAGTTTACCAAAAAGGTACGAATAATATTAAAACCAGAAAAAAATTTCCTGGGAATTCACTTTTAAAAAAATTTGATTGAGCTGTTCACACTTGAATTGCTTACCCTGGCAAACCCTCAGGAAATGGCCATTCCCAAGGAAGTGAAGTTACCCCTGCTTGTGAATAGAGATATATGAGATATAACCCCGGGGTTGGCATACTGAGTGTTCAGAAAAAAAATGCATTGAGTGTGAAACAATTAGCCTTTTAGAGATATGGCGGATACTACAGAAGTGCACTGTTTGGTTTTGGTGTATACTGATAAATTTACCCAAACCTAATACTACTTTCGTAGTTGTGTGTCCACCATATCTCAAAATGGCTTATGGGATGGTGGTGGGGTTAAAAATGTTCCCAGGAATTTGCTGGGGTTTTATTTCCTTGGAATCAGCTCTGTAGAATGAAAAGGGCTGGTGTTTGTGTAGCATCAAAATCTGCCTAAATAAACAATAGGGGTAATCAAAGTTTATGACATGGAGATTTTGCAAACCTATGTAGCTTCTGGTACAAAAGCATGTACTCCAAATCGTTGTTTACTAGGGTCCTTCTCAGTATAATATAATCCAGCACCATTTGGTAATTAACTGAAAGCACAAACTGTTGGACTCTGATTATGGTGGTATAATGCCTGATCTCATATTAACGCATAATCAGTTTAATAGATTTATGGTCGCATGCTGATCTCATGTAAAGCATTCAGTAAATAATAGTGCAGTCCTCGGTCCAACAGAATCCAGCACTGTATCGTAACTCAATACTAAAAACTGTTGGGCAGTGTTGTACACAAGTATAATGTGATTCCTGGCTTTTGTGGTTCTTTTGTGGTGCAGTCGCACGATAAATTCTTCTACTTTTTTTCTATCTAATGAATCTCATGACTACAGGCCATCATCTATTAACTTTTAATCAAACATCTAAATGTATTTAGCCGGCAAAGTAACAATCATTTTTCAACTTTTAACAGACCGACAAGTAATACATAGCTTCCAGAGTCAACAGGCATGCATCTTGTATTCTGTATTGACACTCCTGCCACGGTTGCCATGGTAGTATGTAAACACAGTTCTAATGAAAACACACCCACCCCAAGGCTAGTCTCTGATTGTGGCTTATGCAATGAGGCCAAGGCCTCCAATTGGTTTAAACCAAAGAGAAAGAACCTTATCTATGTTTAAACTGGGCAATAATGGCCAGCATATTAATAGAAACCCTTACTGGTCTCTATCCACCAGTGCCCATGCTACATTTCAGGTCCACAGCAAAAAAACAAACAATATTGTGGGGTTTCAGAGGGTGTGCACAACATTGATAAGAGTGCAAATATAAAGCCCCCTGATTTTACCAGGCGCTATATTTTAGAGGTTTTCAGACTCACTACATCGCTACAAATGGAAATCTAGAGGTTTGATCAAAACAAAGGCTACATGTATGTCTTTCTTGCTACTATACATGTACATCTTCATCTCTTTCAAGAACACCTGAAGGTGAAGGGAGATCAAAGAAAAACCCTGAAAAATCACAGGGCTGTACCACAGAATCTGTTGAAATACACACCAAGAAATTCATTTGGTGACATAACATGTCAACATGTACACGAACAACTCCATGGTTACTCGCGTGAATGCTGGTCAACTTGTGCGCACGCCAACTCGTACGCACCAACTCGTACATTAACCACCTGGTATTAGAAATTTTGTTTCCGATCGGTATTATAGTGACTTACTACATTGAGTTTGTCACTGTCAATAGACCATGTGACATGTGACATCACATGTTTACAAAAAAACAAAGAGCCTGGACTTCATACAGGCACAGCTTGTACACAGCCTAATGGAAGAATACAACAAATCTTATGTTTTATGGAGATTGCACTGTCTGATTTTTCTCAACTTTTGATATGATTAGAAAAGGGGGGACATCTCAAAAGCTGCACAGCTGTTGCTTTTGTAAGTCTTGAATTCATGTGAAAATTATGTAAATTTTCCCATACCGCCTGTGTAGTATCTTGCCCGTCAGGTGTATAAGGTCACCACTCTCTGTAAACAAAGGTATTATCAACAGATCAATTCAAGAGAATCATCATCGTGTAAATACCAGCTTTCTGATTACTGTGTTCAGTGACTGTGTTTATTGTAGAGAGTCACTGTGGAAACGCATGACATATGTAGGCCTGATGGTTCATGGCGGCAACAAGGAAAGTTGCCTCCATGCCCCTGGTTGCTGCCTCTGTGCCCCTTTGAAAAATTCTGGTAGCGATTTCAATTTCCCTCATAGAGATGCCCTTTTTGGTGTGTACATATCGTTGTCGAGTGGTCAAGCGCACCGCACACAAGCTCTGGCATTTCCGATCAGCTGAGTGCGGGTTCGAGCCCTGGTCTTGGCACTTGTGTCCTCTCACGGCAAGACACTTAAACCATTATTGCTTTGTCCTTTGGATGGGCCGAAAAGCCAAACCTTGTGTGTTGTGTAAATGCTTATTAAAAGAATCCCTGGAGTGCACTTAGCGTTAAGAGAAGGGGTTTGCCCCGGTGTTGGCTGCAGATTGCGCCACACCACCTTGTATTTTGTAAACCATTACGTGGTACTATGTAAATAAATTAGTCTTACATATTGGAACACAGCTCCGCATACCTTGTAGAAAACTAATGAGCGCTTTGACATGCCCTCAGGTGGGATGAATAGCTCTGTATAAGAACTGCATATATATTACTGCATATATATGACTGCACATTGAAAAAAAACCATGCCCTCAAGAATTATTGGGACTGTACATGCTTTGAATGAACTTTGTTAGTTTTTTTCTGAGACACCTCCCCCCCCAAAAAAAATAATTAAAACAAATGGGGAGAACCAGGCACTGAATAAACTCCCGAGCAAACAGTGCATAATGGATGGATTATTTGATTGATTCACACACAGTGAAGATCCCCCCATCTCTTTTCTTATTACCACATGAAATGGAAAATGCACACTCATACCTAAGTAAATTAATTACACGTACATGTATGGAGCATTTTCATAATAATACAAACACCCGGAGTATATAGTTATGTACAATTTACATGCATACATTTTGCAAGTGTTGTTTTTGACATCTGGGTTATCTTCAGCTTTGTCTTGTGGTCTGCCTTCATATAATTTTATCTTCTTGCCTGCTTAGATCCGGGGCTCAAATTTGGGGTTCAATCCTCAAGATCGCAGGGTTTTGTAGCCCAAGAATTTTGACTGGGCCAGGCATACCAGGGGTCGAAATTAAAACTGGACCGCAGGACCGAGACCAGTAATTTAAGCGTTGAACCAGTAAACTCACGACCAGACAGGCCCAGAGGTCTCATAATTTTACAATGAAAAGCAATACCTCATTGTTGAATATCTTTAATTTAAAAAAACTGCTGTTGAAATTTTTGACTCTGAAATATCTGTCAATTCTGTTGATTATTGAACTTCATACCAAGCCATTTATAAGACAAATTGTAGATGGATCTTCTCTCAGTTCACTAAAAAAGAGCTTGTTAAAACCGCGTAGAAAGTCCCTTTTCTCAAACAGATTCTGGCCTTGTGAAAACATTTCTGGTCCAGCAAAACATTTGAACTACTAGTATCATGTCAACCTTAGCTAAGGCCAAACATTTTGGTGTTGAGTTGCCAAAGAGTGGAGGATAGTAAATGCTTCGAGGAGGCATGGCTCAAATTTGGGAGAAAAGTCCAAAAGAGTTCAAAGGTATTTTTCAGACTCAAAGTAAACACTTGAACATAATTTTGTTTCTGTTCAAGATATTACACAGCGAGGTACATGTATTATTATTCAGTTGAAAAAAACAAGATCGCCAGACTTGTACGATCATGAGTTTACTGGCCCAATGCTAAAACCACTGGCCTCGGGCCTGCAGTCCAGTGCAAAACTCAAGCCCTGAAGGACGGTCTCTGGCCAACAGGTACTGAGGAATTGGAGGTTTAATGTGTACAAAGCTCCTCAAATAAACATGAAAAAGAATTTTATTTAGGCCTACTGAGTTCTTGATAACACTAAACTTGATGAGGTTGATCAGACTGATTGAATTGTTGAAGCAAAAATGTTAAAAATTTGAATGAATTTACACATCGAAAAAACCAACGATGTCCAACTGAACAGTTACCCATGAAAACAAAAGTTTAAAAAAATCTTGTTTCTGAACACCGTGTTACCAAATTTTTCAGGGCATTGAGGCACTAGGTAACTCCAGAGAGACTGTTCGTCTGAGTAGGGAGAAATTGTGGATAAGGCGCATAAAGACCATTCAACCCCATGGTTTGAACATCCAAGAAGGAAATGACTAATAACCCTTTGTCTTTGCCCTCTCCCTTCTCCCCCACAGATATCCATATTTTTAGTCTGCCCTATTAACTAATTATTTACTTTTCTTCCAACCTTCCATTTTGTCCTTTGTGTTTCCAACTTCTTTGTGGTCTAGCCATCCCCTTCCCTCCAACCCCCCCCCCTTTGTCTTCATAATCCCTGCTTACCCCCTGCTTTTTCTGAATGCTTCTTGCTTTTCTCTCTCCACTCTCTCTATTCATGTTTTTCCACTTGACTGCTTTTGTCCCCCTTGTATGCATGTATGTGTGTTGTCTTGTCATTTAGCCTTCGAGAAAGACTCTGCTAGGGTCGAAACGTCAGGCCACTAACTAATTTTTTGCATTTATACTACAGGTCCTTCTGGTTGGTAAGCAGTTTGCAACAGCTAATTCTAATTTCTCAAATTTTTCAGTAGCGGAAAAAGGTGTGTATAACATACAATATGTCAAGTAACGAACCTTGTGGTTCATTACTTGACATCACTTGACATTTAAATTTAAAAAGTTGATCCCCTCAAGTTGATCCCGTGGCTGCTGCTTCCCAGGTTGTATCGTAAACTTGGTTGTATCGTAAACTTGGGTGTGATCCCTGGCTACAGGGCAGTTAACGGTTGCATGGCTTCTGACTGGCACCCCCGAACAAAGATATTGACAAAATAGGGAGACCGCCAACATAGGGCTAGATAGCTCAGTTGGTAGAGCGCCGGTACGTTAATCCGGAGGTCGTTGGTTCAAATCCCGCTCTAGTCAATTTTTTTTCGTTCAACCCCAAACCTAACATACAACATGACACATTTAAATCTGCCAGACAAATGCCCGATACCGCACTCCAGACTCCTGTCATGGCAATTTACCGGTGAGCTTGATTACCTGGCTCGGCCTAAGTGAGTTTGTTAATTGATCCGACCGCAATTACCTGGTGAGCAGTACTTATCATCTCACTACTACACGTATGACAGAAATTACGAGCATTGTAATTGGGTTTTCTGGCTTCTTGGGTAATCTACTTCGGTAGTCTATATTTATAACATGTAGTTCATGTAACGGGAATTTTATAAATTTTCCAAATTGATAATTTTCAATCAGAAAGCTCACTGATTATAAGGTTCGTACCAGTTCCACTCCTCCTGAGAAAATATTTCTGTTTGAAATACTGTTGAAAATGAGAATACACACACTAGCATTTGAAGACTCATACTAATTTAGTGCCAGAGCATTCGAAGGCAAAGTATACCTTGGTTTTGGGGACCGTTTGATTGTTTTAATACTACATACATGTAGTATACAATAAAACTAACCTGTAAAAATTTAATTTCAAAAGGTGGTTGCATTTTTGAAATGTCGCCAAAATCCGCAGCGAACATGTCAATGCAAAAGTATAATCCTAGTAGGAATAGACAATTTTCTCATATTCAAATTTTAGGGGATAAAAACTGACATCTTTTTCCATATGCACATTATTTCGATTTGAAATATTTCTCAAAATGCTCTATACTATCGAAAGTTGCTGTACTTCTAACCAAGTCAGTTTTTATTGCCATTATTTTTTAGAGTGATTACCAATCGTATACTTTCCCTTTAAGCCAAAGCCATGGTTTAAAAATGGGCCACTGAGCTGGTCCTTTTGTTGATAAAAGTGGCAAACTACCAACAGACACCTATTACAGTAAGCCCTCCCAGATCCTTAGTTCTACTTCAGTGACCTCGTCACTTGTTATGACTGGTATTCAATGTGGCCACTTTAAGCAAGTCATGGTTTACTGACAATGGGCTATTTTAAGGCATGAAATAATGCATGGGTTCGGTCCAGTAGGCAAGCTCCATCCAGCAATGGAATTTACAACACTTATGTCCTATCTAGGTGTCTAATGTTGTATGATAAATCATTGATTCTTCAGAAGAGTAAATATCATTCAATAGTTCAGTTTTTAATTAACAGATTATGCAAGGCCAACTACTGCAAATGTTGAGAGTAGCCCCTTCCTCCCCCTTTTGTTGAACAAGAAAGCAATTTTAAAACAATGTTATGTATGTCAGTGTATGTGGCTTTAAATTTTAGAACAATGTTATGTATGTGGCTTCAATTATGTTATTACTATCAATCTTTCCCTGGTAATGACACCAAAGGTTCCCCTAAAGAAACTGCACTGTAGCACGTGATGGCACCTCTAAAGACTAGCTTGAACGAAACCGGCAACAAGCGATCTTTGCTGAAATTCGTTAAAAATGCTTTCAATCGATAGGGAAAAAATAAAGTTCACTTGAGATTAGACAGATTTAATTGTAACAAAAACCCAACATTTTTATTATCCTCCTCCGGTGCTTTTCAGAAAGGTTTGTGTTACGTCATCACTCATTTTATGCCATTTGTGGGAGCTCCGTTTTGTATAGGTGCTTTGTTGCATAACACAACATCCCACATATGATGTCAAAATATTGTACTTTTGATGCACGCCGTCAACGGCAGAAGTGTAGTTTTTCAAAACCTTGAAGTTGGGGCCTAATTTTTTGATCGATAATTACAAACAAAGTTTTCTTGAATATGAATATATTTCAGAAGGGAGTATTTCAGAGAGAAAAAAATGGTTCTACGTGTAGTATGAACTGCATAATCAGTAAGCTTTCAGACTAAAATTAAACAAAGTAATGAACCACAAGGAAAACTGACTGGGTAAATTTCAAATGGTTTTGGGGTTGAACAAAGAAAAATTTACTAGAGCAGGATTTGCACCAATGACCTCCGGATATTGACAAAATAGGGAGACCGCCAACATAGGGGCTAGATAGCTCAGTTGGTAGAGCGCCGGTACGTTAATCCAGAGGTCGTTGGTTCAAATCCGCTCTAGTCAATTTTTCTTTGTTCAACCCCAAAACCATTTAAAATTAAACAATTACGTTTTTTATCTTTACCAATCCTGTACAATAGGATCATCTGGCCTTACTCTCCAAATGCCCATTAGTCATCTTAAGAGATATTATTGGAGACCGGGCATTTTTCTCTATTGCTCCTCGCCTGTGGAACTCCCTCCCATCATCTCTTCGCGAAATTGACAACCTGGACGCCTCAAGACTCACATCTTCCTTCAGACATTTAAATGCTAACTTTATTGGAGGAGCTCGCGCATTTGAATGTTTTTTGAAACAGATATATGGCACCATACAAATGCCGTGAATCATCATTATTATAATACCTTTAACCATCTTGGCCATGACAATACTGTTTTTGTTTCTCTGCCCCAGATACATAATGCAGTTTCATATTCAGCAAGGGCCCTCCTGAAGGCCAAATCAAATATAAACATGTTTCTTGTTTCTGCCCTCTCCCTTTTTCCGCTGCAACCTCGTTACTAATTTTGTGTATTTTCTTTTTTAATGGTTTAAATTAATATAACAAAATTTCAAATCAGTAAACATCAGCTTCCTAGGTGGCATTATTTGTTTTAGAAAAACTGCAATCATCTAGGGGAAGAAATGCCATCTCGGATTTTAAAATAGGGGGGACTCCTCTTTCCTTTTATCAGAAAAACCTAGACAAGAATTTTGTTTTCTTTTTACTTTGCCTAATACAAGACTTGAGCCAAAGTTACTACTAAACAAGGCAAAATTTTTTGTTTTTTTCCAGCAACCAAGGTAGTCTTTGTGGGCGCTGCCTAAAAATGTGCACAAGTACATGTACACGCTGCATGCATACCTACATGTATGCAAATCTTCGTGCAGTTAAGGCAGCACCCGCGTAGACAACCTAGGTTGCTGAAAAAACATAAATTCACGCCCAATCTCGTTCCCAGTTGTGTACAATCTTGCCTTGGGTACAAGTAAACAATTGTGTACATTACTATTTACATTTTGAATGGTTATGTATGCATATTACATCACAAGCCCAAACAGTGCCCCCAACTGAGGTCAAAGAAAGACCTATCTATCATTGGCTGAGAGTTGTGCACGGCCAATGCAAGGGGACTATTGTGCTGTAGACCAGCAAGATTTGCAATTTTGTTTTCTAAATCAATTTTTTTTTTAATTCAGCGTTGTTGTTTTTCTACACTTCTGGTTTACTGTATAATAACATAACAAATGTTTTTCTAGGACTACAGTGCAGTAAACATTAATTTCTTTCATTCATTGTTTTTCAGACAACAGCTTTTTGACGATGACTAAAAAATGAAAAGCTGTCCACTGTCTGGCTGACAATACATTTCTTCTTTACAGGGGGACTGTCATCATGACCATAAACATGCGGACTTATAAACTACATCATCCAGTTCCTGCCAGGGCACCTCAAGTTTAGTGTCTGCATTTGTCTTTGATGTGACGGGTCAAAATGTAACTTAAAGGAACATTACAGAATTGGTTTTTGCTAACAAAACAGTTGCTGGCAGTGTAAGCACTTTATGTAATCCACCATATATAAACTGACAAACCTGTAGAAGTTTGAGATCGATCGGCCATCTGGGTCACAAGAAAATAGTGAAAAAACCGATTACACATTTGCATGAAATCATAATAGGTTCAACAAACGAATAAAAACGCTCACTGAGCGATAAACTCCAATTGGAAAATTAGTTTATTCATTTCTCATCAAATATGGCATTTCAGACAGAAATATTTCAAGGGATGTTTTCTACTACTATCATCATCATTAGACCGTGTAAGTTTTATGTAAATCTGTGATCAAAAGTATACAATTACCAATTCTGTAATGTTCCTTTAAGCCTTTGGATTTCTACCAACCCAAGATTTCTAGCAGGATACTCTTCACTTTTATTTCTTATAAAAATTGTGCACTTTGCATGTGACCTCACTTCTGCACCATCCAAGATAGCTGAACAAGGATATCACCAGTCAAGACTCAACACTTACCCTGTGAGTGTGACCAACGTTACAATAAGCCTACTGTCATAAATTATAATAACTCGTATTCGATCGTTAAAAAGTCACATTCATAAAAATTACTGCGACAAAACCCTTCTGCCATGTCTTCCCTTTCCGGTCCAACAACAGCACTTAACATTTCCTACAAATGTCTAGCTAATGGTTAACACTATCACCACATTTCACCTTCGACAAAAAATGGGAATTCTTACCAATTTTTACTACAAGCAGGCAAAAATAGCGTCTCTCGTTTCTATGCACTCCGACATTGTCATGATCGATGATGGTTTGCGGCCGTGCGTTAATATTGTTTTATGAAATAGCCCCATTGAGGGCGCTCTAACCAGAATGAATGGGTAAAGTGAGTCACTGTGTGGAAAATTACGGGAGTTTGCTTGCTTGGTGCAAAAGTTTATCAATAGGGCATAACAATTTAGTTATGAATGTTGGAATAAACTCGTTTTGGGAGAACAATAAATTAAAAAAATGTATGGCTCATTGAATTTTGAAAAAGTAAGACTTCGTCCACAAAAGAAAGGCCCTTACAAATCTTTTCGTTTTATTTAGAAACCACTGCTTCCACACTTCCCAATAATTACCACTAACAATTATTCGTTCTGTTATACAAGCCGCACAAGCAGTGACGAAATAATATGGAGGAATTTCTACCTCGATGGAATGGAGGGAGAGACTAGTTTTGGGGTAAACAAACATGTTTTTGTAATGGTCTGCTCATTGATATCGCCCTCTATCGTTCAGTGATAACAGTGCTCTCAACAAGAACTTTCTAAGTTGACAATTAACATGCAATTTTGAGAGATGTTATGACGATTGTATATGAATGAGTAAAACATGTATAATATGACTTTTATATACTATTTCCCTCAAAAATACCTCTATGAAATTAACGGAAAACAATTAATGTGGCTGATTTGTATTCACAACAAGTAGTTCGTAATTTCTTCTCGTACATTTAATGCTGACATGAACTACACGTTACTATTTTGAGAATCTGATTTGGCGCGCCTGGGAAATCATGCCTGGACAAGTTCGCGGGAAAATTCTACAGGCGGACAGCGAACAGTCTCATCAGCTCGTGAGGTTAAGAATGTAAGATTTCCATTCATTGAAGTATAATCAAAACAAACTTTACATTCTTTTTTCTCGATGGACGGAACGGTGTGAGCAGGCAAGCAGGAGGTAGAACATGCCACTTCTTGATTTGTCAGTTCTGTGGAGACTTTGCAAAAGTTGCCGATTTTATTGTGTTTTTATGTCGACGTCCAGTTTCCGGACGACAAAGCTGATAATCTTGTCAACGTGGCTGCTCAAAGAAATCATATTTCTACATGTTTCTTTGTTGATGTGTTTCAATCAGTTGTGTCTTAAAAAGGCACACACTGTATATTATTATTATGTTTATCAATTTAAACAGTGTAAAAACTGGTTGCGGCCAAATTGATATTCTCATTTTAGGACAGTGAGTTACACTATACAGTGTTCACCTGTTCATGTTTTCATGAACATCACATGATCAACATGTAAACACAATTTTTTTTACTTTGTATGGCCTTCACTATTCATGTGGACAAAAGTTTTGACAAATTTTATCTACATTTCTGCAATTTTGTTACATTTTAGTTAGCGATAATTAAATTGCAAATACCAAACAAACTACACGAAATAACCTACTATCAAATAGACTGAAAGTGAAATAGAGGAGAGCCTACGACTACGTTCTTTCATCTATCATGTCTAAATTGCTATGCTTAATAGGGCCTATAGTCAATCTAGTTTTTTTTCTAAATTGTACAAACTGACAAATGATTATTTTTCTCCCGATTTAATTAATCAATTAGGATTCTGCCAAACAATTGAGAAAAGTTATTCATCGTCCGCCTTTCTTACGACCCATCCACGGAGCCATGATGGTCACAGCATCTTGCAATGATGATCAGGGTTCCATTCGTACCAAGGCATCCAGTCTCAGCCCCCTCCTAAGTACATTAGAGGGGAAGGGGGGACCATTGAAGGAGAAAGTTGGTGCCTACCTTACCCTTTCAGAGTAAGTATTTATCGTAAGGGTTTGTGTTAGAAAATATATATTATAACAATTTCAACATTTTACGTACCCAATTGGGTAAGTAATTTGGGAGGGTAATCATCCTTACTCGTAGCTGAGAAGCAGAATTGTAAAGAACTCTGCTTCAGCTTGCTCGAGGTGCTGACATGTAAAGTAAACTATTGTCACACTGACCCTTGTAAAATGACCACAGAGCACAGCCGGAGATCAAAAGTTTTTGTTTTTTCCGAAGGGGGAGAAAAACCTTTGTGGCACAGAATAGAACCAATGCGCAACTCTACTCATGGCCCTAGCTGGGAATGAACCACGTCCACAGTGGTGAGAGGCGATCGCTTCACGCACTAGCCACTTATTAAAATGGGTGGGGGGGAATAAATATTTTACAAAATTACCAAATTGTCTTGTAATAGTTAGCATACATAAAGAGAAACTAATCCAGTAAACGTTCTTGTCACTCCCCATGAACGCCTTGGGAATGGCCTAGAGAACTATGATTTTTTACTGCACGGTTATTAATCTAAAACTAGTTGCTATATTTGTACTTTTCTTTCAGATGCTTTTGCCATTGCTTAAGGACAAAATAGCAAATAGCATCACACTTATTTAGTTATTAAATTTAGTTTAACCTTAATTTGTTTCTCCTTTTTAACAACTCATTTTGCAGACGCCTTAAAAGTGACAAAGATGCCTTGGTGTCTCGTGAGGTGTGCCAGCACACGGCCCAGCTGACTTGCATTGTTAGCGTCGATATCATGCACGATGATACCGAGCTGACCCAAGCTGCATTGCAAGCTCTTGGATTCTGTCTCCATCTCCCGGACATATCCAGGTAAAAAAATGGGATCCGATTGCAGACCTGGGCAGGCCAATTTCATAAAGCTGTTTAGCAGAAAATACTGCTTAACACATTTCTTTGCTAAGCAAAAAATTGATGGGACACCAGTCACAACAATGTAAACTTTATGGAATGTTGGGTGGTAGCCAGTTTCTGGTAAGCAATATTTTTCTGTGCTTAGCAATTTTTTGTGCTTACAGGCTTTATGCAATTGGGCCCAGCAGCTTCGATTGACCCCCCTTGCATTATTGGCCGCCATGTTGAGGTCAAACCATGGAAACATGTACGCGGATTTTACTAAAACATTAGGTGATGACCCTAATGATCGTTAAAAAGAAATGCAAAGTTTAAAATCAGAATATTTACTATTGTTTTGATTTTTTTTCTTTCTTATACTGTAGAGCTTTTACGCCAGAAGATGCCAGCACTATTATGAAGTGTAAGTAATTTGATTCAGAAAGAAATCAACGAGAGTTGAGCAGAATTGATAACCAAAACAAAACGGATCCCTCACAAATATTTGTACTTTTAGTTGTAGTGCCCCTTTGATGCTTTTTGATTTTGCAACAATAATAATAATATTGTAATGCGCCAAATCAATCTGAAAATATGATTGAGGCACAGAAAGAGAGGGAAAAAATCCTGATGTTTAACGGATTCGCAAAATTTAATTAACCCTCACTCTTGGTAACATTTTCCAGCGAGTTGACTAACAGTTTGAAACCATTCAACTGTACAGGTTGTGTTTGGTGGCACAACTGTACACATAACTCTGTGTGTAGTGTAGTGTAGTGTAGAAGCATTCACCGCATGATATATTGCAGGCTGGCATAATTGATCTAAAACATTCATGATATTGGATGGTCAGAGAGTAGGAGGGTTGACTGTGTACTGTCTAGATGCATTTACCACAAGATATCATATTACAGGCTGACATAGTTTATTCTATCATTCAAAACAAAAGTTCTTGATATTGAATGGTCAGACAGTAGGAGGGTTGAACATTAGTTTATAGTTATCGATTGTTTCTTTGTTGGTCCTAATAGCACTCTGCAATTCATTGCTGAAGACTAAAGACAAGAGCACCTGCACTCGTGCCCTCTGGTGCCTGTCCAAGCAGAACTTCCCACAACAGATCATCGCAAGTGAGGTATGGACGAGAATGAGTCGAGGAACAAGACTTGTAATATAATGGAAACAAATTCCATTTTCACTAACAAATTCCTTTTTCACTAAAGTCAGGTAGTACCAGACTTCATCAGGGCTCGAATTTTACACTGGACCGCTGGCCCGAGGCCAGTGATTTTAGCATCGGGCCAGTAAACTCATGTCCAGACAAGTCCTGCGGTCTTGTGTTTGTGTCCAAATATTGACTCTCAGTCTGATAAACACAATTCTGTTGATTTTCGAAGACTACTTACCCATAATATACAAATGAGATAAATCTTCTCTTTGTGCTTTTTTAAATTCAAGTTCAATTTTTAATCTGTGTAGGCATTTTTTTTCTTCTCACTTTAATTCTGGTCTTGTACTCAAAATTCAGGTCCAGTAAATATTTTTAGCTACAAGCCCTGCAGTCTTGTGGGTTTTTCCCCAAATTCTAGCCCTGTTCATACTGAAAGGCTTAGTTTAGGCTGTCGGAATTAGCGGCTACAGCTATGGCTGGATTGCTGCGTCATCATGCGTTGAAGTGTAGGACCTCCTCAGCAACAGTCGTTCGTAGCTGTAGCTGAAGCCGCCAATTTGGAGACAGCCTAAGACTAGATATTTGTATAAACCCATCATAGCAGCCCAAGTGGCTTGTACCAAAAGGCTTATAGCAGCTGCAAACAGCTGCAATATTTGACCACTCGATCAAAAAGAACAAACTAAGGGTCAAGTTCTGAATTTCCATTTTTCAATAATTCCTATGTAAACTTGGTATCAACATTTCTGAAACAAAACAAAAATCTGTTTGGAATTATTTTTCCAGACATTTTAAATGAGAACATTGAGTAAAAAAAAAAAAAAATCAGAACTATTGGTCATGGTGATGTTTGTGGGGGAAATTATTGGTCTCAAAAGGGTTGAGCAAGTTTTGGCATGAGGCTTCGGCTGTGTACAAATTGACTGCTTTCGGCAGTGAATATAGCCAGATTGCTGAAAAGTTCTATTCTTCATCGTTGTCGCTGCAGCCAAACAGCCTTAGCCATAGCCGAAGTCTCTTGAGTCAGATATGGTTATAGCGGTTGATGAAATCTTGATATTTTTTTGTTTAAACATGGATTCATTTTTCTAAAATCAATGATGCAGATTCACTCGATACTGTGTGCATTGGAGCATTCTCTGGGTGAGGGTGAATTCCAGTCGATGATCGTAGAGTATGAGGCAGCTAATGTCATTATAAGGTAAGCCTCTACACTACAGGCCACACTCCCTCCCTATTCCTCTCTACCCCTCTCCACCCCCTCCCCTTATAATCCCCCTCCTTATAATCCCCCAGGGGCCGATTTCACAAAGAGATAAGACTAGTCTTATCTGAAGTTAGGACCAGTAACTGGTCTTAACTTAAAAACTAGTCCTATCTCTTAGTATTGCCTAGGACTAGTCCTAAGTTAGGAAGAGTTTTGTGAAATCGACCCCAGGCCTTGTAACTCCAGTATTCGTTCAGCAAGTTAACGTCTTCTCACTGAACCAAGATCTTATTGCTCTTGGGGCCGATTTCACAAAGCACTAAGTTTCATCTTAAGATGCGTTGTCAGTATCACCATAGTGATTTGTATTGTGACGTCACACTTTGCTTAGCAATTAGAGAGTGATTTGCAGTTGAGATCAATCTTAGCTCTTTGTTAAATCGAGCTCTGGGGAAATGGATCTTTCTGTACTGCAGCCCCTCATCTTTGGAGCAGCCTGTCTCACAACATTTGCTCTATTAGAGAGTGATTTGCAGTTAAGATCAATCTTAGCTCTTTGTTAAATCGAGCTCTGGGGAGATAGATCTTTCTGTACTGCTGCCCCTCGTCTTTGGAGCAGCCTGTCTCACAACATTTGCTCTATTAGAGAGTGATTTGCAGTTGAGATCAATCTTGGCTCTTTGTGAAATCGAGCTCTGGGGAGATAGATCTTTCTGTACTGCTGCCCCTCGTCTTTGGAGCAGCCTGTCTCACAACATTTGCTCTATTTCATCCCTCAACTCTCCCAAAACTTCCCTCAAAACTCGCCTCATGACAATAGACCGATCCATTAAGCTCCGCCCCTTACGTGTTGACCAATCACAACCTTGGCTATACGCCACCGAAAGTCCGACAAAGTCCGACACGCTAAAATCCCATTAGAAAAGTAAACATGCGTGCGCACGTACTTAAAGCGCGCATGTTCATGTCGCGAGTGTGGCATTGGAGAGACGCACATGTGCTGCACACGTGTGCAGTGGTGAGGCAGCCAATGCTGTGATTGGTCAATATGCTAAAGGGGTGGGGCTTAATGGATCGGTCTATTGCCGGCAACGGCACAATTTTAAGTATCTTTTTTTTTCTGTTGTTTGGTCTTTATTGTCGCGCCTTGAGCGCCTACATGTAAGGGGGATGCATTACGCTTTACAAGTGTTATATTATTAGTAGTAGTACGTTACCTAGGAGTAAGTCGGATTAAAAGCTTTGTATAGAAAGGAAGAGGAAAGTAGATTGTTGGTGACCCGTTGGTCGGATTTTTAGCCGAGTTATTGTCACCAACTCCTAAATAATCGACACCAAAAATTAAGGGTGTTTACCGACCTTTGAAGGTAGGGTCATAGATTGGTAAGTACTCAAAAAATTAATGACCATGAAAACTTTTCACCCACAAACTTTTGAATTTGAGAAACAATTCGTGCATGAATCATTTGTCAGTTTTCCGAGGGCTGCGGTTGGTACCCGCTGTCGTCACCTCGCTAAACATAGTTGGATTTGACGTTCACGTAAAAATACCTTAACAGGTTTACGCTGTCTTCTCTCAGCAAGTAGACACTGTATTCAGCTGAAACTTTCACATTTGACTTTTATTGTATCTTTCTTAATAATTTTGCCTATAAATCAGCATTCTGGTTACAAAAGTTAATCGATGAACCTACCTTTGAATTCCTACCAGACTTTTAGAGGGACTCCCAGATGAGATTCCGACCCACGCAGCACGTTGGGGGAAACTCCTCTTTCCCCTGGTTGTCCACTCCGCCCACAAGATCCGTGAGCGTGCGGCATACGCATTGGACCTCGGCCTACCAGCGTTGATGAAACACCAGCCAGAGATCTTGCCTGGGCTGGTGGTGGAGCTGAAGGCGACCCTGGTGTCGGAGATGCTGAAGCTGTTCGGGAACAAATGTGAGATTCACGTCTTGAAGATTTGGAGGAACTTTGTGACCCTCCTTGGAAAGGTAAGGCTTCGGTCGAGTTTGTGATTTTTCTCTTGATTTTTATAAGGTTTCAACGACCTTCTTTGTCCTTAAACCTGAAGGGAAAAAAAGCCTGGGCTACATTCCCAAAAGCTGTTTATTGTGGCGTGTTGTGGCCGAGTGGTCTAGTTCACCTGACCAAAGCTATGGTGTTGTCAGCAGCAGAGTGTGGGTTCAGATCCCGGTCATGACACTTGTGCCCTTGAGCAAGGCACTTGACCATAATTGCTTTGTAAAAAGTTGGGAAGGTAGTGCATTGTGCTCTACCACCCAGGCTCCTAGTGGATGATACCCATGCCTACATCATTACGGACTGTGAAGGGGTTACCCTGTTTCAGTTCCAGGAGTAGGTGGCAACGTGCCCCTGGTGGCAGTTGATTTGGGTCAACAGCCCAAAACAGTCAGGTGTAACCCTCGCCTTGAAGTGGCCATTACGCGATATCTCATAAAATAAAATAAATTTTAAAAAGCTAATTTTTGTGCTTACTGTTGGCCCAATTTACCTGATGTCAACAATCTTGGTTGGGCATGCACATGTGCACGTACGTCAGTGAAATTTAACACAAGGTCAACAATCTGGGTACTTGCGCGACAACACCATATTGCACTGCTATTTTTAGCATTAGTACATAGGGCTATTTGGCTGCTGGTGCTGCACACTCTTTAAAGAGAGATGATTTCAGTGAAAGGATACTTAATAAAAAACCCTTTATTATTATTATTCTGAAGACGCTGCATAAGGGAGGCGGTTTGATCAACTGTCTCCTGGGAGTGGTCGAGCAAGGGTTCAAAAACGTCTCATCTGATGTGAAGAAAGCCTCCTTTGATTCCTGGAAGGTCCTCATCGACAACTTCGCCATCGAAACAGGTTTGTCAAGATGCTTTAGAAGAAGACACATTTTATTTTAATCTGTACATCTTGTGCTCATGACAAATCTTAATTTTAAAATGTTACTCCGAAAAGTGTTTTTGAAACACTCGGTTCTGTTAAGAAATTAATAGCCCCCCACCCCCCCCCCTGATTAAAGTCACAATCTTAAACAGCGCCATCACTTGGGTTAAAAGAGGCAGATCATTGGCCAATGGCTGTTCTTTGTGTGTGAAAACGTGTGCTTTACCTCACCACACCAGCAGCATTTCTCGTTATCCAAGTGTTCTATTTTGCGCTGTTGTAATTTTTACTTTTGGTGGTGGGGGGGGGGACTGATTATTAAGGCCATTTTTTTGAAATTCTTAAGTGCCCAGGTTCAGTTTAACCCCACGTTATGTTTTTGAATTCTATATTTGTGAACATTAACCTTGTATTTTCGTCTCAACCTCTTTCCCGCTCCGCTACTAGATGTTCTATACAACGCAAAGAGATTAAAACTCGTATTGCAGCCCCTGAGAGCGACCAATGTTAAACAAGAGGTTGTAGCCCAGGCCAAACTGGACACATGGTGGCATCTGGTCTCCAGGCTAGGGCCCAAAGCCGCTATGAATTTCGACCAGGTAGGGTCAACCATTCTCAATGCAGGGGCTCAAACAACTTTTAAAGAAAAAACAAATGTATTGGGGAAAAAAATCAGTTGGACTGACTTTTTCTAAGAAAGTTTTTGATTGCAACAAAATATATTTTACAAAAAGATGAGGAAAATATTTACTTGGTTTGACTTATTTTGATTTAAAGATAAATTTAATCCTTGATCCCTCCCCAAAGTAAATGTAGTTGTCTGTTTGTTTTTTTGTGAAGGTTTGTGCTCCCCTTCTACAGTTTGCGCTAGCCCTCAATACCAACATAAGTGGAACACAGTGTCCGAGCACCCCTCTGATTTCAAATGGTGGAGGCCTGAGACAGGGGTTTACTACACCACTTCACAGAGCAGGTATGTACCAAATCGGAGAAACGGGGGCAAGGCTTGTATCCCTTTTAGCCTCACAATTTGAATGGACGAAAAAACAAAATGGCTTTACCTGGAGAATAACTTGAATGGACTTATATCAAATAAAACGAATTTCTTATTTCCCCTTTATCATCTAGGACCGCTGTTTTCTATGGCCACCCCGACAACGCCACGCCTTAGCCTACCACCAGGCACACCTGGCAGTGCAACACACAAAGTGTTCAAGTCGGTCCAGCTTCAGGGGGTGGAGATGCTGGCACGAATTCTGGGCATGCCCAGTGAGGCCGTCGGCACCGCCCCCAGTTACAACTTCACAATAAGTAAGCTTGACCTTAAATATATTTCGATTCTGTGGCACAATTTCATAAAGCTGCTTAGCAGGAATTTTCACCCAGCTTAGCCTTGGCAAAAAAAATTACTAGGGTACCAATGACAACAAGTTAAAGGACATTCTCATTTGGCTGGTAACCATTTTCTGCTAAGCAACAGTTGTCTCTTTTTGCTTTTCAGTTGTTTTTTGCAAGGTTTATTACTTAGAAAAAGCTTTTTTCTCTTTCCTTATTTACTTCTTTTTCTTCTTGACCAATTTTGAATTTTGTTCCTAATTTGTCAATCCTTAGATTCACTGAGCCATCCAGTGATAACTTCATCCACAATTTTCATCAAACTGTCCACCACACTAATCCCATTGGTCAGAGATGTCGTGTGTAACCTTGGCGACCAGCTCGAAGGTGAGTCCCAAATAATCATGGTTCTGCCCACGGCGGTTGGTGCCGGAAAACCCGCCCGGCACTCAGGATTCCCCAACCACCACTGGCAGAAATTTCTCTGTTTTTTAATTAAACTTGCAATTTCCTTTCAAAGGTTTTCAACGAAATGTAAAATTGGGTATTTTCCAGTATAAATGGTATCCAAAGCCATTAATTTTGAGTACTTTTATTTGAGTCTATTTATATAATCTACCATGTAACTGATCCATCTTGCAATGGTTTCCAGGGAAACATTTTTCCCACCGCTAAAGAAATCCTTGGCAGAACCCTGAATAATAGTTTGATAATAATTTTGATCGACGGGGGAATTTTGAAGTCATGAAGTAATCAACTTTTGATTTTTGTCAACAGAAGGGCTGCTGTTCCAGCTTTGGTACTCCCTCGTCATACATGTCAGCGACATGGTCACCACGGCAACCAAGAAAGACAGCGTGGAGGTACTGACACAGTTCCTGTCGAGCCTGCAATGCATTGTGGGATCAAGCGCTCTACCTCCGCAGACGTCACTGGTGAGAAAAGTTTATACTGCTTGAGAAATTTTCCATTAAGCACAAGTAAGCAGGGAATCAACCAGAAGCAATACGTGTTTTATGGTATTTATGTTGGTAACCCGTCTTCTGCAAAGCACATTTTTTTTATGCTAAGCAAGTTTTGTGTATTGTTAGTTGCTCTATATTTGCCCTAAAACTATTGAGAAGTAACTCATAAGTTTTGACATCATTTAGTCACCAATAATGTATTGTAACTAAAAAATAATAATTTAGTATAATAATTTTTTTACACAGAAATTTCTGGAGGCCGTTGGTAATTTGCCGAAGAATGTTTTGGGTTCTTCGTCCTATCACACTGGTAATGCTGGACTGCTCCACGTAAGTTGAAACAAATTCATCTTTTTAGAATATTTTTGTTGTTCTGATAAGCACTTTATCCTGCATGCTTTCCCAAATCCTGTGGAAAAAAAGCTCTCTTTAAACTGAATTTAGGAGCAAAAAGTTAACTGAAACTCTTTAAATGAAAGATTTTGATCCCGCTTTTGTCAATTTTTCTTTGTTCAACTCAAAATTAATTAAAAATTACCAAGTCAGTTTCCCTTGTGGTTCATTACTCTATACTTTAAATAAAAAAAGTTGCATCCCATTAAGGTGATCCCTCTCCTGCCGCTTCCCAGGTTGAATCCTAAACTTGGGTATGATCCCTGGCTATGAGGCAGTTACAGGTTAAATGGCTCAGCTGGTAGGGCACCAGCATGTTCATCTGTATAGGTCGCAGGTTCAAATCCTGCTCTAGTTAATTTTTCTTTGTTCAACCCAAAATTAGAATGAAAGATTTGTAAAAAAAAAAAATTGTTATTTTCAGGGAACACCGGCGTTATTTCTCATCGAACTGCTGCTTAGTCCAGGCATGTTAGTTAGAGCGACTGATGAAAGGTAAGAACAAAGCTTGGACATGAACATGAGCGTATGGTAGCGATTTTGACACAATTTCTAAGATCTCGGTACTAAGCTTCTATTTTTAGCATTAGTGCGGAATTCTACTGCAAGTGATCAACTTTGAGATTTAATATTTCAATGTACATCATATTTGGACTCCCTCTTTCAGAAGTCTCAAAACGCTGATATGAATGGTTTATTTTTGACTCCTTTAGATTTTTCTGTGTGCTTGAGACGTTGATTGACTGTGGACTGGCCGTGCCGGGAACCGTCCTCGGGTTTTCGGGATCTGTCTTGCATCTCATCAACAAGGCGGCGTCTGACCTGAGCAATAAAGAGTTGCTCTGGAGAATCTGGAGCTGTATTGTGTACCCGTTACTTGGCCATATTATTGAGGTAGGCCTTGATGTTTAATTTTATATTTTCAGCGCCCATTTTCGTGGCTCCACTTACCGTGGAATTGTGCACTTCATGGTCATATTTCATAAAGCTGTCCAGCAGAAAATAGTGCTTAACACATTTCTTTGCTAAGCAAAAAATTAGTGGGATACCAGTCGCACTGGTGTAAACTTTATGGAATGTTGGCTGGTAGCCAGTTTGTGGTAGCTTTATTTTTCTGTGCTTAGCAAGTGTTTGTGCTTACCGGCTTTATGAATTTGGGCCCATGCGTCACCATTTCTCGCTTACAAGGTTAGCGCAGAATTTGTGTCTTCTTTTTATGTTCACCTGTTGCCATCTCTGATTGTGTTTACAGACCAATGAAGTGAACCAGGGAGATTCACTGGACCATGACTTCAGCACAATGTACGCCAGCCTGATGCTCCCGATTCAACATCTGGTACTCAGTGAAGCTGGTACCCTGCCACAGGTAAACCAAAACAAATTTCATGCTCTTCGTTTCTAAAAAAAAAAAAAGTTTCCTTTGTCGTTTATTTCATTGTTTCAGAACTTTTGTAAAAATAATATGATATTATTTTATTTCAGATGACGACCAAAGTTTCCTTTGTCGTTTATTTCATTGTTTCAGAAATTTTGTAAAAATATTATATGATATTTTTTTATTTCAGATGACGACCAAAACGCTGCTGAAAACATGGGCGGAGTTGTACCAGGCCTTTGCCCGCTGTGCAGCAGTGGTGACCACCGCCGACTCGAACCTTGGTTGTGAAGAGCTTTGCCAAAAGATTCTAACATGTCTAGAAAGTAGACCACTGGTAAGTGTTAATTCTAGAGTAAACTTTTTTTTACTGGGTTATCGTAAGATTTTCAAGCGCAATCCCAGCACTGCCACCAAAGTGATTGGGTATATATTGAAAGCAGGGGTAGCTCCTGGGAGGAAAACCCATTTTCCAGGAGTTTTCCAGGGTCAGCAGTTTAAGTGTGAAAAGCTCAACCAAAGTTAACCCGGGAAATAGGTCTAGTGTAAAAGGGGCTGTAGACAGCGGAATTCTTTGCTTTTACTTCACAGACAATTTTGCAACCAACCACCAAATCTTACGGCATGTTTTGAGAAAAACGGTTGTTCTTTTCTCTCTATCTTTGAAATGTAAAGATCCGCATACTTGTAGACCCTAAGTGGCAGCCATTTTGTGTCACTTAGGTGGGAAAATGTATGCTACAGTAACATACTTGCAGAACATTAGCCCAGTGTTGACAGTCACTGTTACCTTGTGAATGCATGTCACAAAATAATAAACTAAAAGTCATTTGTGAAATTTTTGATAGAATCTTCGCATGATATTCTTCCCACTTTAGTCTGATTTCCGAATTTTTGGCTCTTGAAAAAATCTGAAAAAACTGTGATTAAATGGCCTGAAAAGTCTGTTAAGGGCTACACCATATGTACATGTAGGTTAGCCCTTGTGCTAAAAAAATGTTTCCTACTGTTTTTTCAAGTACTAAATATCATGCCTGGGCAGTTTAATTACTTATTCACTATTTGGGCCAGCTATCTTGAAAAAAATTTAACGTACGAGACTTGAGCCAACAAATTAACATTTCCAGGAGTTTTATAACTTTTACCCACTATTTTCTTTCAGAACTCGCCCTTGCATGTTGACTGTCTCGCTCAGCTCCTAAAAGTGATCGTCAACAGTTTTGACTTCTCTTCTTTCACTGTCAACCCGGCCGTTCAATACGCCCACACTCCTGGAGGCAGCCGTGGGCGGGTCCGCCCCCTTGGCAACCTAACGGCAGTTACCAAGCTGGTAGCCAAGGTAACGGAGGAGAACCAGCGTCAGCTGAAGTTCGAGCTGTCAAAGTGTGCTGGACTTTTACCCCAGGTAAGTTCTTTTCTGTGTTTTCTTCACTAGATCTACATTCAAGTATAAAAAGTTATTGATTCCATTTAATTTCAACTGGTCCAAATTTTTTCTGTGTCAAAAAAAGCTCTCGTATGTGTTATTTGAATTTGTTGACTAATTGTTGTTAGGGTTATTTCTACTGCCCCTGTTTTGGTTTGTTTTGTTGTTTCTTTATAATTGTTTGTTTTAAATCTCTCTTTTTTTGACCCAGTGGTCTTTCCTTTCCCCCTGCTCAATCTTCCTTTTGATGTAAATTTTTGAAGGAGCATGTTTATTTTGTGGCTTCTTTCCTTTTACTTGTAGTTGGTTATTTTATTTTATGTAGTTATTGTTATTTAAATGAACTTTATTAGTCTGTTGAATCTTGGCTGAATAAATAATAATAGTCATAATCATTAAAACTGTTTTATACATTTTTACTTCTGGTTAATCCAAGTAAACTTCATCTACTGACCCTCCTCGTAAAGTTTGTTTGGTCAATTGGGTTATTTTCGTTTTGATGATAATTACCAATATTTATTCCGCATGCTAGTAGACCCTAAGTGGCTGCAATCTTGTGCCAGTTAGGAGGGAAAACGCATGCTACAGTAAAATGCATGCCGAATATGGAACCGGTTGAAAAGTCACTGGTTCCTTGAGCAGGAGTTTCCTGCATTGGTATGCTACAATCGGAGGTATGGGACCAGTGTTCGTTAATTACGACTGGTCCCCTGAATTGCATTGTAACGAGAAAACAATATTGTTGCCAGAGATGTAATTTAGTTAAGTTTAAATAGGTTATTATGTAAGCAAGATAAACAATATCACTTCAAAAAGGTAACTTCGTGGGTGCTAAAAATATCAGAAATAAATACAATTTCATGTTTTTTTATGTAATTGGTAATGTACACGGATAACACATTATGTGAACATACTTTTTTAAATTACAGATAGATTTAACAAATTGGCCCAATTCACCCTACGTGGTCATTATAATCCATCTTGGTTGCGTCATTTCGGGGGTCGGTTTCCCCGTGTGTCACTGTGTAGCGTGCTTACTAGGAAAAGAATATGCGTTTACACACTTACCATGGATGTGTTTTTGGCAGCTGTGACCAATAACTGTTTCTGTCATTGGCCAGTGATTAACCAATGGCCAATTCCAATGAAACAGTTGTTGGTTACGACCGCGAAAACGCACCACCCCTATTATTACATGCAATTTGACCCTCAAAATGGCAGACCATTGGCAAGGTTTTAGCCAGGATTTGGTAAAAGCTTGTCAAAAATTGCTGGAAATTTTTTAAAAACGGGCGTCCAAATTGTTCACTTACAATACATTTTCATGACAGATAAAACAGGGTGTCCAAAAGACACCCAGATACCCCTCGGGCTAACACGATGACCATGGGCAAACAGTAGTTGCGTGGGACATCAGTTGAAGGAGTTAGGCTTCTTTTTGCCGACTCCTTAGTTTTTTCACAAAATCTAAATTCTGCTGTCTTATATCCTCCTCCCACTTCCACCTTTACACCCCTCCCCCCCCTTCCACAGTCCTCCACTTCCCAGCAGTCGTTTACAACAGTAAGCACAATGGCGAGCATTTTCAGCACCCTCTTCACCAATGTCTCCCAGCCTTCCATTATGGCCGCTTTGCTGGAAAAAATCGCTACGCATATCTCGTGTTTCTATGAAAGCACAGGGTAAGTTAAACATTTTTTTTTTTACATTGTTTCAGTCAATCAGGGTATTTTTTCGTTTTGATGATATTTACCAATATTTATTCCGCATGCTAGTAGACCCTAAGTGGCTGCAATCTTGTGCCAGTTAGGAGGGAAAACGCATGCTACAGTAAAATGCATGCCGAATATGGAACCGATTGAAAAGTCACTGGTTCCTTGAGCAGGAGTTTCCTGCATTGGTATGCTACAATCGGAGGTATGGGACCAGTGTTACGTTAATTACGACTGGTCCCCTGAATTGCATTGTAACGAGAAAACAGCAATATTGTTGTCAGAGATGTAATTTAGTTAAGTTTATGATGACACCATGACACTGACTTTACATTCTTAAAAATTTGAATATTTTTTTAAATGATTTGTTTTAGACCTCTAAAGTCAACTTCTTATCCGGCATCAACGTGGCAGAAGTTAGAAAAGCTTTATATTGACCAATTGACCTCAATCCAATCTCGTTACAATGGGCTCTACGACTCGGCGTTTCTTGTCGTCGTCTCCCCCCTGCTAGAGGTTGGCTTGATGCACCCAAAGCGTGCCGTTAAGAATCACGCCCTGGTGTTCTGGAATGCAACGTTTGCAACCACGGACACGCTGGACTACCCCGAAGGCTTGAAGTAAGTTCAGAGCAGAAACTCGCCAAGCACTGGAAAAGCTCGGTTAGCAGAAACGATTCACAAGCCCGGCCAAACTTTTAAAAAGCTCTTTAAGCAAAAAGTGTTTGCTGAAAAATTTCTTTGCCGAGCAAAAAGTTGGTGGGGACCAGTCACAACAGTGTAAATCATGCAGCATTTTCGGCTGGTAACCTGTTTCTGCTGAGCAAGATTTGTCAGTGCTTACCAAATGTTTGACTTTGATGGTGGGATGGGAGGAAAGAAATACTTTGTAGCGTGTGAGAGCGGAGTGGTCTAGAGCATCGAACTCAAGTTTGATGGCTGGGTCTTCAGAGTGTGGGTTTGACTCCCGGCTGTGACATTTTTTGGGGGCAAAACACTTGACTATAATTGCTTCTCATCATCCAGGAGTAAATGGGTACCGTGAGGTAGAGATTATTGATGTTAGGAACCTGTGCGCCCATTTGACTGCCAGTGCTGCATACTCCAAAGGAGATGAGATGGTTTCAGGAATGTTTAAGGCCCAGTAAAAAGGAAGTAGTAAGAGTGTAAGGCTCTTTTATACAAAGTTTAAAGGGGCCTGGTAAATTTCCATTATTAAATAGTTAGGACTGGAGTTAATATACTTGTCGTCTGTTATTTGATTGTAGGGTGTGTTTGGCCAAACTAAAGGAGAAGACTCCACTGGTCCTTCCAGGCTGGACAGACACCCAGGTTCAGATGGTCGACGAGACGCCAGTCAGTCAAATCCCTGAGGTAAAATTTTATCAAATAACCTTTTCTTTGTGCCGGAAAATTATTACCGTTTATTTGGATTTGACTATTTTAGTATAAACCTTTTGTAGAATATATGCTATTGAACTATGCAGCAATGTGCATCAAAACCTTAACTTTTTTGCTTGGATTTAATTTGAAAGAGCTGTTCTTGTTATTTATTTTCAAGGCGAGAATTTTATTGTAAATAATTTATCCCACACTAAATTTTGATCACCAGACAACGTTTCAAGTAGTATCAAATAGTACGACTAATTTCTATTCCGTCTTTGTTTCTCTTCATCAGAGTGATCAATCTCAGAGTCTCATTCCCGCGCCCGTCGCCCCGATCGTCCCAAACTTTGGTGCCCCCTCCCCTCAGAAGATGCACGGTAGCTTCTTAAGACGCACGGCTCAAGCCGAACGTCTCATCACGTCATCCTCCCCCAAGAGGCACCCTTCCCCCTTTGGAAAGATAACCAGAAGGGGTACCTCCCCTGGGAAGGGTGCGCTGAGCGGCGTGGCATCCCCCTTGGGGGTTAAAGGGAAGCGGGACGCATCTCCAGGAGTGAGCGGAGGTGCGGCTAGAAGGAGGCTACACGTTGATGAAGAGAGTATGGGGGTAAGAAATGTTCAAACATCTATAAGTTGTAATACATCATTGGTTTTCTTTCTTTTTTTTGGGAAGTGTGCATTTATTTCATAGAAGTTGAACATGGACAACACAAAGCTTAATTGTCATAAGCCAGAAGACCTGATGCACACTCTAGGCGTGCAAATAGTGCCCGGTAACGACCTTGAGACCTGGCGGTAACCTGCCAAATGTACCTTTGACCTTGCATGCCATAGTACTGTGTGTATACACAAACGCTCATGTGTGTAGCATCGGTGTGGTAGTTATGTGCCATTGTTTGTCTATCCAATGAAACATTAAGTTTGTAAGACCAGTGACTGCCTGTCTTAACGGTCAATACAGGGGACCAGTCTAAATTGTCATCGGTGTCTGCTGTGCAGGCCTAATGTGTCAGCAGCTGGCTCGCAATGCGGTAAGCAGAGCCGTGAAATTGGGCCAAGCTGATTTCCTCTTTTTATGGTCTTGTGTGCCATAGAGAACTACAAATTACTGTACAAATATTCATTTCGCAGGTAGTTTCCTCTTTTTCTTTTAATTGTCAAGTTACATGTCTGCAGCTGTGGACATAGATTATCAATATCATGACACGGCTGTAAGGCAAAATTAACCTGATCAACCAATTGGAAAGCTGAAATTTGCCGTACAGTTAAGATGGCGCGCGCCACAAATTGCCTCGGAGACAAATTGTTTCATTTTGTTGATGCCCTCTCTCAGGAATTTGTTTTCATCGCTCCGTCTCCCAAGAAATCCCAAGTCCTGACCGATCATCAGAAGGAGATGTTGAGGACTCGACGAGTCATCCCGGCCCTCTACAACGACCTGGAGCAGTCTCAAGACACCCAGATGTTCTCTGAGACTATGAGTCAAAACGAGGCAACCCAGGAGTGAGTATTCATCGAGACAAGATTTGTTATTTAGTGTTTTAGTTATTTATTTTTTTATTTATTCATTCATAACACATCCAACGGCGCAAGCGCCAATATTAGGATGGTGATTAGAAGTAGTGCTACGTTTTAGATGTGGGAAAACCAAGCAATTAGGTAGGGCATGAAAACCCTATACTCATACAAGGCTCAAGGTGGGATTTGAACCGGGGTCCACGGAGGCATGGAAAGAAACCACTGGTTTTAACCCTGACAACGATATGTACAAAGCATTGTATAATCGGAAACCTGTTTTTGTTTGTTCCCTGCAGAGCTCCCGTTGTAGGCCAAGTTGAAAACACACCTGAGGCCAGTCCTTCAATACTAAACGAGGAAGCTCCGGGTAACCAGGAAAGTTTTGATGAAATCTCCGAGACTCACAAAGACAAACCAAACTTTGAAGGCAGCATTGGAGAATGTGGCACTGACAAGGCTGGACAATCTGAACCGGCAACGCCGAAGGAAGTTCACGGGGACGCTGATACTAGCAACGCTCCAAAGCCCTCTTTTACAAGTTTCGCTAACATTTTGAGCAGACTCAATAGGGAGTCGGCACCTGTGCTGAAAGATACATCTGTTGCAACGGGCGCCGCAAATGAAAGCACAGCTGTGGAAGCCAAGAGCTCCACAGGGTGTATGAAGGAAAGTCTCACAGAAGTGACAGACAGTGGGTCTCCTTGTAAAAATATGGAGGTTCTGCTCTCAGCAACTTCAGATCATGAGGAAAATTCGGTTGAGGATATGGAAATAGATTCGTGTGAGAAGGGTGAAGATTTGCAAGGGAAGTCTCTTCCAGATGCAGATGTTGTAAAAGAAAGAGAAGAGGTGGAGGTTGTTGATAGTCCAAAGGAGACTGAGCAACAAGTCCTGGCGAAAGATTCAACAGATGATGAGGAAGTGCAGACGAAGAGGCTTGCCACCATCAATAAATCAGAAGATGGTGATTGCGTCATCCCTGAGACCCAGCAATCACAGGCTAATGACGACAATGTTTTCATCTCTCCCACAAAGCCCATCAGCGGTTCAGAGCCGTCGGAGGTAAAATTGATTCTGACCCCAGTAGTCAAACTCCAAAAGTTGAACGATGCTGATCTATTGCGTCTGAGCCCAGACCCATCCAAGTGCACATTCGCCAGGCTTGATATTAACAGTAGTCCAAAGGTCTTCACAAGTAGCGAGGAAGAGCCAACTCCAAAGCGCTTTACTTCTCGATTACATCGGCTCCAAACTGATGAAACTTCAAGAAGTACTAAGAGCTTGAAAAGAGCCTCTAGTGCCTCAAAAGCTAAGAAGGTTCAACAAGGAAGAGGGAAGAAGAGTCTCAAGAAAAGGCTGCAAAGCTCTCAGGCTGATTTGGCTGAGCTAGCAGAGAGATTCGAGTTGGACGGCATCCAACCACTTGATGATGAAACAGACATAGACCAGTCACTGGATATGATGACTAATGAGAGCCAATCAAAAGAAGTGTTAGATGAAGCACTAAGCAATGATGGCCGAAAACCTCAGGAAGATGAAAATAATAAAACAGTACTTAAACGTCAACGGAAGGTCAGAGGAAAGAGAAAAGATCATGTGGGTGGTACAGAAAAGACAACAGTTTCAAAATTATGTGATGGTGCTGATGATAAAATGAGCAGTGAAGACTGCTACAATGCTGACGAGTCTACGCTAAATGACACTATCAAGGACAACAGAAAGGCTTCGGAGGAGTTGGTCGTTCCTACAACAGCTCCTACAGCACTAAAGAAGCGTGGTCGCCGAAAGAAAGATAAGAAAGTCGATCTATCTTTTACTGAGAAAGCCTCAAATTCTCAGTCCAAGGCTTTGAAGAGAAGATGGTTGTGGATAGTGAAATGAAGGAAAGTCAAGAGGAGTCCAACTTGAATGAAAAATCTTCTGCAGGGGCAACCAACAGACAGGAAAAGCCACAAGAAACCACAGTTGCAGAGCCTATAGATTCTTTTCCCGGCAAGAAGTCTGTCACAGAACAGAAACAGGATCTGAACATGCCCAAAGCTTGTCTTAAAGAAGGGAAAAGTCTTGAGAAACCAACTCTAAATCAGAGTCCCGATGAGAAGCAAGAAGATTCGTCTAAATCTCAAGACGAAGAAAGAAACCTAAACAGTTGTGATGACCTCTTTGAAAGCCCCGTCACAACCAAAGACCTCCCTGAAGGACAGACAACCAAGAATTCACAAGTTGAAACAAAGAGCAAGAAGGAATTGGACAAATCAGTCAAAAGGAGTGTACGTCTCAGCCAAAAAAAAGGTTTAGGGAAACGGAAAATTTCATGTAGAGATTGCGAGGAGGACAGTGCTGATGATGACGATAACATTCCATTAGCACAGATCAAGCATTGCTACCTGGACGTAGACAGCCAGACGTCCGACTCAGAAGTGGATTTTCCAAAGAAAGATCTTGAAGCCAGTCAGGTGGAGGAGAGCTCAAAGGTGATTGAGAATGAAGATTGTGAAACCAAGGACCTTGAGACATCAGAACCATTGACAAATTTGAAATCGAAAAGGAGGGTGAAAAAATGCTCTGCAGTTTCTCCTAGGTTGAGTCCTAAGACGAGTCCGAATACAGCTTTTGCCAAGAAGGCATTAAAGCGGGCTAGAAAGTCCCCATTAAATCGCAACAAGTTTTCCCCAGGGAAACCAATTGTTAGAAGTGCATCTAAGGTATCGCCCATGGCAACGAGGCTACGGGCAAGCAAGAGTCTCAGCGCTAGTGTCCCTGGCAAACCTAGCAGGAAACCAAGAAGGGCTTTAAAAGGAGAATCAGAAATGGCCGTTGGGAATCCAGCCAAAAAATCTAAATTTCAGGAGAAGTTGGACAAGGCTGAACTTGGGGAAGTTCTGGATGGTGCCCTTTCAGAAAAAATAAAAAATCTATTGGAGGATTTATCCCCTGTGGGAAGTCAGTCCACGAGCTTGCCTCTTCCAGAGAGTAGAGGTGAGCTGTTGCCATCAAGCCCTGTGAAGTTACAAACTGAAGTGACTCCCAAAGGAGATGAAGTGGCTTCCGAGTCCAAAGGAGATGAAGTGGCTTCTGAGTTAACACTACAGGAAAGTGAAATCCCACCTTCTGCCACCGAACAAGAGATCCGTGCAGATCAGGCACCACTAGTTGAAGACTACATTTTAGACGCGGAAAATGAAGAGATTTTAAGCAGCAGCTTAGTGGGTACTGAAACTGTCGAAGAGCCAACAGAAGTGGGTATGGAGTGTCCTTTGGATTCCTCGTCCTGCTATTCACCTCCTTGTCAGGCACCTGAGACAACAGAAGTCATGACGTCCAATTCCTTGGAACCTCTAAAAGAGTGTCCCTTGCCTATGAGCAAGCCTACATTACTAGAGTCCCCGGTTATCTCGATGAAGTTTGCACCTCCTAGTCACAGCTCGCCCAATGCGCGAGAAGCAGCCAAGCTGAGATTGACCAATCAGGGATCACCAACGGGGTCCATACCTTCCATGTATTCTCCTTCTGGTTCTCCGAGCAGTGGGATTCTCAAGCGGAGGGATGCTTCGTCTCCGTCTCCAAGCAATAAGGTGAGTTTTATTGTCTTGTATTTGAGCATCTAGATGGACTGCTTAAACATCAACTTTAAAAACTGTCTAGACAGACAGACAAAAACTTTGTTTGGGAAGCCTATTGCTGAAACTTAAAGGTATTGTACACTTTTGGTAACAGCTCAAAATCAGTGTCCACATTTTGTGTGATTAAACATATGCATGAACAAACAAACCTGTGAAAGTTTCAGCTCAATTGGTCATCGAGGTCACAAGAAAATAGTGAAAAGAGATCTTATGTGTTTTCTGTTTTTTTTTCAAATTATCGCGCGCGATAATTACTATTGTTTTACTCGTTTCTCAGAAACGATAGCATTTTAGGCAGAAATATTTTAAGGAACCCTTTCTACCATTACTTACTTTAAATCATGTAAGTTATGTGTGAATCTGTGAACATTGTGTTTTTCGATCTTACCAATAGTGTACAGGGCCTTTAAGTCTTTTTGATATTTTCTCTTGGAACACTGTGGAAGCATACACACCAGGTTAACCACTTCAGGTTGATATTCCGAAGTAAAGAAATCTTGCCCATGCGCAGTATTATTTTTTTTCGTTAACCTTTTGGAGCCTCTGAAAATATCATTGCCACTATGAAACCTTGACTTGACAAAGGATAGGCAGATAGGTTCTTGTGATGAGCGCTGGGATTTGTGGGTCTCACAAAACCGCATGCTATGGGCCAATAGTCTGCCATGGTATGCTGGAATCTCAGAAGGCTTGGACTTGCATTCCATTGCGCCGAATACAATGATGAACAATAATGACAGCGTGTCCATTCTTGTTTGTATGCCACATTTATATAACATTGGGCAAACGTCTGTGTTTTGGGATAACAGAATAACCCCTTGGTTATAGGGACACTTCATTGCATGATTTCCAGTACCTTTAGTCCCTCTTTGCGCTGGTGAAACGAAGTGTAACACGGCAGTTGCATTCCTGTGAACACAATGTAATGTTCGGGTGATTATACATGTCATCCGTCTGACCGACTGGAAAAAAAAAAGAGGGCACTCCGAAGGTGCTCCAGGCGCTAAAAAAACGTCCATCGTAAGCCAGTCCAGAATAATTTGTTGTGTCTACAACAAAACCTTGTAAAATGTTTGTTTCCACATGACAAGTTTGGAATAAACCAATTTGAAATGAACATTTCAAGTTAACAATTTTTCTACTTTCCTGTGTTTTTCTTTAGTCTCGACGAGTGAGTTTTGCCGAGCCGATATCGGAGCACTCTCCAGTGAAGCAATTTGCTGTAGAGATGATCTCCACGGAAACGGCAACTGACCAATCAAGCAAGCTCCAACGAGTGACGCATCCTCCCTCTCCTCTTGTTACGACCACGCCCTCAAAAGTGGTTACTGTACATTCTAAGGTAAATTTGAGAAGTCTTGATTTTTCAAGACATGTTTGCAAATGATCATGGCCGTGCCGTGAATATTCTAGGAAAAGGTTATGATGTCACCTTTGGCTTTTCAAAAGTGGACAAGATGGGATATTTATCAAAAAGCCGCCCTAACCAAAGTGAGGTCGGGAGTGAAAAAAATAGTCGGGGACTTTTTGGCGGGAGTGAAGTTTCCTTTGTCGAATTCTTTGCCTCCAGTTTTCATTTACATATTTTTGTTTATTTCTGATGAAAGGGAGGATGGCAGAAATATCAACTAACGGAGTACAATGATTAATCAAAGATTTTTATGATATTTTTTTACTTTCCTTGGGTTCAGTTCATCACAACTCCATCAAGGCATTCATCCAGCAGTAGTTTGAGCTCCTCAAAGAGTCGAGTCAGTCCGAGCAGGCCGGCGCATCAGCCCTGGGATCGCACGAAGAAAGACTTCGAGGTCGTTCATCGCGCCATCCTCTGGCAGAAAGGTAATAGGTGTTTTGATAAAGCTTCATTTGATCACGTATGCGTATGCGCTCAAATGCGTTATGCCTTCGGCACACAAACACTACTGGTGCCCTCCTATTATGATTGGTCAGTTTCTATTATTTTTGGATGGGCTGAGCTTTGAGTTTGGAGATTTAGGGGACGTGCATCACGGGAAAAATGTCGATGAGTGTCGTAGTATTTTTCTTGTGTTGGTGGGAGTATAATTGCCTGCTATATCACTGCCACTTACAATGTACTTGAAAGATCCTTAAAAACTCCACATTACTTGTGTTTTTCTAATGGATGTGCCCTTTATTGTTTAGTTTAAAATACTAAGTAGATTAGTTCAACTTATGTTGTCATAGTTTGTATCGGATACATTTATTCATTTTTTTTGATTGTATTTATTTATTTATATAATATGTATATTTTTCTTGTTCAGCATTTTAGAACCGCAAGACCAAGCTCGCAAACTTCCCAGGGGGTAGCAACCTCACAAAACACCCAGCAAAACAGCCTTGATAACAGCATAGACAGTGACTACGACAATCAAGAGAGTGTGTTCCCAGATCTTGCCGAGTGTGGCATCCTTGTGGAGAGAATCTTACCTCAGCTGACATCCTCAATGTGGTGAGTTAAGCATAAATCTAAACTTTGCTAAGCAAATTTTAGTTGCTGAGTAAAAAAAACAGCATCAGTTTCAGAAAAATTTTCTTAACGTGGCATTTTAGCTGGAAACTAACCACTTTTTGTGCTTAGCACCTAAGTGGACCGCAGGGCTTAAATTCACAGAGCTGGTTGTAAGAAAATGTGCAGGGCACCATTTACAAATGTTACATATTAAAGTTTAGCTGGTGACCTGCTTCTTCCTGGCAACATTTTTGGGGAAAACTTTGTAGTTGGGCAATAAGCTCATGAAGAAGCAAGCCAGTGGGTCTTGTGCTGTTTTGATTTGTCATGTTAATAACTTTTAGTTATTTCATGGATAAAATGTCCTTTTCTTCTTCGGCTTTGGTCTGAAACGAACAATGCATTTCATGCAAAGTTCCAAAGAGGTGGTTTGAAAGTACCGTGGCACCATCTTTAAAGATAGCTTTCCCATTCCCAGGTCCAGAGGTCTTGGCCAGCTGGTACGGGCACGCAATATCCTCACCGTCGGCAATCTTTGCTCCCTCTCCCCGACGGAGATCCGCTCATTACCGATTCGCTCCCCGAAGATCAGCAATCTACGGAAGGTCATGACCAACTTCCAGAAACAGCAGATGGCAAAGGAGGGGATTCCGTTGATGAGCAAGAGGAGAGACGAAGAAGCAAGCATCACATCGGGGAGCAGTGTTGGAGAGACAAAGACGTCAGAAGTTGTCAAGAACGTCGAGGAAGATGACAGCCAAACTAAAATAGGTGAGTCAAGTTGTGCAAGGAGCAATTTCTCTTCAGCCTTGACTTTTGTGACCAAGGAGCCATTACAAAGCCTTTCAATAACGGATGCATTTTTCTGGGGGCATTTCTCAAGAAAATCTAACCAACTTTGGGGAATTTGTAATAACGGAGTAAAATTTGATAATGAAACGAGCATGTCCGTCTGAATGTTAAGACAACAGACAGGCTTGGAATTTTGTCTTTGAGATTGGGAATCAAATGGCATTTTCACATTGCAAAGGGTATTTCCATTTGGAAAATCGCAAAGTCTAAGATGAAGGGGCGCCAAGGCAAAGACCAGGGCAACAGAGGCCATGGCAACAGAGGCCATGGCAACAGAGGCCATGGCCTCTGTGTAATTCCAGGCCTAGACAGAAATGGTCCCTAATAGAACCACATCCTTGTGTGGTAGCAAGATTGCCTGCTTGGTATTACCTCAAACTGAAGTTCATATTAATCTTCAACGATGAATAACTTCTCTCTCTTCACCAAGGTAGAAATCTACAAATGTGAGGGTTTTCAAAACAAATTGAGCACTTTTCAAATCCATTCAATTTCAACTTTTTTTTCTCTTCAGCGCCCAACAGTGAAACAAAAGGTGACACAACCTCGCAGCCGAAGGAGGCGGCAGTGCCGAGCTCCGAGGATCCGTCTAGACCAAAACAGGGGACAAAACGAAAGCGACAAGAGCTAGACACACCTGAGGGTTCAGACGACGAACGCCCAAGCAAACCCAAACAGGCAAGACTCATGGATAAACTGGAGGACCTCGTGGCCGAGTTCTCCAAGGAGAGGCTGGCTGAGTTGCCATCTGATCGCCTCTTCCAGGCCCACCAGCATGTCAACAGTATGATGGAGTCTATCATGGCAGCCTTGAAGGTCAAGGTGAAGTCTCCAAGTTTAAAAAGCTAGCTGGTATGAAAACACTCATTGTTGTACAGATTCCTCCCCCCCCCCTTTATCAAAAATGGTATATTCCAAATAACATTACAGACCTTATGCATTGACGTCACCACGCCGCCATCTTGGAGGTAAAACGATGACAAAACAATGGAAAATGCACATCTGGTACACGCGGCGCAGAGGATGAGCCAATGAGCAATCTTCTTTTGACCTCTAGCCGAGGGCGCCCTACTCAAGTGACGTCATGTGCATCAGGTCTATAGCATCATTATGCACATTTTAAGGTCATTAGACTTTGATCAAAGGTGGGTAATATTATTTAACAAATATCTGATAGTTTAGTTTTAAACAATTTATAAGAGAGACATGAGGAATAATTAATCTGAGATAGTTTTGTCGAATGCGTTTAAGTTTAATTACATTGTTTGTTGATTTCGATCAAATCTTATTTGAGAAAAAAATCATGATTTTTAAAGTACCTTTTTCACCAATCAGAATAGTTTTTTGTATATTTCAAAATTATATTTTTAATTTTTTTTCCACTCGAGTAGTTTCCTTCTTTTTTCTGGGATGCTTAATTTAAAGTAACAATTTCTTGTCGTTAGAAAAATCTGTAACTTGAAAAGTTGGTAACATTTAAGACCGTTATTTCTAATGTAAGACAAAAATTACTGGAGGTAAATAAAATGATGATGTTGGTCGAGCTTTACGTTTGATGCACCCAGGAACGGGTTTAGACCAGTCCAAAGCGGTTCAGGCATCGTAGAACTAGCTTGTTGGTTTAGCACAACGTTGTACAAGTGGCATTTTTGCGTCTTTACATAAAACAAAAACAAAAGTTGTATATTTGAAGACACTCATCTGAAGAGGTGTTCCTAATTACTAATACCAACCCTTTTCGGCACACCTGTCGGAACGTCGGAACATCGTTTCGTTGATTGAGTTTAACGTCTAAACGTATTTCTGATAAGGTTCACCAAAACATGCACCTGGCTAGTTATTTATCTTGATATTAAATATATAAATAAGTTGAAATGCCCTACAAATGATGGAAAGATGCAATAAGGATTTTTGGGGAGAACTTGTTTATAGCGTTTGGGTTCCACACAAAATCTTTCACCCTGTAATTGTCCAGCAAAGCATCAAGGATTCTTCAGCAATTTGTCTACAGTGGTTTGGTTCTAAACAAGTGGACTATTCGGTAAACTACACAACAATGCAATGCAAAGAGGGCCCTTCAGGAACTTGTCTGTAGCGGTTTGGTTCCAAACAAATCGGCTATCCTATAAATTATTCAACAATACAATGAAAGATCTTTAGGAACTTGTTTATAGTAGTATGGTTCCAACTGATAGAACTTAATGTATTCTTCACTGATGTATCTTGATGTATTGCCCCGATAGTATACTGTATCTCATAACTTGTTAACCCTCCTACTGTCAGTGACTCTTGGCAACATTTTCCAGTGAGTTGACGAACCATTTGAAACCATTCGACTGCCAAGGTTGTGTACGGTGGCACAACTGTGCACAGAACTAACTGTGTACTGTGTACATGCATTCCCTCATGGTATCATATTGCAGGCTGGCATAGTGTATCTATCATTCAAAACCACTTGAATGGTATTGAATGGTCAGACAGGAAGAGGGTTAATAGCTTATGAGAACTACTGGTTCACTTGTCTGGTAAAAATGTATGCACTAGGTACTGATTTAATCTAGCACAAACAGGTTGATGCTGGTTTGGATTTTTATGTTTAGGTGAACTAAACTGTTGCTTTTATAAATGTTTGTCCGACATCAAACCTTTAGAAAGTTCAACAGTTTTTATGAATAAAAAGAAAACTTGAACATAATTTTTCCAGGGAAATCTTTAGATCAGGGAGAATGCATTGATATGTATCGTATGTATTTATCTATTTGAAATTGTGGAACAGCATTTGTAATGTTTATAGAAATTGCGGTTATACTTTTGACTAATAAATCAAGACTTTTTAAAAGTATCTATTGTTTTACTGGACAGTCCTTTTTTCTTCTCTTTTTCTCTTTTTTGTACTTTGATTGAAAAAAATTGTACTAATAGTCTTAACAAAAACCATACCTGTTACGGCATGAATTGAACCTTTATAGAGGCCTCTAAAAATAAACAACTAAAATCTGCATGTTTTTTTTCTGTTTATGCAAAACCTTTCCAACAGCTTCAAAACAAACCACACAGTTTAAACAAAAAATATTTGAAGGCAAAGCCAGTTATTTTTATTGCCAACTACTCTACGGCCAATTCATAAAACAGGGACGAAATTTTAAGACTAGCTAACCCTTAGAGAAGGATTTGTGCTTACCACGGCAGGAAATTGAAATCCTTCAGGTAGCTGCAGATTCTAAACCACCCTGCCCCCATCACCCTGAGATGTGCTTAGCAAAAATTAGCAGGATACCAGTCAGAAATGGTGCATGTGGCATGGTATTTTGGCTGGTAACCTTATTCTGGTAAGCACAATTTTGTTGTGCTTATCTGCTTTTTGTGCTTAAGCAGCTTTATGAAATCATGTCTAAACAGCTGACGGTGCACACTGCACTTTTCAACAAAATGGAGGTATATCTTTTTTCTTTTTTAAATGCCCGCACATTTCTTTTTATGCGGTTTAAGCATAAATAGTACATTATTTTTCACAACAATAGTTAATAGACACAATCGGCGACCGGAGTCGTGTGACGTGACTCATAGTGGGTATAAAACGTAAACAAACCAAGAAAGCAACATGCAGAGTGCGTGAATAGGCATGGCTGCTTCCTACCTTACGGCAGAAGCACTCGGGCCAACCAAATTTCCACATGATTTTCAGGATAAGCAAACAACAGCTGAATACCAGTAACAAGCAATATGCAACACATGGAAATTTAGTTGGTAACCCTCAAGGAAGAAATTTCATGCTAAGCAAATTGTTGTGCTTAGCAGCTCTATGAAATTGGGCCCTGGTTGAGGTCGCCAAAACATGCCTCAGTTATAGAGTATCTTTCTAACCTTCCCTTTTTGGGTTGAGGGATTTCACGACATCAACCAAGAAGAAAACTTGAGATTGAGGTCTGGGCTTACAAATTAAGAATGTGTTTTAAAGACTTTTAAAATGACATTTCTGGCTCACAGCATTTAAGTCCATTTCTGGCACTCAATTATGAAGCATACATTATTAGTTCAGTTAATTATTTCCATACATTTTATAAGTCCTCATTGCTTGTTCTTGCACCGATATAATTTTGTCATCATTCTTGCTTCATTTTGGATTGCATTCTTTTGTCAAAATATATCAATGAATACTGATGATGCTTTTAATATATAAATACTCTTGACCTTATCACTTTTTAATATTCAAAACTACTTTAAATTATGTAGATTTCCCAAATCTGCTAAGTTTCATGATTTCTTTTGAATAAATGAATATTCATGAGCCTGTTTATTTTCCAAAATCGTGCTTCATGGTCAATCTTGATTTTCCTTCAGATAATGATTACTCATGATTCTTCTACTTAGTTGATAAATATTCATTAATCCTACATCATGTTAATGAATGTTTTTGTTGCATATTAATACATTTCAAGACTCCCAGTTCCTGCACGAATACAAGTAACTTCTCTTTCAATATATGAGCTGCAATTCTACGAATAAATCACATCTTTAACATGATTATTGCACAGATATTCAATCAGAAACGAACTCACTTTGGTCAACATTTTTGGTGTTTGTTGTTGTTGTTTTACATGTGAATACCCAGCTGACTAGAAAATGTTTTCATCTTGGTCTTATACTCCCAATGGCAGTACTGAATACTTATTCTCAATAACATACCAGAAAGGGACCAGACTACTTGTTCCTTCCAGCCTCGTTCTGGTTACATTGCTTTGCCTGGAAGAAAGACAAGATGGATGCCAAAATGGCTGACAAAAGTCTCTGAAATATGGCCACAGCAGTGGCTTGCAGTTCCAGCCGTTGCCCAACACCCACAGCCGAGGCTCTTCACCCACAAGAGACTTGTTCAAGTCCCTTCAAAGCTAAAAATATTCTAATATAATATAGGTACACACATCTTCTCAGTTACAATACTTACATACATACATTAATATTGCTCGATGACTTTCAAATCTATACACATCTAGGATGGGTGAATACATGTGGAAAGCATTTTATAATCTGTTAATAGACCGTGCAAGTCTTGGGCATATTTGAACATTTTGGGGACCACTTTGATCCCATGTACATTGCTTTAACACACAAAAGAGACAACGGGTCTTAATGTTCGGATACGCGCGAGGCTTGCACGGTCTATATACATTGTTGATAATGTACTTGCTACATTATTTAAAAATTACAACTTAACGAGGAACTGGTCACAAGACAATTTTTCGTTGCATTGGCATGACCTATCCTCGGCTGGTGCCCTGTTTTTGGCGTGGCAGAACTTATTTCCCCTGCATGCATCCTAACAGCAATGTGGCAAACTTATCTTTTTAAATTTACAAACAGCGTAACACAATGTATTGTACACCAACTTTTTTAAGTACAACGTTTTTGAATAAATGCCACAGAAGCACAATATATAAGATATATATATAAATATATAAATATAAATCACAGAAATCTAACCTGGGAATGCTGTGTATAGAGTTATCTATGTGTCGACTCTGAGGCAATTCATGTGCGCTGACATTTTAGTTGCAAGACAAATTCCAGCTTTCCCATTGGTTGATCTGGGTAAGTTTGCCACACAGGCATGTCATAAAGGTATTGAAAATCGATGTCCACAGCTGACATATAGAGGGCATGCCCAGCAGACGCAGATGACATTTGAGCCCAGCATTCCTCATGTTTCATTTTGTCGTGTCAGTGCAAAAATGTCATATCTCGATTGTGCAAAAATGTTGCATTTCGCAAAAAAAAAAACAAGTTAAGCGAGATACAACGTTTTGACACTTTCAAACTTGCGTAACTCACGTAAATGCTATCTAGAGAGATACAACGTTTTTGTACTGACAAAACGATTTCTATGATCTAAGAGTACACTTCTTTATTCTATACTTTCAACCACTTCAGAAAAAAAAAAAAATTTTCCCTGTACAACGAGAAACACAGCATAACTAAAATAGTTGTGATCCAAACAACTGCATTGGTTTTATGAAAAAAAGTCAGCAACATTTACAAAAAATTAAATAGGGTGATTATAAAGTTTTTAAAATAATAAAAAAATGCAGAAGGAAAGGCAGGTTTGTTTTTTCTCTTTTTTTCCCCAAAGGAGCAAGCTGGGTCCCATTTCCATGGCTCTGCTTATTGAAGCAGAAATAAACATGCTTAACATAAGCAAGAAATTTTCGCTTATGTGTGTGCATTTCACGTTACTAAGCATTGCTTACACAGCTAGCACAGAAATTCTGCACTGCAGAGAATGATGTGGAATTCCGCAGTAAGCACAGCCAATAAACTGTGCTCTGGAGTTTTCAAAAGGCTTTTGGAATGTTATTTCATTGGCCAGCCGCTGTGGTCTGGTACCTAATAGACCAGGTAAGATTTATATAAAGAAGTGTTGACACATTCTAGGCACCACACTTTTCAGATGTTTTTACGTGTCGAAAGCTATAAAAGATAAATACTATATTTTGACATCAATGATCTTGGTATTTCTACCACGTGTCTACATGAATCAATTAAGGCCCAATTTGCTTAGCACAGACCAATCTCTCTTAGCAGAAACAGGTCACCAGCCAAAATACTATGTCATTCACATTGTTGCGACTGTTGCCCCGGTAATATTTTGCTAAGCAAGTAGACACGCTCAGCAGAAAATTCTGCTCAATGTGAACTTGGGCCATAAATTTGAAACAACACAAAAATAAAAATATGTGGACTCAGTTAAGATTGGCAGGCCTCGCCCTGGCACATTGATGGTTTGTGCAGTATTGAACCGATACAAGGATTTGGTTAGTTACTGTGTTAAGCACATAATGTCAACAAAATTTTAATACACCTAAATATACAATCCCCTTAGGGTGATACCATATCCTCAATTTAGACTTTTTCTTCCCATCGGGGTACTAAAATACCTCGTTCGGACACCATGCGCTGCTTCCATCATGAAGAGGTATACATAGCCGTGGGTAGTACTGTGCTATTATCATCGATGCAGTATGGCAGATCATTGCTGGTACACTGTGAACTCGACGGATCTATGAAAATCGTCACCAGGCCGAAGATGCAGACCAGACCCCCGAAGCCAAAGATGATGAGGGAGGGAACCTTGTTAAGTGAGTACCAGTGACCTTCTGCCAGCCGGATATAGCACAGCGTCGGGAGCATGAAGACTAATGGAACGGCGGCTATTATCCCCTGTGGAATCGGAATGGCACAGACTCAAAGATTAACAGCCATGTATGGTGTAGAATAAAAAAAATACACAACAAAGACAGAAAAAGATAAATGGTTGCAAAGTACTTATAGGAACTTTTCCAAATCAGCTTGTTGAAAAGTAATATTATAGAACGGCAGCCGTATGTCCCTGTGGATTGAGAATGGCATCAATGAAAGCTCTGCCAGTTTTGTGACCACTCCAGCAATGAAACTTTAATAAGTGTGGATACAGTACAGCAGGGCAGCTGAAAACTTATTGACTAGCGTGGATTAAGAATGGCGATATTTACAGTTTTTGATGCTAGGATATTTAATCAGTATACAGCCCGAAAAATTAACTTTGTGATAAGCAGAAGTAGGTTACCAGCCAAAACACTATTTGAAATATACTGCTTGTGGCTGGTTCACAGAATAACTTTGTTTAGCATTAATTTCCGCATTAGCTTTCCAAATTTGGTCTGATTCAAAAAGTCACCATTTACAAGCAAATTAGAGGAGGGTTACCAGCCAAAACACCAAATGATGTAAGTCATTTGTAGCTGGTTCCCAGTTTTTTGTTCTTACATTAATGGATAGGACGATTCCTAGACATGATGTACTCATGGAGAAGCCCAGGGTTAATCCCACTAGGACAAGGGTGAGGATCAGGTGGCGTTGTATGGGCTGAGGGGAGGTCGCCCATCCATGATGCACAATGAAATTCTCAAGAACCTGTAGGATAAAATGGGATAAACTGGGCATAAGGTATAGATAAAAGTACAACTCATTGAGGCATATTCCCCTGTTTGAGTCTAAATGATGTGGGCATAATGAAAGAGGACATTTTTAGGGATACAATTCTGAGGGATAAAATGGGATAAACTGGGCTAAGGTACATCTTACTTAGTAGGGCAGTCCTACAAATCTGACATTATAAGTTGAAAGGCTTCTTTAAGGGCTATCAAGTAAAATCTGATTTCTGAGAGAGAAATCAAACAGCGGAAATCAGACTATGCAGAGAGAACACTATGCCTGAAGGCTACAAAGGGATTAAGTGGGATTAGTGGTGGGTAGGATTAAGGCATTTATAACTCACCTCTCTGCACACAAAGCACTCCAAAGGGTAGGTGCAAACGATTGTGACAGCAAACACGACCCTTCCCACATTGGCAAGATCATCGTGTAGCAGTAATTCTGCAGAACGTCACCTTTATAGAAAAGATTACCAAAACAATATCAATATCAAGTAATAAACCACA
This sequence comes from Pycnopodia helianthoides, assembly GCA_032158295.1. NCBI lineage: Eukaryota > Metazoa > Echinodermata > Asteroidea > Forcipulatida > Asteriidae > Pycnopodia > Pycnopodia helianthoides. The sequence goes on from CM063263.1 coordinate 4,296,233, forward strand.
AGGGACACTAACTGAAAATGTATAATCAATTTCCGGTGAACAATGACAGTTTGCCTAGAGCAGGAATTGAACCTGCAACCTCTGGATTTACGTGCCGGTGCTCGACCAACTGAGAACTTTCCAGCCCTGGCTTCGTGTTTTGACTCCTAGTTGAGTCTTTATAAAAGACTAAAACATAACCAAAAAGTATCTCAGAGAGTCCAAACACACCCAAATTTAGCTGCTTGAAATCGCCCATAAATAAAATTTTTTAAACATGTTTACTTTGGTATGATTTAAAATGCATTTGTACATATACAAAACATTAAAAAGAATGCTATAAACCAAACTAAATAATTTTATTAAAAATCTAATGCAAAAAAAAAATGGAAAGATGTTCATGTAAAGGAATTTCGATAAAAAATCTTTTGTCTCAGGCGTTTGTCAAAAAATAAAATATGGCATACGTACCTTGGGTGTAACCAGTAAAGGTGATGTATCCACCCAAGCCAACCAAGATGGAGAAAAAGGTTGCCATGAAGACGGCCGAGTGTGTGACCTTTGACCAGTTGTGTGTGTCCGGTGTCTCCAGTGAAGTGTAGACCAAGAACGAATTGTGGTGGCAGATATAGGCTGAGGGGGGGGGGGGGGGAGGGAGGATGATGAAGAACAAAGTAAATTGCATGTCAAACAACAACATCATTTCGGAGAGAGAACAAAACAAAAGTCTGATTGCCATCGTTTTGCTCGATAAGACTGCAAAATCATTCCATCTTAATGATGGGATTAATACTGAACTATTGTCATAAAATAGTGTGTTGTGGCCGAGTGGTCTAGCGCACTGGATTCGAGTTCTACTTTCGAGCCGATTTTCACGCAACTGTGTAAGCCAACTTCCGCAACATTTATTGCGTAAGTTGTGCACCACTAACGCAATCAGTCTTGCACAAGTGGACTTACGCAGTTGCGGGTGCTGGTGTTGCTGATCAGCAGAGTGTGGGTTCGAGTCCCTGTCTTCACACTTGTGTCCTGAAGCAAGACGCTTAACCGTTACTACTTCGTCCGTTCGATGGGACGTAAAGTCGTAGGTTCCGTGTGTTGTGTTGTTTTCCTTTGTGATAGCAATCGTGGACCTATTGTACCTTTTGTTATAAGTGTGTGAACACCCTCTGCATTCAGGGACCTCCTATTGTCCCTCTTTTGTTTGTATTATATATTTTTTGCAACAGCTACCATTGGTTTTTGTACACAACTCTCCAACCGGGGACCATCACCCAACTGGGGACCCCATTGTCCCTTTAGTTATAGGTTCCCGGTTTGCAACAAACACTCAGAAGGAAATAATAATAATAACTAGTTCTTATATAGCACTTTCCTGTAATCTTTCTCAGCTCCCTGGGGAGTATACAGCCCTGTGCTGCCGTGGCGCTCCGAAGGCTTTTTTATACGCAATATCAACCTCTACCCTTGCAGGTACCCATTTATACCCCTGGGTGAGGAGAAGCAATTATAGTCAAGCATCTTGCTCAAGGACACAAGTGTCATGACCAGGATTTGAACCCACACCCCAATGACTTAGCCACCAGAACTTGAATCCCATGCTCTAAACCGCTCGGCCAAGAAACAAAGAAATATATTTACCAAATGTAATAATCCCAATGGACTCCGTAAACTGGAAGTTGGCAAAATTCCACGCTCCATCTGTATGCGGACTGGCAAAACAACAAGTAAAAGTAAATTACAAATTAGTTTGATTGTTGTTTTTGGGTACTGCCACTGAAAATTGAGAAGAGGGCGCCCTCTTGTGGTCATTCAGTTTTAAGATTCCATCAAAATATACTTACATGTGTAGCGTTCCGACCCTGATGAACATTATTATGATGAGTACTACAAGCAGTACAATAGACACTATGGCCACCTGCACGAAACATAAGAATACATTTTCATATTTCTCACGATAAAATAACAAAACAATTGTTTTTCTTCAAGAAAAAATCGGCATGTCGGATATTTTTGAATTCCATAAGAAAAGAGCTATCCAATAGTATCCTACACTTGGTGTTTTCGTTCAAAATGAACAAAAACATAATTGGTCAAACAAAAATCTGAGCTTTTAAGAAATTTCTTTGGCATGGGAAGTGTACCTTAACAAGTTTGGAGACATTTCGATATAGCGAGACGGGAAGAGAAATCAGCACCGTGATGATGCTGATGATGAAATATCGATTCGCCAGAACGTGGTCCGCTGAAAAGTGAAAGCAATTGAAACAGTAATTTACCCACAATCCATTGCAGAGCTTTAACAAAAGGGTGGGGCACAGATTGGTAAATACTTGTATAAACTATTCTGAGAAAGGATTCCCACCAAAGTAACATGATTAGGAACAAATTTTTACCCCAAAACATATGAATCTGAGAAACGATTAACACCCATGAATCGTTTCTCAGATTTCTAAGGGTTGGTGTCCGTTCGTGGATGCTGCAGCCAGAGATGCGGTTGGTACCCGCTGTCACCACGCTGAACGTGGATGGATTAAACGCTCTTGTGAAATTACTGAGCAAGAATTTTGCTGTTTTCTCATTAAGTAGACACTGTGTTCAACTAAAACTTGTATCTTTCTTTATAAATTTGCCTATATATCAGCAATACGTTGACGAAAAAAAACGATCTACGACCCAACTTTTAAATCTAGAACTGCCACTGTCCAATGATTTACCACTGGGGGGCTATTCATTTCACTTACCGGTCAATAATCGCTCAAACACTTTCGTGACTGTTCGCCTATGATCACATTGTAGCCGATCATCGCTTCAAAGGAGACAAACAAATTTGATAGTTGAATTGTTATTTTACGCCAACAAAGCAGGCAATGAAGCCAGACAAATTCAATGAAAAGGGAGAACTTGAAAATTCCAGGCACTAGGAGGCAGCAGACCGTAGAGTAAATTTGGAAGGTTGCAAAACAAAAAACGTTAATAAAATGCCAACCCACAATTTTTTGTCTGTAACTCAAAGATTTGATGGTCATGGCTTTTATTGAATGTTGATAAATGGTCCAGGCTTTCAACCTGGAGCATTTAGGGTACACTAGCCCAAAAGTGAACCGCCATTTTTCCCAAGATGGGAGTCTGGCCAGTTTGCTTGTTCAGGGGTGTTTTCACTTTTGATGAGCATAGATCAAAATTTCTTCAGCTATTGAAAAGAAAAATGAAGTTTAGTTGTCCGCAAATATATTTGATATGATTTCAAGAGGCTGAGAGACTTTGAAATAATTGCAGAGTATTTTTTTTTTTACATTTAGCATTGGTTGCTATGGGAAGCTTATTTAGTGTGGTGCACCCATAGTTGTTTATGAACTTCTGAGCTTGCCCACATAACAGGAACCACAACCTCAGTGGGGCATTCACTTTAACCAACACTCCCTTAAAATCGACCCTTATGAGGGGGTCGAGTTCACAAGGAGCGTGGTGTGGGTTGATATCCAACTTCTACCAAGCAACGTCTTTCTTGTCTTGGCAGATCTGTGAAACTATGCCCAGTTTGTAGTCAAATTAAAACAAAGAACCTCAACTAATGGCACCGCTCTCTTACTGTGCCGTTGTTTTTGCCTCGCTGCCTTTTTTCCCTGGACAATTTTGCAATTTTCCTCAAACCAAAGAAAGTTCTTTGACAAAGGAAAACTGACAAGTTGTTTTTCAAGAGCGAAGTTCAGTCCTGAAGTACTCACCGACAAACGGATAGCAGAACTGGATGAAAGACAGAAAGTAGAAACCAGGTGTTCCTAGAGTGGCCTGAACGAGGCCCTGGTAGGAGCTGGTTCCAGTGAGCTCACCACCACGGATCAACAGAAGGAGTGAATAATCTGGGGTGGGGGGAGAAATGAGATTGATTTCATTAACTTAAACTAATATGGTTTTGAGGCATTACACGGTGAGGTATCAATGTATATTCGGTTTGCGGTAAACACCATGTGTATAATTATCTACTTTGCTGTGTAGATTTTGATCTTTAGAAAACTTGTCTTGCTATTTGTTCTACTTCCGCGGAGTAGAATTTCAGAATTCGGGAGACTTCTCAGATCTAAGAGCCATTGGGCACACATGTTGTTAAATCATTCTCAGCAACAACCTCTACCCGCGCACGTATTGACTTACTCCATCTCAGCCATGTGCAAACAATTTTGCGTGTTGCCTGTATTTTGTGCACTGTCCAGGGCATATGCCAAAGATTTTTTTAAACAGCATCATCTGTCAAAATCTGTTCAGAGAAAATATTCTTAAAAACAAAAATTGTTCATTTTGGCAAAAATCGGACTATGCAACAATAAATCAGAGAGAACAAAACCATGCAACTTTAAATCAGAGACAAACTTTGGCACTGTCCAACTTTGCGGTGTCCCGATTTTTTCCTAAATTTCTGTAAGTATGTCCTTTTATTTTTCCTACCTGTGACACCGGCTATTAACAGAATAAGCACAATTCCCAACGGTAGCCCAGACTTCTTCATGGCATACGGTAACCCTGCCAAAACAAAATATATAAATAAATTTAAAAATCAAATAGTTGCACAAAGCGATCAATGAAACCACCAAGCCCTAAGCAGGTTTCTCCAACAAAGATGTGTGCAATGTACAAACATTTGAATATAATACACTCAATGCAGTTTGGATTGATCTACTTTACATTCATGGTTAATATTCAATCAAGACCTTCCACAATGATCAAAGGTCGAAATGCAGGGAACTCTACATTAATAGTTTGTAAAACTGACCAACAAAATAATATATATTGTTAGTCTTCTCAGAACCAGCGCTAACTCTAACTCCCTTGAGTAATTTACTAGGTTCCTTCCTCACTCTAAACAAAATCCAACACCATTACGGCAGCTCAACACCCAAACTGTTGGACTCTGATTATGGTGGTGTGCCTGATCCCATGTAAAGCATGACCAGTTGTACTAGTGCAGTCCCCAGTCCGACATAACATAACAAAAACATGCGGTTGGATTTTGAAGGGGAGGGGAAGGGGATTAGATTTACGACAACGACACTTTAACAAGCAATATGTTATGACAAATGGGTTCCCGGGTGGTATGAATGCAGGACCTTCTCTCCGATGTTTATACAGAGTGGTTGGTGGCAGGTGTTTCAGTACACAGCAACCATCTAGAATCATTACACAATTCGTCAATAAATTACGCCGGGTTTTAGATCAATGAAAAACAAATTTAGACATTGCATTAAAAAATATGTACACCATTTTTTATGACGACTTAAAAATGACACAAATTCTTTTCTGGGTCATTACTAAAGTATGACTCTACATTTAAGTAAAGGCAAAAAAAAGGGGGGGGGTTTGTCAGGGATTTTGACAGCAATAGAAATAAGAATGGTGATTTTGGGGGTCTGCAATTCATTCCAATTTTTTTTTTTGACTTTTGACAGTATTTTAGATGGAAATATTGCTCTAATAATAATATTTATACAAGACAAATACATGTACATGTATTTATAAAACATACAATGCAGGAGCCTCTATACGCATTTCCCATGGCATAGCAAAATGCTACACAAAATATAGGCCTACCAGTTGCCACTCAGATTCCATCATTTGCTCTTCAATAGTTAACATTAGTGTGCAAAAAACTTGTTCCGTTTAGATATTTTGCTAAATTGTTGAACATAATTGTTCCCTTATAGCAATTTGGTCCTGGTATGATCTTCATCTAAGCGCTTTAGAGCTTGTTTTTTTCATGAATTTTGGCGCTATATAAATACTGTATTATTACTACTCATAACAAGTAAGCTTTCTGATTGATAATTTAGTTTCTTTTGTACAGCTACCACAAGTCATAAAACCCAACGCCTTCATGGTCATGGTTAGACCTTAGACCCTATCTGCCGATGTTTACTAAATCTAGTCACGCATGAAATGTTCTTACATGGGTCCTGCTGAGCCCCCTGCAATGGTGTGATCGAAACCATTATGCATGAAATAACAAACCTGTAAACATTTTGGGTAAAATCCAATGTGTGAGTCGGGAGAAAATAGTGAAAAACCATGCACAACTTTCAGCATGTCCTTAATTTTCTTTTTGTAACTGAAATCAGCTGTTGCATTTTTGTCAACAGTTTTCTCGAATATGACTTCATTTCAGGGGGTAATATTTCGGGGGTGGGGGGGGGGGGAATAGTTCTCGTGTGAACTTGATGATCAAACATCAAGTAATAAACCACAAGGGAAACTGACTTGATAACCAGTAAGCTTTCAGACTAAACTTAAACAGTGATGTTTTTTTTATCCTAACCAATCCTGTATAATACATTTAATCCCTATGGGAGTTTTGGAGAGAAAACCCATGCCCACCTCCACAAAACCAAATCCCCAATGATCCCTTTAAGAGCTAGATCCTCTTTTGTAAAACACTTTGTTCAACCGTTACACAGCCGCAGGAGTTGACGTCTGCCTTCCAGCTCGAATCCCGCAGTTGTTGTTCAATGGGATTCACAGTTAATATTGATTTCCTCTATTCTATTGGGTTCTCATTATTCACGACCATGGACAATATCGTTAGGTAATTACAACGTGTGCGAGTACACACAGGTATTAGGCTAAGAATAGAGCATGCAACATAACAACGACGTACATGTATTACTTCACATTATAATATGCCCTAACAATCAAATTTAGACTGGGGATTCCATATTTTGTCAATAAAATCATGGATTGTTTCATTTTTAATAAGTGTTACTCCCGTATAATTGTAATGTCACCCTGCAAAATTGTCTAGATTACACCCCCCACCACACACCCTGCCCTAACAGTAACTAAAAACAAACATTGGATTGCATATAATATGCCTAAACAATCAAATTTAGACTGGGGATTCCATAATTTGTCAATAAAATCAAATTGTTTCATTTTAATAAGTACTCGAGTGTAATGTAATGTCACCTGTCCAAATATTGTCCTCCCCCCCCCACCCTGCCTACACAGTACTATAAAACAAACATTGAATGCATAAATATGCCCTAAACAATCAAATTTAGATTGGGGATTCCATAATTTGTCAATAAAATCACGGATTGTTTCATTTTTCAATAAGTACTTGAGTGTAATGTAATGTCACCTGTCCAAATATGTCTGGACCCACCCCCCCTGCCCTACACAGTACCTATAAAACAAATATTGAATGCATACAGTATGCCCAAACAATCAAATTTAGATTGGGGATTCCATAATTTGTCAATAAAATCACGGATTGTTTCATTTTTTAATAAGTACTTGAGTGTAATGTAATGTCACCTGTCCAAATATGTCTGGACCCACCCCCCCTGCCCTACACAGTACCTATAAAACAAATATTGAATGCATACAGTATGCCCAAACAATCAAATTTAGATTGGGGATTCCATAATTTGTCAATAAAATCATGGATTGTTTCATTTTTTAATAAGTACTTGAGTGTAATGTAATGTCACCGGAACCTGAAAATATGTCTGAATTCCCCCCCCCCCTCTCCACCCTGCCCTACACAGTAACTATATAACAAATAATGGATGCATTTCGTTGGTGCACTGTCGCAGAAGATAATCACTCGGTGAAAATCTGGCTTTTCCATTCCACCTCAAGATTAGATTCTGCGACAATGCACTCAAACATGTAAGCATATCCAATACTTGAATATAATTAAACTCATTCAACAAATATAACTGGAACTAAGGTCTAGCCGATAATGAATTTCAGGTTTCAACATTTTCCGTTGGAACTGCTGAAACCAGTCGTAAGCATTAAAATATATGTTGATTCTATACAGTGTAAACACTGTTTTTTTAAAGATATCGTTAAATTAATCCGCAGACATACCAGCAGAATTCAAACTATTGGAAAATAAATTTCACGTTTCGAGAATTGTAAATGCGCAAATTGTTTTTCAAATAATGTAAATTTTTAATGAATTTTTATTCACCAATACTCTCCCGTATGTTTGCTGAAAACAAACAGAGCAATCATTGGTGCTAGAAACTAATGGTCATTAAATGAAGAATGATCAACCATAACAATCTTCTATTATTGTATTATTGAGCTGGTATCATTCAAGTTTATTTCACATGCTTTTCCATTGTTTTGTTTTTTTATTATTTACATCTAAATACTATGCAGTTAAATTTTAGTGCCATTTTTAGTATGGTAACTCAGGGCTCGTCTACTTCACTACTATTTTAAAAACAGCAGTTGTTTATGGATGTAAAATATTCTTAAATTTGTAAAATATCTAAAATATAAAGTTTCAGGAAAACCTTACAAAATTCTAGGTGGCCCCTGAGCCAGAAATTAGTTACCTAAAGTTTGTGGTGCAAAACAAAATATTTTCATTACTGTTATTAAAACTTCAAATCGACATTTATCATAGTGCGGCCATCTTGTTTTTCCCCTCAGATTCAAACCAATGTAAATCAAAATGAGGTTAAGAGGTTAAATAGTCAGGGCCAGAAAGAATGTTATGAGAATCGGTATTTACTTGTTATTTAACACGGGGAACATGACATTAAGCACTTTGGGCCGTGGCTGAATTGTGGCACGATGGGCCGTGGCTACCAACAACTTCACAATTACTGGGAACGCGTGCGTTAAGGCCGTAGAACGAGGTACGTGTGGAGTCTAGTTAGAGACAAAACTTTGTCGCTAAATAGACCAGCATGCATGGATTGTCAAGGCCGAGCGGTCTAGGGTGGTGGACACAAGTTCTGTAATTTACAGAATGTGGGTTCGAATCCTGGCCTGGTCAGTCGCAACATCCGTGTTCCTAAGCAAGGTACTTTATCATATTTGCCTCTCTCCACCCAGGTGTACACATGGGTACCAGTGGGAGCTGGGGAGTAACCTGCGATGGACTGGCATCCTGTCCAGGGGGAACAGAAATATTCTCAGTCGTTTTAATGTCAATGAAACTGGATATAAACACCGGCCTAATGAGCCATATTGGCTTGGGACAGACTTTACTTCTTCTTCTTTTTTTGAGACCAACATGCCCGTCATTCTACGGCTTACAGGCTTACGGGTAAGCTCCAAGTATTTGCAAAGTTGTTTATGGTCAGAAGGCCAAAGAGTCCTGTTCTCCAACTCTGCCGCTTCGGCCGACAACCATGCCCAAGTCGGACACAAATGGCAATCATTCTTTTTATTATAACATTGATGTTAAGTTTTTTACGGTACGGAAAACATTCATAACAGAGGTCTTACCACATAGTCCACTGATAAAAACTACTTGTTACAAATTACCAGTTTGTGCAAAAAAAAAGAATGCAAAAGAAAAAAGAAACTTTAAAACTGCATAAATATAATTGTTGTGGAAAACACTTAAAAACCAAACCTTTTGACTTCAGGATATAAATTTCAAAGTGACTCGCTCTAATATCAATACTAAGTTCTTACAGCACTTTATCTATGGGCGTCTAAAAGTTTATTCAAGAGACAGGTGCGCAGAGCTTTGTTTGAACTATGAGACCCATTTATTGGTAGCACCTTGTAAGGTTTACAATGTGATGTGGCGCAATTTGCAGCCGACCATGCCAAAAAAACACCAGGGCAAACCCCTTCTCTTAATGATAAGTGTACTTGGGTTCTTTTAATGTGCATTACACAACACAGACCTTGTTGTGTACATGTATGTATTCCACATCTCAGGCTGTTATTAGTCAGGGCATACTCTATGGTCAGGGGCACCATCACACCCAAACCACTATCACACACAACATTATAGGAACGTCGCGAACAGAAAATAGAAGGCTACATAGCCCCTCCACCCCCCACCCCTCCCCCCTTTACAACAAACCCATACATGTGCCTACTGCATAATCCCTGATCACAAGATCCCAGGATGCTTCTGTATTATCAATATACAAAAGCTAGAAAGTTACCCTAGCCCCATCCCCTTTCCCTCTTTTCAACAAACCCAGACATATATCTACATGTATCATCCCAGATCCCAGAATACAAGCGATAAACTACATGTAGAAGGATATCCCAGCCACCCCCCCCCTTTACCACAAACCCAGACGTACCTATTATCCCAGATCCCAGGATGCTACTCTACTTAATAGCAATATATGGAACCTAGAAAGTTACCCTAGCCCCATCCCCTTTCCCTTTTCATAACAAACTCAGACATATATATCTACATGTATCATCCCAGATCCCAGAATACAGGCGATAAACTACATGTAGAAGGATATCCCAGCCACCCCCCTCCCTTTTACCACAAAACCCAGACGTACCTATAATCCCAGATCCCAGAATGCTATTGGCGATATTGAAGCAGGCACCAGGGATGCCACTGCGGTCTTGCTCCTTGGATTCATCATCGAGGGCTGCCTCTGCCCCTTTCTCAACCAGCTGCGCCGTGTCATGGGTCGCCATCGGCATCATCTAAAAATCATCAAATCAAAAAACATCCCTTCATTAAGAATTTCAAGGAACATTGCATCGTTGGATTTAGACAGGTATACACTTCCATCTCAGGATTCTCACTAGGATTATCAAAACTGTGGGGCAATCTGGACCAAAAATTTTGAAGTTTGTCCTCAGCACGCTGAATTGAAATGAGGTACTAAATAGAACCTATATGGGTTTTGAGGCATTGCATGGTGAGGTATCAATATATATTCGGTTTGCGGTAACACCATGTGTATAAATATCTACTTTGCTGTGTAGATTTATTCTTTAGAGAACTTGTCTTGCTATTTATTCTACTACCGCGAAGTAGGTTTTCGGAATTCGGGAGACTTCTCAGTTCTGAAAAGAATAGAACCTTTCACAGTAATATGGCCAACGCTTCACCAGAGTCTTCCTCAAAGTTTAGCATTGTAACAGAAGCAGTCAGGTGGAAAAGGGGTGAATAGAAAGGAGCAGAGTGCAGTCAGAAGAAAGCCAGGAAAGGGTATAGAAAAGCAAATAGAAAAGAGACAAAGGAGGGCGGGGGGAAGTACAACAAAATTGGCTGGTGTCTAGAATTCATTTAAGCCTCTCGTAATGAGAAATCAGCAAAAGTGACGCCATTAGTGTGGAGTGCCATTGCCACCATGCTCCTAAACCCTTTTCCTACTACAGAGCAAATTCCAAGGTAATAAAACCCCAGGTTTGTTTCACACTCGATGCAATTTTCCTGGGGAAACATACCCACTCAGTATGCTAACCCTGGGGTTGTCTGGCTTAACCCTACTCCAAAGCAGGGGTAGCTATTTCCTGGGAAATGGCTTTTTTTTCCAGGAGTTTGCCAGGGTCAACAATTCAAATGTGAAAAGGTCATCCAAGTTTTCCCAGGAAATACTTGCAGTGTGAAAGGGGCTTTAGGCCTGGAATTACACGGAGGCCATGGCGTTGTAGCCCCTTCAAAACCTCTCATAGACTTGAAGATTTTCCCATGGAAGTGCCCTTTGCAAAATGAAAATGGCCTTCCCCTGTCTAAGGTGAAATTCCAGGCCTGGGCTTTAGTCGATGCCTTGTTATTTAGTGCCCCTTGAAAACGTTCCGGTAGAAATTGTACCCTTTGCCACTTGGCTAAAAAAAAGTCTTGTCCGAAGAATCAGGCAGCATGTCACTTGAAGACCAGCTCAAAAAAATGGCAACAAGTGATCTTTGCTGAAATTCTTTTTAAAATGTTTACAATGAATGAGTAAATTGAGTTCACTTAAAGGAACATTACAGAACAAATATACTTTTTGATCACAGATTTACATAAAACTTACACAGTCTAATGATGATGATAGTAGAAAACATCCCTTGAATTATTTCTGTCTGAAATGCCATATTTGATGAGAAATGAATAAACTAATTTTCCGATTGGAGTTTATCGCTCAGTGAGCGTTTTATTAATTTGTTGAATCTATATGATTTCCGTGCAAATGTGTAATCGGTTTTTCACTATTTTCTCCTGACCCAGATGGCCGATCGATCTCAAACTTCTACAGGTTTGTCAGTTTATGGTGGATTACATAAAGTGCTTACACTGCCAGCAACTGTTTTGTTAGCAAAAACCAATTCTGTAATGTTCCTTTAAGATTAAACAGATTTTAATTGTGTGAAAAACAATCTTTTTGAATACCCTTCTCCGGTGCTTTTCAGAAGTATCCACAAAAAGCCCTATTACATCATCACTCATGTTACGTCATTTGTGGGAGCTCCGTTTTGTAAAGGCCTTTGTTGCAACATGCAGGTATAAGCAACATCCCACGAATGACGGCAGAAGTGTAGCTAGTTTTTCAAAACATTGATGTTGGGGCCTAATTTTTCGATTGATTAAGTACAAAGTGTAAAAATATCAAAATTACATTTTAATGATAAAAAAAACAAACAAACAAACAAGTTTAAATAGCACTCCTGTTTTATGTTTCACCTCAGTGGCTGTTTAAAAAATTACAATAATACATTAGATTAAAAAAACTAACAATCCATCACATGAACACTGTAAATTAATGTCAGATTAAATTTCTGACGGAATTGTACTCGTAATTTGACACGTAAGTCTTTAACAAAAAAAACACCCGCCAACCAATTGATATACTTGGCGGATGGTTTCGTTTCACATGTCATTTTCTTTTTTTAATTATAATGGATTACCCTATAAATAAGTGTTCATTGTGAGTTGGTGAGCATTAAAATCCTGCACTGCAACCAACCGCAAACCCTCACGCAATGTCTGCCCATATGGTGTATACATGTCTAATACACAACCAATCAATATGATAATTTGATTTCATTCGTCGGATCATCCTGTACCGACTGGCGGGGGTGGGTGGTGGGGGGGGGGGGGTGACACACGACACTGTCATGCAAGCACCGTCCTCACTCTATTCAGGAGAATTTCCTCCCACGTAGCTTAAGCTAATCAAAAATAGACACATTGAATAATCGAGTGGTTTTAATGTTATGTGTGGCCGATGATGCTACGCACTGGTGACAAGAAAAAATGGAGATGTTGACCAGTGTGTTGACTGTAACGATAACTCAGCAGGCCTGATACTTCACGGAGGCAACGAGGGCAACTGCCTCCACGCACCTGGTCAGTCACTGCCCCCTTTCCAGTAGAAGGTGCCCCCTTTCCAGTAGAAATCTAAAATTCCCTCATACTTGAAACATGCCCTGCACCAAGGAAGAAATGTCGTGCCTTTTTACAAGGCACAAAGTTTCATGCCTGTTTCACTTGAAATTCAAGAAAGTCAACACTAAACTCCAAGTTTTGTAGTTCGGAAATTTTACTGCATCAGCAATATGTTTTTTACAAGACCAAATATTGACCTCTCTCTTTTAATATTTGCTGAATTTTTAAAAAGATTTTTGGACTTGAAAGATCCAAGGCATAATTAAGTAAATCTTAAAAAGGACATGTATGTGCTACTTGGAAGGCACTTTTAAAATCACAAGTACGCATAATTTAAAGAGTATGTGTTTGAAAAAGCATTAGACTACAGCATTGGGTTGTGATGTTACTAAAATAAGTTGACTCTGGCCTGTGTTCCAGTGGGTAATTGTAGCCCTTAAGATTTCTTTTTCTTAAAATGTACCGATCATAGATTGGTAAATACTCAAAAAATTAATTACCATAAAAATTTACTCGGTGAGAGGCACTGCAGCTGTTGATAGTATAAACTATTTAGAGAAAGGATTCCCTTTGAAGTAATATGATTTGGAAATTGTTTTCACCCCAAAACATGAATCTGAGACATGATTCATGCACGAATCATTTCTCAGGTTTCTGAGGGTTGATGTCCGTTCGCAAAAGCTGAAGCCAGAGATGCAGTTGGTACCCGCTGTCACCTCGCTAAAGGTGGATGGATTCGTTCAACGTTCTTGTGAAAATACTGTGACAGTTTTTTCTTGGGTTTTGTTTCAGCAAGTTTACACTGTATTCAGCTGAAACTTTCACGGGCGACTTTTATTGTATTCTTCTTGATAATTCTGCATAAAAATCAGCCTTACATGTACGTTGACAATCAACCGATCTATGACACTACCTTTAAATGGCTTTGGCTTCATGTGCTGGTCGCCTACGCTAACAAATTTACGGAGCATTTGTGTAGGATCACAGAATATTTTAATGTGAAAGCAGGTATAGTAATGATCTGATTTAATGAATTTATTCCAGTTGCATGCATGTATTTGACAATTGACATTGACAATGTGCTAGACGCTCAATACAGAAAAATTAATTTTGTCAGGATATCTTCAATTATTTGCCAAAAATTATCATTTCATAATTGGCCAAATTTGGACTTGATGTTTTTAACACCCAAAATGTTGAGCTATGTGTACTTTAAAAAAAAACATCTCTGCAGTGAAAAAAATGTTTTAAAAAGATTATCCCCGCCACTCCTAGACAGGTCTTGTGCATATGACGTCAATACAAAAAGAAAATCAACACTATCGGTTGAAATCATATGCACAAACTAACAACAAATATAGCCTTTTGTTTTTGCTGCTCAAACATTCTGCAAGATGACGTCACCCTTTGACAAGCTGCTCCAGTCGATATCGTCTTACAAAATGTAAAGAACAGGGGCTTGACTTTTTTTAGTATTTTCTTTTGCCCTCCAGTCTAATGATGCTAGCCAAGGTGGCAATCTGCATATCTTTTGAGAAACCCGATTTTTGATTTTTTGGGGGGGCTTGCATCTTTGTCTTACATTTTACAAAATTAGTAAAATTTACAAATTTTTTCAATGAGCCATTTCCTTAAGATTATAAGCTAGTTTTCAATTAAAACTTAAAGCGAATGTACGTCAGGCCTGGCATTTCATCTTTGAGTGGCAAGGCCATATTCATTTAGAAAAGGCCACTTCCATTGGGAAAATCTCAAAGTCTGTTGGAAACATTTGAACATGAAGGGGCACCAAGGCCAAGACCAGGGCAACAGAGGCCATGGCCTCCATGCATTTACAGGTCTGCTATGTCTTTTTCTCCAAAATGGCTGAAACTGAACCCTTCATAGACATCAACACTAATTAAAATGAAAGTTTATAATCAAATTAAAATGAGTAAATCCGCATGTGTCCAGCATTTAGCCCGGCTGCACGTCGGGCCAAGTCCTGCCACATTTACATAAATTGGTAAAATTTACAACAACAAAATTACCACCATCTGCATTAGAAAATAAATTATGGTCGATTACAAAATGTGTGAAATTTGGCAAAATACCTGCTAGCATAGTGCGTGTGAAAATTCTGCATTAGCTTTACCGATGGTGTGATAGTCTTGGAAGATGGTGTGGTAGTCTTGGAAGATGGTGTGATAGTCTTGGAAGATGGTGTGGTAGTCTTGGAAGATGGTGTGGTAGTCTTGGAAGATGGTGTGGTAGTCTTGGAAGATGGTGTGGTAGTCTTGGAAGATGGTGTGATAGTCTTGGAAGATGGTGTGGTAGTCTTGGAAGATGGTGTGGTAGTCTTGGAAGATGGTGTGATAGTCTTGGAAGATGGTGTGGTAGTCTTGGAAGATGGTGTGATAGTCTTGGAAGATAGTGTGGTAGTCTTGGAAGATGGTGTGGTAGTCTTGGAAGATGGTGTGATAGTCTTGGAAGATGGTGTGGTAGTCTTGGAAGATGGTGTGGTAGTCTTGGAAGATGGTGTGGTAGTCTTGGAAGATGGTGTGGTAGTCTTGGAAGATGGTGTGGTAGTCTTGGAAGATGGTGTGATAGTCTTGGAAGATGGTGAGGTAGTCTTGGAAGATGGTGCATGGTAGTCTTGGAAGATGTGTGAAAACTTCATAGAATGTGTGAAAGTTTTAAAAGAAGATGGGAACACTTTATGAAGTGTTATTTTTTTTCCTGACATGTGAAACTTTTGGAGAATGTGTTTAAAAAAAAATAAACATGTGAGAGTCTCACACAATGTCTACAACTTTTTCAATATTATTGAAAGTTTTACTGAGTATGTGAAATTTTTCTGACCTGTGAAAGGTAAATTGTTTATTTCATTTCATTTTATTAACATCACATTAAAGGCACAGTACACAGTTGGTAATGGCTCTGAAAATTAATGGCAATAAAAACTTATATGTAAGATGCACAGCAACGTTGGATATAATGCATTTTGAGAAGCATTTCACTTCGAAGTACTGCAATTATGGAAAAAGATATCACTTTTTGTCCCCCAAAAATTGAATGTGAGACAGAAACACTTCTCAGCTTGTGTATTCCTATAAGGATTTATTCTTCATGCACGGACAAAACCGCCCCAGGTTTTTGGCTATATCTCAAAAACGCTAACACCTTTTGATATGAAACTTTCACAGGTTAGTTCTATAGTATAATATCTACAATTATATAGCTTTGAAACAAACATGAACAAACAGTAGGCTCCAATTACCAATTGTGGACGATGCCTTTAACATCACATGTGATTAACAATCAATAATAAGCAATAAATATTAAGTAGAATTTTTTTAAACGAAGAACAAAATTACAACCGGAATGGGTATGTGATTTAATATCAATAATTACAGCACAATACCTAAAAAGTGTCAAAATTCATGTATTATGTAGCAAATTTTTAAAATGAGGACTTTTTTTTTTTTTTTTAATGAGTATCTCTGACCTGGAGCTTGGAAATTTTGGTTGAACTACGACAACATCTGCCATGATTCTGCCATGATTCGACAACCCTGATGGAGGGATGAGATCATTGTTATAATCTGATTATAACGGACAACCCCTCCACATACCAATGGCAGTGATCCACACTCTGCAGGGCTCCAGTTTAACAATAGACCGCCTGCCCGAGGCCAGTGATTTTAACCTTGGGCCAGTAAACTCATGAAATGACAAGTCCAGCCGGTCTTGTGTTTTGTTATTCAATTGAATAATACTCACAGTGTGATATCTTTAACACAAATGAGATGAATCTTCTCTTATAGATATCAACAATTTACATGTTAAAGAAACATTACAGAATTGGTAAGAAAAAAACTTGTAAAATATACTTTTTGATCACAGATTTACATAAAACTTACACGGTCTAATGATGATGATAGAAGAAAACATCCCATGAAATATTTCTGTCTGAAATGCCATATTTGATGAGAAATGAATAAACTAATTTTCCGATCTGTGTTTATCGCTCAGTGAGTGTTTTATTATTCGTTGAATGAATCTATATGATTTCATGCCAATCTGTAATCGGTTTTTCACTATTTTCTCATGGCCAATCGATCTCAAACTTCTACAGGTTTGTCAGTTTATGTATATGGTGGATTACATTAAGTGCTTACACTGCCAGCAACTGTTTTGTTAGCAAAAAACAATTCTGTAATGTTCCTTTTTGACTGTGTAGAAAGCTCTTTCTCATGAAGATTCTGGTCTTGTGAAATCAATTCTGGTTCGGAAAACATTTTGAGCTCCAAGCCCTGCGGTCTTGTGGAATTTCACCCTAAATTTGAGCCCTGCTCTGGTTAGATAGAGAGTCCAAATTCACACATTTGTAAAGCATCAGTACTGAAGAAAAGCATGAACAACCCAAGATTGTACTGCAAGCGCTCTATTGAATTCCTTCAATATCATCGCTTTGGTGTTTTGTTTTGTTTTTTTGTCAAACCAGAATCATCATCATCATCAAACATTTATTTAAATTGCTGTCCTTACATTTTCACATTTCAAAGTAGAGTTTGTCAATGCATTAGGTTCAAATTATAAGTTATACACATAATACATAATAAATTAAGGATGAGTCAATTTTGATAATTCACAATAATTTATATTGCTCAGTAATACATGATAGTTATAAATAAGCAGTAAGTAGGACAACAATTAGGTTTAGGTGAAGCCAGGGCTTTTGTGCCTTTAAAACCTATTGACAGACAATTAACAGGAAATACTACATAATATAAAAACATGTACAACATTACAACAGACTAGACAGACAAAACGACAAAGGCTAATGTAAGAAGGTGAGTTTGTTGAACCATAGAGCAAGGATGAACACTAGGTCAAAACTTACGAATACGCATTAAGAAGTTGTTTTTTCAATTTTCTTGTGAAGGCAGGTAGAGTGATTGAAGTTTTAATTGAGTAACTCAGACCATTCCAAAACATAGTGCCACGTTGAACTAGACTATTTTGGTACAATGCTGTTCTCTGGCGGGAAACGAACAGATTTTTTTTTGCAGTACTACGAGTATAGTATGAATGGATGTTTGAATGACTAAGTACATCAGCATATAGTGTAGTTCTATCATATCCTATTCTGTAATGTGTTTCATGTAATGCAAGTGTGTGAAGTGGAGTGTGAGCACCTAGGTTTCACATTCTATTTCTAGAATTTAACAAAGGCAAAGCTAACAAACAATATTACTTTGTACGATTGATAGGACAAGAATCGGTTGCTGACAAATGCAGTGCAATTCAACCACCATGCAATGTGAATCTCATTCACCCAGTGCATGATAATGCGGCAATGGTTGTGCTGATACGTACACATTCACAATGGAGGAGGCACTGACGTTACAAGGCCCTGTGCGCTGTAAACCACTCGCATCAGCCACTCTAATTAGATGCACAGGGAGACGGACGAAGCCTACGGGACGACAGGCTGTGAGAATTAGTTGCAACTGAATCCACTTAGATATCACACTTACTATAGCCATCGAGGGGATTTGTGAAGTCTTACCTTAGAGGATTTGGGCAGTACGGTTTATTAAATAAATGTCCCCTGTTCATTTTTTGTGGTGTTTTTATTCTCTAAGATATTAACGGTTCAATCTCAAGTTCTTATTTTGAGAAAAGGGCTTTACTTACCGTTTTTTGGGCGATTTTTATAGTAACTTTTGACCTGACTTAAAGAGATATCCTGATTCCATTTTGTGTGTTTGTTTTACAAGCTTGATACTACACGTGGGTTACACGTAATAATAATGCTTGGCATTTGCTGCAAATTTTGTAAACTTTGCTTTGTTTTGCTTATTTAAAATTCCTTCCCAGCAATATCAATTTAAGTGTGACACTCTGTAGTGTTACTCAGACATGGTGGGTAGTTTGTTGTGAAAGTGACCGAACTTGATACATGTATGCAATGAACAGAGCTACATATGTAACACTTACAGGCACTTTGTATTGTTCTATTGTCTGGCTTCATAAGACCTTGAACGACTTTTACACCTACAGCTGATCAAAAGATTTTGATTGGTATGTTTTGGGGAAACTTCTTTTCGTGACTTTGGTTAACTGAACATGCTCATTGTTGCATGTTCATTGCATGTTCATTGCATGCTCATTGCATGCTCATTGTTATCCCATTTCCAAAGGGAATATAACTGCAGATAAAAGACCTGTTTACATCCCACAAGGTTGCTACCTGTGCACTCCAAGTTTTATGAGCGCTATTGTCGTACAACAATGAGAAATGGCCAGAAATGGTTTCAAACATATTTACAACTAATTTCCATAGACTTTCATTATTAAACTTCTTCTTAAAAGTCGGTCATACTTTTTGGGTCGGTTGACCTTTTTTATACAAAAAATATGTAAATTGCCTGATTGAAAAGTTAAAAGGGCACATGCCTTCAAATCTTGTAAAACTTTGCTGTTAGGAATTGCTCCTTTCCTTTTTAAGAGTTGTTTATAAATGCACTAAAACATATACAGTCCATCATTTTGTGGAGTCAAAAAGTTGGTCCTACAAAAAGGCGGACCGTGTTCTGCCATGAAATTACACTAAAAACAACTTGAATCATTACGTTCTACTTTTTAAAATATCTGTCCAGCCATATGCATTCCATACAAAATGCTACAGCCCAAAACACCCAATCTGTTAAATGCCAGCTCTACCTTCTGAGGACCTCTCAAAATTCTGTCCAAGTGGTACTGCTGGCTTGTCCAGTAGCTTCCCAAAGCTACCACTGCCTGCTTCGAATGTTCCTATGATTTCAAACTCCAGTCTCCAGTAATTCTTTATGGACCAGTGAAAAAGACTTGGCTAACTGGTCCCGCTGGCTTGTCACTAATAAGGACCGACCCGGTATATATCAATATCATTGACAATCACTTCTTTTATAGCTCCTTTAATCTTGATTACAACTCTTGTTCCAAAAAGTAATATTTTCCTCTTTACTCTATTGTTATTTTCAATCCCAGGCCTGGAATTTCATCTTGGAGAGGGCAAGGCCATTTTCATTTTGTAGAGGGCACTTCCATTGGAAACTCTTCAAGTATGGGAACTTTTGAAGGGGCACCAAGGCCAAGACCAGGGCAAAGCAGGCCATGGCCTCCATTGCCTTCGTGTAATTCCAGGCCTGCAATCCAGATCAAAACATTGTCTTCTAGATAAGTTCACACACCTGGGAACACGTGCAATTTCTTATTCAAGCTGTAGTTTTGTCCATGTTCACCAACAACACCTAAGCTAATATGATGGTTTGAAAGAGAAAGATTGGATCTTTCCAATGATGGTAAAATAAAAGAAGGTTGCTAGGTAGGTATGCAGTCCCTTCAAAACGGAGTGGCAAGAACCAAACTGCAAACCACCTACGGAGCGCCATATTATGGTGTTTTAAAAAAGTGTTTGAGTTTAAAAAAATCACGCTGATGAAACACAGACCCAGAACTTGATTTCTTGATAATAGGAAACGGAATTCAATAAGCACTTAGACATTTTTATTAATTTTTGGGGCCAGAAAACAATATCTTCAAGGTTAATAAGCGTTTGTAAAACTAGCCTTTGAAAAATTAAGCTTTCTGTTGTGTAAGAATGTCTGCTTCACACAATATTTAAACACCTTGTTTCCAGGGGTCATAGCTCCCTAGCAGTCCATCGAGCGATTCAGAAAGTCAAGGCTCGTTCTAGGGAGTCTGCACTCTCCAAAGGACCCAAGCAACAACGGAGTTCCAAGGGGAAAGTTCCCTTTGTTGTCACTTTTCACCCCTCACTTCCTCCCATTCGTAAAATAACCAGTTCCAACCATCATATCCTTCACACATCAGATCGGCTTCAGCGTGCTGTACAGGAAGAACCCATAGTTGCCTTCCGACGCCCACCCAGTCTCAGGGATCTCATCGTCCGGGCAGAAGTCCCCCCCATTAATGATGATGTTAATCCCCCTTTGCCACAGGGTACTTTTAGGTGTTCCAACACATCAAAATGCATCGTTTGTAGACAACACATCAGGGAATCTGACTCCTTTACCAGCCATACAGGTGGTACCACCCATAAGACAAGGGGTCATGTCACCTGCACCACAACTAATCTAATCTATCTAATATCTTGCAGAGTTTGTGGTGTTCAATACATAGGTGAAACAAGAACTACAATGAAGAGGCGTTTCTACGGCCACAGATCAACAGTCAACACCCACAAACTGGATACACCTGTAGGACACCACTTCAATCTTCCTAACCACTCCATTTTTGACATGAATTTACAGGGCATTGAGGCACTAGGTAACTCCAGAGAGACTGTTCGTCTGAGTAGGGAGAAATTGTGGATAAGGCGCATAAAGACCATTCAACCCCATGGTTTGAACATCCAAGAAGGAAATGACTAATAACCCTTTGTCTTTGCCCTCTCCCTTTTCCCCCACAGATATCCATATTTTTAGTCTGCCCTATTAACTAATTATTTACTTTTCTTCCAACCTTCCATTTTGTCCTTTGTGTTTCCAACTTCTTTGTGGTCTAGCCATCCCCTTCCCTCCAACCCCCCCCCCTTTGTCTTCATAATCCTTGCTTACCCCTGCTTTTTCTGAATGCTTCTTGCTTTTCTCTCTCCACTCTCTCTATTCATGTTTTTCCACTTGACTGCTTTTGTCCCCCTTGTATGCATGTATGTGTGTTGTCTTGTCATTTAGCCTTCGAGAAAGACTCTGCTAGGGTCGAAACGTCAGGCCACTAACTAATTTTTTGCAATATTTAATCAACTGATAAAGTCATAGGCCTATCTCTACATTAGAAAAAGATGCCAAACCTGACCACCACCCATTGTGCCAAAAAATAGTTGCATCTTATTCTAATTAAAAAAAGACAATTATACAAAATATAAATAGTGGTTACACTTACAGGCTTGAGAATAAATAAATAAATCAAATAATTAAATACAAACAAAGCCAAAAAACGATACATGGGGGGGACACAACAACATGGAAATTGAGGTGGCAGGTACAGACTTCCCATAGAAATTAAAGCAATGTTTGCGATTATTGAAGCATGGAGGCAAATTATTGAAGCCACACAATATATTAATAATAGTTTTACTAGTATTATAGGTGAACTGATAATTAACAAAGCAAATTTTAAAGCCAAGTGAGGAAAATATGTGTTAAACAAGTAAACAAAATACTTTTATTAGTTGAATATTACTAGGATAGTAGTATTAGTAAAGAAAGAGGACATGCATATAGTCACCCACCTGGTTACTACAAAAGCTAGCAATGCATTTTTAAGCAATAAGATTGTTTTTTCGTTCTTTTTTCTTTACTTGACCTCACCTCATTGCTGGCTATGTGAGTCTTCTCGGTCGGACTTTCCGCCATGATGATGATGATGTCTGATGATGAAGCGATCACCTCCTTCTTGAAGAAACGCAACAAGAACAGGTAAAATCTAAAAAGACAACTGCTCGACTGCCAATTCCCTAAATAGTTCTCTCCTGCAAACCCAAACGAGATGATCTGAAATGCGGCACAAAAATATGTCCAACCAAAGGGCCGGGTAGACAGCAGCAACGGGAGATGGTGGTGTCATTCGACCGTGACGAGGAGGAAGATCACGGCGCACGTCAAGGCAACTCATGAACTGTCAACCCGTAAAAGACGGTGGTCAAAGAGAGAGAGAGATGCACACACTGCGGTCGTCGATTTTGCATTCACCATTTGATCTCGATTTGGTTAAGCCTGAATGCAGTGTATTTGACGAGGGCGACTGACATAAATTATGACAAATGGAGAACAGGTCAGTCTGCCGATCGCTCCTACATTCGGAATGTTATCAACGACGACCACACACCACGACGTCAAACACCGTGCGACGAGAGGAGAGAGCGCTGATAAAATTCAACCGGGTTTTACGATTTTTTTATTCTCCGGACTGATGCGAAACCACCAAGAGAGGGCTCACTTTCAATCTTAATTCCATCTATTTCTTCAAAAAACGTATACACACAACCATTTTAAAATAAACCAAAAAAGAAAAGGCCTATGGTGGTATGGCACTCGAGCTTTTTATATGGAATCATAGGCGTACGACCCGGGTGCAGGGGGAAACAACCCTCCCAAATTGCGGGCAAAACATTGGAGAAAATTAGGGCTCAGCAAGAAGAGGATGATGACAGAAATGTGTATTTTGTATTTTTATGTAGACTACGTAAATATTTGGGGCAGATCAACCCCTCTACTCCTGCACCAACAAAGAGTTCACACACGCCCATGGAACTAAATTACATTTCTAATAAAAGAATTGACGTTTAAAGGGGCGCTCACATTATTACTTTACTTATTATAGTATTGTTGCAACTTGGATCAAATGGACTCCTATATAGAACTAAACCCCGATGGGGGGAACTCGGGCCGTGTCCGAGTTGATAATAGCTGCAGCTGCGGCTACGGCTAGATTTCCGCGTCATCACCATTAGCAACACCCTTGTCAACAGTCGTAGACGTAGCTGTAGCCGGCAATTCAGATAAGGCCTGATAGAACATTTTATGCCATTTTAACGTAAGATTAGAGACTTGTACTTTTGTCTCCCACTTTCATAGGGACTGCTTTTATTCGAAAATGAATAAATCACAAAACTGAATGAGACTTTGGATCTCCTCTTTAAGTTAAGTTCAAAAGTATTTTTTCAAAGACCAGTATCCTCACCTGGCGTAGGCCCCTATTACACCATTATGCACCAAATAACAAACCTGTGAAAATCTTGGCTCAATTGGTCATCAAAGTTGCAGGAAAAAAAATATTTCAGAAAAACAACAACTTTTTAACAATTTTTGTTGCATTGTGTGGGATGCCTGAGAAAGGCTTCATCCCTAAAGGCTGGCTTTCTCAGAGACGCAAATTTTTTGATGAACAATTAGATACCTCGTTCTCTACAACCACATTACTTCAAAGAGAGTGGTTTCTTAATTTGATTTTATAATATCAACAGCTCTTAAGCGCTCTTTATCAAAGTATTTACGGTCACATACCCTGCCTTTAAAGAAACATTACAGAATTGGTAAGAAAAAAAATTGTAAAATATACTTTTGATCACAGATTTACATAAAACTTCTACGGTCTAATGATGATGATAGTAGAAAACATCCCTTGAAATATTTCGGTCTGAAATGCCATTGTTTGATGAGAAATGAATAAACTAATTTTCCGATTGGAGTCTATAGTCTATCAGCTCAGTGAGCGTTTTTCTTTCATTTGTTGAATCTATATGATTTCATGCAAATGTGTAATCGGTTTTTCACTATTTTCTCGTGACCCAGATGGCCGATTGATCTCAAACTTCTACAGGTTTAGTTTATGTGGTGGATTACACTTCCAGCAACTGTTTTGTTAGCAAAAACCTTGAAGAAGCTCTCCGAACGATGATCTACTTATCGAATAGCACGGTCTAGACGCAATGAATTGCAAGAAGTAGGCCTAGGCCAAAGTTAATAATCGAGATTTCCTTTAAAAAAAAATTGCATTGATCAAGAAGTACCGAAAGTAAATCGAGTAAAATTGAAATACAGTAATAACAAGATGTAAAACAAAAAGTACAGTAAAAAACGATAAAAAAAACCCAACACTCTGTAAAAACTAAACCAAAACCAAACAGAATGCCAAAGTAAGCTTGCAGATGATTAAAATAAAAAAACAGCGAAACAAAACAGAGTCAATCGAAACAGAGTGGAGTCCATAACAGTAATATTCGTTCAAAAGCAGGGGGAATTAGCACTGTTTTCCACCATTATTTTTGGTAGGCGAATTCGAACAAAGCTAACAGTACACCTCGCCAGAGAGTTTGCCGAATTTTGCAAACGTGTGCAAATAATATATTGAAAACGTACGCGTAGTTTGGCAACTAATTGCATTGTTTGCCTATTTTTGTGGACCGCACCCCAGGATTTGCAGGGCCTGCTGATCCAGCATCACAGTCCCGTTGTCTTCCTTGCAAGATGGTCAATACCGCCCTCTATTTGAATTATGCTGCGCGGGGGATCGGAAAGGGGGGGCGTGCGTAGGGAGGGGTCATGAACAACCATTCCAGGGAAGGGGTGTCTTACTGTCTTTTATTACGGAGCTATACTTTTATACACAAAGGGCGCATTAAAATGACCACTGTTGATGAAGAATGGACGTGTCTGGAAGCCTGCATCCATATAGGCCTAGGACAAGAAAGGGCCGGTGTCATGACAAAAACTGTCCGCTGACAAAAAGTGTCCGCTGAGCATGCGCAGTAGACCCCGGACACTATTTGGCATGTATTACGTGACAATAAATAGTGTCCGCCCAACAAACAGTGTCCGGGCGCGCGCCATGCTGCTGCACGTTTGCATGCACATGGACAGTATTTGGCAGATTACGGACAGTATTTGGCAGAGATTACGGTCAGTTTGGGGGCATTTTGAGGCTGTAGAGGGGAGGTAGGAATATATCAAGCAGACGAACACTTAATCTCAAAAGTATGTCAAGATTAGTATTTTACTTAAGTAAAAAGAGTGCAGGTTTAAAAAGTACGAATAATTGTGAAAGGGCTAAATGTTACGAATTATTAATAATCAAATACAACCAAGAAAGCGTTCAAGTAAATACAAGTCAAGTTAAAAAAAATTGACGAACACTTAATCTCAAAAGTATGTCAAGATTAGTATTTTACTTAAGTAATTAAAAAGTGCAGGTTAAAAAGTACGAATGGTGACAGTGCTAAATGATAAATAATACGAATATTTATAATCAAATACAAGCAGGAAAGCGTTACAAAAATGTAAAACTAAAAGGTTAAAAATGATCTTATCTGGATACGCGGACCGCGGACACTATTTAGCAAGCTTCCGTAAACAATGTGACGTCATAGACGCATGACCAATCAGAACGCAATATGCTAATGAGCGGACACTTTTTGTCAGCGGACAGTTTTTGTCATGACACCGGAGAGAAAGTAGGGGAGGGGATGGAGAACAGTTCTTTGTAATTAAATGCGCTAACTTGCTAACCTCCATGCCCAGTACAAGGCGCTTCATTTATATGTATTGTTATCTAATGCCAATCATTTAGGAACATTTGCCGAACGAATTAATAACACACTACACAGCACAACAGCAACACCATCCTACCTCCATGGTAACACAGTCAGTCATATTATAACTGCACGGAATAAACCACCGCACCACCACACGGCATCAAAATCAAAATTATGACAACACCAGAAATAAACTGGGGAATTGTCCCTAACTGGATGTTTACCAAATCAGCTTTTTACAGAAAGCCGCTCCTTCCTCCATAATCAGTCCCTGATCAATCCCC
Organism: Pycnopodia helianthoides; assembly: GCA_032158295.1. Classification (NCBI taxonomy): domain Eukaryota; kingdom Metazoa; phylum Echinodermata; class Asteroidea; order Forcipulatida; family Asteriidae; genus Pycnopodia; species Pycnopodia helianthoides. The sequence goes on from CM063263.1 coordinate 4,322,679, forward strand.
CCACACCATGTGACCCAAAATCAATCCTCTGATAGTGATATGGATGTATAAACAATTAACAACAACACAATGAATCATTTGTTAGAAATGATCATTTCACCATGGCTTTGAAAGTCAGCAAATAAGTTGGAAGTAGATTCGTTCCTGTCTTTATTGTGTGACGTAAATAAAATACCGGGAATTCTGTCGGTTGGACCATAGAGGGAAGAGATCGGAATCTTACTTCCGCCCCAGTCAACTTTGGCATAGTTTTATTTTGGAGTATGAAGTCTTCCTCCAAAAGCGTCGTTGAACGTCATCAGAACTTGCGCACAGGAGGAACGTCGGGCAAGTCGTCCTTTGGTGCCGAGTACTCGAGGTCGAGTGTTTCATTACAACAGCTCCAATGGTGTCCAAAGCATTTGATGCCGAGTTGGCTGGTGAGCGTGTTTCAGAGGCTTGCGTAAAAACGTGCAGCGTCATCACTTTGTGTGTATGTGAGTGTTATTGCATTGCTACGCATGGTCAATTGGTGATGTGTTTTGTAATGTACAAAAGTGCATAGTAAAATTGGAACAGTCATTGCCATGTTGTGATCGTGAAATGTTCGGGACGCTCATGAATCTGTAATTACTGCCTTCATTTATTCTTTTGCACGCCCATTTTTGACATCTAGGATTTTTTGGAGGAACATTTTACCACAAAACATGGGTAGAGATAATGCCTGGAGTGTCTTATTTTCGTTTGTTTTTATATTCGTAACACAGGTAAGCAATTTTGTTTTTTATAAAGAATAAAGCAAAGGTTATGGAGACAGTTTGTCAATTTGTAATTTTGCCGTCCATATGATTGAATTTTTGCATCATCGATAATAATTTTGATACTGTAGACTTTTGTAGTGAGCAATAATTTGTATAAATATAATTAATAATGTCACATGGGTTTGCAATCGCATGGCCACACGATTATGGTTGGACTCCCTGATTGATTGATTGATTGAATTTATTCGGATAAAAATACAGCAAGAACATGCCAAATATACATGTACACATCAACAGGAGAAAAGACAATGAAATAATATTAACCAAAACAGAACTCAAGTAAAATACAGCACAAAATTATCCAAGGATAGCCCCCAAAAAGCCAATAACTTAGACTTATTTCCATTATTGGGGTCCGACCCGCTTCTTAGTTCTTGAGCAGTACGGGTGCATAGACTTTTTACCGGACATTCTAACCAGTCCTTCAATAGTCGGATTTCTTACTATGATTGGAAGTTATTGTCCTCTCGTAGTGGTAAAATCTGACAATGCTGAGACAATAATTATTTGGCAAGCTCTTCGGCAAAAGCGATCCAGTTTCGCGCAGTGTGAATAGCGTCATTGTGTTCAGCATGAAAAGGCCCCCTAGGCTGATCTTGGCAGGTAGTTTTTTCCGGTTGGGATAATATATATTTTTTTTTACTTTCTTGTTTTCAATTGAAACACCCATAGAAAATACGAACATTTTATTTACGTTTTCAAAAGGTAAAATAAGTATTTAATTTTTCAAATTTTAGGTATATTTTACTTATTTCATGATTTATAACAATTACCATGCACCAGTAACTTAGGTATTTTTGGAGATCGCTCGCACATGTTTTGCACAAGGCACGTCAGCTGCATGACAACAGGATTGAATGCCTAAAACTAGTCATGTCTGACTATTGCAAGAAATCCCATCACAGCAAAAAATCCTGTAAAATGTCTATGCACCCGTACTGTTGAGGGAGTCCAGTGTGAGTGAGTGTGTCTATCGCAAATACCGCCTGGTTGATTTCGCACAATGACAATGGTCGAACGACATGGTGGGAAGGAAAAGGAAGCACTGTTTATAGTGTTTACCTTTTTCCTTCCCACTGCGCCTTTTCAACCATTGTTTAAAATTAAACAACCAGTCGGTATTTGCAATTTTTTTATTGGCACTATTTATGGGGCGAGGTAGGGTTGAACTTAAGGCAAAACTCCGCTGAAATGCCATGGCCCTTTACCCGACCTCCACTATTCTCAATTCTCCTATATTCATGCTTTTTAGAAAGTTCAAGACATGTTTTATCATGTTTTATAAAAGCCAATGCCAGTGGATATTTGACCGGCGACAATAGAAAAAATAATCAGAAATGCTGTTTCACCGTTTAGTGATTTTAAAACTACTTTCACTTCGGGTTGGTATTTCCAAAGATGTTTGAGCTTCCGGATTGATCATCATTTGAAACAATCACTTCGGGTTGGTATTCCCCAAAATGTTTGAGCTTTCGGATTAATCATTGTTTAAAAAAAATCATTGTCCCAATGAAACCCTGACTTGGCAAAGGAAAGACGCCAAAGGTTCTCATAATAAGCACCAGAATTTTCTGTTGTTAGAAAATATGTGTATGCGTTCACCGTAAATTGCAAAAGCTCAGCCAGAACCAGAAGCCATGGCGATAATCTACCATGGTACATGCTGAAATCTTGGAACGCTCGAGCTTATCTTCCAATTAGCTGAACATAGTGATCAACAATGGTGGCAGCCTATCCATTCTTGTAAGCCACATTTGTAGTACTTAACAAAATGACAAAGGTCTTGAATTTGGGGTTACAGAACAACCCCATGAAAAGGGAGATTATGAGCATAAATTCCAGTACCTTCTGTCCCTCCTTGTATGGGAGAAATGAAGTGAAGCACCGTACATGTACAAGTACATTGTGTAGTGCTTGTGCACGCTACACAATGTAATGTCCAAGTGAATGCATGTCAGCTGTCCAACTGACTGCAAACAATTGAGGGGCGCTCTGAAGTTGTTCCGGGCGGTAAAAACAGTCCACCATAAGCAAGTTTTTTTTAAAATCTGGTGGATACACACATTCATCTGATATGAAGTGGTTAAGATAATGTTGAAAACAATTCTGTCATAGATCATTCTTAGGTCTATGGGATGTGACCAAGAGCAGGAGCTAAGAATATTGCCGCCCCCAAAAAAAGAAAGCTGCAAACATGAGAAACGAGGGACCCTGTTAATACAACACAACCATAGATAATACATGGACAAAACTGAATGTAATCTTTTACTTTTGTTTTCTATTTCCCATTTTCTTAATTTCCAGATTAATGCAGACCTCTGCCCAAATACAGATAACGTATAGTAAGTATAGCTACATGTAGAATTATATGTCACCATCAATCTAAATTATTGTCGTCATTTAAAGTTATTTTACAAAATAAACCTGGATCTGAAAACCGACATAAAAAAATGCAACAGCTGGTTTTGGTTGTTGCAACTAAAATTAAGGACAATGTGTTTACATGCTGAAAATTGTGCATGGTTTTTCACTGTTTTCTCCTGACTCACACAACGGATTAGAGAGAAAGAAATAGTCCACTTCATGTTGTAACCTGTAGTTGTAAATTTATGGATAGAATCTGTAAACCTGCTGAATTGTAACATCTTGGAGGTTCTGGGCCTAGAATAAGGGGGAACCCAGGCCACTAAGCCATTTTAAGGAACTTTTGCATTCATCTTAAACTCATCCCTTTCAAAGTCTTGAGGTAATCAATTATCATGAAATTAAACCAATGTGACACAATCACACATAAATCAACAAAGGGCGTTTACCCTACCATGATATTTCAAAATGTCAAATCGCTTTAGCAGGTCATCTACGGCAAAAGAATTTTAAAAACATATTTAGCGTCCTGCCTTTTGAAAAAGAGGAGGAATGGCCGCCCGACACATTTTTCAAGATAAAGGCAATTTTAAAAGATGATTGCCAGCTTTTTTCTGTGTGTTTTTTCTATGTGCTGCATTTTGGAATTGATTTTTTGTTGTCGGAGATTGTAAAAAACTTACAAGAAAAACAAACAAAAAGTAGGCGGCCTTTAAAAAGGAAGCGGGAAGGGACGCTGAACATGTTTTAAATTTTATTTGGCCTAATATGTATTTGTCCCCAACATATCCAAGCGAACGTAGACTGAGTAAACAGCTTAATCCATACTGGATGGATAACGGTAAACATTCTTTATCCCCGATGCAAAATTTAACATCTATTAAGTAAATAAGTGGAAAAGGCAAACCGTAGCTTGACCATTCTTTAGGAAGGGCAGATCAAATTTGTAGAGATTAGGAGCTCTGGTAGTGTTGTGCAAGAAAAGTACCTCGTTGCGTTGTCTCAGTAAAAATGTTGTTTTCTTGATCCTTCCAAAAAGTGGTCTGGTGGAAAAGTTGCCATGAAGTGAAATTTGAACTGACAAAAGTTGCAGAAGGTTGACCAAGAAAACAAAACCAGAAAGGGACCGTTGGGGGGGGGGGGTTGTCGGTACAATGAGTTGTCTAGTGTAACCACAATGGGACAGATAGAACAAAGAGTTGATTCACAATTGGACAAACTCAGTAGTGAAAAAAAAAAAAAAAAAAGTAAATCAAACATGTTTTGGCTGTGAATTTGTTTTTCGGGTGACGCAGTTGGTTTTTACATTGCACTGGCTGATATCACCCAAAACTTCCCTTCATTGGGATCCTGGTTGTGTGGAAATCATTAAGAATCTCTGGGGTCATGTCCGGGGTCAAGTCTCCAGTGGTATGAATCACTATTTTTGTTATCGCATCTAAAGTTACAAAGTACATTTTTGAAGTGTGTAATATTACACTTATGGAAGCAAAGGAAGTACTTTCTGTGGTTAAAATAGTTCAATATTGTGAATTTGTGCAATATTGACAATGAAAATGTACACTAAATTACTTAGTGTAGGCCTATACCATGAGTGAACATTTTGTTTTTAGGACACGTAATATTAGACAAGAGGACAAGAATGCTAGAAACAACAGAACAAATTAACACTCATAATTTTTCAGGGACAGGGCGAAAGTGGAGGTGGGGGGAGGGGAAGAACTACATGTCATTTCCATACTGCGCAGGCCTGTCACTTCACAAAGGCATCGGCGCCCTTTGAAATGTTGCAGTACAAATTTACATTTTCTCTCGTTGAGGTGCCCCTTCACTGACAAATTAATGCCCTGGCATTGGTGTACATTGTGGGGGTATCGGGCCTGTTCATACACTTTGTGCATGTCATTTGCGTCCTTTACTGAAGTGTACTTGTGGCCGAGAGGTCAAAGCTCACTGGACTCAAGCTCTGGTGTCTCTTATCAGCAGAGAGTGGGTTCCAGTCTCGGTCGTCCTTTGCATGGGACGTAAAGCCGTACAATGTATGTGTAATGCACGTAAAAGAACCAGTACATCTGTCGATAAGAGAAAGGGTTTTTGGCACTGTTGGCTGCATTAAAAGTTTGCACCGCAACACCACGTAAACCGTTACGTAATGCTACAATGTCCGTAAAATGCATCTTATAATTCCAAACACAGCTCTGCAGACTTGTAGAAAAAATAAGGAGCGACTTCCTTTGGGTGTGAAAAGCGCAATAAAAGAACTGAGGTTATTGTTGTTACTACCAACTACATGGTACATACACGTACGTCCCTGAAGAGCTATTGGGATCACAAAAACTGCTGACACATTTCTGCTATCATGGAATACTGAATGTGAGTGTACTATGTATGGTAGATGTATGTTGTAAGTGGACACTTACAATACGTTGTGTACATGATGTACATGTATATGTATGTACATGTAGTACACCCATCCTCAGGGTTCTCCTCTAAAAATCCTGAGGAGAAAGCCCCACAGTTTTCAAAATTAAAAACCGTGGGGCATTCTGTACCCAAGTTTGGAACTTTGGCCAAAGAAGGTCTTAGTGCAGTCTGGAGCATTAAAAATTGTCTTTTTCTTGGTTGATTTTTATGGTAAGCAAATTTGTTTTGGCTTAAGTTATGCGTGTATCGGCTGCGCGTATCGGCCCGATACGCTAGCTAGGTGCATCGGGAGAATCCTAACCCTTACTCTAACCCTAACCCTGCTTCCTCCATTAATGCAAGAAAACTAAGAATTGAATGTGTACTGTGCAGGCATACGCACATCTTTTTTTTTAATGTTTGTACGCTGTTGTACTAAAACATTATTTGATAGGACTTTGAAAAAAGAATTTGCCTGTGGGAATTTATTTTATATTCAGCCTACATGTTGTATACTAATGGTGTCCTCCCCCAAACATGGCAAAAACCAATCGCAGAGTTTTTAAGACCTTCATATTCTGTTCTCTATCAGGGGGGCATCGCTCAATGTTACCTCGGGTCATGGAAAAGGGAACATCTAATGAGAAAAATGTTAATTTCTATCGGAACTCTACAAAGGGCTCCACACAGCTAGTGTAGTCTAGGGGCAAGAATATCATCAGTCACAGTCATGGGTACCAAGGTTGGATCGGTGGGTTCGGTTCACGAAACGAAAGGAAGGGAATAATAATTTGATCGCAAATCCGATACTCCCTCGGAGGTTTTATGAACAAATTTTTCATGGTTCAAAGATGGGGATATTTCATTGATGCTCTCAGACCTCGGCCTGTCCTTAGCATCTCCCCATTATCAAGATAGTATGGTAGTAACATGAAGGTGATGGCATTGCACCTTTGATTGATTAAACTTAAAGGAACATTACGGAATTGGTTTTGCTAACAAAACAGTCGCTGGCAGTGCAAGCTCTTTATGTAACCCACCATATACATAAACTGACAAACCTGGAGAAGTTTGAGATCGATCGGCCATCTGGGTCACGAGAAAATAGTGAAAAACCGATTACACATTATTTGCACGAAATCATACAGATTCAACAAATGAATAAAACGCTCACTGAGCGATTAACTCCAATCGGAAAATTAGTTTATTCATTTCTCATCAAATATGGCATTTCAGACAGAAATATTTCAAGGGATATTTTCTAGTTATCATCATCATTAGACCGTGTAAGTTGTGTGTAAATCTGTGATAAAAAAGTATATTTTACAAGTTTTTTTCTTACCAATTCTGTAATGTTCCTTTAAGCATAAAGCCAGAGTCATGAGAAAGATAATTTTCCCCGTTGTTGTAAATCTAATACTACTCTTCGAAGGTGTTGTTCAAATTAATTCGTCCCGGTTCAAAGACAACCCTTAATGGGATTTTGTCAGTATTTTATTTGCATATACTCCAAGTCCTAATGGCGTTTCCTATGCTGTGGTTTGCCCCCTCAGTTAGTATCCATCGGGTTGAGTTTGGCTGTCGTTTCACTCATTCATCAAGTGTTTTAAAGAAGAAAAAAAAACCACAACATTAATTGCAGTTCTTGAAAGGGAAAGGGCTGTTAAAAGCTGTTATTTTCTTAAGATATGTAGTAATTCTGATCTACTTCTCTAGCCCTAAGGATACTGTTCCCAAAAGCTGCTCGAAATCTATAAGTCCAGAGGTGGACATGCCATCATTTCAACAAACCTCCTAAAATTTGGATTTTACTTTTTGAACCTTTTTGTTGACGGTACATGTAGCACGTAGATTATGTTTACAGCTTCTGTAGTCAACCCACACAAAGGTTGGTGCATTTAGGTGTGCCGTACATCCTGGTTCACACCCCAAAGCTAGTTTGGCTTCCTACATATAATTAGTAAATATGACCATCATCTTCCACCAAGGTTAATACAATGCAATCAACCTGTGGCCAGATCATGACTTGGCTATACTGCAGAAATTTTCAACAGCCGTAACAATAGCACCTTTGAAAGCCTGTGCACAACACTGGTGACATTGAAAATTGTCCACAGATAAATTACACATAACTCTCGGTTTAAAGATTGTCAAGATGGAAAATTTCCAGTAAAATGTTTTTCCATGAAATGCTAAATAGTTTTTGAGAAATGAGTAAACAAATTAGGTTTTATCACGCGAGATGTAAAACATTTTTTTTATTTTTTACATTTCGTTGAATGTTGCCCTCACACAATCGATAATACGGATATTAAAAATTAAAATTCTCAATTGGTGAGAACACATTCATTCCCAAGGGGCTCGATTGAGGAGATAGCCCCCACCCCCTCCCGCGTCATACAGTTGAAAAGTGAACTGAGGTAAAAAAAACACCTGTGGTAAAGTGGCCATAAAATCAACCCGAGGGAGTCTGATTATTTTCTAGGAACCATACATTTATCGGGACATTTATGTCGGAAGTGATATTTATTAAGTGCCACGGCTGTCAATAGCAGCCACAGTGACTTGTTGTTGAATTCTCGTAATTGGAGTACACAGTTTATAGGCAGGCAGTCGTTAGCCTCGTTCACGGTTGATAGGAAATTTACGTTGTTGTTTCCACAACCAGCTCGCTGTAAGTTTCTTGCGGCATGCATCAGTGATAATGCCCAAACATCTTATTTGAACAAATCTATTCCTGACTTTAAAAAAATAAGTGGTGGGTAGCTGTGTTAGTCATGTAATTGCAGAAAGGAAGCTAAATTGTAGCGCTCAAAAAATAAAATTGTAGCACTTTTAAAAGAAAAACAAGAAGATCTGGATGCAGCATTGACATTTACATGTAAAAGTCATGCTGCCCCCCTGCAGACTGGCAGACTGACAGAAATAGTCTGGTTACCATTTAAAGCATTCAGCACTGCACCTTCATATAACCTTGGTATTCAGGAAATAAGATACAAGATGGCTACAGAGGTAACTCATAAATAAGGATAGACTGCATGAAGGATCATGATCTATAAACACTTACATGAATGGGCAATTTCACGGTCCAGAAATCAGAAATCTTCTCTCTTTTTTGTATGACGACTCGATGTGATTAGATTTCCCTTTGGCAGTTATTAATTGCAAATCTCTAAAGCAGTAGAAGGAACAAAAATTCATATTTCTGTGGTCAATATCAGGCCTGGAATTACACGGCGGCCATGGAGGGCATGGCCTCTGTGGCCCCAGGTCTTGGCCTTTGTGCTCCATTCAAATGTTTCCCATAGACTGTAAGATCTGCAAATGGAAGTGCCCTTTGCAAAATGGAAATGGCCTTGCCCTTTGCAAAATGAAAATGGCCTTGCCCTCTCAATGAAGAAATTCTAGGCCTATATAACTGAATTAGTGATTAGGCCTAGTATTAACGATGTACCATACATGTACATAAAACATGTTGACATTCTGATATTGCTAAAAATGCTCTTTCATCCTGATTACCAAGTGCACTCTAAAAGAGAAGAAGATCGGTTTGTTTTTCTGCTGATGTTGTGTCACAACAGCTGTGATGGTTTCAGCGGCAAAAGTTGCATACAAAAAGAATGTGTATACGTATTAAATGTAGTTGATTTAATCACAATTGTACCATGATAAATAAGCTAATAAAAAAGATGGATAGAACTATCAATTACAGTTCTTTTGTTTTTATTTGACACAACGTGGATGTATATTACAAACATGGACATTGTCGAGACAGCTCATGATAATCAATTTGCATCAGGGATAAACAAAAAATGTGTGTGCGTATTAAATGTACAGTAGGTGATTTTATCACAAGTGTACCATGATAAATAAGCTAATAAAAAAGATAGATAGAACTATCAAAAGCAAGAAAAGGGAGGTTGTATTCACTCAAATACAGTTCTTTTGTCGTTATTTGACACAATGTGGATAATTTCAAACATATCCATGGCCATTGTTTAGATACATGTAGCTCATGATGTTAAATTTGCATCATAAACAATATTAACTTTGGTTTTCCCAATCACTGATGTGTGAAGCACTGTGTATACTCAGTACTTTCCTGAGTCCTGTGGACAAAAAAAATCCACAGGCATATTACTCAGGTGGGATTCGAACTCACAAGTTTTGCCATTGTGGAGCAGATCCACTAGACCACCAAGCATGCCCAGTAGCCAGAGGCAGTTTGAATTCTATATTTTTTGTGCAGAAGCGCAGATGTAGAATGTCTGCGTCCCAAATCCAATGAGGCTGGAGGCGGAGTTGGATATAGGACATGTGGGATGCCGAAGCACCATACTGTATATTTCTGTATTCCACTCTCGCTTGCGCGATAACTAAAAAGTGTACCCGAACTGTGCTTTTAATAATAATTGTAGTACATTTTCATTTAAATGCAGAATGTGTTCTCTGTACTTTACATGTATGTACGTATATGTGTACTTTGCCTGTAATTTTTTTGTTTTCTACAGAATGTGTTCCCTGTACTTTATGTACTCTGCCTTAATATTAATGTATTCTACAGAATGTGTTCCCTGTACTTTATGAACTTTGCCTTAATATTAATGTATTCTACAGAATGTGTTCCCTGTACTTTATGAACTTTGCCTTAATATTAATGTATTCCACAGAATGTGTTCCCTGTACTTTATGTACTTTGCCTATATTTTAATGTATTCCACAGAATGTGTTCCCTGTACTTTATGTACTTTGCCTTTATTTTAATGTACATGTATTCTACAGAATGTGTTCCCTGTACTTGATATACATGTACTTGAATTTAATTTTTATTATTCTACAGAACCCGAATTGTGCATTATAATACTGTATTAATGTACTGTATTAGACGGAAAATGTACAATGTTTAATTATGCCCCGTTTTCACGGACCCTGTTTTTTTCATCGGATCATTGCCATGCATGATCTATTTTTAGTAAATAATGATTTAAAAGCCTCAGACACTGAGTGCGTATTCCAGCACAATGTGCAGCCTGGGGGCATTAAGCATTATTAGTACCTCTGGTCTTTAGGGACAAGTTGTTAATCATTTGTACAGATCGTATGTTGTCTGCGATATGAGCTGTGCATGGGGGTACTTGCCTATCAGATACATTAGTATGACACTGGGTTAAGACAATGAATTAGGTTAAGACAATGAATTGAGTTAGGACAATGAATTGGGTTAAGATAATTAATTGGGTTAAGACAATGAATTGGAAATCCCAGTCCAAGTTTTTTTGTAGATAAATAGAAGTTCCTATAAATACCCACTTGTGTGTTTGTACTTGTAACTATTTTAAAAGTAGATTGTCCATCATTTGCAGGCGTGAAAAACTGTACCAAGTTAGTACATAATAACTTACTTGACTAAGTACATATCATTCCCAAATGTCCAGTGAAACTGAAATTGTTTCGCCAGGTGTTGTTTCATTTTAAAAGAAAAATGCAATTTTGTATCAGACGACCATCATTTGAATATGTGAGTTTTAATATAACAAGGTCTGTCTGTTAATTATTCACCTCACTGCCGCAGAGTGTGTTTTAAATTGCATCCAGCGTCTAAAACACTCTTCATTCTCCTGACGATGACTAGAGCAGGCTAGTCGAAGTGTTGAGACCAATTTAAAACTCACTCCGCGGCTGTGAAGTTAATGACGAGAAGTCCCCTCGATTCCACAGAGCAAAAAGATGTAGTAGTCCCGGCAGATTTCCTACGTGTACCTTCAGCCCAGGTTAATAAGCAGGACAGTTCTTTTCAGAACTTCTCCCAAAATTCTGAAATCTACTCCGCAGCAGTATAATAAATAGCAAGGTAGTTTTTGAAAGAACACAACTTTTATGCAGCAAAGTAAACACATGGTGTTACCGCAAACTGATTGATACCTCACCATGCAATGCTTTAAAACCTACATAATATGTACGACTGTTTGACACTGACAGTTTAAAATTTTCACCATTTGCGAGCTCATTTGATTTATGAATCGTTAAAATAACAGTTTTTATACAGTACATGTATAGTTTCATGGTTTCAGTGTTACCAAATGTGATTTTGCATCTTGTCCAAGTTTGAGTCAGAAATTCAAGCGAAGATTGTCCCAACTTCAATTAGATTAAACATGACGGCATAAAAAAAAACATCCCGTTTACAGTACTGGACAAGTCTATGAATGATAAATTGAATCATGTTGCTTTTATAGCTCCTTCATTGAATGAAGGTTGGGCTAAGGTACACGTACTGTACATGTACATGTCTAAATTACTGTGTATCAAACGTATGACATTGCCTTTTTTGTACAAAACAGAGTATTCAAAAGACGCCCATTTTCCATTTGGCTGTTCCGTTTGACTAGGGCTATTATAAGCCAGGCACTCTATACATGATGGTTGATGACACACCATTACAGAGTGTAGTAAACAAGGCCCAGATTAGAATATATTCACCACATTGTAATCATTGGACAACTTCATGTAACGATAAAACCAAGTGTATGTAATTAAGATCACGTGTCACGCTATAATTTGCACTCCCAACAAATGCATGTACCTTGACTTCTTGCATGGAAACTGTCATATTTACATAGACTGTGCAAGTCTCGCACAACATCGAAAATGACAAAAAACAACTCAAACAAAGACTGTAAAACTCCATTGGTTGGGACCACAAATGGTCCCGGATACGCATTAGACCTAGACACATTCTATTAGCAATTTAGAATTTCCTTGACCAATTAGGAATCCATAAATGGGCACTGTGAAAGAGACTGAAATTATGCATAGAGTACCAGCCGTTCCATTTGTGTACTTTGAACCCTTTGTTTAACAAAAGAAAATTGCAAAGTCACAGGAAATTTGATTACAAACACAAACATTTTATTGTTACTTTTGACATTGACCTGAAATGGTAAAAATACATACAGAGCCATGGTGAGTGGTGACTAAGCAAAGGCTGGAAAGAGTTCAATGCTGTTCATGATTTTTTGTTCAAACAAAAGGTAAAAGAATATGCTGTCATCGTGCGTACTTTAACCAACTTTACAATTAAAGTATATTTTTGTCAACAAAAAAAAAATCTGCATCAATAAAAAAAAGGGGATGTGTTGGATGATAGAAACTTGACTTTATACACCCCCTTCTACATGTAGGCCCCCACTTGACTGCCTAAACACAAAAAGTAGCTACTTGCAGTAAGCACCAAACAATTGGGCTTACCAGAATAAGGTTACCAGCCGAAATACCATTCCTCACATGTACCATGCGTGACCGGTTTTCTGCTAATTTTTGGCTAAGCAGAAGAAAAGGTTATGCAATAGTTTCTGCTTTTAAAGCAACTCTGTGAAATTTGGCCCGGCGAATGTTGTGTCGACTTTGCATCAGGGATAAAGAGTATTACTTGTGTTTTACCCATTCTTTGATGTGTGTTTAAAGCACTGTATACTCAGTGCTTTCCTGTGTCATGTGGTAACAAATTAATATTCCTAAGTAAACAGCATTCTCCCTTAAAAGTTGTGAGCTGGCCAAATGACAGTTAACATTTGGCCAGCTCACAACTTTTAAGGGAGAATGCTGTTTACTTAGGAATATTAATTTAAACTTCAAAAACCTGTCTGCAAATAGGTAATGATTAAGTGTTTTGAGACGCTTGTAGATAATATTAATATATATTAATAAATACCTCGGAGAGTTTGTGCACTCTGATTGGTCGAAGACTAGTCACGTGGGGGTGTATTAACATGTGATATAAAGACCGGCTGTGTATTATCAAATAAATGGCCCCTAAACTAGCACAATGATGTGTAAAAGTTATATTTGTGCACTCTGATAGGTCGAAGACTAGTCACGTGGGTGTGTATTAACATGTGATATAACTGTATAAAGACGGGCTGTGTATTATCAAATAAATGGCCCCTAAACTAGCACAATGATGTGTAAAAGTTATATTTGCACCATGCTTGTTGTGCAGAAACTATCAAAACTGTTTTCTTTGCGCGTATTGTTTTTGGTTATTTTGACGAGGGTGCCGCATGTACGCGCATTCCACGCATATGCATAAACGCGCAGACAATGTATCATTTTAAGGCAGCTGGTACGCGCATGAAACCACGCAAAAGTTGAATAGTAATGGCCCTTGAACATGAGTGGAACATTTTCAAGATTAAGGTGAAAGAAAAATCACAAATTCTGATGATTATTACCCTTTTTCTTCGTTTAAGGTATTTATTAATGGGAATAACAGTGTGGGGAGCCGGTCTTCACTGCGTGGTAATGACCTTGGTTGGTGGCTGGCTACTGTTAATGGACCTCGCCTTCGGCTCGGTCCATTAACAGCGGCCAGCCACCAACCAGGTCATTACCACGCAGTGAAGACCGGCTCCCCACACTGTTATTCCCTAATTAATATTAATATTAATATTATTAGTAATGCTGGCTTGTTTATCGCTTGCCATAGCTACATGTAAACCACTGATTATGAATTGACAAGCTAATGGCAAGTCACTGAAACGGTTAAGGGCAAACCCTGATATTTACAGCCAGTGAGCATCTCTGCAAATGCCACATTATTTTGGCGTCTGGAAGTAACCATCTCATCTGTGTGTGTGTTTTGTTTTTCTTCTCCTTCTTCCATAGCTGTGACTACAACCAATACTGCTGTGGTGGGTCGTTATGCTGCAATAACAGCGGTTACTACAGCTATGGCTTCTGGAACATCTGGTATTTCTGGTAAGCACATGACTTGTGACATTAATGAAATATTGATATTGGCCTTGGAGAGAGAGACTCTGCAAGGGTCGAAAGGTCAGGCCATTAACTATTAATTGATAGAATTATCCCGGGCTTGAGTTTGACACTGGACCGCAGGCCAGAGGTCAGTGATTTCAGCGTCGGGCCAGTAAACTCTCGACTGGACAAGTCGGTGTTTTTTTTTCTTCAATTGAACAGTTATACCTAACTGTGTAATAAAATTAAAAAACGATGTTCAACTGTTGACCTTTGAGTCCGATGAATATCTTTCAAGTCTGTTGAGTATCAAGGTATACTTAAAGGAACATTACAGAATTGGTAAGAAAAAACCTTGTCAAATATACTTTTTGATCACAGATTTACATAAAACTTACACGGTCTAATGATGATGATAGTAGAAAACATCCCTTGAAATATTTCTGTCTGAAATGCCATATTTGATGAGAAATGAATAAACTAATTTTCCGATTGGAGTTTATCGCTCAGTGAGCATTTTATTCATTTGTTGAATCTATATGATTTCATGCAAATGTGTAATCGGTTTTTTACTATTTTCTCGTGACCCAGATGGCCGATCGATCTCAAACTTCTACACGTTTGTCAGTTTATGTATATGGTGGATTACATAAAGTGCTTACACTGCCAGCAACTGTTTTGTTAGCAAAAACCAATTCTGTAATGTTCCTTTAAACCCATAAGAAAATTTAGATAACTCTTCTCGTAGTGCTTGTTCAAATAAAATCAGTGTACATGTTAAAACCTTTTTATAAAGCTCCGTCTCCTTAAGATTCTGGTCCTGTAAAGTAAATTCTGGTCCGGTAAAACTTTTGAGCTACAAGTCCTGCGGTCTTATGGAATTTTACAAAAAATTCAAATTCTCCCTTTGTGCGGGGGTCAGCGTGTAAGCCCTTTGTCCTTTTGTTGTCAGGAGAGGGTTACGTGGCATCGAGAGGCTTCAACTGTTGTAAATGTAATTCCTAACTGCCCTCTATTCTATGAAAATCAACTAATATTAAGTTTTATTTTTACGTTGCTGTCCATTTGCTGAGAGCAATAGTTTCACGAAGGACTAATTTCATAGTTATATGTTTCAATTTACAGCTTAACCCTCCTACTGTCAGTGACTCTTGGCAACATTTTCCAGTGAGTTGACCAACCATTTGAAACCATTCGACTGCCAAGGTTGTGTACGGTGGCACAACTGTGCACAGAACTAACTGTGTACTGTGTACTGGCATTCCCTCATGGTATCATATTGCAGGCTGGCATAGTTGATCTATCATTCAAAACCACTTGAATGGTATTGAATGGTCAGACAGCAAGAGGGTTAATCTGATATACTTTTTTCAAATTCTGCTGTTCTTAAAAGTATGAGAATATACACTTTATCATGAAGTCACGAAAGGTATAACTCCATAAACGTCAACCCAATTTTACGTATATTTTTTCACCCACAGGTTCATTGTTTTCTTCATCTTGATGACATGCTGTGGCGGTTGTGGTTTCTACCGCCGTCGCCAGGCCTACATGAACAGCAGCAACCGCACCATCATCGCCGGACCCGGCATCATACCACCCCCACGAGGGGGCGTCGTAGCCACGGGGGCTTACCCCGCTATGCCGGTCTCAACTGCCCCCCAGAGTTACTACCAAGGCCCTCCTACATATGACGAGGTGAGGATTTTGTTTTTTTGTGTTTTCTTCTTTCCGTGTCAAACATCACCAAATAAAAGTCTGTGATTTGTCAGGGTTTTTCATTGATCCCCCTGTGCCTTCAGATTTTCTGGAGAGAGATGAAGATGCCATCACAGGGAATGAACACCTGTAGCCCTTTGTTATCAGGCCAAACCTTTAGATTTCTAGTTTTGGAGAGTCTGTAAACCTCTTAAATATTGAACGATATTGAATGGTCAGGCAGTAGGAGGGTTGACTGTGTACTGTGTAGATGCATTCACCAAACAATATATTGCGGACTGGAAAAGTTTATCTATCATCCAACAACCAAATGATATTGAATGGTCAGGCAGTGGGAGGGTTGATCGTGGCGTGTCGTGGCCGAGCGGATAAGAGCACCGGACTCAAGCTCTTGTGTTTCTGTTCAACAGAGAGTGGGTTCGAGTCCCGGTCGTGACACTTGTGTCCTTAAGCAAGACACTTAACCATTATTGCTGCGTCCTTCGGATGGGACGAACCCGTTTTCCGTGTGTTGTGTAATGCACGTAAAAGAACCCAGTGCACTTATCGTAAAGAGAAGGGGTTCGCCTCGGTGTTCCTGGTTTGATTGGCTGCATATTGCGCCACAGCACCTTGTTAACCATTACATGGTGCTGTGTAAAGGAATAGGTCTAATACTTCAAAATGTAGCTCCACAATACCTTGCAGGAAAAATAATGAATGTTGAAGTGCCTTGAGCGTCACTGAGTGATGGATATGAGTGCTATAAGAAGCCACTATTATTATTATTATTAGAAGCATTCACCACATGATATCATATCACAGGCTGGCCATAGGTTATCCATCATTCAAAATCACAGTGGATGAGATTGAATAGTCAGACAGTGGGAGGGTTAATTATTAATAATACAGAAGATAATTTTCTCACAATGCAGAGTGTTTGTGGCTATGAATAAAAAAAAAATTACGTAATTTATACTAATAAGTATTGTATGTTTCATTGATTCACAGGCGGTGAACAAACCTGACATGTACCCAAAGACGGAACCCTACTGCCAGCCACCAGTGATGCCAATCAACGGAGCCGCACCCTACCCACAAGCCAACCCGGCCTACCCCCCGACCGGACCCAACCCCGCCTACCCCCCGACCGGACCCAACCCCGCCTACCCCCAGACCGGACCCAACCCCGCCTACCCCCAGACCGGACCCAACCCGCCTACCCCCCTACCACTGCACATCCTTCTTACCCTGTTGCAGCCACACCCATGCCGGACCCTCCGCCCTATGTGGAATTGGTGAGCAATACAAACCAGGCCATGGCACCAGTTGAGCCCGTCGCCTCATGAGTAACATAAAGACAATAATAATTTGGGATTTGTAATTGTTGCAAACGGGGGTAGTGGACTGGCTTACTACTTTTATTATAAGATTTTTCCTGTTGTACAGTAGACTGTGCTAGTCTTGCATGACCGAGAATGAGAAAACAACTATAACGAAGACTACATTTTTCTAGACCAAACTCTTCTTTGAAAATATTTATACAAAATTCTTGAAAAAAAGAAATACCAATAGCAATTTCTTATGGATGCAATTTAAATTTTCATATAATACAGATAATTAGCGTTGAAACAAATTTAAAACTTATTGAAACCTCTTTTGCCAATCGACCCCGAATTTGTGCGACCATTACATAGGTATGATAACATAAACGACAGTCCGGCAAAAGTTCTTAATTGTTTACAAAATAACCGGAAACAGTGGTCAAGTTTTATTCTCTGGTTTTCTTTGTTAAATTTATTTTACTTTCATATATTTCTCGGCTGGATTTTACTTTCGCAACAACGCGATATATTTTTTGTGGCCTTAAAGTTTTGTTAAACTGAAAAGTACTTGTAGAAACAGAATCCCGCATTACGTAAAACTCAAAGTGGTTGGGACCAACTTTGTCCCGGAAAGTTTAAATACGCGCAAGACTTGCACAGTCTACTGAGACAAAAGTAATGTCAGGGAAGAATAATAACTTTTAATCGGCACTTTACATTGTGGTGTGCAGTATTTTGAAATGTACATGATTATTTTTTAATTTTTAGATGATTGCATTTTGACACAGAAACCCTTTTGGTGCAGCCATCATGTTTGGTGGCTCGGGCTTCAAATATATTCAGCATTATTAATGGATGGAAACAGAATACTGTAATTACGTGTAGATCCTAGACTCGAGTTTAATACTCAGAAGGGAATACAGTTTCCCATTATACAAAAACAGGGGGCCAGACTTTTTCTGCCCTTCAAGCCTCATTTTGATTACATTGATTTGGAATGGGTGGGAAAAGATGGTGTGATTTTTTTATATATATCATTCACAGAGACAAATATTTGTCCGTTTCTGGCGCGAGAACGTAAGAAGAAGAAAATTTCTTTACATTGAAATTTGTTTCTTCTCATAGACTACAAAGCAGTTCAACTTGTTCTATAGAGCCCATGTACTGACGTCACAAAGGGTGACATGGTCTGCCATGTCGGGAGTCTTACATGTATGTAAAGATATGGTGCACTTCTAACTGTTACACCTTTCGACCAAAAAGTGCGCACTACGCAATAACACACAGGGTATCTTGACCCCCTCCCCTCCCCCAAAGTGGCACAACTAAGATTTTTTGTTGGGAGTGATGAAGTCAGGTGAAGTGCGGCAGTTGAAGAAATTATTTTTGTTTTGAACTTGTGCTATGCGTGAGACTAAGGTCCACTTTTAATGTGGTTCTTATTTTGGTATGCTTTATCAAAATAACCTTGTTCGATCGCGCTCATGAATTCCAGACAACATAATAAACGATACAGGCTATTCATAATACAGTGCGCATTCTAAGGTTTGCTGTGGAGAGGTAATTTTCCCGCCAAAAGCGGAACAGGAATAAATTGTTCAATAAATCCAGTTATGTAACATAGCTTTATGTAAACCTTTTGTCTGGGCAACAGTTAGTAAAGACAAACAGACTGTTTGTTTCTGTACATAATTTTTGATTCATTTAAAGGATAGAGACAAATATTTTGTAAGAAATGCTTTGAAGTGTAAACAAGAGGTGTTTTATTAGGATAACAACATTTTTAATCTTTTAATGTGGCGACTTAATGTACACAGGAATTGACAACCCAACATAATTTAGGTTTTAGATTGTATCTGTTTTAAGTGAGTTCAAAGGCGATTTGGATTTGATTCGTTTGGGTCAAATCGTTTTTTGTGTTCTGACTTGGGTTAGCGGTGTTCTGACTTGGGTTAGCGGTGTTCTGACTTGGGTTAGCGGTGTTCTGACTTGGGTTAGCGGTGTTCTGACTTGGGTTAGCGGTGTTCTGACTTGGGTTAGCAATATTCTGCTGAGTGCAGGGGTCTGAGTAAGCCAGTTAGATTTGAATGATATCTGGTACAACGCCTTGTTTGGATACATTGTGAATGCTCAATTTGAATTGCTCAGACTAAATCCAGTGTTGTTATTTCACTTGGTCAGAGCAAGCTTTTTTTTCAGATCTTTTCCAGATCAGCAAAGACTAGTATCCTGAGTGAATTGAGCTTAAATTTCATTGCGCTATTTACCACAGAATTTTGTGCTTACAACCCTAAAATAGGGCACTGTAGGGTGAAGCAGCCAAAGTCATTCAAATCGGACACGGCTTACTGTTCAAATAGTTTGGTCCCCTTGTGCCAAACTCATCTACCATTAACTTTGTCTGAATACTGGACTTCTCTCTGGTTTTACCATGGAAACTGGATTGGACTCTGGTTGTGGCTAAGGCGACCATTTTGAAACTACGCTTTGAGTGTTGGTATATAAAATGGAAGACAAAGCCTGAGCCAGAAGTAGAGTCAGTTACTTATTTTTTCAAACTTCAACCACTTGGTTTATGAATTCAATTGTGTAGAAATTGCATTTTTTGCTAATGTTAAATTTAAATGGGGCAATACAAAGAAAAATTTGCATGGAAAAAAAACCCAGTGAATTCACTCCCATCCCAGATGCCTGTTCGTGCTAGTTTACACCATTTACTATTGCAATGTAATAGTGCTTGCATATGTATATAAGGCAAACTTATCGTATATAATAATTTTTTTATATTAATTTGTATTAAATGATGATTTGGGAAATTCAACTGAAGTGTTGATATTGATTTCGATTAGTATGGAATTTATCTGGCAATTTCAAGCCCTTGTTTGTGGGTGATTATGGGTTACTCACTGCAGATTCTTGCAGTCAGGCTTTAATCCCACCTTTTGGTGTCAGAAGGATAATCCCAACTAGTCTTAATCCCAACCACTAATCACTATGCTTTAAGCTCAAACAACAATTGAAGAACGTTTAATAAATCGTCATACTTTTTCATTTATTTCAGTTAAATATTCCATTAAAGCACTGATTTTTAAATCTGTACATGTGAAATGCAATTTTGTACAGTGCAAGGACTTGAAGTAGTTTCTTCAGTACTTTAGATTTCTTACAAAAGGTTATGCTTACACTACCACACGCTCGGATCAAAAAGTTGTCTATGACCACTAGTTGCGACAGACTTCAACCCAGAATCATACTTGAGTATTGTGAGAGTGAGTCTCAAGTACAAGCTCAGAGAGAGTACAAAGACGAGAATGAGTAAACCGAGAGACTAGCTTCTCAAAACGACAGATGTGTAGTGTTATTTTCTTTAAAGTAACAGACTAAAGAAAGTTCACACCATGGCCTCAGTGTCCGAATTTCACAAAGCACAGTTGTCAGTATAGACCCTGCAAGTCTTGTGTGAATTTGAAAACTTTTGGGACTACTTGCATGGTCCCACGTACATTGCTTTAACGTGCGGAGGAAACAAATTGTGCACTTTAACGGGTCCCAGTGTTCAAATACGCACAGTCTATCACCAAATGAGATACACACACATTTAAGATCAATCCTAGCTTTTGTGAAATTGGCCGCTGGATATGGTGAGCTGGTTCCAGATTCTTGTGCAATACCTAACATTGGGACCGGTGTAATACAGAAACGAGGCTTTGAAAGCGTCTAGGTGAGAAGAAGTCCAATGTAGGGAGTTGCTGAAGTGTGTGTTCCCCCCACCAAACAATGTTACAGGTTACCCTTCCCCCCCTTCCCCACGGGAACTTTGAACGACATTTTCCTCATATCCTCCCAAAACATGCTTTAGAAACGGTTTTCATGTTGTATTTCCCTATTTATGTATACATTTTGTTTTAAAATTAACTATCAGTGTTTGTAGAGCATTATTCCAGTAGATTTCCAGTACAAAACTTGTGCTTTTTTCGCAATTTATCCACCACTGGATTTCTTTGTTTACTTTTGACTAACAAATTTAACAGAACTCGTTTGTATTTTGGCTGTAAAGCTTTGTAAATTAAGCAGTATTGATGATTGTGGTGTATAATTCCTTTTTGGCTGTAAATTTTATGGTTGCGATATGCGTAATCAGAGACACTAATTTTTCCATAATAAATTCACATTAGTTTTAACAAGAGAAAAACCCGTTATGATTGGTTGATTTATTGTCTGTGTGAAAATGAAAAATTAAAAGGTACACGTTGCCTTGAATCGGCCGAGTTGGTCTATAAAAAAGCGTTTGTAAACCGTTTGTCATAAAATGCATATGGTTAGAAAGATGTTTTAAAAGTAGAATACAATGATCCACACAAATATGCCTCAAAATTGCGTGGGTTTTCCTTTTACATCGTGAACTAACACAGTCGGCCATTTTATGGAAAGGCCGACCGTGTTAGTTCGAAAAAACCATGGTCCCGAATCTGGTTCCAAATGGTCAACCACAGTTAGTCAACCAATGGTCGGTCGACCAGCCTGGATTGGTGGCTTTAGCCGGATTGCTGGAAATGCAAATTTTCAATCAAGTACAGACTTGGCTCTAAACTGCCTTTACATTCCTTGACACGTTCATTTTTGTATTATATGAAAAATAACCCTATCAGAGTCTATCAGGTCTTTCTTGAAGTCCAAAAGACTCTGCTAGGGTCGAAACATCAGGCCATCATTTTCTTGCATTCATACCATTGGTGTTTTGGTTGGTATCAGTTGGTAACAGGTAATCGATTCTCTCTCAAGAAAAAAAATACATCAACAAAAATGATGACCCAACCTGGGTTTTATGTCTCCGTATGGAGTCACTTTGACAAACCACAAAATGAACAAAACTAAAAAGGAATCTTGTCAGAGAAGAATTTATTCAAATTTTTTGAAATGATACAAACTTAGGGGGTCATCTTTTGTCTAGTGTACAAAACATGCTGGGAAAGGGGGTCACACAATCAAATTTGACATAAAACAATGAAAATGACTATGGTGTATTCTAGATGACATTTTGCATACTTAAATTTATGAAAAATAAAAAAGGACATTCCATTTACTGCAAAAGTTATCAAAATTTGAAATAAGCGTAATGTACTACTATCTACAAGTTTACTTGAACCCACCAAGTATTTTGTCAGATTTGCGGTGTTGCAGGTAAAGGGCTAGATAAAAAACAGATAAAAATTAAACAAAGTAATGTGTAATGCCATAAAGGTACATTTAATTTTTAAAAGCAAATGTGCAATTCTTTCCACAGTTTTGTGCAAATCTGCTGTTTGTTACACCTCTGTGTAGTTTAACGCACATGCTGTTTAACGCACTTGAGCAGTGTGTGGCACATGTGTATTTCAAAGAACAAGTGCGTTTTTTAGCACATTTGCAATTAAATTTACAGGTATTTTGGCCTACTTAAAAATGTTGTCAAGTGTGGAAATAAACACACTTTTGCAGCTAAACACATACACATGCAGTTTGACACATGTTGAATTGTGTATGTACGTGTGATGTTTCACACACTTACAGAGTTGAATGCATTTAGGCAATTTATAATCATTATTTTAGTTAAAATGCAAGTAATACCCCACCATACACTTTTACACATTTGTGAAATAAAAACAAGTAAATTAATCACGTTTCGCATTTGTGCAAATTAACACACTCTTGCAATTTTAATAAGATTAAATTAATGACATGACCTAACAGTACACAATTGTCAAAATTTGTGTAATAAAAGACACGTTTACTTCAAATGCGTTCAGTTTGACGCACTTGTACAAATTGACACTTAAACCACTTTGGCAAATCAAATACACCTTATGCAATTTCATAACCTTGGACATCAAAATAAACGCACTTAATGCAATTCAACAAATTTACCAAGTTAAATACAAGTGCATAGCTGATTGCACATGTGCAGTACAACACTCTTATGCATTTAATCCATTGCGGATTTAGGAAAACAATGTCAACACTCAACAATGTGAAAAGGGGCAACATTCAAATGATAACGTAAAATATCTGCCATGATTGTGAAGCAAAGAGACAATTGCACTATAAGCAATTTGTCTTCTACCCATGACTTTGGACATATTTATCCTGTTCGCTTCGGAAGTTCGAAGGACACAATAACACGCAAATCTGTTACGCAGCACGCAGCCACGGTCTTACAAACTGGCATTCACGTTGCTGTGCGCGTGTTTGGCAGTAGCCATGTCAGCATGCCACGTGTGGTGAGGCACCGTGATGGGTTGTGCGTACACAGGTTCTGGTGAAAAGGTAGTCTTGATTGGCGACGCTTTTTTTTGTATTAGCCACCGGTAGAGGGCGCTACATTGACTGTTTGGGAGTCTGACTCAGAAGGACTGGGCATGTGATACAGATATCTCTTCTCCGGTAATTCGTGTTGCGATATTGCGCTACGTTAAACAAAATGAACGTCGCCAATCAAGACTAGTGAAAAGGCACTGCAACATTGAATGGATTAACTCTTTGGATGATTTGTGCCTAATGCCTTTGTCAGAGACCTGTTCCTTTCACATAACTGTCAAGATTTTGTAAAAAAACGGATTACACTACATTGTCATGAGGCCTTTCAACTCTCTCAGTTTGACTGGGTGTGGGTCGGTCGTTGCAACGGTCTGATTGAGCTTTAGAAACACGACCATAATTAGTATTCTTTATTTAACGACCCATTTAAATCTGCAAATGCAATGAGAAAAACGTCTTTATCCAAAACTGAACTATGAATGGCTAAAAGAATAAAAAAAAATGCCATCTGCCTGTAATGGGAAATGGGAAAGTGATTTTTAATCCTGAAGCGAACTGGTTAATTTGGGGCTTTTACTTAGATTAAAAAAAATGTAATACAGAACACAAACATACCAAAACCAAGTTGTGCCTGGGATAATGTTAACTTATATTTGAAATGGCATTTGTAAATAAAAGGAAGTAGAAAAAATTACACATTAGAATGTGCGGACACCAGTAAATATGTATAATAATTACATTTAAATATTAAGCAAATTTATGCAGTGGTATACATTAATATTCATATTCCATTGCATGAAAGTAATGAATCATTCATTTATTTGTCATAAACCTATTCAGTTTTTGATACACCAATATATTTCCTTGGTTTTTTTTCTCTATGCAATCAAAATACACGTTATACTAACAAACTACATGGAAATTGCCTCGACCATAATTTAATTTTTGTCTCTCACCAACGTAGCTCTGGAGCACTCTGTATACTAAATGCATATTAAGTTCTTTGTAAACAATTTCACGACAGCAATGTTGGGATTCGAACCCCCCAGTGAA
The DNA here is from genome assembly GCA_032158295.1 of Pycnopodia helianthoides. Classification (NCBI taxonomy): domain Eukaryota; kingdom Metazoa; phylum Echinodermata; class Asteroidea; order Forcipulatida; family Asteriidae; genus Pycnopodia; species Pycnopodia helianthoides. The sequence continues at coordinate 4,347,370 of CM063263.1, forward strand.
GCCCGGTTCATACTTCCTGCGAATGCGAATGCGAAGCAAATATTGACGTCACAACTCTGTTTTCGCTGCGAATAATTCGCAAGAGTTGAGCACAGCTCAACCGCTGCGAACTATTCGTTGCGAATTTGTGACGTCAACATTCGCTTCGCATTCGCATTCGCAGGAAGTATGAACCGGGCTTAAGTCTCTCTATCTAGCCAGAAAACACACAGCTCTTGCAGGGCTGAAGCTCTGTTAAAGATAAACCTTTGCAAGGTAAGAGGGTCTAGGTGTCACTCCCTCTCCACTTAGCTGCACTCTTAAGTCATATCTTGGTCAGTGAATGGCATAAATTAAATTAACTATTTCCAACGCAAGAATTTGATCAAAAAAAACCAGCTGCCCTGAGCCGTCAGAGTCCCCGCTGGCCAAAAATCCACAAGGGACTAGGGATGAAGTCAAACCCACCACATTCTAGTTACAAAAAAAAAGAACGAAATAGATCGTTAGTTTTTCAGTTCCTAATACAAAAGGCACAATTCATTCAACTTAATTTCCGAAGCCAATTTTCTTTGGTGAACAATTTGTCACCTAGTCTATCATAACATTTGGTGCAAGTGCTTTTTAAAAAATGGTCCAGAATTACTGTTATGTGAGCAGCTTGTTAAAGACCTTCGACGTGGTTCAGCCATCTTGCTTTTTTGGGCCCCATTTAGCTAAGTATAACCAAACCGAGGCTGTAAGGAAAGATAGTCTGGTGCTTTTCATCGAATGTGAATATGACTTTCATTGTTATTGTTATAGGCCCATTGCACAACGCACAGCGCACTTGCACACCATCTCCTGTCCACCATTTTGAGTGTCAAAACGTGCACAAAAGGATGGTACAACGTGTTTACACACGCATTGTACATCCTTTTGTGCACGTTTTGACACCCAATATGGCGGACAGGAGACGCGCGTGTATGCGCGCTGCGCAATGGGTCTACACAAGGAATCTAACAAAGATGACCTCACCACCACTTAGGTCTGTTGATTGATCCATTAATTCTCTGACCATTTAATACGACCCACTGTGTTTTTGAAGGGTAGATAAACTACATACACTAACCTGCCATTTATGATATCGCGTGGTGAATGCATCTACATGCACGTATAGTTAGATGAATGCACAGTTGTGTCACCCTACACAACCTGTGCAGTTGAATGGTTTCAAATGGTTGGTTAACTCACTGGAAAATGCTACCAAAAGCAGGAGGGATACACTAACAAAAGGAAACAGTTTTTCTCAAACTCAAATACTACCTTGTGCTGACGCCACAAACTACCCTCTGAACGCCATGTTTTTCATCGTCCCATTCGTCGCATTTTGTTTCAATTCAAGAAGCCATCAGACTCCAAATTGTTTTAAGCTAAGCACAGAATAATCCAGCTTTAGCAGAAACAGGATACCAGCCAAAATGGCATTTAGTTAACATTATGGCAACCGGTGCCCTGCTAATGCTTTTATAAGGCAAAGGCATTTGCTGAGCAGTATTTTCTGCCTGTTAGCTTTGTGAAATTGAGCCCAGATACAAACAGCAGAATGGACAGCTCACTCGATAAAACCTTTACAGAAATAAATCCCTCAAAATCCAATCAATATAATACCAAGCTCTGGACTCTAGAGATGCAATTGGTATGCCTAGCCTCATGCTAAACATCATTGCTTTGTCTATGGAGTACTGAATCCATCAAATTCCAACAGCATGCAGTAGCTTGATACTGGTGGACTTAGTGCACCCAGCCTCACTGCTTTGGCTAGGCTGTACTGAATCCATCAAATTCCAACAGCATACAGTATTTTGATACTGGTGGACTTGCTACACCCAGCCTCATTGCTTTGGATGGCGGTACTGAATCCATCACATTCCAACAGCATACAGTAACTTGATACTGGTGACTTGGTGCAGCCAGCCTCATTGCTTTGGCTAAGCATTACTGAATCCATCAAATTCCAACAGTATATAGTAACTTGATACTGGTGGAGTTGTTAGACCCAGCCTCACTGCTTTAAATGGGCGGTACTGAACCCACCAAATTCCAACAGCAACTCAGCAGTTACTCAGTAGCCAACCTGTGAACCCCGGACGGACAACCCAAAGCAAATCAAACCCTCGTGAAGGCTGCCATCGCCGACGTCAAAATAATAGAAATGTGCATGTGTACACACGCCGTGCACAACTTGCAGCCTCAGCAAGGGCGCTGTTTCAGCTTGTGACATCATAAGCAAGGGGTTCATAGATCATACAGGATAAACCTTTGAGTTTCACAGTACTGAGCCCATTCAAAGAAACCAAATCTGCAGGTAACTGGTATACCTGGCTCACGCTGATCAAAATCAGTTCAAGAAAAAATATATTTAAAAATAAAATTTGCATCAACAAACTTCCATTTGTTTACATCTACCATTCGCTTTTGATGTATTTTTGGGTAAAGAGAGGAAATAAGGACAAAGAAGCTTCAACCTGGGTGAGCATTTACTAAACAGCCGACTTTTTAATTAAACGACATGGCATGAGCCCTAGCTTTCACTATGCAATTTAGTTCGTAGTCGCACTCCAAACTGATTCACATCACAGTGGTTCCCTGACTTCCCGCATGCTGATGATTCAGTTCTGCATGCAGGGGGAACTGACCATTGATGAACCAAGCCTCACTTTCAACCTCCATGGGCTGGTGCAACAGGCTATCAAGATGGTTGATTTGTTTTTCAGACCGACTTGTCTTTATTGACAAACGATCCCAAATTAACCTGCATCTATAAAAAATAAATAAAATAAAAGCTTTTTTGGGGCAGACAAGTCAACGAATCAGAAAGCCTCTTACAAACCGTGAGAAAGAAGACCTATCCTGATTGGTTAAGTCCATAGCAACGCTGATAACTTGGCATGGCGTTTCATGGAAACCCAACAAACAGAAGAGGACAACAGCTGTCGCAGACAACGGTCGATGTAGACAGTCCGTGGTAAACTCAATTCTGGTGGGGGATGGGCGGGGCCATAGTGTCAGCAGATGGGCGGTACTTCCTGTCCAGAGACTAGGGGGGAGTCGGTTTTGTCGACTGAACACGAATTATGGCTCCCTCGTGGGGTGGGATTTTCCTCAGCAAGCACTCTGGTGGATCCTTTGGTTTGACTCCGAGCCCCTGTGGGTGATTACTACTGTAGCACCAGGCCGATCTGATGAGAAACAAGACAGGATGTCAAGAGTGAGATGAATTATCTAGAAGTTTCTCCATAGATGGATTGCAATACGCGTCATTGACCGCCATCTTTGATATAAAACAATGGAAAAGTGCACGCGTGTACGCGCTACGCATGACTATCAGCCAATGACAGCTCTTCACGCGTGCACAATTCATCAAAGATGGCGGCCAAAGACGTCTATTGCAATCCATCTATTCGACAACTTGATGGTTATGAAAAACTTTAAATAAGAAGAAAACCTTTTATTAACGATAAGTGTAGTGGTTCTTGGGGGATTTAGGGGATGGGGAGTGGGTGGCCACTCTACCTGGCTTGGTTCCATGGTTTTGCATCGCCAGTTGTACAGGTAGTATTGCAGGTTACCGTCACCGATACCAAACTTGAGCTTCTCCAGGAATGTCTTGTTATCCATCAGGTCCAGAGCGTTGAACACATCAAAACCATCCTGAATCGTGCACAAACAACAAGTAAACCTTCAATCAATCCAATAAATGTGATCAATAAAGACCAATAGTATCAATCAGTAAAATCGTTTTTAACAGGCCTAAAATTTTTAATAAATTATGTGAATCAACTCAAATCAAATCAATGGATCAACAAATTCATCAGTCAGAATAAATAGTGTTTTACAAATTCCAATCTGATCAATCCAATCGATATCATCCATAAATCTAATCAACATAATAAATATATAATTATTTAATGGAAATAAAGCAATCAATTTGTCAATCCTAAGTTATATTTTCAATCTAATGGATCAATTATATCAACTCAATGAATCTGAACAACCAATCACTAACATCAATCAAATTCAATAGTCAATCAATCAATCAATCATACCATGAAGTTAATGACAAAAGATATATCTATCAATAAATCAATCAGATGAAATAAATTCAACATTTAACTAAATCTAATCAATCAATAAAAAACAATCAATCAGATGAAATAAATATCAGCATTTCAATACATTAAATTAAATCAATCAATCAATCAATCAGATGAAATAAATATCAACATTACGTTCGATCGATCGATCAATCAATTGATCAATCGATCAATCGACCAATCGATCAATCGATCAATTGATCAATCGGTCAATCAATCAATCAATCAATCAGTCAGTCAGTCAATACAGAACTTTAGGAAAGGGCTAGGTCAGGGCTTGAAATATCCACTGGACCTCTGGCCAGAGTCCAGTAATTTTAGCATTTGGCCAGTAACCCCCAAAGTTTTGTCCAGTGCACCCGGCCGCTCGGCCACGACACGCCACAATATGAAATATGTACTCGTGACAAAAGCTGGTGGACTAGTGAAATTACAAGCTGACGGGTCCTGCTGACTAGTCACTGAAAAAGCAAATGGCAAACCCTGAGACATTTCTTTGAAATTCTAGTCCTACAGGTAATGACCGACTTCAGCGACAGTTGTTCTTACCTGTTTAGCCAGTGTCAGTGCTGTTTGCATCAGGTCCACCAAGGGCGTCTCGGTGCTCACATTGTAGAAAGCGTACGCAGCCTTGAGCTTTTTGTGTACAGGGTGGTGCATAATGGACGATGGCAGCGTGTAGTAACTAATAAAATCTGTCACTTTGCCGTCTGTCTGCAAAACAAGAAATTAAAAATTACAACGTTACAAAAAACCCTCGCTATGAAAATGAGCAAAATAATAATAGCCCTTGGTACTTATATATCGGTTGTTGCTGCAGGAATCTCGAAGCATAGTGTTAGCCAGAGGGGTGTCTGGATGTCTTTTGGACACCCCGTTCTAAATTTGGACACCCTGTTTTAGCTGTCATTTACATGTAAATGTATAATAAGTGAACAATTTGAACACCCAGTTTTTTAATTTCCAGCAAAAGTGGACACCATTTTACAAAATCCTGGCTAAAACCTTGTCTCAAAGCTCTTATTATTTTAACCAGAGGTATGCCAAGTTTGTATTATGCGACCCATATACACTTTGTAAGGGTTCACAAGATGATGCAGAGCAGTCTGAGGCAAACCATGCCAGGACACACACCCCCTACCCTGACCGATGAGAGTACTGGGTTCTTTTACATGCATTACACAATTTACAGTAACTTTGGGCTTTACGTCCCCATCCAACAGACAAACCAATTACTGTAAATAATAATGATAATGGAAACTTATAAAGCACCGGTATCCGCCACAAGCGGCGCTCATGGCGCTTCTCTGCAAAAACAACCAACACACTAGAAAAAGTAGCATTACACGAGTAGAAAATAGAGTTAACAAAATGCTTCTTTATGCCGGTAGGATTTTCAACTGTTCTTGAATATGCCGAGTGAATTTGAAAGTTTCACAGTTTCAGGTAGGGAGTTCCAAAGCCTTGGTGCTGCGATCTGGAAACTTCTCTCCCCCCCCCCCCATTGATGATTCGCCATTTTTTCCTGAAGGAGTTTTTGTTGTGAAGTGTCTTGCTCAAGGACACAAATGCCGAGACCAGGACCCGAACTAACACTCTGCCAACACCAGAACTTGGGACGTAGCCTTATGCTAACAATAGGGCTCCAATTTTACACTGGACTGCAGGCCCGAGGCCAGTGATTTTAGTGTCGGGCGAGTAGACTCAAGACCTAACAAGTCTGGTTGTCTTGTGGTTTTTTTTCAAATGAATAAGAATGCCTCACAGAGTAATAATAATAAATATGATTTATAATGCGCCAAATCCACTCTGGAGAGTGAACAACAAAATAATAATAAAACAAAACATGTCCAAATGTTGACTTAGGATCTGATAAACACCTTTCAATTCTGTTGAGTAAAGTACACTTTATATGAAAGACAAATGAGACAAATCTTCTATTACTTGTCTTAGGGTTCGTTCAAATAAAAACTGTCAAATGCATGCTAAACTGCGTCAACAAGGGTTTTTCTCATTTTAAATCTGGTCTTGCAACAAAAATTCAGTAAGTATTTTGAGCTACAAGCCCTATGCTCTTGTGGATTTCCCCCTAAATTCGAGCCCCGAACAAGGATAACATTCTTGGAGTGAGAATAAGGCCATTTAATTATAATGTTACTGTATACTGACACCACTCACCTCTAAGACGTATGTACTGATGATGCCCTCAACAGGGGTGAACCAATGGCTGAACTCTTCCTGTAGAAAATTAGGAATAAGAGGAATAAGACAAATGAGATAAATGAGATAAATCTTCTCTTAGTGCAAGTTAAAAGATTCTCGGTTTATTGTGACTCTGTTCAAGTCTTGTAACAAATTTTCTGATCCACTAACAATTTTGAGCTATAATAATAACTAGCTCTTATATAGCGTATTTTACAATAACGCATCAATGCGCATTACATTAGTGCCCTGGTCATTGGGCCAATAGCATTCCTGTAATCTTTCTCAGCTCCCTGGGGAGTATACAGCCCCGTGCTGCTGTGGCGCACCGAAGGCTTTTTTCATACACAATATCAACCTCTACCCTCGCAGGTACCCATTTATACCCCTGGGTGAAGGGAAGCAATTATAGTAAAGCATCTTGCTCAGGGACACAAGTGTCATGAATGGGATTGGAACCCACACCCCAATGACTTAACCACCAGAACTTGAATCCGATGCTCTAAACCGCTCAGCCATGACACCCCCGAGCTACAAGCCCTGCGGTCTTTTTTTTGTGTGGATTTTTTTCTTGAAATTTGAGTTCTGCAGAGTGAATACTTCACGAGCTTCAGACCAATACTAGTGGGTCTTTTTTTTGTGGTTCCTACCTCGTTGAAGATTGGGGCCATGCAGAACTTCTTCTGGTAGGACTTGAGGAGTATGCAGCACGCTGGGATGTCGCTTTTTACCAGTGGGCGCATGCTAAGCTTTGGTTTCTAAGGAAAACAAAAATGAATATGTTATAGTTTCTTAATCAATTTTATCACGAGGGTCTATTTTGTGAGGGGGAAAATATTGAACAATGCATAATATGTAAGCTCCTTTTAGCGTCAAGAGGCATTGTGGGATAATGTTTAAATTATTAAAAAGAAGAAACAAAAAAAATAGATGTAAGATCGAGAGCTTTTGAACCAAACATTTAACATCAAGTGCAAAATATTCCCAGGACATTGTTTCAATTCAGCACACTTTGACCAAACTTGCAAAAACTTGGGTCCAGTATGCCCGACAGAAACATTCTGGAGAAAACCCTGTACAGCTTCAAGTTCGATTCAAAATCCAAAGCAACTTTGGTCAAATGCCACAACTGGTACCTGAACTCAAACTCTGACATCACCAGGGCCCAATTTCATAGAGCTGCTTAAGCCCAGAAAGTAGCTTAGCACAACAAAATGATGCTTACCAAATAAGGATACCAGCCAAACTACCATGTCACTTGTACAATTTGTGACTGGTATCCTGCTGATTTCTGCTAAGCAGAAAAATAGTTAAGCAATATTTTCTGCATAAGCAGCTCTATGAAATTGGGCCCAGAACTTGTGGCCGATGCATGCACTAGACCGATCGGCCGCAACTCTCTATTTATTATCAAATGAATGAAACCAGAAGAACTTTTTTTCATTTTTTTTTTTTTCACATTCATACCAATGAAACTAAACTGTGGCTTGATGGGAAAAATAGTCTGGTGCCTCTTTGTTAAATAAGAAGCCGGGATTATAGGTTACTAATCCACACAGGGAACATGACCCCCCCAAAACGGCTCACCTCGGGAAGCTTGTATAGTTTGATAGTCCGTTGTAGCGTCATATTTCTACCTATGTGGGAGAACTTCACATCAATTAGCTTCTTTGGATTAAAGATCGATGCCAGTACCTGTCATTCAAAACATATGCACACAATTAAATAAACCTCCCATTCTTGGTAGCGTTCGTTATTGGGGTTCACCAGCCTGTACAAACCATTCAACTTCACAGGTTATGTATGGTGGCACTAACGTGTGTCTTGTGTGGGTTCATTCTCCACATTATAATATTGCTGGCTTGCATAGTTTATCTATCATCCAAAATCACAGTGAATGCTATTGAATGGTCAGACAGTGGAAAGGTTGACTGTGTACACTGTACAGATGCATTCATCGCATTATATCATCATTGCAGGCGGGCATAGTTTATCATACAAAACCACAGTGGATGATATTGAACGGTCAAACAGTAGGAGGGTTGAATGTGTACTGTGTAAGATGCATTCACCACATGATATCATATCGTAGATTGGCACCGTTTTTCCTATCATTCAAAACCACAGTGAAGGATGTTGAACGGTCGCACAGTAGATCAGACTGTGTAGATGTGCACAACCACAATCATGGGTACACTTTTTGTTACAAAGACACAAATGAAAACACATAAATATTGAGTAACTTTTTGCAGATCTTGTATTCGACAAACTCAAGTACTTTCTACTCTTCATTCACACAGCCAAGGTTAGTTAATTTACAAAAAACATTGAAATAACTGTTACATCACTGGTTTTCAAAGTGTTGTTCTAACATGGACACGAAAAAAATGTGTACCCATGATTGTGGCTGTGCACAGATGCATTCATCACATGATATCATATTGCAAAGGATGGCATAGTTTATCTCGTTTCAAAAACACAGACAGTGATACTGAATGGTCAGATAGCTGTGCCTCCGTACACAGTGCCGTTGTATGGTTTCAAAGGTAAGTCAACTCCTCAATACTTGGAGCTAAAGAACCCTTGTAATTAGCTTCCACCACTGAGATTAATCAAACAATAGAAATATGCACGGTTACGTGCCACGCACAACTCCCACAAATAAATGTCTTTCTTTGAACTCGGGAGGGCGCTATTTGAGCTTTTGATGTCATATGCAAGAGGTCCACCGTTAAAACAACCTTCAAGATAAGATTTTGTAAAAACTATCTGTAATATTTATGGGATCGTGCTTTTAAATTCCAGCCCTGCAGAACCATCTTGCTTAATTTGAAAAAAAAAACAATGTCCGACTTGGTCCACTCACCTACAAGTAGAGAGGGGTTTGGGTAGGACCACACCTGCTGTGTACACAGCCTGGAAGATCCCCTGTTGGTGAACTCTCCTTGTGATCTCCCGGATCAATACAGGGGCGACTCGCTTTGATCTCAGCTTCTTGTGGACGCACAGGAAGTTGATCTCCACCATTCGTTGTGTCCTGACGAGATCAATGGATAGAGAAGTTAACGCCGAACATAAAAATGATTGTTTCACTACTTCGAACAAATACAATCAGTGCTCAGCGAAAGTAGGATCTGACTACGGGAGCGTCTCAAAGGTAGGACCGGTAGGAGCGTTCTAATTGGATCGCAAGCCTGGATTTACACAGAGGCCACGGCAGCCATGGCCTCTGTTGCCCTGGTCTTGGCCTTGGTGCCCCTTCCATAGTTCCCATAGACTTGAAGATTTTCCAATGGAAGTGCCCTTTGCAACATGAAAAAAGGCCTTGCCCTCTCAAAGATGAAATTCCAGGCCTGGGATCGGATAAGTATTCCAGCACGTGCACATGGACTGTTCCGTTGGACTGCCGGAACATTCCGTTGGATCGCAGGAACTGTCAAAATACTAATGTGAGTATTCACTCGTGTAGGATTGCTCTTGTATTTCGGCACAATGGGGTCTAGAGGAACATTCTGGCCAGTCCAACGGATTGCGGGCGTGTCCCAAGGAAACTTTCTTAAAATTTCTTGCAGTAAATGTGCAAATAAGAAAGTTGCATCAGGCCCAAGTAAGACTTGCGTTCACTACATCATTAATATAAATTTCAAACCGAGCATGCTTAAAAGTGCATTGCCCTGTGACCCCTGGCCTGAAGAACTTGTGAAGAGAAGACGATGAAGAAATGTCACTTTTTAGATGTGGGCGGAAAGCCCTGATTTGGGGGAAACCCATGTAATCAGGCAAGGACCTATAAACCCGGTTAGCATGCTTGCAGGCTCTGGGCCCAATTTCATAGAGCTGCTAGGCACAACAAAATTGTGCTTACCAGAATAAGGTTACCAGCCAAAAATACCATGCCACATGTACAACTTGTGACTGGTATCCTGCTCATTTCTGCTTAGCAGACAATTGTTAAGCAATATTTTTCTACTGGCAGCTCTATGATATTGGATTCAGACTGGAGTCCAGAGAGGTAAAAGGCAGGGAAAGGAACCACTGAGCCGGCCTGGATGGACAGTCTGGTCTCTCTTGTGCAACGACTATGCACCGACTGGCTAGGCCGGGAGGAGGAAGAAAGATCACCTCGTTACTTACTTGTTGTAGATTTGTATGTTGGCTGGTACCCCGCTGATGAAGCCGACCAGTTTGTTATTCAGTGCTACTCGGACTCCGCAGTGCCACTCTTTTAACCAGCCAGGAGGGGTAAGAGCCCTGTCATGTCATAGATTGAAACAAAAAATGTGGTTGTTAAAGCTACTGGTTACTGTGGAGTGGTGTCACATTTAGAACACCTGTGGTCTCGATTTCACAAAGCACTAAGATTCATCTTAAAATGAGTCATCAGTGTTACCATAGTGATCGGTATTGTGACATCACACTTTGCTCGGCAGTTTAGACTGATTTGTAGTTAGGATCAATCTTAGCTCTTTGTGAAACCCTGGGCTCGATTTCACAAAGCACTAGGATTCATCTTAAGATGAGTTGTCAGTACTACCATAGTGATTTATATTGTGACATCACACTTTGCTTAGCAGTAAAGATTGACTCGCAGTTAAGATCATCTTATCTCTTTGTGAAACCCTGGGCTCGATTTTACAAAGCACTAAGATTCACTTAAGATGAGTTGTCAGTATTACCATGGTGATATATACTGTGACATCACACTTTGCTTAGCAGTTAGATTGATTCGCAGTTAGAATCAATATTGGTTCTTTGTGAAATCAGCCCCTGGAGAGTTAGGGTCAACATTTTACAGGGGCGTAGTGACCAGGGGCACGTGAAGGTGCGACAACTCAATAATTTTTCTCAGAAACATTTTGAGTCTTAGTTGGCAAAAAAAGCAGTAAATTAAGTAGAACATGGGCATCCGGATGAAAATTCAGTCATAAAATGCCGATCAAATCATTATTTCCTCAAGAATGTGCGGGAAAAAAAGAAAAGAAAAAAGGGTTAGTTGATTTGACACAGTTGAATACAGTAGGGTTTGTGCTTGGCGAGTTAGTCTTTCTTGAAACAGTAGGAAAATATTGGCAGTCTGCAAGTCGGGCAAACTGGCCTCCATATGACCCTCGAAAGGAAGTACCAGTCGGCAAATTGGCTACCCCTCACCCATACAAAGACTATGCACTCGCTACGCTCCTGTTAAAAATCTTACCAAATCAAGAACTCGGCCGAGTAGTCAAACCGAAACATGTTGTCGTCATCCTCAACGTAGTTTTCATTGAGGAGTGTGTATAACTCTTGTAACTGTGGGTGGAGAAATAACAAGACAGACGTCATTGATTGGGCAACTGCTAGATCTTTGTCTTTTAATCACTTTGTGTCGGTTTATAAAATCCTTAACATGCCTCTGCACGATTTGTTGTTGAAAATATTGATGTCATAATGAAACCCAGACTACATCAAGTAAAGACTACAAATGTTCTAATAAAATGCACCTGGATTTGTTGTACTCTTTCGGGAAATTATAGAATGTCTTACAGTGAAAAGACCCGAAACTTGGCTGTAAACCCATGAAATAATTGGCCATAGTATGCTGGTATTCTGGACCTGCCTCCCATAGGCCAAATACAATCACAAACAATGCTGGCAGCCTATCGATCTCTCGAAATTCTTGTTTGTACAACAAAAGGACAACGGTCTGGAATCAGGGATTTCACAAAACCCTCAGAAAAAGGGAGATTTTGAGCATACTTTCAGCACCCTGTGTACCTCTCAGTATGGGGACCTACACAATGGACTGCCCGGGGGCAAATTTATACATCAATTGGTCAGCTGACTGCAACCACAAAAAGGATGCTCTGAAGTTGTTACGGGTTGTGGAAACATCTAACATAGTTTGGAAAAGTTTGGCTTAAGTGGTTAAATCGCAAATGATCGATCTTAGTGTTCCGTCACCCTTAAAGACAAGGGTCGATTGTGCATTATCTTAAGTTTAAACTACAAAAAAGAAAAGTACAAACCCAAATTTATAATGATGCTAAGCATACAATTTTTTTTAGCACTTCTTGATTAGCAGGTACAGAAGATATGCCTCAATACTGTCGATTGCTGCTTTCCCAGCTACTTTTTTGATAGCAATTGGAAATGTCAATCAACTCTTTGGCCCAGATTGGCTTACTCTATTTTTTTCTAATGAATCGAAAGGATAAAGAAAAGGCCATCCCACTTTGGTCCAACATGAAACAAACGATAGAAAGTTGAATGACCACACTAGCCGTCATGCTCTCTTGAGTTATCGTGAGGGAAAAAGGGAGCAAAAACAGAGTGTATCACTGGCACAAGGTTATCGTTTACTCGGTACTTACAGTTTCTTGGTTGTGAATGTCCAGGGTATCCCAGACAAACTGTGAGGGTAATGAGAAGGGCTCGCTGCGGACTTCTTCTTTGTTTGCTTCCACTGGCTCGTTGACGATGGGATCAATGTCTTCATCTTGAGACAGAAACAAAAGGCAGTCATCAAATACAGGCAGTTAAATTGAACAGACCGATCTTGACTGTCTGACATTCCACTGTGGTTTTGAATGATAGATAAACTATGCCAGCCCGCAATAGACCTTTATCAAGGTGAGGTCATCTTGATTTCTCCCATTCAAATCAATGTACCCAAATCGAGGCTGGAAGAAAAAATAGTCTGGTTCCTTTTTGTACAATGATTATTAGCATCTATTACTGTTATTGGATACAGGGAACTTGACCAAGATGGTGGCAGCATGATAAAGGAATGATATCATGGAGTTTAAATTTGAAAGAGCAAATAAAACAAGACATTCAGCACATCAGAAATCAGAAGAACAAGGATTAGTTTTGTACCTATTTTGGGGACAGGTTGGGTGTCCCAGAAGTTATAGACCTTTTTCTTGGCATCCTCCATGCTCCTCGCTGGTCCCTGATGCACAAACATCTCCATCGCTCTCTGGAAATCACGCAGCTTGGCCATTGACAGCTGAGCATTCTGGAGGACGAAAAAATCTGTCATAAAAGCTGTTGCAAATTCAGTTAAGTGTGTAAAAAACCTATCCCGCAAAAGGTTGGGGCCTGGAATGTTGCTGAACATGGCAGCATGCCTGATCCTTAACAGAGGCAAATACCTCCATGCTCCTGGTCACTGCCTTGGTGCCCTTTGAAATTGTCCACTACAAATTTTCATTTTACTTAGGGAGAGAAATACAGAACTGAACTAGTGGCAACTCAAGGTTGAACCCCGGATAACCCAATAAAACCTCAAAAAACCCTGAGGCTAACCGTTGCAAGAACAAGAGTACCAGGTCTGTGGCAAGCCAAACACTGGCTGCACATTTTAACAAATGTTAAATTTGCACCAGGGATAAAGAATATTATTTGGTTTTACCCTTTCACCGATGTGTTTAGTACACTCAGTACTTCCCTGAGTTCTGTGAAAAAAATCCACAGGCATATTACTATTATATTACAGAACCCACAACCGTTGCCATTCTAGAGCAGATGTCTTTCCAACTAGACCACCAAGATTGTCCGGTAGCTAGAGGCAGTTTGAATCCTTTATATGGCTGCACACTTCACCAGATTCTTTAAAACTGTGCTACTGTCAGGAGGGTTCTCCCATGAGGGCATCAAGTGCACTGTTTTTTTATGCTGATTGATTTGAATAAGCTCGGGAAGTGGCTTATGCTGTTTGAACTCAAGGATTCAGCAAACCCTTTTAAAAACAAAAAGTAACTTGAGGTTAGAGCTGGAGCGAAAGAAACTAAGGCCAAACCATCTTAAAAAAATAGCCTGGCCAGTTGTCTTAAAAAATGTGTTGGGCGGCCATTACAAAAAACTAAAAGGGTCCGCCGCCTCCTCCTCTCTCTTTTAAAAAAAAGGCAGGACGCTTAACATGTTTTTATTTTAATTTTGCCTAAATGGCAGACCTTGAGGTCGGATGCATTTGTAGCTACTGCCGAGCTGGCTTCTTCAACCTCCTCCCCAGGCTTTTCTCCTTTCTTCTTTTTCTTCTTCTTCTTCTTGTCTTTGGGGACAGCGCCGCTTCCCACGTTGGCCTGGGCTGCCGTCTTGGCCTCAGAGGTGGAAGCCCCATCGGTGTCGTCGTCACCGTTGGATTGGTTGGCCATGTTGTTGGATTTTACCGCATGATTGGATAGACTGAAAAGAGGAGAGGTAATCGGTAAACAAATACGTGGCATCAACCAACAAGAGTCAAGGGCATTAGCATGAACCACAGACCACAACCTCTGTTTTGTAATGTAGGCCGAGACCTCAGTCTCTTGAGTCAAACATGTGTCAAATGGATCTACAATTGAACTCAGGCTGTAGTGATGAGCATCACCTTTGATTGCCATGGCGAACATTGGGGGTGGGGTATAACTAAAAAATCCGTAACTGAAAGACACACATATCTTTATTTGGGGGCTTTCAATTTCATTCAAACCATGCATTCATTTCTGCATAAAATTTGTGCATTTTTCTTGATCTCAATTTGTTTGGGGGTCAAAATGGAAACCTTATTAATATTAGAGAAAAAGAATATTTCAAAATGTCTGGGCGTGGCGGGACAAGTTTGCAACAGCAACAATAGCGGCCTGGACGGGGGGCCGGACCCTCCCTGCCCCTGGTGTGGTGGGGTTGGGTCGGCAAGCAGCACACGGCGAACCGGGGCAAAATGTCTTTATCCTGTACAATCCCAATGACCATGCCGCCCCAAAAATTAGTCAAGTCATTCGTTAATTTCCTTCAACTTGCCAAAGTAAAATTTAACCCAAAGCCACACATTTTTTAACACTTTACTCATTGATACATTCCCAGAAGACTTACTCTTTCTTCAAGGAGGCATCTCCACTCTTTTCGCTTTCTATAGACGGTTTGTTTGGGTCACTATTTGTGAGTAAAATTTCACTACCTCCATCTCCATTCTCGGCCATGATGTCGCCCGTTCAACCTTTTACCCAGAGATATCAATGCACGTTGCAAACTGCACAGAACGCTTGTTTCGAACCCACATAGTGACCACATGGTGGTGTACATGTGTGTGTATGCATTTGTAAGTTTTTGTTATTTACACCCAGTGTCATGCGGTAAGCGCGCTTGCATCTAGCCTAGTATACATTTTGAGGGATTGTGAATTTAATACATTGCTAAAATGTGATTTCAAATTGCTCTTACGCATATATGTTGTACTTTCAATAATTCTATCTTATACTGCAGGAGGCCTTACCAAGGTTATGTTAGCCGATACGCCCGCCTACACCCCCCGCGGCCTCAGCAGCAAGTTACTCTTTGGTTGCATCTTTCTACCTCCATCGGCTCCATCCCATGGTCGCGTTCATCCTCATTATTGTGCCACCAGCCTAATTGTATTTCTTGCTTCATCAGTTTTGGGTTTGTATAGGAAACAATTCTGTCGACAAATGAAGTATTTTTTCGGTTTCGTGTTTGTTTTATAATTTTTCCCATACTGACTGCTCGGGACCGGGAACCGGGAGAAGGGCGGGGCGGGGGATACAAATTTAAGACAGTACCACTCGAACTCCACACCTTGGCTTGGAGCATCCCGTGCATAGAGCATAGGGCAAGGACGCGAACGTACTCACATTGGCTCAATATGTCTTTCCAAACAAATATTGTTATAAACATACCATTTTGATACCATATTAAATTGTAATTTCAATCTGTTAATTAACTTTTGCAAAATTAATTACAAGATTGAAAAACACAATTTTGAGTTTGTTTCTCGGTCCCCTCTTTGGTTTCTTCAACCGTACCACATCGAGCATAGTGAATATACCAACACCCAGACTGTATACGCAAACAGCGCATACTTACGTCACGAGGCGGAAATCAGACTCCCTTGATATTCACTGGTACCCACTGCCCGTGGTTTTATTTTCCTGGCTACCAGTGTATAAGAAAGCTGAATGATGCGAACCAACCAAATTTACATGCAGATGATTTTTTACGTAGCGACGGACGACGCAAAGGATTGGTGGACAACTTTCTGGAAGTGCAACAAACTTTTTAAATTTTGCACACAGAATTCCTCACAAAGTTGTACAAAATGGCGCCTGGATTGCACTGTAAGTACATTATCTTTATGGAAGTATATGAATTTTGTGTATAATAATTGGTACTCGTGAAATACTGAAAAACGTGAGTATTTACAAGGCAGTGGCGTTGCTGTGATGCAGCGGCCGTGGAGTTTTCACCTTACCCAGTTGTGATATGAGATATAAATCGCTATTATTTGCTTATTTTTTGCTGTTTTGTTAAACATTGTTTTCTAAATACACATTCCTCAAGAGGGATGAATCCCTAGCTTATATCTAGGTTTAAAAGATGCTATCCATGACAAATAGTATTTAAAATTAAACCTGTCAGTGTCAGTGTCACTACTGTCTAGTATACTGACTAACAAGGCTAGGCTGTCATGTCTGTCATTCACTGACGACAGCAGTGACACTGACACTTGACAGTCAGACAGTAACTAGTGACATTGACATATTTTAGTGTCACTCGAGTGTCACTGTCACTTGGCAATGTCAGTGTCAAAGCTAGTCACTCAAGTCAAAGTCAAAGATTGAAAAAAATGTCAAACATTTGAAATAAATTTTATCACCAGAATCAAATCATTGAACAAAATATTTTCTTAAAGGCACAGTACACGTTTGGTTATTGGAGCCTACTGATTGTGTTAATCCTATTTAAATTTAGAGACATACAATAAATTGAATAAAACTAACCTGTGAAAATTTCACTTCAAAAGGTGGTCGCGTTTTTGAGATACATTCACCGAAAAAACTGAAGTGAATATTTCCACGCAGGAAGAATATTCCTCATAGGAATACACAGTCTGAGAAGCTTTTCTGACAGAAACGCTTCTCATATTCAAATTTTGAGGAATCAAAAGTGATCTGTTTTCCATAACCGATAGTCCTTCGAAGTTAAAAGTTTCTCAAAATTCATTATACTACCCAAAGCTGCTGTCCTTCTTACCAAGTAAATTTTTATTGCCATTAATTTTCAGAGTCATTACCAAGCGTGTACTGTGCCTTTAAACATGTTTTCATATCATTCAATATTCAAAATAAATAATTATTTTATAAACCTTTGGACGACTTTTTAATATATTTTTTCCCAACGACTTGAAACATGGATGATTTTTGCTTTACCAATCCAAATTAATGATTTTGAAACTGATTATCTGTCTTTTTGTTTACAGTCACCAAGGAGGAAACAGAGTCCCTTATAAACATGTTCAGAAGTCTTGGAAAAGTCAATCCAGCGAGACCAGACAAATTAGAACGTACTCAGGTCCGAGAGCAACTTCATGTTAAGTTTGGAGTAACAGATGACCTCATTCTGGATAGAAGTAATCAACTTAGATTTTTTATTTAATTTTTATTTATTTATGTATTTATTTTTTTTTGGGGGGGGGGGCAACCGATTTGCCTAGCCATTGTAGTTCATATGCAGGCCGCATGAGCACGGAGGAACCACCCAACTAAAGTGGAAATCTATGGAGATATACCATCGGAGGTGTACTAGTTTTGCTGGACATTGCTTCAGGGACGAGTACCAGTTAACATCTGAGGGCCCAATTTCATAGAGTCGCTTTAAAGCTCATTTCTGCTAAGCAGAAATGAGCAGGATACCAGTCACATATTGTACATGTGACTTCATGATAGTTTCGCTGGTAACCTTATTCTGGAAAGCATAATTTTGTTGTGCTAAGCTACTTTTTGTACTTAACCAGCTCTATGAAACTGGGCCATGATGTCTTACTCTGGAGGCTACCATGTCGAGCAAGAGAGAGGCAACCTCTCACAACATCCTGACACAATTTCCAGAGAGACCGGACTCAGTTTGGAAGACCTGACAGGTGCGCTGGTGTGACAAACCAGGGTGGCGTATCAGACTGGTTTTGATCTTGACCGTGGTCGATGGATGATGATGATGAGTGTTATCATGATATTGACCACCCTGCTTATAAACCATGGTGGCTAATTGAATCAGGTGTTGGGGAGGGGGGAGTGGGGAGGGAGGTTTCAGTGAAGTAAAGAGTTGGACACAATTTCAAGTGCAGACAGAACTCTTATACTACCACTATTTGACCATTTTCTTTGTGATATGTCTCAAAAATGAAGAGGTCGGAGGAGTAAAATAACTGTATTCTTCCAAAAACCACTAACTGTAACATTACTTTATAACCCTCCTACTCTTTTGGTAACATTTTCCACTGAGTTGACCAACCAGTCAAAACCATTCAACAGCACAGGTTGTGTAGGGTGGCACAACTGTGCACAGAACTAACAGTGTATGGGTGGGTAGGTATACACTTTCAAACCGGGGACCTGTAACAAAAGAGGACAATATTATTAGGGTCCCCGGTTGGGTGAGGGTGCCCAGTTGGAAACCAATGGGAGCTGTTGCCAAAAAGTAAAGTACAAACAAAAGAGGGACAATAGGAGGTCACAATTGCAGGTGTTTGCACACTTGCTTTGTGTGTGTAGATAAATCAGAAACATTTAGTTTGTGGAAGAGAAGTGTTCATTTTCAACGGAATGGAGTTGATTGCCTCGAAGTTGGCCATAAGAACTGCCCTGTGTGACAAGGCCCTATTTTATTTTAAACTTTTTTTCCGTTTCCGTCCAGTTGTGAGAGTTTTTGACACGGACAGTGACAACTATGTGAGTCAGTCAGAGTGGCTTCATGGTCTTTCAATATTTCTCCGTGGGACTATAGAAGAAAAGAAGCAATGTAAGTGAGATGCGAAGAGATTGTCGCTATTTTAACCCTGATGCTCTTTTGTAAAAATTGTCCAGTGAGTTAATCAACCATATCAAACCATTCAAGTGTATATCAAGGATGAGAAATTTCAGACTCTGCCTAATAGAAAAATTAGCTGCTACCATTTTCAGATACAAAGAAGTCTTGCTCTTTGATTTTACTAGCACTGAGGATATTGCTCCCAGAATTCTGGAAATTTATAAATCCAGGGGTTACTGAAAAGTGGAAATGCCATTCTCATTTCTATTATTACAGAAATATTGCGACTTGGAATAGAAACGAGAGTTACCACTCACAAAGAGTGTTGTCCTGTAGGTCCTTTAATTTCAATCATTCACACGAAGTAGCCTCTATTCAAGCAGCGCCAGATTCCTATACAAACTTAGAAAGGGAGATTCGGGTTGCATTCTTTTTTAAGCCACTGGTTCAGTCCTGATTTCAAGTCTACCTATACTTGTACTTTGTGAAATGCAGCTCTGAGCAGTTTCGCTTTTTCTTCCATGGTGAATATCCCATGTTTTTCCTCTCCACAGTCTGTTTCAAGGTCTATGATTTAAACGACGACGGCTTTATCACAAAAGAAGAAGTCTTTAATTTGCTGAAGAGCAGTATGGCCAAGCTGCAGACGGAGGAAGATCCCGACGAAGGCATCAAGGACCTGGTGGATATAACTATCAAGAAAATGGTAAGACATCTAAAAGAGTAGACTCTCTTTGGAGCTTCCCTGAACTGGGAATCTATCAGACTCGCAACAGCTAAATAGACCCTTTGCAATGAGTCTCAAGGCCAAGTGGTCTAGTGCCATGGACTCAAGTTATAGTAATGTCAAAGTGTAGGTTAGGGTCCTGGTCATGGCACTTGTGTCATTACCCATAGTTTCTTTGTCCTTCAGATGGGATGTAAACCTGTAGTTTTTGTGTGTTGTGCAACGCACTTCAAAGTACTCAGTACACTTATTGTGATGTCATTTTGCTATACATGCGTGTCATTTGATAACTAATGGTGTTTAATAACAGGCCTGGAATTTCAAAATTTGAGAGGCAAGGCCATTTTCATTTTGCAAGGGGCACTTTCATTGGAAAATCTGAAAGTCTATGGGAAACTTTTGAAGGAGCACCAAGGCCAAGACCAGGGGCAACAGAGGCCTGCGTGTAACTCCAGGCCTGTAATAACAATAATGGCTTCTTGTATTAGCGCTCAAATCTGTCACTCAGTGACGATCATGGCGCTCCAACACTGTTACTCGTGGTCACTGGGCCGTTTATTTCATTCCCTAAACCATCTCAGCTCCCTTAGGAGTATACAGCCTGTGCTGCCAAGTATAAAAGACATCAAGCTAAATCAATCAACCATCTCTACCCTCACATGTACCCAATTTACCCCCGGGTGAAGAGAAGCAATTTAAGTGTCTTGATGCGACCAACCTCAATAGGCTGGTTGCAAATGGTCGACTAGACTAGTCCAATCATTGTTGACTGGTCGTTGATCGAACTTGCTCCATTACATGCTTCCACCATTTCGTGGCCGATTGGATAAGAGCACTGGACTTAAGCTCTGGTGTTTCAGATCAGCAGGGTGTGGGTTCGAGTCCCAGTCGTGACACTTGTGTCCTTAAGCAAGACACTTAACCATTATTGCTGCGTCCTTCAGATGGGACGTAAAGCCGTAGGTCCTGTGTGTTGTGTAATACACGTAAAAGAACCCAGTGCACTTACATTCCCCCCGGTATTCCTGGTTTGATTGGCAGCAAATTGCGCCACAGCACTGTGTAAACCATTCCATAGTGCTATTGTAACCCGGAAAAAGGGTACACTTTGAAATAAATGAAAATAAAACTAAACCTTGGGGAAACTCACTTAATCTAAGGATCGAATAGGGTAAAGACGCGAGGAAATGCAAGAAGTGGGACGACAACTCAATATGTAGGGTTCTCAACAAAGAAAAAAAAATATAAAAATTACTTTATTGATTATGAGGCAAAAGCGAAACCAGTGATCGAGATATAGCAATAGACAGGGAACTCTAAACCAAGACCAATAGTAACCCCTTTTAACTGAACCCAGAACACTTAAAAAAGGAATTTATAGAAACCACTAAAATAAAATAAAAACAACAAAACACAGTGCCAAAGAAGGTTACAAATTAAAATCAAAATGGCTTTAAAACCGGTTAAATAGCAGTAATACTTGAAAACAGGCAAGACTTGAACATGGGGTAAAATATCACAGCTTGTGATGGGATCAGGAGAACACATGAATGTGGAGTGTTCCCCTTGTGCTGCCAGGCTGCTATCTGAAATGGGTCCTTAATCAAAGGGGCTATTGTTGTAAGGTGTATCTTATCACAGTGTTATTTTACCAGGGGGAAACTTACTAAGAAAGTTTTTATCCAGGGGGCGGAAACTAAAGTGGCTAAACCAAAGCAAAGTATGTTGAAGCATGGAGGTGGTTGAAATTATTCCCTCTCTACACTATGTATAGGGAAAAGGTCTCATACTTCAAACGAAAGTCTACATGTACTTACCTTGCAGGAAAAAATACTGAGTGCTTTGGGTGTGAAAAAGCGCTATGTAAGAACTTGTACTATTATTATTATTATTATTATTATCTTGTCATGTTCCCCCTTGCACACTAGCAATATTAAATACTGATTGACCTGCAACCAAAAAGGGGTCAGACTGTTTACCCTTTTGCCGTCCACCATGCAGTAGATGCTAGACAAGGTTTGATTTACACTTTCTGAAACTGTTGATATTTTGTTTGTATTTACGCCAGGACTTGGACAAAGACAACAAGATTGGCCCTGACGATTTTTCCGCGATCGTTTCCGTAGATCCATTGTACCTGGAACATTTTGGATCCTGCTTACCCGAACAAGAGGTAAAATCTTTTTCCATTTGATAGCAATGTCTACATCAAAATGATCAAATAAGTATAGGACTATTTGCTGTCTATTTTAAGAAGCAATTCTGACAGTATCTGAAAATGAATAAAGAATAGGACAACTTAGTTAAAGGAACATTACAGAATTGGTTTTTGCTAACAAAACAGTTGCTGGCAGTGTAAGCACTTTATGTAATCCACCATATACATAAACTGACAAACCTGTAGAAGTTTGAGATCGATTGGCCATCTGGGTCATGAGAAAATAGTGAAAAACCGATTACACATTTGCATGAAATCATATAGATTCAAAAAATGAATAAAACGCTCACTGAGCGATAGACTCCAATCGGAAAATTAGTTTATTCATTTCTCATCAAATATGGCGTTTCAGACAGAATTATTTCAAGGGATGTTTTCTACTATCATCATCATTAGACCGTGTAAGTTTTATGTAAATCTGTCATCAAAAAATATTTTTTTCTTACCAATTCTGTAATGTTCCTTTAATAAGAAGCATAAGAGTCATAGTTCTCTATGCCCCCCCCCCTCCAAGTCATTGGAGCGAAGCGACAAAGACCGATATGGTAAACAGCAACAAATAAACACAGCTCGTTGGAGGAACGGAACGCGTAGGAACTAGAGAACTGGGGCCAATTTCATAGAGCTGTTTTAGCAGAAAAAAATTGCTTAACAATTTTTCTGTTAAGCAGAGATGAGCAGGATACCAGTCACAAATTGTACATGTGGCATGGTAACTTGGATGGTAACCTTATTCTGGTAAGCACAATTTGGTTGTGCTTAGCTACTTTTTGTGCTTAAGCAGCTCTATGAAATTGGGCCCTGGAGGCTCCTCCACAAAACAGTAATGCTGTATGGGCAAGCCAAGGCTCAGTCCCAACCAGCTTCAAGTGTTTGCAGCAATGAAAGCTGCTCGTGTGTACCTCCCTGCTGTGTGAAGCATTCAAGCACATATATAGACAAGGGAAAAGTGTGTCGCAGCTTCAACCTCAAGTTTCTCAGATGCTGTCACCATAAATAAGTATAGGACTATTTGCTAAGGGAATCGTTGAGTGGTGAAGAGGTTTTAAACTAGTGGTTTAAACCCGCCGAGGCCTGGTTCTTGATAATATTATCGAGACGAAGTCAAGGTGAAATTGCACCTTTAAATACTTTGTTTGATAAACGAGAAACATAT
This sequence comes from Pycnopodia helianthoides, assembly GCA_032158295.1. Lineage (NCBI taxonomy): Eukaryota > Metazoa > Echinodermata > Asteroidea > Forcipulatida > Asteriidae > Pycnopodia > Pycnopodia helianthoides. The sequence goes on from CM063263.1 coordinate 4,370,568, forward strand.
AAAAGTTATATCTACCGTTATAAAGCATCATAATGATGACTTCAAAATGGCGATGCCACTAAGAGCAAGTGGCGAGTTGTGGCCGAGCAGTCTAGTTCACCGAACCAAAGCTCTGAAGTGTTGTAGGCAGCAGAGTGTGGGTTCGAATCCCGGTCATGACACTTGTGCCCGTGAGCAAGGCACTTAACCATAGTTGCTTCGTAAAAAGTTGGGAAGGTAGTGCATTCTGCTCTACCAGCCAGGCTCCGAGTGGATGATACCCATGCCTACATTACATCCATGCCTTATAACCCTGTTTCAGCCCCAGGAGTAGGTGAAAACGTTCCCCTGGTGACAGTTGATTTGGGTTGACAGCCCTAATCAGTTAAGTGTAGCCCTCACCTTGAAACGGCTGTCTGACCTTGTGAATGGGGCAATATCTCATTGAAAAAAAAAAAGGAAAAAAAGTCTTGTCCAATTTCAAAAAGCTTCTTAAGCACAACCGGTCGCTGATTACAAAACAGTTTTGCTGTACCACAAAAAGGCTACCAGCCACATATACTGTATCACACTTACCATCTGTGACTTGTTTCATGGCGTGTCATGCTCGAGTAAACATGACTTTTGTGTAGTGGCAATATTTCTGTGGGTTCCAATCCCATTGGAGATGATTGAGTTTGTTTTTGTTGTTTTTTTCCACAGGACTCTAGCATCAAGTGTACTTATATTGGATGCATTTGGAGTGCATTGTCGCAGAATATAAGCATGAGGTGAAATCTGGACTATTCTTCGCCTCGTGAAATTGAAAAAGCCAGATTTCACTGAATGACTATTATTCTGCTACAATGCACGAATGCAACGCATTCATTGTTTGTTTTAGATCCTTGTCATTTGAAATTTTGTTCACAATAAACACATTAAATAGATACAAGAACTTGTCCACCGGACTCCCGTGGACAACTCCATGAAGACATCAGACGCGTCCTATAATTATCCATGTAGGACTCCTGTATTTAATTTTGGAGCGTTGTGGCAGTATACATGGCAAAATATAGGATGACACGTGACGCGTGCTCCACCAATCAAATGACGAGGATCTCTGTGTGTGCAGTATATGTAGTGCCTTATATTACACATTGGAATTGGACAAAACAATATCATACTCAGTATAAAGCTCATAAAAAGAAGTAGTTTGAGATGAAAGGATTTGGAGTAGTATAAACGAGTTTAGAGAGTTTGTTTCTAATAAGAAGCTTCTTTCCACAGAATGTAAATGAGTTCCTGAGAATGTCGGCCGAGTATCCACCCCACAGGGACAGATATTACTAGCGGTCTGCAGTACATTCCATTACAGTCAGTGTGCCAATGGTTACCAATTTGATATAGAAAACGTGACCTGACTCCATAAAAATACCGGGGTTTCAAAGTTGACTTTTCCCAAACTGAAGTTTAAACATAAAAAAAGAGCTTTTCAGTGACATGCAGCTTTTAGGAGACGCTATGTGGCAGCAGACATACCGGTTAAAGGCAGTGGATACTTTTGGTAATTACTCAAGAAATACATTACCATAAGAACTTACTTGGTAAGGAGCACCTGAGAGCTGCTGATAGCATAAAACAATGTGAGAAACGACTCCCTCTGGAGTGATGTAGTTTATGAGAAAGAGGTAATTTCTCATTGAAATATTTGAATCTGAAAAAGGCTTCAGGCATGAAGCCTTTTTCAGCCATTTGAAAGCACACAATTCTATGCAACAAGGGTGTTTTTTCTTTCAGTATTTTCTTGCAACTTTGATGACCAATTGAGCCCAATTTTTCACAAGCCTGTGATTTTATGCACATGTTGGGATGCACCAAGTGATGATAGTAATCTTTGACAATTACCAAAAGTATATCCTGCCTTTAAATCCATTGTTCTCGGGAAATGTGCGCATGCTCAGAACCGAGTAGACAATAGAAAGCTACCTGGAACGTCTGCAGTCACCTACAGAGGCCCTTCTCAGTGACGTCACAATTCTATAGCAATGTAGGAGGTCTGCCAGGCTGGAGCACTTCACACATGTAGGATACGTACTGGTAGTGCCATCCAGTGTTGTGTTTCGCAGCACATGTTACGCAGTTCTAAGTAATCGTGTGCGCGTGACGTGCCCGTGCAAGTACTCCAGCACGGGGAGCGATGAAATAGTGACGCCATCTGAGAAGGGTCGTATTGTCTCAAAGTGTTCATCACTCATAAAATTCACTGTGAAAAGTCAATCAAGTCAGTGTGTAACGGTGAACTTTTTTTAAGCATCTGCGGATAATGTTTGGAAATTGGCCTCATATTTTGTGGGTACAGGTCACAACATTAATTGGCAACTCACTGCACCCTACCACTGCATATTAAGAAGGGCATACGCAATATGAATTCACATAGGTCGGAGTTGAAACTTGGAAAATATAATCAAGGGATTTTTGGGGGCAGGATCTTGTTCAATTATTTCATAAAATGTGGCGAGTTTCCTACCCTGCAAAGCAAAATCGACCACTGTATCAAAACTTGTATCCTTCATGCTTCAAATTTAAGTCTCTTCAAAAAGAACTATTTCAATTTGTTGAGCTAAGAAGTGTTTTCAGACAAACTTAAGTAATTGAAAGCAATACTTAAACCCCTCGCACCAGTGAGTTTCCAGATGTCAAAGACGTAGACTATCATGTTTGTCTCTGGCATCTGAAAATTATCTCACTGGTGAGAGAGCTGGTCAGAAATCAACAGTGAACCTATGCAAGGTTGTTGCATATGCCCAGTGTCTAACAGACTAACCATACAGCACTCTCCATACATGGTCTTAGTAAATCCACTCAGGGTTTGCCCTTAACTTTTTTTTTAGTGATCAGTCAGCAGGAACAGTTACATGTAGTTTGTCATATCAACAACAGTCAACCAGCTTTTTCACTGGTCCACGTTTTTTTTTACGGTTTACTTTCAACATCGTCATTTTGTATGGTACCTGAGGTTGAAGCCATGATGAACAATCAGTGGTTTACGTTTGTTGGAAGTATTGAACTAGCCAGCAGGACCACTTGGGACATAATTTTGAGAGGTCCTCAGAAGTTGTAACTGGCAAGGGAGAACGCTGCCCACAACAACAGCTTGGGAGCAATTGTGCATCCATTCCGGATTGGTATTCAAGTCCATTCCAAATTTGGATTGGAGTCAAAGGCTGATTCTCAGTATGTGTATAAATGAAGAATGTGTCAAGAGAATAAATGTCAACTGGGTTTTATTGCTTGAACTGGGTTTAATTAAGTTGGGGGGGGGGTGGTTGAAGGTTATTTGCCTCAATGATCCAACCATTTGCATTCATGTATGTGGGTTTGTTGTTAACGTGTCTCTAAGCCAAGCAATTCCCCCTAATTCCTTTGCCGTCCACAAACTTGTGTCACTTGAAATTTAACTCAAGGCGGGCCTGATGCCCACTCACATGTCAAACTGGGTCCAATTTCATGGCTCTACTTACCGCGGAATTCCGCCCTTACGGCGCCCTGTAATGCGTGTCATTCCATGGGCTGTAAGCGCAGAACCCCCTGCGGTAAGCAGAGCCGTGAAATCGGGCCGTGTGGTGTTCAAACTCATACTCGCTGATGTAATCCATTTAACTCTGATGTAACATCATAACTGGGCGGGTACAACTGAAAGATGAAGTCAATTTGTAAACTGATAGATTCATAGTGACTAAATCGCCTACTGTTCTCAACTCTTGTGAATAGTATGCCAGGAATCTCTGTTGGAACATTATACAACTGTTACACCCTTTGCAATTGGGTCAATTTTTGTATTTGTACACCTGAGGGGGCAAATGGCACACTACAAAACCCATGGACCCCATCACATAGCGTGTACAATTTGTTTTGTTATACCATGGTAATAGATTGTGTAGGCGGGGAAAACAAACCGCAGGTCGTTAACCACCGCAAGTCGTTAACCACCGCTTCTTGTCAGAACCAACACTACTCAAAAGAGATTATAACATGGTGCTACCTCAAACCTCTCTTAGTTAGACTTCCACCATGCAAAGTTTCAAATCCTACTTAATTATGAAGTGAAATAAATTACATTTCTCCATTAGTTTACATTGCATTTCCCTTGTTTTGTTGAACAAACTCAAACACTTCAATGAAGAACATAAATCGATTTACCATGTACCAGCGTAATAGCAACCTCATACCCAGCGTTGCTTCAAATATTGTACAAGTTGGTGAAAACAACCAACGGTGCGGTGCCTCTTTGCAGCACATCACATGGTTGGCTCTTGACCAATCAAAATCACAAACTATTACCGTGGTATAACAACACAATTTGCTTCATTTTTTACTTTCAAGTTGTGTCTGCATAGACCTTCATTGAGAAATCCATAGCAATTTTCATCAAAATTGTATCATCATTCAACAAAATACAGTCCACTGTAGTAAACATGTAGTCATTTATCATTTTTTACAAACAACCCATGGCTGGTGGTTCGTTCTTGCAAGGGAAGGGCAGTGTTTCCTTTAGTAAAAGGCACCTCTATGAGGGAAATGTAAACTTCCATTTGAATTATTCAAGGGGGCACCAAGGCAGTGACCAGGGCACCAAGGCAGTGACCAGGGGCACCAAGGCAGTGACCAGGGGCACCAAGGCAGTGACCAGGGGCACCAAGGCAGTGAGGGGTCAATTTCACAAAACTCTTCCCCTAACTTAGGACTAGTCCTAGGCAATGCTAAGAGATAGGACTAGTCCTAAGTTAAGACCAGTACTTAGGACTAGTCCTATCTCTTAGCATTGCCTAGGACTAGTCCTAAGTTAGGAAGAGTTTTGTGAAATTGGGCCCAGGGGCAATTGATGCTATTGCCTCCAGCAAGTATCAGGCATAGGCTAATGCTAGTAGCTAGTAAATCGGGGCAACATAGAGTATTTCCAACGACTAAAGTAATAGATGTTAAATTTGCACTAGGGATAAAGAATATAATCTAGTTTTACCCTTTCACCGATGTGTGTAAAGCACTGTATGCTCAGTACTTCCCCCCGAGTTCTGTGAACAAAATCCACAGGCAATATTACTCGGGTGGGATTCGAACGCACGACCTTTGCCATTCTAATGTAATGTTAACAACGTTACCAGTGCAAGCCTGGTACTTCGTTCTTGTAAGGGTAATACAGTTTTTTTCCTTAGTAAAGGGCACCTCCATGCCCCTCTCCAAGGTTTCAGAAATGTTTCAGAGCGCATGATGTTCAAACTGACAGGTTTGCAAGCTCACCCCCCTCCCCCCTTAAGTACCTAATGGTTTCTGCCAAGATTCACCACTAACCCACTGGGTTCAAGGGTTGTGGAATCTGTAATTTGTGTATCATGGTACTAGCATTTATAATCTGTTGAAAAATCATCAAAATATTTACACCATTAACCAGTAAGTGAAGTCTAACTTGTAACAGCATTTTATAATACAAAATTTACAAACATTTTTAATGAAATTCACATCACCTGTGCAAAAACTAAACACGTGTCGGACCAAACTCATTTATTGGTAATGGCTGTTGCAGTGTCAGGCCATTAACAAAAACTTTGAAAAACCAGGGGTCGATTTCACAAAACTCTTCCTAACTTAGGACTAGTCCTAGGCAATGCTAAGAGATAGGACTAGTCCTAAGTTAGGACCAGTACTTAGGACTAGTCCTATCTCTTAGCATTGCCTAGGACTAGTCCTAAGTTAGGAAGAGTTTTGTGAAATCGACCCAGCAGAGCTTTTGCTTATGGCTGTGGCTCAATCAATGTGTGCATACTTTTAAATTGCTGGTTTAGGCTGGAAATCAATGTGTCCATTATGCATTGTGTGTAATGCATAGTGTGCAGGGCAGAAAAAAAATGAAAGTACACGCCAAGCAATGCACACAATTCCATGTATCTGTATTACTTAACTGCGTTATCCATAAAAAAACATGTTCATTGCTTAGTGTGTATTTTCATTTTTAAAGGATTGTGCCCTAAGGCATTGACTGACACATGGGCTTCCGGCCCATGGAATGGTTTCTGGCAAGATTCATTGTAACCCCCTGGTTTCAAGTTTGTTGAATCTTAAAATTTTGTGTATTATAGTACTAGCAATGAAAGTCTAAACCATTAACCAGTAAGTGAAGTTTAACTCCGGTCATTAAAATAACTCCAAATCATTTTTGTAACTCCAGTCATTTTATAACAAACATTTACAAACATTTTATGTCATCCTTAATTATTATGCAAAATTAACATAAAATGTTGATAAAGCAAAGTTGATTTATTTCATCCTTTTCCCTTTTTTTCCCCGACAGGATGTTGAGAAATTCCTGGCAACTCATTGTAGAAAGCCAGTGACAGGGAACTAATTTATAAGACTTCGACATTCATCAAGCGTTATCCGCCGACGGAACTCTTCCAATACCGAGGGGAGCTAATATCCACTGTCCACCCAAAATACACCATGTTATATTTGTTTCACGATATATCCATCTATTCCATTTTTCTCCGTCCATTTTAATTCCCCCCTGTTTTTAAGCCCTCACATTGACTTGCCTCCTGTTAGGACCATGTGAAGGGCATGCTCCATTAGAAGAAGAGGGGTGTTACTTTTTTTCACCCAAGACAAGGGTGGCTGATCTTTTAAAAAATACTAAGGCAGCTTGTGTGTTAAATATGTACATAATTCCAGTATGATTTTTCAGTATTGCTCCAAATTCAACTTTTCTTTTCAAGCAGATTTTTTATGTGATGTATATTTTATTCCTACATAAAATCAATAGGTTTCAGAGGAGACAGTTTGATCAGAAAATTTGTCTTTCTCTGTGTGTAAAAAAAAGTGTATTTATTAAAAACGTAGCTAGTCTTAAAAAGATAATTCTTTAAAAAAAATATCAAATTTATACTTTCAGATTTAAAGCACTACTGCTGTTTCGCCAAACATTTTGGTTGTTGTTATCTATACCATTTTCTATTTCCGCTAACTATCAAATACATTTATTTTTGTAAAGCACTTGTTAACATAAAAGTGGAAAATGCAAAAACCCAAATGAAAGAAATCCGTCCAAATGTGTCTGTAAAAGTATGTGATGTGTACGCTCGGGCCCAACTTCATTGCTCTGCTTACCACAGAACTCTGCAGCTTACGGAGCCCCGTAAAGCGCAGGAATCTATAGGGTTAAATCCTGAAAATCCTTTCAAACTATCCCCCGGTTTTGCCGCAGTTTGATGGATTCAGCTTGGCAAGAGACTAGGCATAACACCAATCAGAGTTGCCATGACTGTTGAATATTATAGCTCTATGAATGGGGATTTTTGTAAGAGTTGAGGAAACTCCAATGTATCATTTCAAATGTATATGTGACCTTTGCCTAGTAGTGAAATCAATTAAATATTCAAGCAAATATGGGAAATAATGCAAAGTTAAAATCTGGAGATTTTTTCTAAACATCTTTTCCCACAGTTTCGGAAAGCTTGTAAGCAAATTTGTTTGCCAGCCAAAATACTGTATAATTTACATTGTGGGGACCTGCTTTTTTTGTTGCTATTCGAATGAATTTTATTATCAGCAATATGTTTTGCTCTATTTAAAAAAAAAAAAGCTTCAAGACAAATTGGGCTCCGCTAAAGTTTTGCAGGTTTACACTTTAATCCAAATACAGGTTCAGATACTTCCAGTATCAGTTTTTTTGGAGATGTTATTGATACCATATCTCCACTCATTTTTTGTTTAAACGACCAAATTATTTTTGGGGGTGATATTTTACACACAAGAGGGCGCTATATGCATAGACCATAAATTCCTGTGTATCAAAGTCTCATTGAAAAAAATAGGTCGGTTAGGAACAATTGGTTCAAATAATAAGTGAGCAATGTCCCATTGTATATTAACTTTTGTCACTTGTATAAAATGTTTTGTTCATAAAATCTGATTTCATTTTATAATTTTGTTTCTTTTCAATCAAGTTCATCATTTTGTTAGGTAATTCAGATTTTGAAGCTCCTTACTGTATGGTTTTCAAAAAGAAATAAAATTCTGAGAAAATGTATTTGGCAAAGACACATATAGATATCTAAACAAACCAGGACCAAGTTTTTTAACTTCTCAAGCATGTACACAAATGTGCTCAGACAAATTAGGTCACCAGCCAAAAACTATGCATTGCGAATTGTTTTTTGACTGGTGCTCTGTCAATCTTTCTGCTTAACAGAAAAACTCGTTAAGCATCATTAAACAAAACAAGTTCTGTGGAAGTTGGTCCGTATGTGAGTGGAGTTATTAAGCATCGGTTCTCTCCTGTGCCACAAAGGTTTTTTCTCCCGGGCCCTCCGTTTTCCTACCTCCAGGAAAAAATCAAACACTTTTGATCTGTGGCTGTGCACCGTGGTCATGCAGGGGTCAATGTTACTGGGTTGCTAAAGGTGCCTTTACCAGTGTTGAAGGTCTCGGTCTCGGACTTTGAGGTCTTGACTCCAACTCTGGCCTTTACATGCCTGTGGCTCAAACACATTGCAGCCCTGTCCTTTTGCAATTCAGCCTCTCAGCTGTGAGTAAAGATGATTAGCCTCTCAAATTATTGAAACCAAAAATTTGGTACGATTGCTGATATTTCTTCATAGTTAACCCTACTGCCCTCCCAAATCCACCAAAATCCTATACAGGAAGTTACCTGACTTTGTAAGATTTGAGACTGAATGCCCGAATGCCTTTTTTGTCCCCCATTGACACAGGCAACCAGGCATACCCATCCTATGTTATAAAGATGGGTCATAGTTTGCTTTTGACTTGAAAAAGAAATTGTGTGATTTTTATCAAAAGCCTCCTTGTTATAAAGATGGTAATGGTAGTAAGCATCCTCAAAATGATCTGGTCTGAAGTGCCCCTGTTGTGTGTCGACAAATTTGAATATCAAAAGTTTGCCTTCAGGTGACTTTTGTAAATTTCCGTGGTGTTCGCTTGAATGCTGCCCTCCATACGGCCACAGATGCGGTTGGTACCCACTGCCACTTCGCTAAACGTGGATGAATTTGATGTTTTATGAAAATACTGTGACAGTTTTATGCTGTTTTCTCAACCAATAGACGCCGTGTTCAACTGAAACATGTGACTTTTGTTGTATCTTTCTTTATAATAAACCAGCATTACGTTGACAAAAACCAAACGATGACCCTACCTTGAGGTCACATTTGAGTTAAGTGGAGGAGTTCAGATTTTTTTTATTTCCATATCTTCTGGATTACATAACATTTAAAAACATCCACAAGAATTGCTACTCTCTGACAATATTAACTTTGGTTCAAATGACTTTTTTCTTTGACCTGATCAAGAAGCGGAGTAAGTATGACACTCCGCATTTCACATAGCATGGGGGCCCACAACCCTGGCAGTCATCCAGGGGGACCCTCCCCCTGGTCTACTAGCGGCTAATTTATTGCGTCCAATTTCTCTTCTGTGACAAGTACTTCTGGTCACCCCGGCAATGACAGTAAACTTATCTCCACTGATCCTTAAAAAAATCCCTCGTCACTTCATTAACGTACCACCCCCTGCCCCAGCCATTTTGAAACGTAAACACGGTTCATCTGCAGGAGGTACTTGTCAACAAAGCCAACAGTAGAAACATCTTCAGATTTCTCTTATTCTTCAAATGACATTTATATTGACATTTGAGCTTTATTTAAAACAAACTTTGTACTCTAGTGCGGGATTGATGTTGGAACCACATATTTTCCCAGCCCAATTTCAGTGCTTTGCTCGGGTCATTGGCGCACCCTTTTTTTTTAGTTGCTGTCTAAATAATGAACAAGGAAAAAGATAACATATATATGTTTGAAACAAAAACAAAAAGTTCAAAATTTGATCTCAACACAGAAAACAAGGCTGTGTCCGAATTGGCAGCTACGGCTACGGCTGGATCTCAGTGTCATCATGCGTTGAAGTATGGGACATCCTTAGCAACACCCTTAGAAACAGTTGTAGCCATAGCCGCCAATTCAGATACGACCTAACTTGCAACTGAAATGTTTTAGAAAATATCAGTGTCCAAAATAACAGATTTATTAGAAAAAGACATTGCCTCCCATCTTTCTCACCTCGAAGGGGTACTGGTTCAATTCTTCAAGTCTCTCTTGGTAGGATTTTCCTCATAGGGTTGAGACCAGATTTGTGGCTCTCCTGTGTACTTTCTCTATTGTCTTGCTATCATTCAGGCGATAGGGGGCTCCAGTCCTGGACAGCATATATTCCATATGTGGGCGGATAAATGCCTTGTACATGGTAGCGAAGCTCTCCTTATCGATGTGGTTGAATGTTCTCTCTATAATCTGCAGGTTGGATCATAACTTGGGTGGCTGCCTTTCTCCCAGGTCCGTCTTTGCCGTCAGGGTGTCCTCATCCCCAAGAATATAAGCTCCTCCTTGATTTTCTGTTTCCAAATGTATGCATTAACATTTCAAGGCATGGTATCGGAGAAGTCAAGTACCTGACCAGTCCTTGAGATGGTTAAAGTCCTCCTGTTTGAAATGGTTAAAGTCCTGGATTGCATCTCTGCCAGCGGAGTTTTTCCTTTGGCACCCTGTTATACAGTTTGGGGGTCATCACCAAACAAATTTTTATTTTTGTTATTGACAAGAACACTTCTGGTAAGTCGACATACAAGACAAGAAGAACTGGTCCTAATACTGAGCCTTGGGGCACACCACTTAAGACATCAGCCCAATCTGACAAGCCCTTCCTCACTCCAACTTGCTGACCAAATGCATACTATTTAGGGTGGACCGGGGAGATGGTGGGGGTGTTCTTACGAGGAAGGGGTGAGAAGGGGGGGGGGTGAAGAGACCTCCATAAATAAGCAAACCCAGAAAGAAAAAAGAAAGTTGACTGGGAGTGGATAATTTGAAAATCTCACATTTTTTTAGTTTTAACTTTAAGCAGAAGTCTTCCGCTTTTTAAAGTAATTTAATAAACTGTAAATTCAAAACTATTTGCTCATTTATTTACAAATTCTATTCATATTCTAATTTATCTATTTATTTATTTATCTAATTTTGGGTTAAAATAAATTTACTAAACCTGTGACCTCCGGATTAATGTACCGGCACTCTACCAACTGAGCTGTCTAGCCCTATGTTGGAGGTCTCCCTACTTTGTGAATTTCTTTGTTCGGGGGGGGGGGGGTGCCAGTCAGAAGCCATTCAACCTGTAAACTGCCATATAACGGGGATCACCCTAAGGGGATATTACTTTTATATCAAATATCAAAATCCCTTGTGGTTTATTACTTGAAATTGATTTATCTATACATTTTATTTTTGGGGGGTGGCACCGTACTATGAAAGAAATCAAAGAAGATTAAATTAATGTCATTATAGGGCCCGATTGCATAGAAATGCCCAAGAAACAAAACTAAGAAAAGCACAACATAATTCTGCTTGACAGGAAAATGTTACCAGCCAAAATACCATATCATAATGTACTGGTACCCTGTTTATTTTTGCTTAGCACAAACTTGTCAAGCAATAATTGCTGCTCAAGCAGCTCCATGAATTTGGGCCCACTGGTCCACCTCTCTTAATAGGGCCTTGTCACACAAGGCAACTTTTACAGGCAACTTGGAGGCAACCAACTGCAGAGCATGCTACAGAGGAACACTCTGGTAGCACATGAGTCATTTGTTTCAAACGATGTCTAATGATCCCCATGAAAATATGTGAACATTCAAATGTGAATGCCTCTAATTCTTCTTGGACTCTCTTGGAGATTGCCTGGAGCTGGTTGCCTGTAAATTGCCTTGTGTGACATGGCACTAATTGTAGCTGTTGCAACCATTCAAATAAAAACTCTCCCATCCAAACCGTTGTAACTCAACTTATTATTTAAATAATGTAAATTATTCTATGAGAATAATATGAATCTTAAAACATTATTGTTATCGCAACATGGGAACATGACCAAAGATAGTAGATTGAATCACACAAATACTTGGGGGTAATCACTACAGGTGCATAAAGTAAAGGTGTCCTTTTCAACTCTCCATGAACTCAAAAAAAGCGTGCGTAGACTTTAATTCTATGGTGTCTTTGAAATGCCATGATGAAGTCTAGACAATACAAATGGCAGCTGAAACAATATCAGGAAGTCTTACTGTTGAGGTAAGGGCTTCTGAAAAAGCAGCCACTGCGAGATGTTTTGTCTGGAACAGTTTAAAGGGTTCCCCGATTGCTCAAAAATCTTTCTTGAAACGTAAAAATTGAAAAAATACTATACTATGAGAACGTTTATCACTCTGAGAAAATGTACAAGGATGTGGTATGATCCATGGTGGATATTGCTTATTAGTTTTCTGCTTAACAAAAATGAGCTGGATACCAGTCAGAGATTTGTGTACATATGACATGTCATATGGTAACCTTATTCTTGTAAGCATAATTTTGTTGTGCTTTAAGCAGCTCTATGAAATTGGGCCCTAAACATCAACCAACACCATCTATGTATTAATTGATCACTTGTTTTTTTACCTGCGAGATTAAAATCTTTGACTTTTCATTCATTTTATGTTTGATATTTCTTTTCTTTGAAATCATAATTATACCTTTATGGATACTTTTTGTATGGTATGTACAAGAATCTTCTTTCACAAATACATAATTTGTCACATTGTGCGCTAAAAGTCTGGCAGTGGTGTAACCAGAGGAGAGGGAGGAGGGGAAGGCCCCCTTTCTCCCCCACTTTCGCCCCCCCCCAAAAAAATAGTTTGGCCCCATAAAAAATAATGATTTTGTTTCCTCCACCTGTTCAGCAATGATTCCAAAAGTGTTCAAATAGGCCCTCAAACTTGCATGTTCTAATCTTATTTTAGAGCCCTTGCTTGTGACGTCACAAGCCCAAACAGCGCCCTCACTGAGGTCAATGAAGACCTATCACTGGCTGAGAGTTGTGCGCGGCGCATACACACGTGCACATTCTTATTGTTTAAACTCGCTGATGGCAGCCAATAACAAGGAGTCTATCATTACTATTGTGTTTTGTGGAAGGTTGATGGGCGTGGTAGGGGTGCTGCGGGTGGGGGTTAAGGAGCCCCTCTGAAGAGAACTGCAGGCTGGCTGCCTGGGGTGGGATCCACTGAGCTTGAATCTAATTCCGTGCCCCCATGTGCTGGAAATACTTAATCAATCTAATCAGGGTGCAGTATTCACAACATCTGGGTGAGTGGGTGGCCAACATATGGCTGTTACGAACTGAGAAAGGAAAAACAACGTTACCATGCATTGCTAATAATGAGGCCTGGGACGAGATGTGACTAGCCAGGGCAAGGTCAAGGGCTGAGAACCATTGTGAACATCCAGGGAAGGAGGATGAGTTGACACAGCTTGCGAACTGTAGATATCCAAAGGTGCACCACCACCCCCCTCCCTCAATCAGCCATGTGACAGGCGGAAACAATTGAAAAGGTTACGGAAAATGGAGCACAGAGTTTTATGTGTGATTGAGGGTGTTTAAAAAGAATAGGGGAGTAAGAAAGGTAGCATTGGAAAAAAGGTACTGCCCCATCCTATGGGCAAGGTAACACTGGCAAAAAGGTACTGCCCCATCCTATGGGCAAGGTAACACTGGCAAAAAGGTACTGCCCCATCCTATGGGCAAGGTAACACTGGCAAAAAGGTACTGCCCCATCCTATGGGCAAGGTAACACTGGCAAAAAGGTACTGCCCCATCCTATGGGCAAGGTAACACTGGCAAAAAGGTACTGCCCCATCATATGGGCAAGGTAACACTGGCAAAAAGGAACTGCCCCATCATATGGGCAAGGTAACACTGGCAAAAAGGTACTGCCCCATCATATGGGCAAGGTAACATTGGCAAAAAGGAACTGCCCCATCATATGGGCAAGGTAACACTGGCAAAAAGGTACTGCCCCATCCTATGGGCAAGGTAACACTGGCAAAAAGGTACTGCCCCATCATATGGGCAAGGTAACATTGGCAAAAAGGTACTGCCCCATCCTATGGGCAAGGTAACACTGGCAAAAAGGTACTGCCCCATCCTATGGGCAAGGTAACATTGGCAAAAAGTATTGCCCAACCTCTTCCTCTGGGCAAGGTAAAATTTGCAAAAAGTATTGCCCAACCTCTTCCTATGGTAATGTTGGAAAAAACGAAATGCCTCTACCTGCCCTATGGGCAAGGTATATCAAATTGGCCAAAAGGACTGCCCTACCCCCTCCCTATGGGCAAAGTAACATTGGTAAAAGGTACTGCCCCAACTGATGGGCGAGGTTATATTGGAAAAAGGTACTGCCCCATCCTTTGAGCAAGGTACTATTGGAAAAAGTATTGCCCTTCACCCACTTCCTATGGGCAAAGTAACATTGGTAAAAGGTAATGCCCCTTCCTATGGGCAAGGTATTATTGGAAAAAGTATTGCCCCACCCCCTCCCTATGGGGAATGTATTATTGGAAAAAGTATTGTCACACCCCCTCCCTATGGGCAAAGTAACACTGACAAAAGGTCATGAAGAATTAAAGGTCCGGTCACAGTCTGGATTTTGTCAAAGCAATGTTGATTTGTTGGCAAAACTATCACTACAGATACAATAAAAGACACATGAATGTAGAATCCGTCTAGGCTTAGCGAGGGTGACAGTGGGTACCAACTGCATCTATGGCCGCAGCAATCCCAATTGGACACCAACCCTCAGAAATCTGAGAAACAATTCATGCAGGAATCCTTTCTCAGATTCACATAGTTTTAAACAAAAATTATTTCTAATCAACGGGGGCATTTCAGTCAAAATCATTTCGTAGGTTTTACAATACTTATAACAAGTAAGCTTTCAGATAGAAATTACACTCTTTTTTTCGAGGTCGGTACCAAAGTATGACCCTACCTTAAAGTCTAGAGCAAGTGAGCTGCAGTGCACCTAAAATAATGTTCCCTTTAAACTCAGAATGGAAGCTCCTCTCAATTCCTATACGTACATCACTCACTGTCAACCCCCTCCCAAAATAAAAGAAAAACAAAAAAACAAGTTTGCCCCAAACCTGACTACACCTTCTGAGAAAGAAGTTCAGCAACTGAGCTCTGGGACACTTTGACATTTCAAAACCTCAAAGTCCTGCCCTCTATTCTAAGCATCGTTTCTGACTAATTTTGAGGAGGGAGGTTTTGGTGTTAAAAGAGCAACGACCGGCAAGTATTAAAAAAAAAGAAAAAAAAGAGAGAGCTGTTGTAGAGAGAAAGAGAAAGGACTGCAGTGCAGACAGCGTCTAGGTGAAAATACTGTTTGCCATTGTCACTCTCTGGGGAATACCGATAACAGCAATCCAAGGGGACAGTGTTTTACACGTTTTTATGTTGGCAGTAATTAGTGTGTTTAACACAGGTGCTGCTGAAACCACAAGTCGATGCTCAGTTTATAAGGTTGTTTTTGTGACATTACCCAGCGGGAAAAAATGTTTGCTTCAAAAATTCAAAAAAGAGGTGACCCGGCCATCATGTCATGATGTGATGATACTGCCCTGGCTTGGTTCTTCATAACCTGTTTTGCTTAGCAAATAAGCTAAGCGATGTTCAACTTTAGCTTCGATATATTTTTCACAGTATCGATTATCAATTACAATTTTAATGGAAGAGTAACTGTTAATTGTTCAGTTAATCAGCTCACTTTGGGCCTACTCGCTCACAAGGCAAGATACAAAGCTATTATTAGGAAGTATTTTAAAGATAGGGTTCTACTTCGGTAATGACCTGAAAAAAAAGTTGTGTAATATTTATCCGAAAGCTTACTTGTTATAAAGATGGCAATGGCAGTAAACATCCTACAATTCGTCTGAAGTGCCCTGTTGATAAGAAATCCATAAAAGGATGTCAAAATTTGAATCTCAAAAGATCACCTGTAGGTGACTTTCCAATATTTCTGGGGTGCCCGGCCTAATGCTACCCTCAGTAAGGCCAGAGATGCGGTTGGTACCCACTGTCACCTCACTAAACATGGATGGATTCAACGGTCTTGACGAAAATACAGCGACGAGACAGTTTTTTGCTGTTTTCTCAACAAGTAGGCACTGTATTCAACTGAAGCTTTCACAGTTGACTTTTATTGTATCTTTTTCGATATATCTTTGCTTCAAATCGTCTAAAAGTTTATAAAAACCAAATGATGACTCTACCTTTGAAAACTCTAACAAAAAAAACCCAACATAAATTTATGCTTACTTGATAAAAAACAACAACACACAAATAACATTTAAAAAGAGTATTTAAAAACTAATTATGACTTTGTTTTCAAAGTGTGCTCACAGATTTTTAACAAGTTGTCAGACTTTTCCCCAATAGAAATGATGTGATGTTTTCACCCTTATTAATTGACTTTTCATTTATTAAATTTCATAAAGTTAGAGAAGTTAAAAAAAGTACCACTCTTCTCTACTTGTTTTGGAGTTACCAATAAACTTTTAAAGAGAGACCTTTTGATTGGGTGGGGGTGGGGAGGAGACGGGTGGGGGGTGGAGGTCACAAGTTCAAAGAAAAACAGGAAAATCCTTGGTGTCTGAAACTCATGTTTTCCCACAACTCCTACAAAAAAATGGAAAACAGGATTTTTTTGTTCTCCCTGTTCTCCCCCGTGGTGTCATATTACAAGGTATCGTCATCGAGAAGGTCTACTGCAGTCATTTCCGACAAAATGTTCTCCCCACACGGGACCGTCATCACATCATTAATCTGCAAAGTATGAGATCTCCCCTGGGATGGGAACAGCCCAGAGGTGCTAGTGAGTGAGTAATAATGGTATGAGGCATGTTGCACTGCATCCTGGTTCGGGGTTCGCTGATAACCATGGCTGTTGATTCTACAGGAGGTTGGAGCTAATCGGGTAAATTGGTTAATTTCCGGCCATGTCTTGTTTGCCGACACGAGGGGGTTCACAACATGATGTAGTCATTAATGTAATTGCTGGCAACATACATGACATTTAATAACGCAGTTCAGTGTCTCCAGCTTTGGAATTTGAACCCGATTGTGAAAGAGGTCTTTGTGTTCATGTTTTAAATTTGTCTTTTCTTTATGGTAATGTCATGGTTGTGTTGTCTAGTGCACCATACTGGGGAAGTTATCAGAGTGTAGGTTCAAGTCCTTGAGCAAGAAACTTAACTCTAACTGCTTTGTCCTTTGGATGGTAATGTCATGAATGTGTGGTCTGGTGCACCGGACTCAAGTTCTGGTGTTATCAGAGTGTAGGTTCAAGTCCTTGAGCAAGAAACTTAACTCTAACTGCTTTGTCCTTCGGATGGTAATGTCATGAATGTGTTGTCTGGTGCCACCGGACTCAAGTTCTGGTGTTATCAGAGTGTAGGTTCAAGTCCTTGAGCAAGAAACTTAACTCTAACTGCTTTGTCCTTCGGATGGTAATGTCATGAATGTGTGGTCTGGTGCACCCGACTCAAGTTCTGGTGTTATCAGACTGTAGTTTTCAAGTTCTAAGTGTTATCAGAGTGTAGGTTCAAGTCCTTGAGCAAGAAACTTAACTCTAACTGCTTTGTCCTTCGGATGGTAATGTCATGAATGTGTGGTCTGGTGCACCCGACTCAAGTTCTGGTGTTATCAGACTGTAGTTTTCAAGTTCTAAGTGTTATCAGAGTGTAGGTTCAAGTCCTTGAGCGAGAAACTTAACTCTAACTGCTTTGTCCTTCGGATGGTACTGTCGTGGCTGTGCAGTCCAGTGTACATAGCACTAATATAGAAGGGTTTCCCCCGTGTTCTAGCATGTTTGTCCTGCATCACGCTGTAGCTTTAACCCCTTACAACGTGCTTATAATGGGTCTCTAATGCCAACTGTTACATGTGTAAAATAATGAGCCCTTTGATATGCCATTTGCGTATGATAAAGCCTGTATCAGAACGGCATATTATCATTATGTGTAATGCATCGGAACATAGCTTTTCCTATTTTACAGAGTATACGCTGTACAGCAGGCCTGGAATTAGGCGGGGGCCACGGAGACCTCCCTTGGCCCGTACCTGGCCTTGGTGCCCCTTCAAAAGTTTACCATAGACTTTGTGATATTCTTAATGGAAGTGTCCTTTGCAAAATGAAAATGGCCTTGCCCCCCTCAAAGATGAAATTCCAGGCCTTGTATAGTCAGCCTATGTTTCCATACTTCGATCAAACGCAAGGTTGCCTGACTTTTTCATCCATTTTCATGTACTTTCAATATTTGGTGGTCATGATTTGCAATAGAGACTAGAAACACCTTCTATTAACAAAGAACTCAAAGTTTTAGAGGACTCAACTTGACCGTGACTTCACCTGCAACAACAAAATGTTGGATCTATCGTAAATTTTGTTGTTCCCACCATGCTGCAATCATCAGTTAAGGGTAGCCCTGTGGTCGGCAACTCATAATGGATTGGTTACTCATAAAAGCATACATTCTATATTTAAAAAAACCTCTTAAAAAAACTCGTAAAAAAAAACCCCAACTGACATTAAAATTTAAGTGGCTAAGAGTTTGCTGAGTAGAATGTGAGCCTGACAAGATTCTTTGTTGTATGTTTCAGCATAACTTTCCTTTTTCAGAGACAATGAAAGACTAACACTGAGGCATCAGGCCAAGGGGTTAGTGTTGAGGGTCCCTTTATTACCACATTTTTCTCTATAGATAAGTTTTGAAAAAAACAGGTTAAAAAAAAACCCAAAGCACCACACTTCATTGTGGTTTTATATGCTTGCTGACATTCACCATCAACAGGCTGACTGCAATACTTTCAGGATCCTTGGTTAAAAAAAAACCCAACTGACATTAAAATTTAAGTGGCTAAGAGTTTGCTGAGTAGAATGTGAGCCTGACAAGAGTCTTTGTTGTATGTTTCAGCATAACTTTCCTTTTCAGAGACAATGAAAGACTAACCCTGAGGCATCAGGCCAAGGGGTTAGTGTTGAGGGTCCCTTTATTACTACATTTTTCTCTATAAAAATAAGTTTTGAAAAAAACAAGTTAAAAAAACCCCAAAGCACCACACTTCATTGTGGTTTTATATGCTTGCTGACACTCACCTCAACAGGCCGACTACAATACTTTCAGGATCCTTGGTTTCACCACCAGAAAGAATTGACGATGACAAGAGCAGGCTAGTCCAAACGTTGAGGCCTACTCACTCTGCGGCAGCGAACTAAACCAAGAGAAGTCTCCCCGATCCACTAAGCTAAAGTAGTAGTGCGTAAGCAGATTTCCTACCCAACCCGGCAGCTCGTTTCAGAACTGATAGAACTCCCCTAAAAATTCTGAAATCTACGTAGAGCTGGTAGAATAACAGCAAGACAAGTTTTTACAAGGATAATCTACACAGCAAAGTAAATATTATCACATGGTGTTACCACGCACCAAATATACACAATTTTTAAATAGAAAAAATAAGTAAAATATATATGGGCGGATAAAAGGGGAGGCAATTGTGAATTTCCAATGAGGGTCTGGAATCATTTCTTTTGATTGGCAACAAAATCCTCTGAGAAATGGTAAAACACTAGCACATTATCAGTAAACAAAACCCCAGCTTTGCTATCAGAGCCAAGAATATCACCATTGAAACATGCCAAGAGATTTAATCAACATCGAAATGTGTATCTTGTCAGATAAAATACCTGACAGGTTAGGTATTGTACCATATCTACATTTCACAAAAATTGGGGAAAAAATAAAACGAATGTTGTAACAATAAAGTTCACGCCCCGGGAAAAGAATAGACACTGCTGGCGTGAAAGAAAATCTGGAGATTATTTGAAGATTATCAACAATACAGATCAGTTTCATCTGGAATTTGGAAAATTTTCCATAATCTATATCGAAGGGAACGTGTGTCATTGTTTGTTGAAATAGTAAATAGTAAATAAATATCAAGTAATACACCACAAGGGAAACTGACTGGGTAAGTTTGAATTCAATTTTGGGTCAAACAAAGAAAAATTGACCGGAGCGGGATTTGAACCTGTGACCTCCCGATTAACATGCTGCGCTTTACCAACTGAGCTATCTAGCGCAAATTGGCAGTCTCTCTATTTTGTCAATATCTTTGTTTGGGGGTGCCAGTCAGAAGCCATTCAACCTGAAACTGCCGGATAACCAGGGATTACACTCAAGTTTATGATACATTCCGGTAAGCGGCAAGACAGGGATCACCTTAGGGATGAGATGTATAAGAAACCAGTTACACTTGTCGCTAAAAGAAGGGGTTTGCTCCTGTGTTTCTGGCAGTGGCTGCTTAATGCGCTGCAGCAACTTGGGGATGTTACACAAATGGGTCTCACAATTCAAAAACTTCAAAAACCTGTCTTGAGAAATAATAATAAGCACTTTGAGACACCCCGTGTATAAAGCACTATATCAAACTAGTTATTATTATTATTGTAATGTTGTTCCTTATCAGGCTTATTTCAACTGAAGCAACACAAATATGCAACTGTGACTTGGGGGAGTCTTCAAATGCTATTTTCTCAAATCAGTATTTCAGATGAAAATGTTTCTCTGAACTGGTACGGTTCAACTTTATAATCAAGGAGTTTCCAAATTTAAACTGATTTATTTATTTTATTTTTTTTACTCTTATTGTTTTTTTGCAACAAATACCAATTCAATACTCTGTCATTATATATTGGATAAACCTAATAACCAATCAAAACCTTGAACTGAGTTAAGAAACTTAGTTTTGAATTTTCCATTTAATAAAAGAAAATACATTCACACATGCAGCAGGATGTCTACACCCTACCGCTCTTTTGAAGACAAATATACAGACCAAAGCCAAACAAAGAAAGAAACAAAAAAACAATCTGTGAAAGTAGCTAACCTTGGATTGAACTTCCCCCAAACTAAACTGTGACGAGGGGGG
The DNA here is from genome assembly GCA_032158295.1 of Pycnopodia helianthoides. Lineage (NCBI taxonomy): Eukaryota > Metazoa > Echinodermata > Asteroidea > Forcipulatida > Asteriidae > Pycnopodia > Pycnopodia helianthoides. The sequence goes on from CM063263.1 coordinate 4,391,442, forward strand.
AATAAATGTGTCTACCTAAAATTGTAAAATTGCCTTGATGCATTACCCATATAGAATATCCAAGCGTTGAGTGCATTAGCGTTTAGAGTTGCACAAACCATAATGAGAGTTGGCACGACCCAGACTAAGTTGGTCAACACAAATTAACAGGTTAACATCAATTACCAACATTTTGCAGGAAAGAAAAAAAAACGGGGAAAAAAACAAAACAGAACGAAAGAGAAGAAGAAGAAGAAAAAAAATTCAAGAAACCTTACATTGAGCAGCACAATGCGTGTACCTTATACTTGGCATGATGCATACAGTAATTGACTTACCGGGGGTACTCATGTGCACATCAAATCCTCATATACCGGCATATCTCTATGTACAGCGTGATAAACAATGTTTCTCGGTAAATCAATTTTCGTGTCGCTGCTGGCTAATTCATGAACCCATCCAGGGGGGTCCCTTCCGACCACTGAACATTAATAAATCCTTTACGAGGCTGCACGTGCCCATGTTATTCCAAAAAGTCTCTTTCACAACATCAGTTTGAACAATTCACACACACACACAAAAATCCGCAACTCGTTGTGGCTCGAACATTCTGTCCAAGCGGTACTGAGCTTGCGGTGACTTTGATTGTCTTATATATAGGGTTCGCTTCTGTGTGATTGAAACACTGCGACTGAGGGCGCGCTCCAGTTTTCAGCTGGAAGAAAAGTGCGATTTTTTCCAAGAGAAAAACCACTTTTCGGGGAAAAATTTCAAGAAATTTAGAGGAACACCATATTCCATTTTGCTCACTGACAAATTTTACAGGCACTTAAATTGAAACAAATCGGTAGACCGGTTGAAATGACTGGACCCTAAAAATGTGATCCTGTTATTACTGCTGAAGTCGCCACTCTCTGGTATTGTCAAAACAAAACAAAAAATCACTGCAAAAACTTTGTCACTTTAAACTACTGCCAGATAAGGGAGTCCTGTCATGCATGGAGAACGGTTTTTATTTCCACAAACATTTGAAAACAAAAACAAAAACAAAAGAAATGATGGAAATTATATCAGTTGAAACTGCATGAACATTAGAATGTACAGAAAATACAGTGTAACTATTCCTATAAACAGCTGTATCCACACTGCCCTCAATCGAGATACAGATATACTTACTTGAGATACGACCCCAATTACATTATATTGTTACATAATAATGGTTGGGTTATGGTAAATGCATTGTGTAATTTTGACATATTTACTAACAACCCCTATTATTACATAATTCAAATGGTTGTATATGGTTAATGCATTATGCACAACAACGTATCATTAACTACCCCAATCGGGTCAACCGCTTTCAAATTAAAATGAATATGCATGGTTAATGCATTATGCATATTGATTTGTTTGTTCACTACCCCAATTGGGTAAAGTCTTACATATTCAAATTTTTCGGGCATGGTTAATGCATTATGCATATTGATTTGTTTATTAACTACCCCAATTGGGTAAAATCTTACATATTCAAATTTTTCGGGCATGGTCAATGCATTATGCATAACGATTATTTTTCAACCACCCCAATTGGGTTATTATCTTTTCTATTTAATAACTTCCTCCATTGGGTCAACATATTTCGTATTTAAAACTACCCCAATTTGAGTTACTATCTTTCAAAACTCAATATGTTCTGATGGTTAATGCATCATGCAATTGTGATACAATTATTAACTACCCCAATTGGGTTATTAGCTTTCATATTTCAAATGGTTGTGTATGATATATGCATTATATGCAATTATTGTATGCTTTCATACTCACGTATGAAATTCACTGTGCATGTTTATTACCTGGTTGTTAACGACCCTAATTAGGTTAAACTCTCCTGAAATCTTTCATTAACTTTTAACAGTTTTTAAAGAGTTTACAGTAAATACATTTTTCTCCAGCGTCACAAAATAAACTTGAAATGTTGCAATTGGAAAAACAGAAATGCTAAAAGAGTCAACCAAACTGTATGTTTTAGTTTTTATTTCGGAATTAAGTTAATCCGTTTAAAGTTTTCAAAACTTAAATTAGTTTCAATTTCAATTGTTTCATTAATTTCAAGTTGCATCTAAAATTTTGTCAGTGACCTTTTCATCTCCTCAATAATGAACGAAACAAAACAGAATCATCGAGTATTAAAAAACAATTTTGCAATATACAAAGATTTTTCGGGGAATTTCTGGAGTGATTAAACCAAATTTGTCTTCCTCCATGTTTAAGCTACGGAATTCACTTACTTAAATTCTCGTCTAAAAATGTCCCCCAAATTTGTGTGCCTTTCCCATGAACTCATTTTTCTTTGAAATCCCTTTTTTTTTTTTTTACAGCAATCTCTTATTTCCACAAAAAAACCTTATAGATATTTTGTTTCCCCCTCAAATGCTCAGTCTTGGAAGGGTTATACAGATCACGTTTTGAAACAAACTCCCACGGGGGCCGTGTACCGGTTGCCATTTTAAACAATAACGGCATACCACCCACTCAACAAACCCTCTCAAAGTTTCCCTCCGACCACGTACCAGGATCGCAAATTTCTCTAATCTGACATTTACAGCTTCCTGATTACGAAGTCCTGAAACTGTTAATGACGGCTCTAGACGTCTACGAACACGGAAACTTTGAAAGAGGAAAAAAAAAAAAAATGAATTCCTGAACACGGGCAGCACAACCTTGACACAATATTCTTGACCTGCCACCTGGGATCCTTTAGTGCACAGGGTAAATTGTACACTTCCTTTGACAATCCAATTAGCGTCTCTCAAAAAGGGAAGCAAAGATTGAGATGATGGGGGGGGGGGGTGGGTGGGGGTGACAGGTGGTAACAGATGGGGGGGGTAGGGAGGGATTGAACGAAAAAAGAAGGGGGTTCCTTATGATCTCTGTGCAATGTAATATGTCATGACTGGACAGTGTACACAAGTTGAAAACAGCAATTATGCGGGTAAACTTCACCACCACAATTTGTGTAAGGGCAGTGGGTTTTGGCTAATTGAAATTTCCTTTCAGTGGCTTGTTGTAGAGAGGGCACTGGCAATATGAAATCTTATAAAAACAGAATAAAGATATCGGATACATTTATACACCGCTTATTCACAGATCTTAGTGTTTTTACAAAACCAATACATAAGCCATCATAGGAAACAAAACAAAACATAACAACATGAAAATTTAGTTAACTTTTAAAAAAAGGTTAGATTTTAATGGGAGTTTTTCAAAAAGATAATAAGAGAAGGTGCTTTCCTAACAGTGGTGGGAAGAGTGTTCCACAAACGTGGCCCTGTAACAGAGAAGGAATTGTCACCAAAGGAGCGGCTAGTTTTGGGGACATGTTGCCTGGGCCCAACTTCGTAGAGCTGCTTAAGCAATAACTATTGCTTAAAGAGTTCCTGCTAAGCAAAATAAAGCAGGTTAGCAGGTAGCCAATGTAGCCTGGTCAGGTAGGGGGGTGGTAATATGCTCGGGTGTCTGTGCACCACATTGTCCGCCACGCAGCTTTATTCTGGATGCGTTGCAGTTGGTTGAGTTGAGCATTGGTGATGCGATACCAAACAAGCAGCGCATTGCCATAGACGAGGCGAGAGGAAAACAAGTCTTGAACAAAGTGGTGGCGTTGTGCCCTCATCAAGGCACCTTTGAATGAGTGCAATGTTTCTCAGTTGATGCGTGGCAGAAGTCCGCAAACCACACCAGAACACCCAAGGTTACCAACAGAGTTGTCGGGTTTGATGGCAGATGTGGCAGTTCCAATCAGGCTTGTCATTGCCAATCATACAAGTTTGTATTCCCTTCAAAATATGAACGGCACTTTGCTAAATCTCAGGCTGTGATGGCCAAGGACCACGTTCATGTTAAGTGGGGTGGGGAGGGTTGGGTTGGGGAGGGGTTGGGTTGGGGAGGGTTGGTTGGGGAGGGGTTGGGTTGGGGAGGGGTTGGGTTGGGGAGGGGTTGGGTTGGGGAGGGTTGGGTTGGGGAGGGGTTGGGTTGGGGAGGGGTGGGTTGGGTTGGGGAGGGGTGGGTTGGGGAGGGTTGGGTTGGGGAGGGGGTGAGGTGGGGAGGGTTGGGTTGGGGAGGGGTTGGGTTGGGGAGGGTTGGGTTGGGGAGGGGTTGGGTTGGGGAGGGGTTGGGTTGGGGAGGGGTTGGGTTGGGGAGGGGTTGGGTTGGGGAGGGGTTGGGTTGGGGAGGGGTTGGGTTGGGGAGGGGTTGGGTTGGGTGGGGAGGGGTTGGGTTGGGGAGGGGTTGGGTTGGGGAGGGGTTGGATTGGGGAGGGTTTGGGTTGGGGAGGGGTTGGGTTGGGGATGTGGCAGTTCCAATCAGGCTTGTCATTGCCAATCATACAAGTTTGTATTCCCTTCAAAATATGAACGGGCACTTTGCTAAATCTCAGGCTGTGATGGCCAAGGACCACGTTCATGTTAAGTGGGGTGGGGGAGGGTTGGGTTGGGGAGGGGTTGGGTTGGGGAGGGGTTGGGTTGGGGAGAGGTTGGTTGGGGAGGGGTTGGGTTGGGGAGGGTTGGGTTGGGTTGGGGAGGGGGTGAGGTGGGGAGGGGTTGGGTTGGGGAGGGGTGAGGTTGGGGAGGGGTTGGGTTGGGGAGGGATTGGGTTGGGGAGGGGTTGGGTTGGGAGGGGTTGGGTTGGGGAGGGGTTGGGTTGGGGAGGGGTTGGGTTGGGGAGGGGTTGGGTTGGGGAGGGGTTGGGTTGGGGAGAGGTTGGGTTGGGGAGGGGTTGGGTTGGGGAGGGTTGGGTTGGGGAGGGGTTGGGTTGGGTTGGGGAGGGGGTGAGGTGGGGAGGGGTTGGGTTGGGGAGGGGTTGGGTTGGGGAGGGGTTGGGTTGGGGAGGGGTTGGGTTGGGGAGGGGTTGGGTTGGGGAGGGGTTGGGTTGGGGAGGGGTTGGGTTGGGGAGGGGTTGGGTTGGGGAGGGGAGGGGTTGGGTTGGGGAGGGGTTGGGTTGGGGAGGGGTTGGATTGGGGAGGGTTTGGGTTGGGGAGGGGTTGGGTTGGGGAGGGGTTGGGTTGGGGAGGTGCAAATTGTCTATAATTCTTTTCAGTTATTGGAATAGTTGTTCAATCCATCCCTGGCATCCTCCAGCCTATTGGAAAATATTATAGCATCAAAAGCTCCCTCAAACTAAAGAAATATACAACAACAAATCCATCTAAGCCTCTTGGCAAGTCAAGACCAGAGCAAAGGTACAACGTTCTCAAACGACCCATTTACAGTGACTTCTGCACACTTTTGTTCAGAAGAAAAAAAAGAGACAAAAAGAAAGAAGAAAACCTGTGTCCCAAAGTACGGGAAAACAACACCTTACTGCTGAAGCCCTCATAATCCCTGGGCGGGCACTCCCCCCATGGTACCACCCCCCCCCCCACCACCCGGGATTGGCGTAAGAAACAAATTGCTGGTTAACCAGCCTCCTAAGTCAGGGGCACATGTAGAATATTAAGCCCCCAGACAGACTAATACTCAAGTGGTGAGTGAATACACTTCCCATTAGAGACGTGCTGTATATGTCATTTGGAATGATTACACAAGTCTGCATACATGGGGGAAAAGTCACAGGTTTGTGGGCCAAGTTTGAGTGATGAACTACCTTTGCCTTCACCCCCCTGAGGATTTTTTGTTCCATGAAAAAAAAGAAGAGCAAAATCAGAGAAATGTTGATAGTCAAGACAGAAATTGTTTCAAATATTAGTGTGTGTTTTAGGTGTCAGTCACACATGCCATCCCAACTGGGATATACCTCTACCCCGATGGGGGACTTTTAGGATACTAGGTGGCAGCAGACTTACCAGGTAAATCCATTGTTCTCAGCAATGTGCGTATGCTTAGCACTACGCAAACAATGGAATTTTACTGGGTATGTCTGCTGCCATCTAGCATTCAAAAGTCTCCCATTGGAGGTGTCTTAATCCCCGATGAGGATATCAAGAACTTGATCAAGAAACTACTGCAGGTGTCAACGACACCTTCACTGAAAAAAAGGTGCTTAACTGAGCTTAATTGCTAGCCAAGTGTGCGCTGGACATCAGTGGCAAGCAATGTGCATTGCATATTGCATGCAATTTGAGGATGGTAACCTGTTTATGCTAAGCAGAACTTTTTCTGTGTTTATTAACTTTCCAGGCTAAGCAGCAAAAGTTGGCCTTCACAGAGATTCTGAAAATGTATTTTGTTTTTTTCTAACTCCCACAGTCATCGTAAACAAAACCAACAATGATATAGCGCAAGCTTATAAAACTTGGGAAGCAGGTGAGCAAGTGACTGGAATTTGATTTTTTTAAGTTTTCAAACTTTGTATTTTTCAACTTCCATTTGAACAGCATAAATATACCATGTGTCAAACTTAAAGTAACATCATTATTGAACTAAGGACTTGACTATAAGAGATTACTTGAAACTGAAAATCTGATCTGTCTTCCAGAAATTGTCTTCCCTTTCACGGTCTCTGGGCAATGATTTGTGTACAAGAATAATTAAAGAATTACAAAGTTATGTTGGGTCGTCCTTGTACACTTCTCAAGGGCAAAAGTTTGTTCAGGGGAAACTGCAACAGTGACTGACTTGAGACGTTACTCTAAGAAGACAGAAACTTGAGACTTGGCTTCAGAACCTCTGTCAAGAACTTGGTCTTTAGGACTTAAAGGGAAAGTATCCGATTCCGATTGGTAATCACTCTAAAAATTTATGGCAATACAACTGACTTGGTTAGAAGTACAGCGACTTTCGATAGTATAAAGCATTTTGAGAAATATTCAATTCAAAATATTGTGGATGTGGAATAAGATGTAGGTTTTTAACCCCCCCTAAATTTGAATCTGAGAAACATTTCTGGATTGTGTATTCCTAATAGGGATTATTCTTCATGCGTGGACATAACCACTCCAGATTTTTGGTGATATCTCAAAAACGCTACCACCTTTTGAAATGAAATTTTCACAGGTTAGTTTTATTGTATATATCTACATTAATATAGGATTAAAACAATCGAACGGTTCCAAAAACCAAAGGTATACTTTGCCTTGAGACTTTATTGGTTTCAAGGACTTAAGCATAAAAAATAGTCAAAAGATACTGAGCTGTAAATGTGTACTACTTGATATTTAAGATTCCTCAAACCAGTGTTCTACCTTTAATGCCATATGGACACAATTCCGTCCCCAAAATGGGCGTAAACAAAATATGCCGTCTGTCGGCAAGAGGATAGGCAAATACATGTAGTTATTTTTCCATCAATTTGTATGTCGTCACGACAAATGTATACCAAATTTGCGGATTTGGTTCACACCGGATGCCCAGACTGGGCAAAGCCCAACGCGGTATTGGGTTTCGGTCGGACAGACTTGAAAGACCGTTCACCCGCAGAAAATACCAGAGTGAACCCAAAGTACATCTGAGTTTGCTGCTTGTGAGAGAGTTTCTTCACCAAAAAATGTGTCTACTTCATGGTTGAATGTAAATCTCTAAAGAACAAAGTTGTTCAGCACTGGAATAAAAAGTTGTTCCAGCTCACTCAAATTTTCTGGAAGTTCCACAAGATTTTCACAAAAATTTTCCGCAGTCCTGTAACAAAAACTTGCAACTTTGTAGTTGGAAAAACCTGTCGACCCCTTTTTTATTTTAGTTTTTGTGTCAGGAAATCTGTTAGTACGTTACATACGCTTCACTTTTAAGTGTTTTGTTACCTTCATTTGCTTTTAAAAGTTTCAAAGGTTTTTCTTCTATGACTTCTTACTCCTTGCAATAAATTGTTTTTTAAATTAGTGAGTAAAATATCCCCCTCCTAAGAAAACAAAACAAAAACAACAACAAAACAAAACAGTGAGTAGAGGTTTTTGTTTTGTATGGAATAATTTTTTTGTTTTGCAACTTTAAGAAAAAAAGTGGTGGTTATTTTCTCCTCGGAACATTACATCATTATCTGTACTTCAAAGGTATCTTCAGGCACACTGGTCACAGTGTCAGTCCCTTTTTAGGATCGCTTAGTTTTATTTCAAGAAAGCTGCAAATTTGGGGCTTAGGCTACGGCTATGACTGTTGCCAAGGGTGTTGCAACAGACATCCTATACTTCAACAGCCGGGCTAAGGCTACGGCTATGACTGTTGCCAAGGGTGTTGCAACAGACATCCTATACTTCAACAGCCGGGCTAAGGCTATGGCTATGACTGTTGCCAAGGGTGTTGAAACAGACATCCTATACTTCAACAGCCGGCTAAGGCTACGGCTATGACTGTTGCCAAGGGTGTTGCAGCAGACATCCTATACTTCAACAGCCACCAATTCAAACATGGCCGAAGACTCTGATTAGGGTCGAAACATGAGGACATTTTACATTATTTGCCTGGCTTGCCTGGCTTGCAGCACTTTCTCATGCCGATTATTGGCTGATAACATTCCTGATAAGATAAAGGGTGTGCAATGGAATTCAACAATTTACCGGTCTTGGCCGGAATCCACAAGATATTGCCGGAGGTTCGGCTGTGGTTTGGCATTTTCTCACCCGCAACAGAGTTAGCGGTTGTTGGAAGCCCTCCAAAATGTTTCTAGATCATTCTAGAGATAGCCAATTGGTAGCTTCCGAAAACATTAATGATTATAAACTTCAGTTGGTAAACAAAATACTTTTAGCAAAGGGGGCAAACAATAGGCATAAACAATACACAATAGAACAGTCAAGACAATCATCCTTAACTGAAAATACCAGCTTAGTGGGTGGAAGAGAATTTTCTCTCCATCCATTAGTTTTCAGGTCATCAAGAAAAATTATGTCAAGTTTGAAAATTCCTGTGGGGGGGGGGTGCATTATCAACGGTTTGTACAAAGCACATTCGTTATCGTTGTCGTTTGAGATTACACTTTGGTTACATGAATACATTAGGGAAGCCATTTCAATGATAAACTTTGAAAGAGATAGAATATGAAACTTCAAAAAGAAAGAAACAAATAGTATGTTTGACTTCATCCGTTTTTTTTTTTTAAATGCACGTTTTGTTCAGACAAAAAAGTCCTTTCTTCATTTTAACGTGCAGCACGTACAAGAAATTTCCCGTCTTTAACAATTTCAGGAACTTGGACTACGCACGATATTGGCTTTGTATGTTTTCACTACGAGCTTACAAATCCCCCCACGAGGAATGGCCTGAGGCAACAAGAGCTATCACCCGTGTGTCGTTGACACGTTGTTTCCTAATCGAATCCCTGTGCTTCCCGGCTCCGCCAAGGGTGCACCGGCAAATTGGCACTGGTTGCCTAATCTCTATTGACAAATGGGCGGGGAGTTTCATTTGGTGCAGTCGGGGGTCATGAAAACTGTGTCCCTGACAGACTGGGACCTCGTAGAGGCCAAGGTGAGGGTCAATCACCTCTTGGTGGTTGGGTGGCCCTGGGTGTTTTAGGAAGACTGCATACTGCTAGGGTGGGAGGGGGGATGGGTTATCACCTCTCATGGTTTGGTGGTCATGGGCTTATTAGGCAGACTAAAGACTGGTGGGGTTTAGGGTGGTGGGGTGGGAGGGGAGGGGTAAGGGTTATCACGTCTGATGGTTGGGTGGTCGTATTAGGAAGACTGAAGACTGGTGGGATTTAGGGTGGTGGGGTGGGAGGGGAGGGGTAAGGGTTATCACGTCTGATGGTTGGGTGGTCGTATTAGGAAGACTGAAGACTGGTGGGATTTAGGGTGGTGGGGTGGGAGGGGAGGGGTAAGGGTTATCACGTCTGATGGTTGGGTGGTCGTATTAGGAAGACTGAAGACTGGTGGGATTTAGGGTGGTGGGGTGGTAGGGGAGGGGTAAGGGTTATCACTTCTGATGGTTTGGTGGCCGTGGGCTTATTAGGCAGACTGAAGACTGGTGGGATTTAGGGTGTGAGCAGGGGGGGGGGGTTATCACCTTTTGATGGTTTGGTGGTCATGGGTCAGTGAGGCAGACTGAAGAATTTTCAAGTTGGGGGAGGTATTGCCTATGGTGGTTTTGTGGGCATGTGTTTAAGGTAGACTGCAGACTGGTGGGGGGTGGGGTGGGGTTATCACCTTGTGGTAGTTGCATTGCCGGCCATGAGTGATTAGACAAATTTACAGACTGGTGGGACAGGATGATGAGGTTGGGCGGGTAGGTTACACCTTGTGTTGGTTGGATAGCCTTTTATGAGCATGAGGCATACTGCAGAAGGCACTTGGGGGTGCAGTATTCATTCTAGTGTTTAGGGGTTATGTTTGTTGGGCATGCTACAGACCATTGGGTTTGTTGGGATACACATAGTATAATTGTGAAGAGGGGGGAGGTGAAATCACCCTTGCTGGTGGGATCAGTGCATATTTTGGGTATAACCGCAGGCTGTGTGTGACAACAACGTGGGTATTGTGTCTTTTGGGGCATACTTAAGGATTGTCAGATGTTTTGTTGTTTATTTTTATTTGTTATATATTTTTTTATGGGGGGGGGGAGAGAGGCTGGTGTGGTATGCAGGCTGTGTGTGACAACAACGTGGGTATTGTGTCTTTTGGGGCATACTTAAGGATTGTCAGATGTTTTGTTGTTTATTTTTATTTGTTATATATTTTTTTTATGGGGGTGGGGGAGAGAGGCTGGTGTGGTATTCACCTCTTGATGGCTTGGTACTGGGGTGGTTTAACAAACTGGAAACTCATGGGTTGGGGTGGGGGTATGCAGTTAACACCCTTGGTAGCGTACTAGGTGAGAGGTGCCCCTCACAATTGGGCATAATCAGCATACTGCAGATTGCCGATTCTAGCAGGTGGGGTGGGCTGCCAAAAAGAGGGGGTTGTGTGGAGTATGGGAGAATAATCGCTGGGGACAGGCATAACACACAGGTGTTTACAGTTTAAGGCAGTTAAGTCAATAAAGTCTTGGGCCCTCGGTCTGGGGTCAGCAAAACTATGCCAACCAGTGGAGACCAAGGGGAAGGTAAAGGTCAAATTGCAAAGAGTAAGGGGCAGCCAGGGGGACAAAAAGCGAACTCATACAAATGCTGCTGCACGGGACCGGGGTCAAATGGAACTGTGTCAATTCGTAAAAGCTTGCAAGTGTCGATGGTGCGACAGGATCCACTCTATAACGAGTACAGTTAAAAAGGTGGTTCTTATTTCTCAACAGGTAATTTAGCCAGAGAGAAAAGGTCATTAGAAGAGGAAAAGTATGGCTGGTTATAACTCTTACCAGACAAGGGAGTCATGTGTGTTTGGATTGTGGGAAGGAATTATTAGGGGGAAGAAAAACACAGGAAAATGGTAGTGTGGAAAAAAAAGGGCAGTATCAAGAGGGATTCTTTTCTTTTCGAGGCGACTCTGATAAAAGTTAAAAAAATTACGCTTTGTATTTTAGGATGACTGCAATGGCATTTCAGTTTTGATGAGTAAAGGACACATTGACGGAGTCTAAACGACTTTCAATGACTTGTTTTTAGTCGGCGGGTGCTGTGGGGGTGATTCCTGTGTTGACAGTCGGGTTAGGATAACAAGGGGGCGGAAAGTTGTATTATGTTCACATCCTGAACAAGAGGGGTCACCTGAAATTGTGCCGCTTGGAGATTGACAGATTGGGAAGTCTGACGTTAGGGATTGTGTACGCCGGTGGACAATCCCGGGGATCCTCTACCCTAAAATACTCTGAAGGGAAATGCTATCAAACTGAAGTGTATAATTGGTTTAGACCAATTAATTAAGTCAGGTAGGTTTGGGTTAATCCTTGATTTATGCTGGCAGAAGTCAATCATCGTGTCTGCTTTTGAGCTGGTAATTGAAAGAAACAGAAATCAAATAAACTCAAAAACAAAAATTTCAACTGTGGTTTCAGACCACAAGCAAAAGATGAATATGTTCATTGTTGCAAAAAAAAAAAAACCCACCCCAAACCCCAAAAGATTTTTGTCTTACAACAGGGATGAGATCTGACGAATGTGAACATTTTTTGAAAAATGGCTTGAGGGCGGGCATTGGTTCCCGCTTATTCTAGACACCATAACCTCACAGATGTTACAATTCAGGAGGTTGACAGACTCTGTGCATCACCAGAAATACAAAACTACAGGTTTGGACACAATGAGGACTATTCATTTCTCCCTTTGGAGGCTGATTTACTTCTTTCAAGAAAATTTGAAAGCTCAAGGAGACTTTGAGAAAACTTTGAAATCAGTAAAAAAAAATCCTGGAAAATCACATGCCTGCTTCAAAATGACTGACTCAAATGAAACCGATAACACAATTAAATTGTTGTGTCCCCTTCAACAGAGTTGCCAACAATTGCATCTTGCAATCAGGAAGTTTTTGTGCAACCATCAGGGAGATATTTAGAATTGCATTTGATTTTCGCCTTTTTTTCCCATCGGAGCATGGAAAGATTGGTTTATTCAGTGAACTTTCTGCAGAATCAAAGAGAGTTGGCAGCTCTTCCTTCAGATGTTCAAACCATGGCCAAGCTATACTGTTAAAATTTTCTAAATTACAGTAAGGCATAACAAAAGTTAAAAAAAAACAGTGCCAAATGTTTTAACCCCTGATTAAAAAAAAGAATTCTACAACAATTATTAATCAAAAAGAAAGAAAGAGATTTTGCAAACTGGCCTGTGGTATAGCTGCAAAAAAGTAGTAATGTTCTCGTGTTTTTTGACCCTAGCACAGTAGCTCTCAGAGGCTCTGAGGAAGGCTCCGCTGGGGTCCAACTTAAAGCCATTACTACCAAAATGAATAGTCTGAAAATTCTTGTGGTATCACAGCATCCCGATGCTCCCCACCTTAGGACAAAGGTGGCGATAAAGTATGAATGATTACAAATTTAAAAAAAAATAATTTATCAGCTAAAGGGAGTGAATGACTGAGGTGGACCAATAAATTTCCATCTCTTTACAACAAGTTTCAGACGAATAAATCACAATTAAATTCCACAGCATTCATACCTCAACAGAATCTAAATACATAATACTTTGTTAATTTTATCAAGCCACAAAACATTAATTTAATAAGCCCAGATATATGCTGCTTGGCAGGAGTATGTAAGTTGGTGACACTTTTCTATACATTGTTAATAACTGGTTCCCTTGCTAAAAAATGCTTAGCAAACAAATCCCATCGGCCTAGCAGCTATTGAGCCTATGGCCCAATCTCATACATACGCAGGTTAAGCAGAAAATAATGCTAAGTGAACTTCTCTGCCAAGCAAGAAAAATGCGAGTTGCATGGCATTTTGGATGGTTGCCAGTATTTATCTGCTAAGCGTAATATATCTGTAATAAGTAAACTTTTGTGCTTACCAGCTTTATTAAAATGAGCCTTGGGCCGAATTTCATAAAGCAGCTTAATGAGCACAACAAAAATATGCTTACCGGACTAAGGGTACCATCCACAATGAACCGTCTGTAACTGGCATCCTGTGCTTATTTTTGCTTAGCATAAAATGTTAAGCAATAGTTTCTGCTTAAGCAGCTCTGTGAAGTTGGACCCTGATCTGAGATTGAAGTGAAATCTGTGGAATGTGCACTTAAAAAAAATCAGCCATAAGGTGCAGAAGGATTTTTGTGGAACACCTGTGAGAGGGCGATTGGGATATCATCATAATCTTGACCAAACATGGGCAGTCACGAATGATTACAATTTAACAAACAACAGGGAAGTTGGACGTCCACCCTGTAAACAATTCCAGTTTTGATTTTTTTTCTCACACAGAAAAATAGAAAGGCAAATTATGTACATGTATAAAAACCGCAGTGGTTTAAAAAGATCAAACACTTTTCTACTAGGCTAGTACTGTTGTTTCCAACTGAAAGTGCCCACCATTAATTAGCCTACCAAGTGTAAATTCAATGCAAACAAAATCTGAAGATAAATTTGTTGAGTGGTAGAAAATGAACGCTGATCAAGGTCTACCCAAAAGGTATTTTCAAGACTCCAGACAGGCAACTTTGTGAATGCAAGAAGACAGGAAACTCCACAAACTTTGTGAGAAGTTTGCTATGACAGAATTTTTTATTAATATTGATGAACATATCGATTTAGTTAGTCAGAATTGCATGGTTAAGAACTAACACATTGTTTTTTGGAAGTGCTATTATAAACTTAAGAGTGAGTTTTTCACAGCCGGTTTTGTTTTGTTTTGGGGAAAATGTTTCATCTGGTCACCACATCCGCTAGATTTACCTGTAAGTCGATTTTGTTTATCATGCATACTTATGAATGTTAATTAAAAATAAGTTGATTAGTTAACAGAATTATTAATAGACCCATCCAGTGATCGGGAAACCACGGATGCCAATAAATGACCACATGACTACCAACAAAGACTATTACCAACGATCTTTTGAATGATGGACAAGGTACATGAGAATAATTTCACAATTGACCCACTGGCCCAATTCAGACAGAGTTCACCCAGTGTTTATTACACAAACAATGGTCACTGTTTATAGAAGCTTAATATAAAAAAGTTTGGCATCGCACTAAAATGTAAAAATATCCCCCAAAACTTTCTCCACTCCCAAAACACGGACTGACCAAGTAAATATTTCCTGCTTGATTATGGGGGATACAAAAAATGACAGAGATAAATCTTGCCTCTATTCTCATCACTGACACCTTCGCCTCTGGTCCCCTCAGAAAGGTCTTGGGACGTCCCAAGGGGTCAGGTGGATTTATAAACACTCTCTACAGAAGTTCTATTCAACAACTTTTTACCAGGGGCCAATGCCCTTCAGAGCTACCAAGTTCCTTGGCTTGAACTTGGCGAGTTTCACAGCTCTTGTAGCTCAGAACTTTCGTTGGACTGAACAAAATCAATACAAGCCCAGAACTTTCTCTTTCTTTTTTTACACTTGTCTATAACAAACCATAAAGGAAACTGACCGGGTAAATTTCATTCAATTTTTAGTGAACAAAGACAAAATTACTAAAACGGGATTTGAACCTGCGACCTCTGGATTAATGCGCCGGCGCTCTACCAACTGAGCTATCTAGCCCTAACGTTGGCAGTCTCCCTATTTCGTCAATATCTTAGTTCAGGGGTGCCTGTCAGATCCCATATAACCTGAAACTGCCATAAAACCATGGATCTCACCACTTTTGGTAGTCGGCCTTGAACTTGAAATGCATCATGAGTCACTCTTAAAAAGTCTGGGTTTGGAAAAAAAAAAACTAGACCCTTGGACTCAACAAAATTATGCTTACCAGAATAAGATTACCAGCCAACATACCACTTCATGTGTACCACCTGTGACTGGTATCCAGCTTATTTTTGGTTTGCTGAAATTTAGTTAGCAATATTTTCTGCTTAAGCAGCTTTATGAAATCACACCCCCCCCAATGTATTAAATACATGTACCTGCCACAGTGAATTACTACTGACATATCCTGGGGATATCCCACAGTAATTCCCAATACACCTGGTCACAATCCAGCTCCATCAATCAATCATCATATCCAGATTACCTCTACCTAGGGATTCACTCATTGAAAGAACAAGGGCGACTGTTCATTGGCATTGGGGGGGATCTCTTTTTCTTAAGCCAAAAATTGAGTGAGAGCCAATCCATGGTTTACTTATGTTTCATTAACACGGGGATCAGGACCCAATTTCAAAAGCACAGAACTTCTTGCATAGCAAAAACAGGAAGCCAGCCAAAATTCAACCAAGTTTACGTGACTGCGACTGGTGCCCCGCTAATATTTTTGCTTAGCAAAGGAATTTTCTGCTTAACAGCTTAATGAAATTGGGCCTAGGTTGGCTTCTTGGTATCTGACCCTGTCTTTCACCTCGTGGTCCCAGGTTCGGATCCAACCCCGGTCCTCACCTGATTACATGGACTTCGTCCCACATCTAAAACTGAGCATTTCTTCATCATCATCTCTACACAAGCATGTTTAAGCTTAAGGGTTACGGCTTCAGTCACTTTTGAGGGTCCCTTGGTTTCATTACCAGAAATGTTTTTGTTTAAAAGTAATAAACAAAAACCATGAAAAACAACAACACCACACTCATAAACTGCTTTTTCTCATGACTGATACATGTATTTACTAATGATCTTGCATAGCTATCTCAACATTTCAAATTATTAAAATCAATCAGAAATCCAGAATTCTGATTCCAGTGGCCAAAGTAAGCCCTTGTTCGAATTGACGGATTAAACATTAGCTATGGATAAAAAAACACTGAAAAGACCAATCCTCCAACGTTGTCATTGCTGCGGCCTGCCACCATAGCTGTAGCCACTGCCTCTCGTTTCAGACAGGGCGCAATACAAGTAAACATTAACATTTCCCATGGGGCTTTTTAATAGTGCTTACAAAATATCTCATTGTGCATTGTTAATTTCAAATATGATTTTAGTAACTTTATATGACAATTACAGTAACTTCACACAATCTACCATGCTATGGGTGGAATTTGACTGTTTTGTAGAAATGGTAAACCAGCATTAAGGCCAATGAATACGTCACATCACAGACAGGGTCAAAGGTTGTTTATCTTTCGCCATGCATTTTCCATTGTCTTGTTTGGATTTAGTCTATGCTGTGACGTCACCGTGCTGTTTTGATTCCTAGGTGCTTAGGGGGCTTTTTGAGAAACTCTTCATTTTTTGCTCAGTGTGACACTGATCAAAATGTGTGGGTTACATTTAATAAATTGAGTTTTACTCATATGTATGTAATCATTACCTACTCGTTTACTGAGTTGATCTTTAAGGTTCCAACAGAAATGAGCTTTTTCCTTCTACAGGTGTTCGTCACTGGGGGTGAATTACAGAGCCCCTTCAACAACAAGGTCAAAGACTTGCTCGGGTATATCGCCCAAAATACATTGTGGGTACAAAAGTCCAGTGCACAAGTTTGACCTTTGAAAGTGTTTTTTTCTGTCAGGCTGTCAGAAATTATCTCTGAAATCTTTCCAAACTTTAAACGGATGATTTTGATGGATGAGATTATGATAGTAATGATAAAACGAATGATAGTGGTGATAATAAGCCTACCAGGACCTGACAGGATTTGCTTTGTAGCTCTCATACTCTTCTCGTCGGAAAAGTGATAGTTCCGTTTCTGACTCTGGTGGGCGGAAAAAAGGAGGGGAAACAAATGTGTTATACATTGTAAGTACAAGACCTGTGGTAAACCACAAGACTATCACAACTTTGTTTACTTAACATTCAATGTTACTCTGTGAGCTGACACAGACTCACAAATTGCAATTTTGCCTGAATTATTCTCACTTCCCTCATAGTGTACAACTCCTCTTGAATCTGATCCAAGCAAGAAATATCAGTGAGACTTTGTGAGGTTTACTTAAAATGAACTCGTCTCAGACGACGACCTCCTGGGGTTTGTACATAGGAAGGGGGAGGGGAGTTGTTCTAAATGAACAGCCCTGGGCTTTTTTGATGATAGGTGGTTCGTCTACTAGCGCATATCCGCTGAACGCTGCTGTTTCATACTACGCTTCCTTTACGCATGTATACATGTATGCTTCAAGAGTCAATGCATGGTTAAAACGAGGCCGGGTCATATTTTAACCACACAAAAAAAACAATAAGCCATTTTGAGATATGGTGGACTCAATACTATATGACACTATTAGGTTTGGGTAAATTTGTCTGTATACACCCAAACCAAACAGTGCACTGCTATAGTGATCCACCATACCTCAAAAAGACTAATGGGAGAGAGGTTGCCAGATTCTACACATGAGAAAATCATTTATTTTGTTGTGTTATTAAAGGTACACGTTGCCTTGGATCGGCCGAGTTGGTCTATAAAAAGCGTCTGTAAACCGTTTGTTAACTTTGCGAACTAACACGGTCGGCCATTTTGTGGAGTCAAAAGTTTGACTCCATAAAATGGCCGACTGTGTTAGTTCACGATGTGAAAGGAAAACCATGCAATTTCGAGGCATATTTGTATGGATCATTGTATTCTACTTTTAAACCATCTTTCTAACCATATGCATTTTATAACAAACGGTTTACAAACGCTTTTTATAGACCAACTCGACCGATCCAAGGCAACGTGTACCTTTAATTTCAATAGACAGAAAACTGAAATGCTCTTTTCCCTGTCTTTGAAAAAATTACCATTATTTGAGGCATCACTGTCATAACAGATACGGTTTGATTGCCAAGGATTTTCTCACCAGATATGAAAAGACCAATAAAGGGCCCTAATCACAACTGAAAGGAAAATATTCAGAGACCCCTGGCAAGTCAACATGAGGGCAAAAAATTATAAAAACATGCTATAATGCATGTTTAAAAAATAGCACAAGGTTGACACTTATAACAGTACATTTTTTTTCTAAAGTAAGGGCAAAGTTGATAATTGATAATTATACAAATTGTTTTTGCGATATATCTCTGACCACAAAATTGGCCCAAAATGCCCCAAAACACAAATTGGCATGTTACTATGGCAACTGGCTACACATTAAAATAAAACAATGTGGGTTTTTTCACAACGGACACATAATAATGTCAAGTATTTATGTGAAATGACTCTTAAGATTTATAAATGTGATTTGAGAATAAATGTTTAGATGTAAACATATTTAGTGGTTGGATTTTGTGGTTGACCAAGTATGTTCAGAACTGGAATGGTCAAGCAACTTCCACCCAATTACCATTTACCTCAAATTTTTCATTAAGATTTGTCTCCAGTCCCTTTATAATTTAATTGTTACTTAAATGTAATGATGTTGATAAAAACAAACACTTGCCAGGCACTGATGTTGGTTGTTGGGGGTCAGGAAGGAGGGAGGCACAGGGGAGAGATGGGTCTTAGGCATCAAAGAAATAAAAAAACAGCTTACCAATTTTGGAGTCCTCTAGTGTTGCATCATTCAGAAGTATTAACTCATCATCATTCTCTGTGTTAATGGCTGGATCACTGGTCTGAATTTGGAAAACATGTATAAATTGTAAAGAAACAAAAAATCGAAATGGAAGGCATTGTTGTTTAGTTGGGTCAAAAGTAAAAAACTACACTGACTATGCGAGAGAGAACAGGAGTAACAGTTTTAAGCATGGTCCTATTTGTGTGCAGAATGTGCCTTTGTTGCTTCTCTTCACCCAGGAGTTTAACCCTTTAGCCCCGAAACCGCCTTTAAAGTTTGACAAGTTGTATCTTGAATTTTACATACAGCCGCAGATAGAATGCATTCTCTTAGATTACGATGGTCTAAAAATAGCACATGTTCCCCATAAGAAAAAAATGATGGTGGCCACCTCCAAAGGTTCAAAGGTTGGAAGTCTTATCACCAAGGCACGCACCCACATGTGCAACACATTGAGTAGTTGCTTCTGTGTTTGTATGAAGCGTATTTTATGTACAATGTGTTTCAAGCGCAATGTACACATTAATGGCTACCGTGCTTGCTTTCATGATAAACTTACGGGTGGTTTGACACACGGAATACCATGATTTGAAAGGATTTAACAGACAGTTTTAAGTAAAAAATGTTTCCTGTGGGTAATAGAGGCATTAGTTTTTGTTTCTAAAGGTATGTTGTGATTATTTTCAATCACTAACACTTTCTTTGAGACGACAGTGCAGTTGAGCTTAACTTTCCCCCAAATAAAGGTTTACTTCAAACACGAATGAGTTTTAGTTGATCTGTCTTTCTGTGTTTCCAACCTCAAAGCTTCAATTTGGTAGTGCACAAAAATAAACAACCTTTGCGCAACTACAAAAGGGTTAATGACCTTCAAGTTCATTAATAATAATAACAACAGGAATGTATATAGCGCCTTTGCCGAAGGATTCAAATTGCTGTGACTAAAAACAACAGAAATCAAAACAGACAGGCTTTCAAGAGTTCCTTAAATTGATCAGGAGATGAGGCATTCCCGATGGAGATAGGTGGAAAGTTCCATGTCTCAAGACACTTCTTTAGCATCATACCTTCATGATGTTCACTACAAAACTTGATGCACCATGAAAATTTATCGTAACTACCGATGGGAATCTACATCACGGAGTAATTGAGGTTTGCGATAAAACTGATAGTGCTTCAAGTGCCTCAGCTTATCAACAAATAAAACATGACTTACCTTTGCTCCAAAGGCTTTATGCTGGATCTTCAGTGTGTCATAGTTGTGTGTTCTGAATGGGGGCAGTATGCCAGCTCTTGTCTTAATATCTATCAAACAATACAAAATATAACTTTAAAAGGGTATGTTCCCTGTTAGATCTGAAAGTTGATTCCTAAAGGGGTTGGGCCACTTTAGAGGGGGGCTATTATGGGGGGGGGGGGCTCAAAGTGATGAGTTATGCAGCTTTCCTTACCCATCCCTACTTTAATGCACACATTCTGTACTTCCACTAAGTGTCTTCTTTACGCAACAGGCTTTGTCTGAGTAGTCATATACATGTATGTACAATCCCAAATTTAGCATCTAAATAGCACCCTCTTGACTGTAGATCTTGCGTGTCTGAACGCATGTTAACCCTAGTCGATAAGAGGACTGTTCCAAAGGTGACATTCCTTTGGGAATACTATTATAAAACATTCTCTCTTAGAATGAGGATTGCTTGAAGTAAAGAGAAGTTTGCATTCCCACAGAAAGTGTTTCACTATCTGCTCCAACTGAGAACATTTCTTCTGACAAAAACAGTCAGTGTAACTAAAAGAATGTCGCTTGTTTTAAGTAAAGAGAAGCTGTGCATCCTCACGAGACCAACAGTTTGAGTGGAATGGCACCTGTTCAAAGGAAGAACAATGTGGATTTCAAACAGTAAAACCAACAGACCAACAGTCAGTTTTCCCAATGGAATACCCACATTCTAAGAAAGAACAATGTGGATTCCAAACAGAACAACAGACCAATGGAACGCCCCCATTCTTAAAAAGAATGTTTAAAATGTACTTTCCAAATAGATGAATGTCAGTGTCACTTATGTTCCAAGTGAGAACAATGTGAATTCCAATTCCAGTCAGTGCTCCCAAAGGTATGCCCACATTCCAACTAAACAGTACGGTTTCCAAATTGACTAAAGTCAACATTCCAAAGTGTATCTTATCCAAATAGAAAGAAATCACAAATTTTGACTCCGAGCAACTTTGAGATTTTAAACAAAAAATCGCACACACTGTCACACAAACCTGTTTTAATGAACTCAATAAACTTGCTGACTTTCATGTCCAGAGAGACGTTCTTGTAAACAATGTGCTTGATGTTGCGATGCTCAAATGATCTGATCAGGCGAACTGTAAGGATCACTGAAGATGGTTCAGTTGTCATGGTTACACTTCTTGTCACCTTGTCATTGTCTGGTAAAACACTGGACCTACAATGAAAATACAAACATTTTGAAAGATATGGGTAATACCTAAGATGCATTGATTGGTCCAATTTTTGAATTGCAACTAACAAAAGAAGAAAATTGTTGTAAATAATCTTTAATATCAGAGCTGTAATTTTAAATCTTTGGATCAAAGTTAAACAAGCTCAAATCTCTAGTATCTAGTCTCAAATCCTTAAAGGAAGTCTGAAGTCAAATCTCAAGCACATTGAGTCAAGTTGAAGTTCAGATTAAGGTCTTAAAATAATACAACTTCAGTCCACCTGACTGTCTCATACTGAAAACTTAGGTTTCACCGAGTAAAATTGGTAAACTTCTGCAAAATGTTTACTATTACTACGACCTGCTTTGTGTGTAGATGATTGTAAGCGTATGTTTGACCTCCGTTTTATTCCTCAATGGTCATACAAACGAGAAGGGAAAAAACTTACATGCATCAAATTATGTTTTGCAGACTGTGCAAGTCTCGCCCGTATTCATATGAGACCCATTAAAGGAACATTACAGAATTGGTAAGAAAAAAACTTGTAAAATATACTTTTTTATCACAGATTTACATGAAACTTACACGGTCTAATGATGATGATAGTAGAAAACATCCCTTGAAATATTTTCGTCTGAAGTGCCATACTTGATGAGAAATGAATAAACTAATTTTCCGATTGGAGTTTATCGCTCAGTGAGCGTTATATTCATTTGTTGATTCTATATGATTTCATGCAAATGTGTAATCGGTTTTTCACTATTTTCTCGTGACCCAAATGGCTGATCGATCTCAAACTTCTACAGGTTTGTCAGTTTATGTATATGGTGGATTACATAAAGTGCTCACACTGCCAGCAACTGTTTTGTTAGCAAAAAACAATTCTGTAATGTTCCTTTAAGGCACGCGAATTTTGTTTTTTCAAATGTTAAAGCAATATACGTGGGACCAAATGGATCCCAAAAATGTTTGGATACAAGAGAGACTTGCCTGGTCTATTGGAGTGTTTGAGTTGATAGTTTGTTAAACACACTCAAAATACTTGTATTGCTTATATGGCGTGTCTCGGCCGAGTGGATAAGAGCACCGGACCCAAACTCTGATGTTTCTGTTCAGCAGAGTGTGGGTTCAAGTCCCGGTCGTGACACTTGTGTCCTTAAGCGAGACACTTAACCATTATTGCTTCGTCCTTCGGATGGGACGTAAAGCGTTGGTCCCGTGTGTTGTGTAATGCACGTAAAAGAACCCAGTGCACTTATCAAAAAGAAAAGGGGTTTGCCCCGGTGTTCCTGGTTTGATTGGCAGCATATTGCGCCACAGCACCTTGTAAACCATTACATTGTGCTATGTAAAGGAATAGGTCTCAAACTTCAAAAAATAGCTCCACATAATCTTGCAGGAAAATACTGACTGTTGAAGCGCCTTGAGCGTCACTGAGTGACGGATATGACCGCTATATAAGAAGCTACATTTGTACTTCTATTATTATTATGAAACACATGTTCATGTTAGGCAGAGTTGCATGGTCATGCAAATACTACTCTATAGTAACAAGAAAGATGAACAAAATGTCACATGTACACAGTATTAATTCCACAAAAGTAAAATTAAGCATGCTAGGCAAACTGATTAATCTTGCTTGCTTAAAGACACTGGACACCTTTGGTAATTGTCAAAGACCAGTCTTCTCACTTGGTGTATCTCAACATATGCACAAAATAACAAACCTATGAAAATTTGAACTCAATTGGTCGTCGAGTTGCGAGATAATAATGGAAGAAAAAACACCCTTGTCACAAGAAGTTGTGTGCTTTCAGATGCTTGATTGCTTGATCTCGAGACCTCACGCGTGAGGTCTCAAAATCAATTCAAATATTTTACTGAGAAATTACTTCTTCCTCAAAAACTACGTTACTTCAGAGGGAGCCGTTTCTCACAATCTGTTTTTTACTATCAACAGCTCTCCATTGCTCGTTACCAAGTAAGTTTTTATGCTAACAATTATTTTGAGTAATTACCAATAGTGTCCAGTGCCTTTAAGTCTGTTTTAGCCTTTTCGTGACGTTAGTAACTAACTAATATTCTACATGTAAACACATGTACTGAATAACGTTGAGTTATATTATTATTAAAAGAACATTTCTTTAAAAATGCTCTTTTAAGTTTTGAGTTAAATCTTCCTGCAGAAAAACCTTTAGAGTTTAGATTACAGTCAGTGAAAAAGTATAGTTGCAATAATCATGTTTTTTTTATCTGGAAGGGAAGTATACAGTACCACTCGTCATCTCGCTCCCTAATTAAAAGGGGTAAAACGAGTTGAGTGTCCGTCCGCGAATGCTGCAGCCAGAGATGGGGTTAGTACTAGCTACCTGGTAGGCCGTCAGTTTCCATTGCACGTAATGCAACGGAGGAGTCCAACCTGGGCTAGGTAGGTTACGAGGTAGTGTTAATGTTAGTAAGTAGCTGTCATGGCTGTCACCTTTCGCTAAACATGGATGCATGATGGATTCGACATTCTTGTGAAAATGCCGTGACAGTATTTTGTTGTTTTCTCAGCAAATATCTTTCTTTGTAGTTTTCCAATAAATTAGCATTACGATGAAAATAACCAATCTAAAACCCTACCTAGTAAAGGTCGAGTTGTCTTTATAGTATGAATAGTGACTTTTCACTGTGCACGGTGAGGTCGGCAGTCCACACGGTCAGAAACAACAAAATGTGACGTTTTGAGTATTGATTTGTGGGGTTCAAAGTAGCCCTGGTACGGGACCCCTTAATTTATTAGGAGGTACGATACATACGGCTGAAGTTGGTCATGGCGAAGGTTTTAAAGTTTACTTCATTTCCAAAACGCAGCACAAAAAAGGAAGGCACCACGCACGAAAAAGGAATTCCCCGAAAAAGAGCAGACGATAAAGCCATGCCAAGAAACGTACACTTTTTTGAACCGGAAGTAGTTTTTTTTCGCAAAGGCTGCTGGTCGCAAGAAGTTTTGGGGCCGGTATTATTATTCAAAAGTGTAATTTTTAATAAAGGAGGGTCGTACGGAAATGTAATTATTCAAAATAGTAGTTATTGTTAAACTTGAATGTATACAAATTATATAATGTATAAAAAGAAATGATAGATAAAAGTTATCTTAATTTTAGAATTGAATTTTGATTAAAGTTACGGCTCTCTAACGCATGTTTTGTGTTCCCTCATTTATGTGCTTACCTCTTAAATAATGGTACAGCCTGGTCGGAATTCATTATTTCTCAAAATGGCGTCTCACCCGTTCATGTCTCCTTCTGTCCAACAGCAACGATTTCCTGCCTCAAACCAGCCAGGAATGAGGGCTTATCTTCAAGGAAATTATCCGGTAAGTATCAAGAAACATACATCTTCAATATTTGGTATATTTGAAACTGCAGAATGGTTTAATTTGCATTATAAAACAGTTTGTTTGGACGAGCTTTACACAAAGTAGGAGCCTGCCATTATACAGTACACTGTCAGTCAGTGTCATTCCTAACATTAACGTTAAGTGCAAAACAAAGGGAAACATAAAAAACGCAATTTTGCCTCCATATTCTTTGTATTGAACCAGTTTAGTGAAAATTTGTTTTCTCAGCTGTCATCATACGTACGTCCCATCCTGACATTTTAATTTATTCTTTCACAATTTCCTAGCTTTCAGGCCATTATCATTAACCTGTTAACAATAACATTGTCTTTGTGATTTTCAAATATTTGTACTTACTTTCTATTCTGGGAATCTAGGTCTATCATTTGATGTTTCCTTTTTTTAATTTGAATCTAGCTTGACTTCTTTTATACATTAATAAATAATGATACAATTTGTTTAAACTATAAACTATAAAGTCAAACTGTGCCTGTAAAAGATCAAGATGATTAATTTTAGTTTGTTAGGGAACTGTTTGGCATAACATTTTAGAAGTACACGCTGCCAAATGGTTTGAAGTTGGATATATTTTGTAATAAAAATGGCGGGTCAGTTTTAATTTTCATATTTTTTAAATATTTTTTTATTTACAGACAAATGCATACTCAATTGTAAATGTAAGGATAAAAAGGCCAGCATAAAAATTGTGAAGACTGCCAAAACATCTAGAAAGGCAAGGTTTGCAATACAGTGTTGATTTTTGTGAATTGTTCACTGCAAAATGTATTGGCCTTAACCTAGACTGTTGTCAATGTTAAAAATATGCAACAGAAATTGGTAATTTCTTTCTTCGGCATTATTAGTTGTGATAATCGTTATCCTCGATCATCCCAAGAGCTACTATATATGATTATAACTTATAAGGCAGTGTGTACCTCTAATGAATGTCAATACAGACGCCTGACTAATTGTATTCTTCATCTTACTCTCTCTTGAAATCTCATACTCACTCTCTTGAAAGGACTCTTCTAAAGTGTCCACCACTGGTCCTACCACATCACATTCTCCCTCTTCTTCAGGATCTACATCCTCATCATCTTCTTCTTCAAAGCAGGTACCCCTCAAAACCGCTTTGAATGTACCTGTGCATCTGCTTTTTGATGACAATCTCCATAACTTTCCATTCCCCAAAATACATTTTCTTCAAAAGTCTTATCTTTTATTGAGTGAATACTCAAAGTAAAAAAAAAAGTAGATGTGCATTCCCAACATTTTGCTGGTCAGCTCATAGAACACTTGTTTCACCTGTCACAGTTCAAAAGATGTCTATAAAAATGTTTGCGTCCAAAAAAGCACTGAAGGTAAAATAAACAAAGCCCCTTCCATACAGCTGTAACATTCAGTGGTAATACACTATGTGTTAAGTTTTGACACAGATGCCTTTTTGTTCAAGACATTGGTCAAACAAGCCCTGAAAATTATGGAATTTGTCTTTTCCATGGACATTGCAAAAAGAAATTGTTCAATCAAATTTTGAAAAGCAGATTCATTTTTTAAGTATAAATTAAAAAAAATGTGTTTTGAACATCAGAAAAACAGAATTTTTTTTCCGAAGTTCATCAAGGGCCTTGATAAAATAAATGAAGCTTATCTAAACGAAGCTAAGATTTTGCAATGTTTATGGCCAGAAATAGCAAGCATGAAATGGTACGGGTTGCTGATAGTCTCGCCTTTCCCTTTTCTTTTTCTTATTTCCTGTGTTTTTGCTTTCAAATTCTGAGTAAGAAATTCTGCACGTGCATTAGCAAAGTCAAGCCAAATCACAGAGTTTAAGTTATTTTGTTTGAAAATTGTGTTGATTATATCATGATACATGTACATGTATGTAAGTACATTGTATAGATGTATGCTGCTTTAATGCAAACCGCTAACCAAAGACTGAAAATGTTGAGCCTTGTATGTGAATCGCTTGGTTTTTGTGCTCAAATTTTGAATACACTGTCAATGTACATGTACGCAGATCAATTTGAGTCAAAAGTATTGATGGGATTGTGTTAGAAAGCTATTGTGCTGATTTTTTTCCTTCATTATATGAAAATGACTTTATTCTGCAGGACAAGTGAACTGATATTTTTGCCATTGTCAATTTTATAATAATGTACATGTTATTTATTACTGGATGTATGCTATTGCTATGCTGTGAAAAATTTTGAAATGTTGAAATACCATGACTTCATGTTAACAACACCAACTAATGACCCCTTGCATGATGTGCAGCTTACATTACATACATGTGCCTATCCTGTCTCCCATTTTGGGAGTCAAAATGTACACAAAGGAATTTACCCCCCAAATTGTGGAAATAATGTTGAGGTGCATTCTGCATCTGCTTGGGGTCAACTCAATATGTAGGAAGTTTTTTTTTTGGACTCTCTTTGCCGACTTTAACGTGTAGACATCGTTGGGGTAGTGACATTTATACTTGAACAAATGGTTCTTACATTTGGAAAAAACAATGATTCATGATAAACTCTGGTAATGATTAAAGAATAATATCTATTGAATTCCATAATGTTTATCAGGGTTTTCAGTTGATTGACATTTCCCTTTAAAAAATTATGCCCTTTTCAAAACACAGTTTGTCTTTAAAACCTTCTATGTGTTAGTTTTTAATTTTTAAAATTTTTAAAACAAATGACACTCTCTCCAAGTGGCAAATTCAAGGCCTGTTTTTTTGGAATCAATAAGGGAAGTATGTATGCATAGTAGTTCTATCCTTAAATAAAAACAAATGTCCTGAAAAATAATCACCAGAATTGACCACAGTTATCAATTTGAGCAGCTGTATAATTTATTTATATTTCTTTCATTATAAATTTCTATAAACAAGGCATTATAAATATTGTTAGTTTGCGGCATATCCCTATATGAACATGTTAACAAAACTTTAAAATACATAATGACACATACTTATTTGTTATGTATCCATTGATAATACTTGCATAGGGAGTGGTAAATTAGAAATAGTCCATGTTTACACATGTTTACATTGTTCCAAAGTTATTATCATATTTTTAAACAAAGACACAAACAACATTTACAAATAAGAGATATTTACATGTCCATAAAAAATATACATTATTTCTAACTAGGAACAATACCTTTGGTGTTAGGTAATCTGAGATTATTTTGCCAAGACAAAATAAAGTTTGTTTCCCCCCTCCGAATCATATGCAAATCAAGAATTCATTAATAAGACCGGGGTAATGTAGTCAATTATGAGTTTGATTTAAAAAATATTTATTTACAAAACTACAAGAGTTACAGTGTGCGTAGTGTAATGCACAACATGTACACACTTCATGTGTAGTAAAAACTCTTACATGTTAAAAACGCACACAAATTGTAGTTAACATTGTATACACTGAACATGCACATACATACTTAATATACTCAATATTTTTTATTTGATCTAGTAAAAAAGATATTGATAAAGAATAAACTTTAAAAAAATCTCACCCATAATGTAGTACTGCAAAACAATCACACTGATCATGTTGATTGGTATTTACAAGTTGGTCAATAGTGTAATTGTGTTGCTACCATATTCAAATGGACACTTTGATCAGTCATTTGTACAGGTGTTGCACTTAACTGTTGAAATCGACTATTTGATAGCACATTTGACTGGTATTGGAAAAGCATTCACATGAGTAGTTCACAAATTATTTGGCTCGAAACGCAACATA
This sequence comes from Pycnopodia helianthoides, assembly GCA_032158295.1. Lineage (NCBI taxonomy): Eukaryota > Metazoa > Echinodermata > Asteroidea > Forcipulatida > Asteriidae > Pycnopodia > Pycnopodia helianthoides. Next base: position 4,419,872 of record CM063263.1, read on the forward strand.
AATGCAAAGGCATAGCATTTCACCCATGCCTGGGTGAAGCCCATTTTCGTGAAAGCCAGCGAAATGAAGACCAGTGCCCAACTCACAAAAAATGCTTAGCTCTGAAAAATCCTTGCTTGGCAGAAGCAGGTTACCTGCCAAATTACCACATTATGTATTATAACGTTTGTGACTGGTTTCCTGCTAATTCCCTGCTGAGCAGTAAAAGTTGCTATAAGACAATTTTCAGCTAAAACACCTTCATGAAATTGGGCCCTTGGTCAAGGAGGCAATGACCTCAATTGCTATTTGTGAAGTCTAGGTCTGTACGTTTTCCAACCCAACCATGTCAAAATCAGCAATTCCCATAAAACTATTATCAAGTTGGATAAATTGTTGCAAATGTACAACACGAGACTCTACATTATTAAGCTCCGTTACTCCATAAATTACTGGAAAAAGAGGCTTTTCGTCATTAGGTATAATTTTTGTCACACCAGTAAACAGTTTGTAAGTTTGTCAATAGAGGGCAGTGTTACAACTTTTCTGTACAATTTTAGTTTTAGCCTATTTTGTGACTGTTTGAATTCGCAAACTTGAGTCTTGCAACAGAAATCATTGATTTTCAAACATTGCTACGACTGTTTTTAAATATATGTATTTTTTCTGACAACCTTTATTAGCAGTTTATTTCCAACAGGTGTACAAGTAAACTTGTAGACCAAACTCACCTATTTTGGAAAATTTAATTGGATGGAGACGAGTTACATGTGCACATTCACGTTTACATGTATGTCACCTAATAACTGCCTCCAGCTTGTGTCTTTGAAGTTTTTTTTCATATAAATTTATAATTGAATAGAGCAAAAGCGCTGATTGATCATGTGAGTTAAAAATCTGAATGTTTGCATGAAAGTCATTGCTCCGGTGGGTTCCTTCGTTTTGCAATAATCTTGTAAGGTTTTGGCACCAGGTCAAAGTGAATATCAGGCTGTAAGTCTCTCTCTGTTTCCGCCGGTAACTCCAGCGTAAAGCTCTGCAGGAGACATGCACTTAGCACAAACACTTCAGACTTGCCGATGTTCTTGCCAAGGCAGGCCCTCTGCCCAGTTGAGAAAGGCATGAAGTAAGGGAAGTCTTTTAGGCTACGGAGCTTGCCGTCCTCATCCAGGAATCGGTCAGGGTCAAACTCATAGGGTTTGTGCCAGACCTCTTTATCATGGTTGATTGCCCAGAAGTTGGCCATTACCTGTGTGCCTGTAAAGTATGGGAGAAAGTAACAATGTTCAGATTTGCTACCACAACTTTCAAAACAAGAGCATTTGACCTCTGAAGGTCAAAAGGAAAAAGAAGAAAAAACAAGAGTCATGCATTGTAGTTGACATCAACTAGATTTCTCTGCTGAGAGTGTAAAACAAAACATTAGGAGTATACAGTATGAAAATGCAGAACACAATTTTCATACAATTTATATGGTAATGATAAATTTATTTTAGCTGGTAACCTATTTTGATCAGCAAGATTTATCTGTGCTTAACATGAAGATGAAGATGTACTCATTATTTTTGTGAAAACTATGTGCTCTTCCTAGGATAAATGATCAACTTGGTGCTTAAATGACACTCGGACCACTGTATCTTGGGGTCCAATGATTTAAACATTAGCCTCTTAAAGACCGATCATTGTAGTCTGCTTGGTTTGTGTTTCTTTCATAGTGTTGTGCACAGAATCGCAAGGAAATTATTTTTTATAACCATTCACTTCCCATCCAGCTCTATCTCGTCGGGTTTGCGTAGTGGTTTCATTCCTAGCCTGCCAACTCTAGGACCCTGGTTCGAATCACGCCGGGGGCCACTGATTGGATTGGGTTTTCAGTCTCTACTTGATTACGTGGGTTTTTTCCTGGAATAATTTTCTAGGGGTTTACTCCCAAATCTACAACATAAACTTCCTTCCTTGTCTTCTCTCCATCCATGGCTAGTATAGTGTTTAAGTTCGCTTTTCTGAGAATCCTTGGCTACGCAACCAGAATGATTGAATGAATAAATTGTAATCCAACATTTACCTTTGGGAATGCAGAATCCATCTATTTCTGTGTCTTTAACAGCTGCATGAGGAACACCCAAGAGGGATAGTGAACTATACCGAAGTGTTTCATAGATGGTTGCACCTGAAGTCAAAGCGAAGAAAAATATTTTAGGAAAATTAATGCCATTGCCAGAAAAAATAACTAAAATCTGTAAAACGATTGTCTGTATTTGTTAATCTTTCCGTAAATTCTGTGTGTTATGCGCTTCAGTTGAATTTTTTTTTTACGTTTTAGAAGAAGACAGAATTTGCATTTCCATGGTTTACTTTCCCTGACTGAAGTGAAGGAAGAACAAAATCTAATGCTGTGAAAAATGTGAACCAGTCTTGATTGTTTGTATTGGATTTTTACACAGTGCAATACCATTTTGGAACTAGTGTAGATTGTTCCTTTCCAATTTTCAAACTCACACTCACCCAAGATCAGATGAGAGACTAGATAAGATAAAAATAGTTCACACTTTTTTTAGTTTTTAGGTTGCCCATACCAATATGTTGAATAACTTTAAGTGGTTAAATTTGATGACTCAGTGGCTCCAATGCAGTCATTTCATTTCCGAGCTTTGAACTTCATTCTTGAAATGGCACAGCAATTTTCCCCCAGTCAACTTAACTTCTAAGAGGAAAAATGTCAATTTGTATTTGGAAGATTTAAAAAGCCCCACAGGGAACCACAGCAAAAGCATGGCAATTGCTTTGAAGTCTTAAAAATTAAAACCAAAACATCTTTTTAATTCAATGGACTACACTGTATTTAAAGACTTGTTTTCAAAGAAATACACAAAGGATTTAACATAGAATATTTGTAGTAAAAGAAGCTAAATTTAGTCATCATTCCATGAGCAGGCCTGATATTTCACGGTGCCTCCGTTGCCCCTGGTCATTGCCTTGGTGCCCCTTGAAATGTTCCAATAGAAATTTACAATTGCCTCATAGAGGTGCCCTTAACTAAAATGCCTTGATGCCCTTGCCCTTTCTAAAAACGAAGCATCAGGCCTGCATAAGATACAGATTTACTACTTATTGTGACAGACACATTTCATTTTATGTAAATTTGGGTGATGTACATTAAGCCTCGTCACCCTGAATTTAGGGGCATGTCACCCTGAGACCAATGGGCCCCAATCATGGTTACTGTGAGATTCAACTGGTACTTACTGAGAAGTGGCAGTGTTTGTTCATCATCGAGTGATGGCAATCTCTGGTGGCCAATCGTGGCATCAAGTTGGGACTGTATTCGCCGCTGGATGTGAGGAAATGCTGCCATGTAGAGGAATACCCACAATAGAGCATTCAATACTGTGTCAGTACCTGAAATATTAAGAAAACAATCTTGAAATTATTTGTAGAATAATCTTCTTGTCAATTTGGAATGATTTTTTTCTTGTATTGCTCTAAAAGTACTGGAAATGGACTGTGAATAATATACTCATATCAATTTGTTTTTCATAAATCTAAAACACTTTCTGTGTCAGAGAATTTAACTTTTAAATGAGTTTTATAGTTTAGAAAACTTTTTGTTTCTAAACATTTTTCCTCTCTCTCTTTACTTTAATAACACTCAATCTCAAACAAATTTTAAAAAGTCAGTCATGTTTAATCATGTTCCACATTCCAAAAATCAAAAAGAAAAAAAGGCGCTGAATTAATTCAAATATTTTGAAATTTTGAAATTGTAACAGCTTTTCCCTGCAAAGACGATTATTGCTAAAGAAAATTAGTTTTATTCAAAGTGACAATCGTTTGTGTACTTCATGGCATTGTGCAGTTGTCTTTCAACTTTCTTAAGACGTACCTGCAAAGAAAATTGTCCAGATGTTTGTTGTGATGTGTTCCGGTGAGAGCAGTTCCAATACTTGACTATCTCCTTCTCTCTCGGCCTTCCTAGCCACACGGATAAGAGCATCAACCATGTCCCGTATGGTCCCTTCCTCGTATGTGTCAATGTGCTGCTGATACAATCTTAACAAATGATTGTCACGCTTATCCTTAGCCTTTTGGAGATGATCGATCCAGGGGTTTGGAATACTCTGCAACCAGGGAATGAGGTTGATGGGATGGACTGGGGAGACGGCTTTCATGATGTCGTGTGAGTAGTTGAAGATCTCCTGTAGCTCGGAATCCCCCCTGTGGTATCGTTTCCCGAAGGCGATGTTGTAGAGGACATTCAGAGAGGCGAGATTAGTGTCCTCTCTCGGGTCAAACGGGAGTGCTCCATACGCATCAAATTTCTGGATGAGGCTCTCGGCTTCTCTAGCCAGCTTCAACCCTAAGCTCGAGTTGCTAATCACTCTAAATGCATGCTTCATCACTTTAGTGTGTACCTTAAAGTCTTGCCGATCGGTGCACGCCATAAACCCCTTACTCAAAAAGAAGTCGATGGAGAATATCTTGGGTCTGCTGGTGATGGCTTCACCGCTGTAAGCTGATTTCACTGTCTCGGCCCTATTGAGTATAACCACCCGATCCTTGCCAAACTTAACGCTGAACACATGGCCGTATTTCTCAGCAAGTTGTGATAGGGACAGATGAAGCCACTTGGGGTTGATCTGCAGGATGTTCCCAAGGAGAGGCAGGGATCGTGGGCCTGGAGGGAGATTCAGCACTCTGAAACCATACTCTTCATAGATGAAGTAAATAAGCATAGACACCAAGACTGCAGTGGCGGTATAAACAAGCAATGTGACAAGCATCTTGAGAGTTCAGCTGGTTGAAATCAAACCTGGGGGTGGAAGGAAGAAAACAAAAAACAATATCAGATAACAGTAAAAATAAAAACAAATAAATGTGAAAAACATTTGTTTTTACAGAGAAAAGATGACTGGAAGATATGATGTGTTGTCATCAAATTTCACCAACAAAATATAATATTATAACAAATTCAGGTGATCCAACAGCTGATTAAAATAAAATTCTCTTACCAAAAAATTCCTGGTCTGTGAAACACACGCTTTTTACTATTGATAGTCGATCAGATGCAATTTTACGTAGTATACGTTATCAGCGGTGTAGATTTAGTGAGGACCAAAAGACTATGCTTCCCAATTAAGGTGCACTATTGTAAGTGGATGCTCTCACCCAATACTCAATCATTTTTAAGTTAAAAGTGGGAGAGGACCTTTGACCTATCCACACGTGCATCATCAGAAATGATAGGCGGTACTTGGGGGTGGGAGTGATTGTAGCCATTGAGTGACGTTTATTGAAGGGGTGTTAGCCATAGCAAAGATGAGAAGTGCAAGTTGAGGTAGTGGTGGCTGATGGGTCGGCTTGTATTGGAAACATGCAGGAAGGTCACGGTCAATAGCTGTTCGGAGTCACTAGTTCCTGGACTTAGGATGAGGGCCATGGCCACAGCGGGGCCCAGCGGGCACGGCAGACAGGGTGTTCTTCCAAAGCCCCCTCAGGTGTGCATTCGTGGGGGTTAAAAATGGCTTAGAGGGGATATGGCTCTGTGCCCACAGGGTTGCCGGTCTACCTGTGTGCTGGGGATTACCCAGCTGATGGATGAGGAGATTGTGCGGGACTTAATAGACTTGTATCTGGCTGGGTTTCTAGCCCCAGGGAAAAGATTATTGCTGGTGCATGCGGCTTGCCGCAGGGGGGAAAAAAAAGGAAAGTTTTTACTCGGATGAATGGTGTATGTATACGGCTGCTTATATGTAATTCATTACAAAAAGTTATGAATTTTTTAACTGCTGTGTAGTCACCACTTGTGGAATTTTAAACAGTGTTTGTATTGTTTAGGCACTGTTTGACATAAATTCCTCTGGGGAAAAAAACCCATCTGTTTTTTTTTTTTTTCTAGAAACAAGATGTGCTTGCTTTTTTGTTCTCTTTTTTTTATGCTGGGAGGACAAAACAGTGGACAAAACGAATGTGTGTTTTTTTTCTTTTTTTAATGGGTTTGTAATTTATTCAATTTTTGAAAAGTTGACAAGTTTTCAATCGCTTGCTCAGTCTACTGCTGTGAAGGCTTCAAATTCCGATTCAGAACAAACAGAGGAAATTATTACCATATACTCAAAATGTACACCGATACTGGGTGGAAGTAACAACTAAAGAAAACATCTAGAATGAGAAACCTGTCCCAGAAAAAAATTACACTAGAAAAAAATATGCTTCATTGTATTCTTTTATTTTGTGTCCACCTGTACACCGCTGTAAATCAATCTCCTCTCTGAAAACATTTCTTGTACGTTACAGTATAGTGCAAGGGCAACATGATTGACCGCGTTTGTCCTCGCTTAATTAAAAAAACATCAAAGGGAAGTTAGGCTGTTGGCTAATGTTAATTAAAAGTTGTGTACATCATCGACGTATCCTTGAATACAATTTTTCATAAATACCATGGCAATGAGAGAGGCACGTACACATGCCCTCTCTGTGGAGGGCAAATTGGGGTTAACATAGAACAGCAGCTTTTAAAAATAATATGAAGCATGCCATATTACCCGTAAATAAACCGTAAGACAGCCGCCTCAAGGTTATGGCCACGGTACACCCTCAACCCAGGGCCACCGGGCTACTGCGTACAATATAACTCAACAGGTTTGCATCCCATTCTATTTTAAAGTCCAATGTGTCAGTTGATGTTGTCAATGGCTGGCCTTCATTGGAAATGATATTGATTACATCGTGAACGTGACAGTTTGCTGTAGTTTGTAATGCTTGATATAATAATAGTCGCCCACTGAAAGGAAAACATTACTCGTTCTGCCATTCTATTTTTATTGCAGGTACCGTGCATGGGTCAAACGTATACAGAAATGTCTCCTACATGTATTTAACAGAAAGGGGATAAAAACTCTTGTTGTCTGTAGTCTAAATTAACTGCCCAACCTACCTCCCCCATTAATACAAACTGTGGGTCAAAAATGCCCTGAGTTGAGGCAAAGGTCTGAATAAAAAGAATGTTTTAGATTTCACTGTTGTGACAATTTCTGACAAATCATTGCTCGCCAAAGGCACAGGTTAACAGTTCTTGTGGTAAAATGGTAGAAGTACTGTACACGTATGTATGCGAAGACAGAAATATGATGGGAATCCAACCAGGTTCTGCCAAGGATTTCTTTAGCGGCGGAAAAATGTTTCCCTGGAAACCATTGCGAGATAGATCAGTTACACGGTAAATGTTCAAAATAGACTCAACTAAAGAAGTACTCAAAATAAATGGCTTTGGATACAAAATGTTTACTGGTACATATATTTCATTACAAATCTTTGAAAGGAAATAGCAAGTTTAATTAAAACAATTTGGAAAATGTGTGGTGGTCAGAAACAGAGATGATCAGATATGTCAATCTTATAAGAGCATGGCATTTTTTCTTGGTAAAGGGCACCTCTATGAGGGAAATTTAAATATCTACTGGAACATTTCAAGGGGCACTAGGGCAGTGGCCAGGGGCATGGAGGTAATTGTCTCTGCGAAGTTCATTGGAACAGACCTGCATTCTCAACCAATCCAGGCTACAGACATACACTTTTTCATCAGTTGTAAGGGGTGTTACTGTACATGAGCTATGAATACATGTCAAGATCAAAACATTTGTGATGGGAAAATCTGCATCCATTTAATTATGTAAATTTGAAAGTCAACACTAAGTATTATTTTTATCAATTCAAACATAGACTTATTTTCAACACCTTTAAACTAACACATGCATCATAATGACGTTGTGGCAGTGTAAAATGTTGTATCTCCTAGAATAGCACTTACATGTATGTTACGCGCAAGTTTGAAATTGTCAAATTGCCATATCTCAATTTAAATAGACTGGGTGTACACACAAAACAAGTATGCGCCGAGATACGTGTACAACGTTTTTGTACTTAATAGGACAATATGGACGATGGCATAAAAACACTAAGAGGGATTGGGGAAAGTCCCAGCAAGGACAATAATCTGGATGCCCATTGTTTTACATTGTGTTATTCCTTCCCCCCAATATGGCAATGGCTAGGATTATATTGTTTGATAATAACGAAGACATGTTTATGCAATAGGCCTATTGACCCTTTGCATGCACACCACACGCGGCGTCTGTGCCACACACACACACCATTTTGGGAGTCAACAGGTAAGCGTGTAAATGTCACGTTGCATTGAACTGTGTAACACACAGGGACATCGTCTCCCAAAATGGCTCTACCAAGATTATTATGATGAAGACAGGTGAATTGGGTCAGTAGTTAAATTTGAAGGAATTCTGGTATAACCCCCTGCTCTGCCATACCAGTGAATGCTTAATTTGTATGTTACATAGTGTATACATGTACACTGTTCATTTATTTAAGAAGAGATTGCGAACACCCATACACAATTTTTCAATGAAAAGTGCAAGGATACCAGTCTTAGTTGGTTTGATAGTTGCTTTGCAAAAGCTTGCCCTCACCATGTGACATAGAAACACTGGATTTACTCCGATGACTTCAAATTGAGCATTCATTTGAGACCAAGCAAAGCACTGTACCATACTTTCAATATAAACAATTAACATATCATGAGAATTAAAATCTAAAAGGTGCTATTCCTTCAGGATCATAGCGCTTATGATAGAAATTAAACTGAATAAATGTGAGTCTTAAGAACTTTAGGAAATAGAGAAACAGATTCCTTAATGGCACTCTGCACTAATGCTAAAAATAAAAACTCAGTACCTGGACCACATACAACAAGTCGAATTTTAGTAACGTACAAGTGCGCCTACATGTCCAAACTTAATGTTTACTCATGTGTACTGACGATACTTGTACTACTACGGTCTGGCACAGTTAACATTTTTGCATAAATTAGTTTTTTTCCAATTTATCATACATGTATTGGTTAATTTCTAGTTTCACAGTTAGGATTTTCTCTAAAATCCCAACACAATGCTATAAATAAGTAGAGTTTTATTTGAAAGGCCAATTAAGACAGACTTGTTTGTTTGTTTGCATGCTTTTTTGTGAAGGAAATCTTTTAAGGAAAACTTTTACCAGTGTTGGCATTGTGTCAACAATAAATGCAGTGGGCCTTCATTTGGTGCATTCATGGAAAGAAATATTTGTGGTGAAGTAAAATACTGCCCTCTCTAGTTTGATTGCACCACATTGTTGCTTTAGGGTACAGTTTGTTCAGTCCCCACCAGTCTCATCTAAGACCACTGGGATGATAATATTAACAATAATAATGATAATGATAATAATAGTAATGATAATACAGCATTTCCTGGCGCATTTTATCTTTTAGACATTCAAACATTCATTCTGTCGAGGTAATCAAAGAATTCTCAGATGTGTTCACCAAGGCCAATCTGAAAAGATGGGGCCAATGAGCTTGTTCTTGTTCAGGAAGTACGCTGTGCATGTGCAGCAAAGTGATTCATGGTGGGTTTGACTGCTACTGATCTGCACAGTGGAGTTGCAACATGAACAGAACTGGCAGATTAATAGCTAACAAGGGATTTTTAATTCAAGAAGTGCGTACAATTATTCAGGTAACTGTTGTGATTGAGCCCAACTGTTAAGCTTGCGTGAGGAAATTATGGTGACAATATTTCCACTGGATTGATACCATGACAGATAAATCTACAACTATATTGATAGAGGTCAACTCTTTTGTAAATGGGAACAAGTGATGGGGGGGGGGTAGTAGCAGGGTTCTGCCCAGGATTTCTTTAGTGGTGGAAAAATGTTTCCTTGGAAACCATTGCGAGATGGATCAGTTACACTATTGATCATAAAAATAGACTCAAACCAAAGAGTACTCAAAATGAATGGCTTTAGATACCATTTTTTACTGGTAAATACCCAATTTTACTTTTAGTTGAAAACCTTCAAAAGGAAACTGCAAGGGTAATATAAAGATTTTGAAAGTGTGTGGTGGTCAGGCACAGAGAAAATTCTGCCAGTGGTGGTTGGGTAATCCTGAGTACCGGGCGGATTTTCCGGCACCGACCACTGTTGGCAGAACCCTGTAGTAGGTCATGGAAAATGGACCAATGGGCGTGGTGATATGTCAGCCCATCCCAGCACCATTGGTTAAGTCGCTGATGGATAAGCAACTCTGCACCTTCCATGCCTTCTTTCTGTGGGTTAAAAGTAAAGGTACACACTGTACCATGCAGAGTAGCTGAATATTTACACCATTTGTTACAACCACAAGAGGGCAGCAGATTCATTTTGTGTTGATATCAAAAGAGGGCAGCAGATACTTTTTCTGGCACATGACAGATAGGTTTTAGGGTATGTGATTACAGATTATGTATGTTTCTGCAACAGGCATGGTATTCTTCCTACTTTAGTCTGAATTCTAATTTTTCTTTGCCCTTGGAAAAACCAGATAAATTGTGATTAAACAGCCTGAAGAACAGACTAAAAAAGCCGATACCGTGTGTACATGTAGGTCAGCCCTTGTACTTGATAACGCTTTCCTACTTTTTCCCAAGGACCAAATATGCCTGCCACAATCGTCATCTGAGTGATTGAACAAGCACATTAAGACACCACTACATGATGTATTTTATGGAAATTGAATAATGTAAATAAATATAAAATTAATTCCTTCAGTATTTGGGGGGGATAAGGTTTCAGGCTTTGTAATATTTTTGTTTGACTCACCATTGTTTTAAAATTTCAAAGTTTAACTTGAAAATATGATGCTTATGTACATATTGGAAGTAGATAACCGTTCAATTTTGTTTATGTGCATGTATGGACCAATTATCAGTTCACAACAATTGCTACTTTGAACAGTGTGCATGTATGGACCAATTATCAGTTAACAACAACTGCTACTTTGAACATAAACAAACGATTCATTTGTAATCACTAATAGGCCTGGTATTTTAGGAAATCCAACAATCAGAAAATATCCCTGTCCCCAGATCGTGGCCTTGTCTCCCTTTAAAAATAATAAGGGCTCAGATTTCAAGGAAATCTCCATTAGGACCACAGATTTCCAAAAGACAAAATCACTTTCAGTCCATCTGTGAAAGTGATTGGAAGTAATTTTTTTTTAAAACCTCATTGGATGCAAACTTGTGGTTTGTGTCACTAGGGTCAGCATTTTGACTTGATTTCATTGCAAAGTATATAAATACATAGACTCCTAGGTTCAAATCAACCCCAAAAAGTCATTCTCTTACCTACCTTTAAGCGCAGTCAAATGAAGATTCAGCGTTCACATTATGCGTAAATCATCTTTCGTCCAGTCACACATCTATAGAGCCTTGTGTTCTCATCACTATAGTTTGGCGTAAAAAAGCCGAAATATATTTTTGGTCTCCAGGGAAAGCAGTGGCACATCTATGTACGCATTCTACTCACTAACTTCAGAGCGTACTTCAGGCTTATATATAATGTAAAATACCAATGCCTGGCATTTGCATTTAAACATTGACTTGACATTTTCGTAGAATGTATGACATTAAGAGTATGAGTGATACTTTTAATTACATTTACACAGCAATTGATGCTGAATTGATTTTCCTTATCCCATCAAGTTTACTTGTACAAGATACTGTACATTTATTGTTAATGTAAATAAAGTGTTGTTGCACTTTGTTTTCGCTGTACCATGGATATTGTTTTTGAATTTGTAACACAGTAGTAATTAGTTTACTTTATCATCATAGTACATTGTGGGCCAGTAGCTCTATCAGGGCAGCATATTATGAGGCATTAGAATGCTATGTGTGTGGGAGAATGGGAGTTTTCATGTACAGACTGTGGAGTGCCGAGGCCGTGCGGTGTTGCGCAACAGACTCAAGTTCTGGTCACCAAGTCATCAGGGTGTGGGTTCGAACTGCGGTCATGACACTTGTCCTTGAGCACGATACTGTAAACTGCTTCCCTTTACCAAGGAGTAAATGGGTACCTGTGAGGGAAGAGATCGTTCATGTGATTGATTAAGCTGGATGCGCTACATACTTGGCAGCACAGGCTACTTAAAGGTGCTCTCCTTAAATGATCGGAGGAGAGCTCTTTGCACTCCTCAGAGTCAAACTTCACACGATAGTCTAGAAGTGAAATTAAAACACGATTATTGTAATCGGGAATAAAAGAGTAGTTATTCGGTTTTAATCGGCCGTTTAAAACTGGCAGGGTCGTAGCTTTGCGATAAAGGACCGGCCATGACCCTGCAAGGTTTTAAACGGCCGGTTAAAACTGAATCACTACTCTTTTATTTCCGTTCATAAATGCCCTTTTGTTAAAGGAGTGCTGTTTTGTGCAGTCCTTGGACAAGGTTGAAGAGTTCTGGAGGAGTGCGATTGCTTCCACACTTTAAAAAAATGATGGTCTGAAAAGGGATCTACACGTATGTTTGTCGGTTCTTTACCCAGAAAAGCCTTTACTGTGCTTCTGTTGTCTTAGTTTTCTTTCAATCTTTCTTTTTGAATTACCAAGGGGTATACATTACAGAAATTAGAAAAAATCCAGACTTCAGTTTCATGTTATTGTTAACATACACACCCTATTTAATTCACAGTAAGTCAAAATCCATTGTGTACGTTGGTATTTTTTTTAATAATGGAAAAGGTTTCCCTACCTATAAGAACATGTAGTTTGTGTACATAAATTTGCATGGTATATGAGACAAGTGACTAATTAGAAAACAATTATGTAATGACAACAAGCACCAACCATTTAAGGGCAAACTTTCTTATTTGCAGTCGGCTTCCCCAAGTTTACCAAATAGACATAACTCCTTAAAATATTATAAAAATAAAGTTTTACTAAAATCTTGGTAAACCCCTTTAATTACATGCAGTTGCCTTTACCTTTGAAAATACAAGTTATTTATTCCAAAATACAAAAAAGGTGGACACATTTATTACAATAACTTAACACTTTTAACACTACAACCCGACTATAGAACACCGTTCAATAAAATCAGATGAATAAAAAACCAAAACTAACCAGTTTAAAACAGTTTGGTTAATATCCGCTAAATTTCACTTTTTGCATACATTTGTGCATATCAGATTCTTAAGTGACTGTAAAAGACTACATATTCACATTGTGTTTAGTGAAGAAAAACAAGGGGTTAAAAGGGAAGGTACAACTTGGACAAAAACAAAATGAGACAATTGTCAATATTTGAAAGCTCACTTGTCCCTAACTACCCGCGGAATCATCCAAAATCCTTTCCCATTATATTATACTTCAAAACTTACAATCTCATTAAAGTTTGAACAAAGGTATTATGTATCTTGAAGATGTCCTCCTGATTTGGGGAGTTTTGTGGTGTGTAAGGATGTACTGTCAATAACTGTCTATATTTGTCAACGACTCTCAGTAACCATCAATGACTATCAATATGCAGGAGGTTACAGTCAGGATAGCAATTCCTACAATCTCATTAAAGTTTGTAAGAAAGTACCTTGAACTTGTCTTCCTGATTCAGGGAGGTTTATCGTGTGTAAAGATTTACTGTCAATGACTGGCAATGATCTCAATGACTCCCAATGACCGTCAGTATACAGGAAGTTACAGTCATGATTGCAATTGATACAAAGCATCTTCATTAATTTGTTTCCGCCCATTTTCTCAGAATCAACAGAATTAAAAATGTAAAGTATGTAAAACAAATATTCAGACTTTATTTTCTCTCCTAGTTTTGCAGTTTAAGGACAGTGTGTAAATTAAAGGAAAAATGTACTCTTTCAGAAACTGACAATGTACCCTCCCTTTAACCATATACACCAATTTACAATAAATATATGGAAAATCTCCTTAATTAAAATTATTATCACATATAGTTCACTAAAATAGAATATTTACAGTCTAGTGGCTACTCTTTATATTACAAAATTACTTTCTAGTGAGAAATACTGATTATCTTTTAAAACCGTTAGACATGAACGTTAACTATTTTTTTACATTAAATTTGTCAGCTGGCTATTATTGTTTTTTGTTGAAATTTCAAACATAATTTTTTTAAACTGAATTTTTGAATTATTTTCTTCATTCATTATAAAAAGCAGGACTTCTGTGGCATAGACTTGCACATAGATTTGCTGCTGTCATCGTTCAAAATATCACGTGTAGATAATGATTTTTCTATTTGACCCAATTTTACTTTGAAGGTCCTTCAGATGGATTTATCATTAGTTTTGCTTTGGATGGAGAAACTTAATGTGATTAACATCAAGTAGTTGAGCAGATTTTTGAATTAGAAACAACAAATTTTGCCAGAAATGATTTTGTTCAATGTCTAAGCTGACATACACTTGTCTTTTCTTTTCTTTTCTGTGTAGAAAAATAAACAAAGGATAATATCTGAGGCTTGTAAACTCTAAGAAAAAACAAAAGTCTATTATTTACAACATCTGCTTGTCAATTGAAAGTTTGTTCCCACTTTTTTGTTGTTGTCTGTCAACAAAATTGTTTCAGCAGATCAATTGCAAGTCAATTTGATCAGTTTCAAATTGTAAATTGTGCATTATTTTGTTTCCTCATGTCTCGTTTTTTTACACCTATTTTCATAAATGTCGAAATTTATTATCTCCAGAATATCCTGTTTCAGACATCATACAAACCTTCCATTATGTGCATTGAATACAAGTTATTAATTAGTATTTTTGAATACAGTTATACGTTTATGACTTAATTCATCAGAATTTATTTTGAGAGGTAGGATAGATACATATTGGTCGAAATTCAAATAAAGGACACGTACATTACATTGTCATTTTACGCAATTGAATACAAACATTTAAAAACATCTAAGATGACTGAAGAGAGGTTGCAGGGCTTGAGCCAAAAGGTCAAAGTTCACACAAGTGCAACGTGGAAGATTCTTTGCTGGAGTTGCCGACGGTCTGTTGGCTTTGGCTTTGTTTGGTCACAAAACAAAGCCTGGCAGGTTTTTTTTTTTTTTCGCTATTTGGCATTTTGCCTTCATTTGTCAAATGTCCTCACCCTCACCATACAATATTAATTTATACCCTTAAAACAACAAAATCCAATATTGTCCTTTAAGTACACGTTTTCTCTGTATTCCCCTTAAAATGTCAAAATCACAACCTTAACCCCAAATTATTTCTTAAAATGTCAAAATCCTAACCGTCACCGCTAGTTCTTTTTGTCAAAACACCATATTTGAAGTCTCAGATTTTTAATGTACAAATAATAATGTATGAATACCATAAAGGTTGTACATGTAAGTAAGCTCATGTACAAATGGCAGTTCCCTAAATCTTAGTTTATTAAATTTTGAGAGAGAGAAAAAAACTCGGCTCTGAAACAATAAAACATTTGTTTGTGTTTTTACCAGAAATTGTATAGTAATTTAAGGGGGAGATCAGATACATACAAAGTATAAGAATTGAAAAATGCAAATACTATTCATGCCATTGGAAGTGAGTAAATTTGCAGAAAACAATAAATGTTGTCAAAGGCCTAAAAGTTATTTACAAATCAAAGAACTGTTCTTCATTGTTTTCTAAACACTTTTACAGTAATACTTTGATGGAAATCGTTCTGATTTTATGCAAAATGGACTTTTATCAGCCTTCTGGAGAATTATTTCTTATCAAAAACAATTAAATTAACTTAGGATCAAAGAGGAAATAGTATGGCACCTTGTTATGATGATGAGAGTTTGGCTTCATGGTTGTTATTGCATATGGGGGACATGACATTGATGGTGCTGGATCGACATGTATTGCTTAACAGCTTTAGGATGGATGGGGTCTAGTATATGCTTTTAGAAACTCCTGTTGTGCCATCCCTTTTAAGAGTACAGGTTCGTGGTAAGTTCTCTAGATGTACATGGCTCGCTCAAGTGCCTTGACTTCATAGGGTTTAGGGATGAGAGAAACGGAAGCCATTCCTTCTAGGTCTACCTTGGCATTCAGCGGCAGCTGGAAGCAGAACTTCTGGAGCAGCTTGCCCAAGATGAGGAAGAGCTCTGACTTGGCCATGCCTTTGCCAATGCAGCTCCTCTGGCCGGTTGAGAAGGGCATGAAGAAGGGAAACTCGGACATGTTGCGGAGTTTTCCCTCTGAGTCCAGGAAGCGCTCAGGGATGAAATCATGGGGTCGGTCCCAGATTGCCTCATCGTGATGAACAGCCCAGAAGTTGGCCATAACTTGGGTTCCTGATTTGCGGAATAGAATAAGATAACATTTTAGATAAGGCAAACAAAGAAAGAAAAAAGTAAAAATTCTTTAGAAGTGTAAACAACACTGTTATTTTGTGTTCTTTATCATACCTTGACTCATTATTCCATTTATACATTTGGTATAAATTTTTCTAATAAGCTACTTGTACGTGTACATTGTACACTAAAAAATGTTTTATTGTTTCAGAGCTGAGTTTTTTTTCTCTCTCAAAATTTAATACAATGTACTTGTATATTGGGTTAAAAGTACAATGAAACACTAACAATTCAATTTTTTAAATAAATCACACAGTACAGCATGCTGGCACTGGCAATTGTAAATGGCGCCCTCTTGTGTCTGTATTGCAACCTCATTTACATTGCCTTGAACTTTCTGCCAATGAAAGGTGGTGTTGTTTTGTGGCCAACAGAGGGCACTGTTACACATGCATGCAGTGAACATAAATAACAAAGTTCCTGTATACTGTCACATGCATTTACACATGTTCACATTACAATGACTACATGATGAAGTAGGCGAGCACTGACAATCCTTTTTTAACAATTCTGCAAGTGTTTGGCATCACCAGTGGACGGGAATGTGTAAAATTTTAAAAACATTTTGAGGTGTTTTGGTTTTTAAACAATTAGTGAGTGATTCTGATGTGAATGCGTGAAGTTACTGACCTTTGGGGATGTAGTAACCTCCTACTCTTGTGTCGACAGCAGCTGCATGTGGTACCCCTAGGATGGTCAAAGAGCTAAACCTCATGATCTCATATACTGTAGCCTCTGAGAAAAGATAATGAAAAATGTACAATAATTAGTCTAGTGTTACAAAACAATCTACCCGAAATAGGGCAAAATCCATTCTGTGGTATTCTAGATTGTGATAAATCTTGCACTGCAAGTAACCCTGGCACGGGTTGAGGCCAGGTAGACAAAGTCTTATCCAAATCACGTGAGTTTTGGAAAGTTCTGAATTTTTGAAGATTAAGTCAAATGCCTGGTGAGATAAAGTGAACTGCTGCGATTGTGATTTCTGGTTGTAGTGATTGTGTACAATAATGTGTAGAAACATTGATGGGTGATTACAATTCCCGAAGTACAGTCAATAGAGTATCGATGACAAAAGGTGAATTCAAAATGTCAATTTCACTTGATTGTTTTCCCTTATTAGCACGGTGACCTCATTTCTGTGTTCACTCTGTCTCAATGGAGTTGGCCATTGTGTCAATGTAACCTTGTCCTTCAGTCGGCAGAATATGGCCACGGCACATAAATGCAAAATGCTAACTCCAAGATATGCAATGTGTATGATTGTATATGCAATGTGTACGATTGTACAAAATGTACAATTGATACTCAGGTCTTTTGACATTATGTCCCATGGACTCGCAGTGGAGTTTTCAAGTGGCGGTGGCAATTGTATGATTTCTATGGGATTTACATGTAGTCCTTGGTGAAAGGCTTTGCATTCTTTGTACACATTGAGCAGAATCTGTATCAAGGTAATTCCTTATCGCTTTATTTAAAGTCTACAAGCATAATTATCAAATGGTGTAGAGCACAGCTCTAGATATCATTGTACTGTACATATATGTAAACAACACACAGGTTGCATGTTTCGCAATGTGTTTTACAGTTACTTCTTCAGTATTTTTGCAGTACAGCTCGTTTTGGTATGTTCCATACCCTTGAGAGAACATATCATCCCATCACTTAGAGAACGACATAGGCTACTGATTAGAGAACAGATTCATTTTAAACTTGCTCGTTTTGTTTCTAAATGCTTGAACAAACCTACTCCTAGATATCTTTCCATTTTAATGTCATGTTTCACTCCTCGATACTTTCTTTGGTCCACACTTGACATCACTCACTTGAATGTTTCCCCGTGCAAACAGAGGGTCAAAAAGCTTTTAGTGTGGCTGGGCCAATGATTTGGAACAACCTTCCTCCTGTCATTAGGGAATTTGTTTGTTTATCTCTATTTCCTAAAGCTCTATCTATATTAATTTTGATCATGATCTTGATGGAATAGCGCCTTGTTAATTTTAATTGTTATGTTATCTTATGTTAAATGCCCAGTACACTCAAGTCATTATTTTATGCCACACTGAACTTATTATAGAAACTATTGTTCGTCCTTAGTTTCTTGTTAATTGCTCCTGACTTTGTACATATACTTTGTCAGTTCAACCTGTGAAACATTTTAAACTGTTCATAAACCGATCTTAATTGTTTGAAAAACAACAACTTTATACAGAAAGGGAGACAAAACAAGATGGAGGAGACTTACCCAAATACGGCAATGAAGATTTGCTTTCCAATGTGAGTGTTCCATCCTTCCCAAGAACCTCATCAATCTGGTCTTGCACTAAAGCTTGCTTCTTGGGAAATGCTGCCATGTACAGTAAACCCCACTGCAGTGTATTGGCTACGGTGTCCGTTCCTTAATTAAAAAAATTAATAAAATAGAATAGATAAATAAATGATCGTTATGAATAACTAACTTAGTGTAACGGGTGTCAAAATTCCATGGTCACTCATTTCAGAAGTTTGCTCTTCTTGAAGACGTCCATGAGTCTGGGTTTGTTAGTTATCAATTCAAATTGGCAACATCAAAAGTCAGACAAAATCATTAAGAAAGTACTATTTCTGATTCATGCTTAGGCCTACAACAAAAAAGAAGAAGTTAGGAACCTGGAAATGAATTTGGCAAATTATGCCCTAATTTACAATTTGAATTTTGGTTTTTGAAGCTGATGGTAATTATACAATACAACCCACAGGAAATTTAGAAAATGATTTTCAGACTTTAATCACACTTTCTCTGGTCTCTTAGAATACAATTGTGATACAAATTTTGATAAGCAGTTGACACAAGCTTGTGGTGTTGAAGTGCTCAGCTACTAAACATCAACTTGTCATAATATAGTTGTTGTTTTTAAAGGTGGGGTCTGGGGAAAGACGGTAGAAGCATCTAATTTGATTTGATATTTTGCTTCCATTATTAGTTTTACACACTACTACTAGGTGATATTCTTGGCAGGGAATTTTTTTTGTTGGGTCTAAATTACACGTTTTGACACACAGTGGTCGTAATTAACAGTGGTCGTTTCTTAAGGACACACAAGAAAGTACAAAGTGGGTCTGCCATCATGTATTTGTAATCGATGCAGTGTTTGAGAAATTCACATCCTACATGAAGGTAGTTTCAAGTAAGAAGTTTCTAATGACGATCTTCTTGTGTGCATGCCTCCTGCTTAGACGCAGAGAGGTTAAATCATGTAACCTTTTTCTATGAGGGAGAGAAGAAGAAGAAAAAAAAGCCTACCTGCAAAGAACATGAGCCACATGTTGATGATGATGTGCTCAGGTGTCAAGACACTGAGTGAGTTCTCATCCTTCTCTTGCACTGCTTGCTTGGCCGAGGCCAGCATGGCATCCAACATATCCCGCACCTCACCGTCCTTGTACGTCGCCACGTGCTGCACGTACTTCCTCATCAGCAGTCTGTCTCGTTTGTCCTTGGCTTTGAGGAGGCTATCGAACCACTTGTTGGGGAAGTGCCTTAACCATGGCAGCGCGTTGACAGGGTGGACCGGTGAGATCACCTTCAAGATTTGGGCAGAGTAGTCCAAGATTTCGTGGAGCTCCGGATCGTTATGTGAATACCGCTCCCCAAAAGAAATGTTACAGAGGATGTTTAGTGAGGCCAGGTACAAATCCTGGCACGGGTTGAACGCCTTGCCGTGATTGTCCAGGATTTTATTAATAAGGCAATCGGCCTCCTCACTGATTTTGATGCCAAGGCTGCTGTTGTTTATCACTCTGAGGGCACCACGGCAAACTTTTGTGTGCAGACGCCACTGATTGGTGTCCTTGCATGTCAAGAATCCTTTATCTCCGACTAAGACATCCATGCAGTAGATGTTCGGTCTGTGAGAAATGTCCAAGCCTTTGTACGCCTCCTTGATCACCTCGCAGCTGTTGAGGATCACGACGCGTTGCGATCCCAACTTGATGCTGAAGATGTTGCCGTACTTCTTCGCCAGTTCTAACATGGAGAGGTGAGGGGCGTTGCAGTCGATGCTGAGTGCATTCCCGATGAATGGGATGGACAACGGCCCGGGAGGCATCCGCCGAATAGTGTAATCATACTGTTCCTTGAGGTAGTACATGGCACAGAGTGCCGTGCCACAAAGTGAAGCTGTGAGGATCATGGTGACTCTGAGAGTAATTGTCTGTTTAGCACGTTTAGTGTGTCCCCCAGTTGGTGATCCAATTCGTGAATGTCCAACTTATGCGCTTCAGTTTGTCTGCAGAAATGACAAATCAGGAGAAAGGGGAGTTAGTTTTTGAAAAACATCACCAACTGTGAGGTGATGACACACAATCTCGAACCATTTATGAATGATGTCTGGCCCGAGACAAAGTCAAGCAAAGCGTCTCCCCACGTCTACCAGCATAAATGATACTGAGAAGAGAAGGAAGTGTTTAATACTACCCAACATCCTCAAGCAATGATCCTTTATATGCACTGTATGTACATGTTTGCACACGCACAATTACACATTCACAAGCTTGTCCAAAGACAACTATGTCCTTTAGTTTGAGGTTGGAGGTTTGGGGGAATTCAAAGAAACAGCAGATTAGACGGCGTTCAGGACACCCACTGCATGTGGTTTGTGTGAGTTGAAAATGGATTTAGTTCACTTCCTGTGTTCTCGGATTTGATTTTGAAGTTACTTGTTAGTTCAACTAATGCTTGAATTTCTGACTCAAAGTAAGTTTAACTTGCATCAGAAATATTTTTGTATTTTCTCTTTGGAAATTTGTTACACAGGAAAAAGGAAAAAAATTATTCCGCAAACAAAAATAGATATTTTGTATGAAACCTGTAACTGCAACTAATTGTTTTGTTTCCAGAACAAGTTCAACACCACTTCAAATAGTATGATGTGACTCTGAAATATGGAGCTTTTGAATGAATACGTTCTAAGAGTCTAAAAACCAATGTTGAACCAATTCTTTGAGTTTAAGCTTAAAAGTTTGGTTCCTTTTTTATAAAATTTTTGGGAAGGTTAAAATGGGAGGGGTGTTACTTTCCCATCAGCCTTGATCCAGATGTGAGTGACCATGATCTAGATTTGTTAAAACTATCTTGCGGGGGTTATCTTTATCTGCAAGTGTCACTTACCTTTCTGTGGTTTTCAAATATATAGCAAAAAATGCAATTTATGATTTAGACAAGAAACAATCATTTCCTGAGGGTCTGACTTTGTGACGTAACTAACTCAATTTAATGCTACATTTGAGCTGAGCTGACAATAACAATTAAAAACAAAAACTAAAAACTAAAAAAAAAAAAAACACACAAAAAACTACAAAAAACAACAACACACGACCACAGAAATGTTCAACAAATTAATTAGAATTTTCATTACTCCTCAAAAGAGAGCAATAAATGTATCAGAAAACTATTAAATAAAAATCAAACAAAACTTGCTGTAAAAAAATTAATAAATCAACAAAAGAGAATGGGTATAAAAATAAAAGACTTCTCCAAAACAAGTACAAAATCATATAAATGAGAGCAGGTCCAAAAAATTAATAAAGTTTTAAAATGATTGAGTTTTAAAGTGATAAAGTAAAAAAAAAAAATATTAAAAAAATTAAAATTGAAATGTAAAAAAAATTCCCAACATGAATATTTACATTTACTGTATTCAGTCCAGTCAAATGTCAGCAATGTGTTGTTTCAACTTATTAAGAGATGTCGATGGGTACTTTTTAGCCAAGGAGCAAAACAAGATGCACCAGAAAAAGTTTGTCAACATTCGGCGTGACATTTGATATAATGCTGTTGGGCCTACATGAGTAGGGTACATGATCGTACCATACAGCTCCTACAACTAACTGTCACTGAAACTCGGATTTCGATTGATCGCCTATGTGCATGAATCATGTACACTGCGTTACATGAGTGTACCTGCCCTCGTACATGGGTCCAGTTACTAATTGGTAATTGTGCAGTAAACGCTCACCTGTTGGTACTCACACACACACATATACAGTACGCACTTGAAGTCTGATGCTTGTCAGACGACTTTACAGAGACTTGTGTCGGGATGAAGCAACATGTATCGCAATGGCAAGGGTGGAAACCTGCGGCCCTATTTATACCTTCTTCCTTGGCCCAAAGTTATCCCCATCACATTTGATTTGCCCACTCTTTGCAGTTTGCTTTGTTCCTTCGATAGCTTGATTTGTGTTTCTGGATCATTGACTAGGCTGAATTGGGTCATGCATTGGGTCTTCTTGATTATGAAGCATTTAAGCATGTAAACGGGGTCACTGGAGTATCATTTGTGCCCTCTTTTTTTCGGGGGGGGGGGGGTTGACTCAATTATCAGTGTGAGTGGCACCTTGCATAGGCGTGTGTATATTTTTAAGCTAAACGGTTTCAGTGACTTTCAGTGTAGTTTAATGGATTGGATGGCTGACACTCGTCAACCACCCATCACCACCTATCACCACCCTATCACCACCGACCAAACACTGGGCATGCCATAGTTATACGCACATGTCCGTCCCACCACTTTGGGATATTGGAATCACACCTTGTCATCGATGGTAGGAAATCGGTTCTTTGTCAGATAACCGGTACAATTGAGGGTTATTTTACACGAGTGCATTGCAGGAGGCTTTGAGGCGACGGTTGCTCGGTTTTTAGCCCTGCCTACCATAGCCCCCCAAAAAATTCTTATGATAAACCAATCAGATACTTGCCGGTGTACACCTGTTCGAATATTTCAGAAAATATGGCCACATGTGGGGTATAATGCAAGCATTGTTCACACCCCTTTTGGGGTACAGGAATGTTGCACCCAATCAACAAATGTGCGTCCTGCAGTTTTTTGTGTCACAAGGAACCACCTCCAGGTGTTTGCCTCCCATAATTTATTATCGACCAAATTACACAACGTTGTTAGTTTAAAATTAGTTTGGCTGTATTGTAACCCTGAAATTTTTTAGTAGAGGTTGCATTGTGACTTGAAAATAAGAAAAATCTAATGGTTTTCAATTGTCTTAGGACAGTTCCCCCTTCAGCTGCTCAGAAACAAAACAAATAGTTCATTGCCTTCTCCAACGTTTCATGCCAATGTTACAAATTCGTTGACAACAAAAAGAAGTTGTTTTCCAGTTTGGAAATAAACAACTGCTTGGAAATGATTAATATCTCAAGATCACAAATTACAAACCCACCAGGCCGTCCTTGTGGCGGTAATGGTTTCTGTTCCAGATTTCTCCTCAAATTTTTTTTTCCCTCCTTCAACAGGCAGAGTTTTTTGTGATACAAAGTACGACCATTTAATTTCAAGGTTGTCCCCGACAGAGTTCAGTAGTCGTGTGGTCATAGAACTCCTGCACACAGACTCACAGGCACCGGCACTATTCACAATATATTTGTTTGTACCATTGTGCAAAGCACAGAATAAATGAACACGCTACCCCCTTCATATGCTTGTGGCTAAGGTTTGTCAATGAGGCTCAGCACACTCTGATCTAGGACTAGGTCGAGCCGTGACGCCACAGTTGTTGAACAAAATTGGCTAAACAAATACAAGTTTGCTGAGTGAACCGAGACAAGGGGCTCGATCAAAAAGGGGGTATTACTGTTTGGATGACCACTCCAAAAATAAAAGAAACTTTGTAGCTCTTCTGCTTGATTTACATGCATTTGCATTCAGTCCAAATCCAACTCTTTTTCTAATTTCAATTTTGTGGAAAAAATATGCAGAATAGAGAGTTGCTTGAGGGTCTCTATGCTCCAAAACAATCTTACAAAATTGCTAAGCACAGGAAAGTTTAGCTTTTGAAGCAGTTAAGCAGAATACAGGTATCCAGGCCTGATAGTTTGTTTTTGTAAGGGGCAAAGCTGTTTGCCTGTTAATATCAGGGCATTTTTACAAG
This sequence comes from Pycnopodia helianthoides, assembly GCA_032158295.1. NCBI lineage: Eukaryota > Metazoa > Echinodermata > Asteroidea > Forcipulatida > Asteriidae > Pycnopodia > Pycnopodia helianthoides. The sequence goes on from CM063263.1 coordinate 4,444,011, forward strand.
AGAAGTTTTAGTTTGTATGGGAACATATCAAGGGGCACATGCCTTGGTTTGCCTCTGTGTTGTATCAAGCCTCGTGTGTCATAAGATCAATGGTTTCTTGTTTATTTGTTCAGCAACATTTTAAAATGAGATAATACTTTAAACCTCTCACAATGACCTGTCATTACAGGGAATTATGCATTTGAATGTGCCAGTGGTTAGTTAACTCCATCTGCCCCCCCCCCCTCTCCAAAAAAAAAATATTCCGTTGATAAAAACTGCTGTGAGGTAGTCGGTAATGAGGTAAACAAGCATTTCTTGGAAATGTTTGGTACTTGAAAAGGACTTTGTAGGAAGGTTGAAATGCAGTGCATTCAACTTAACTTTCAGATTGCTGTTGAAAAAGAGGTCTCCAGTAGTCGTAATGTGAACAAAAATGAAGCCCTGGTCATCTATAACATATTTTCAGTGAAAGCTTTTGAAAAATCTTGTGGCTTTTTTATTTGTTGGGGAGTTACTTTTTGTTCTTCTTCTAAAGGTATCAATCCTAACTTTACAGAAATGTTTTTTTTTTGTTTTTATAGAAATTGTTCCCCCTAATTTTACCTGACAACCACAGATCTATCATTGTCCACGCACGTCATGCATTTGAGGTACCTATACACTTAGGAATATACTGTGTACACATACACCAATCCCCATGCATCAACCACCGCAAGTCAATACCCTACGCATTACAACTACCCATTGTGGAACCAAAATATTGTTCCCAAATCCCCCGTGGCAAAGTTGGTTTTTCCACCATTGATGCCTTTAGATGTATGTACATTCTGGAGATGTGCCCAGAGGTACAGTATACATATGCTGTATGGCATGGCCCAATTCCGGAATGAAAATTTCATGTCAATGACCTTTTAACCTGGAAACCTGCTTTGCTGACTATGCCAGGGATACCAGGAATCGGTGCGGCAGAACGTCCAGTTGTGATTGTTACAGAACTCGGGTTTTCACCGCTGAGTATAGGCGTCAACAACATGAATGTAAAGTTGCTAAGCAAAAGTGGAACATGCTTAGCCCAGTGGGTTATTTTTTGCTCGCAAGAATGTTCAAACAGACAGTTGTTTATCACGACTCTTCAGAGCCCATTTTCATAGAGTCCCTTCGGCAGAGAAAACTGCTTAACAATTGTCTGCTAAGCAGAAATGAGCAGGAGACCAGTCACAAATTGTACATGTGACATGGTAGTTTGGCTGGTAACCTTATTCTGGTAAGCTTACTTGTGTTGTGCTTTTAAGCAGCTCTATGAAACCGGGCCCAGAAGGTAAAGTAGAGTTTGGGGTCAAAATGTATTAGTGCACAGGAAACTTTGAGTACTGACAGGCATTCCGTCCCAAATTTAACTTGATGATATGCTTCAGTGCATGTACTCGTCCAAAACCACTGATGAACTATCCCCAGAGTACTGTACATAATGTCATACCTTGGGGAATGTAACATACACTTCCTACACTGACACAGAAGTTATTTATTATAAAAAGGTTATTCCTATCTTGACTACGACATGTTACATCTTTAATGTAGTTAGGAAGCTGAACAGAATGACTCTCTATAGAGGAGTATCTTCTAACACTACAGAGCAGCACCACGCTCATAAAATAAGTCCGCACAAAAATTACGACATTCATAAGATCATCTAAAGATCTTCTGATAACTGAGAAATTATGCATGAAAAAAAATGTAATTTAAAAAAATATTATTTTCAACTTGAAAGTTTCAAAGACAAACTGTAAAATGTTTGTTGCACAAAGTTTGATTTTAAATGGAAATCAGAAAGTGTAAGGAAGTGGTAATGGCATGTTTTTTCGACCCTAGTCTTTCTCAAAAAGAAACACTTTTAACAAATGCACTCCAACCTAGAATTGTTGCCATCTTTGTTGGGTTTGTTCTCAAGCTGATAGACCAGCTCTCATTTCATCACAACAAAAATTGCCGGACTAATTGTCCACCCAGTCTCAGTTTTGTTTACGCTGAACCCAGAGAGATGGCTGTACATGCATACCAAAATAAATGAGCATAAAATGACTTACCTTTGTTGATAATCAAGTTGATTTTGCAAAAGTTGCAGATGATTGTTACAGAAGAAATTTTGAAAATAAGATTTGTCTGGAAAATATCAGTGGTGATCCTGCACCATCAGCGACCAGCGCTTTATGTTTTTCTAAAAAAATATTAGCCAAATTTTTGTTGGGGGGGATGGCGATCCAGCGCCTATAGCGACCAGCGCTATGTAAAAAAAATCTATGGCAACCAGCGCCTTAGAGACTGTCCTCTCTCTCTACATCAGCATTGTTAACTTCCAACCTTGGAGAGCATCCCCCTGTACTTATATAGCCTGCCATTCCCAATCCCGGGGGTGGCTGAAACAGGTCACCCAGGCGCCATGCCTGGTCGGATTAGCATAGCGTATAATTATCCTATATCATAATGCGGAAATTGGTAATAAGGAAAAAGTTCGCCAAACATGCGCACAGTTTATATTTGTTGATGATTAAACTGTGGCGATGGTTTTTGGGGCATGACACGGTGCTAAGCAATTGTCACATAACCCAGTGCCTTGCTTAATTGGAAAGCGTGTACGTACTTCACCAGATGGGTGTAGTGCGCAATCCTCAGTCAAGTGTACACTATAGGTATTTGTCATACCTCTACAGCACATCTTCAGCGTGTCTACAGTACTAAGACCTAATGATACAGAACACATTGTGGGTGTATCTACTGACGTAATTGGGCTTTTAGTTGACACAAGTAATTTGACATACAAATCCCGTAATGGTTGACAGGTTTGGGAACACTCTGTGCTTGATTTCATACAGCTGCTTTGTTGCTTAGCGCAGAAACGGTCAGTTTACCAGCCAAACGTTATGTGTTCTATGCTGTTTATCACTGCTACCCTGCTAACTTTTACTTAGCGTACTTGTTAAGCAGCATTTTCTGCTTACTTGCTTTTTTGAAAAACATTACCGTGACTGTGTATGTGCTTGATGGATCACAATACTTAGAAATGTTATCACCCACGTGAATTTTGTACACACCAGGGTTAGGTAGGATCATCATTTCAGCTTTTACTAAAGTTCAATTCACCATAGGGTTACCTCTCCTGAGTGGCCTGACACACTTCCCACACTACATAACATACTGGTACACACCATGTACCCCATTCAAGGGGAACAAGCAGACAGTATAACATGGATCTTTTTGTATTACATTTTTGTATCACACAATGACAAAAAAGGGTTAATTTCTCAGCTATTGTGTTACACCAACTTGTCACAGCAGTAAAGCAATATTGAATCATGATAAATTTTGTTATAATTTCTATGAGGACACAAATTTACTAAGCACAAAGAAAAATATTGAACTGCCTCCCAGCTAATTTTTGCATCCTAAATAAAACTTGCGGAGCAATGTTTTCTGCCAAGCAGGTTTGTGAAAGTTTTCAATTATAAACTCTGTTGAAGGTGAAACAGAGCTTCCACAATCTGGTAATTTGGCAATTTCTTCCTACATGTGTTTCTTACCTTAGTTTAGTTATTGTGCCTAGTGAAGGTTGACAGATGTACAATGTACATACACTGCATCCATGTACAGCATTCGCTAGAACTTAGTCCACAATCAGCATTATCCGTCTCTGTAGAGAAGAGGTCACCAGTTACACTTGGTTAGTTTTCGTAGGATTAAAGAAATGTTTCTCAGGGTGATTGATGATCATTAGGAAACACATGTGAACATTGCCACTTCTGATGTAAAGTGTACATAGAGTTCTGCTCTGGGCTACGCAAGTCGCTGTCAGTTCCCTTGTGCAATGAACTTTTCAAAAGTAACTCGGTCTTGCCGTTGGAGAGAGAGTGAGAGAGAGGGGGACGAAACGACCCGGCATGCTTTTTCAAGTGAATGTTCCCATTCAAATGGTGTTTGTTTTCGCAGCGTCCGTGTTCGACTTCAACTGTTCATTGACACGCAGTCACCACAAATTTTGCAACAGTGTGATGATCGAAGTTGTAAACGGTCATGCTCGTTGTCCGTCAGTACCAGCAGAGTTAGAGGCTGTGATTTTGATGAAGAAAGACACATCCTTAAATACCCCCTTGACGGGGGTTGCCTACTCATGCTTGCCTGCTAACTTTATTTGCACTACACTGGGCTTTGCTAGCCACCCACATAATTCAGGGCTTCAAGCCATGCCATTGGCCCATTTGATCCTCGGTTGCCGGGGGAAGGATGCCCGCGAGATGTGCTGTTGCCAGGGTTGGGGGCGTATTTTTATGCTCCACTTTCTACCCCGTTGTCTCCCACCATTAGAAACTGAAATCCATTTGAAATATGGACCACTTGTTAGATGAGTGTGATGCATTGGTTTATAAGGGGACTAGTCATACAGGACAACATTTGGGTGTCTCCTTGTGTCAGCCGGTCCATTTTTGTTAGTACCGTACCGTTGGGTGTTGTTGGCGTACACTACTTTGAGGAAAACCTTCTTTAAAATGTCTGGAACTCTTTCAAGAAATGCTCGGTTTTTTTAAATAGCTTTTGAAATGTCAACAAACCAAGTCTGTGAAGGAGTCAAAGCTGAATGCTGTACAAGTGGGTAAAAGAACGAGAAAAAAAAAAAAACATGAATGTGTTTTGCAACATGCACGACACATTTCAAAAGTATTTTGCGCGGTCACCCCATGTGAAGTTTAAATGACAGTATCATAAAAATGGTTTTAACTAGAGGGAATTGTTTATGGATCAGCATAAAAATTTGGTTGAATGTCGTTTTACAGTACACAGCATTGACAGGGTTCTGAAGGTAGGGTTGTTGTTGTGTTGTGGAGTATATCCCCGGTGATGTAACGAAGATCCCACGATCCCTGTGAAAATGCATGTTGGGCGTAGACTACCGTAATTCATCGGTGCTTTTCAGTGCTAGTGTCAGGGGTCACGATGCAGCCGACATTTGGCTGTTCGTTACATTCCACTGTTAACGTACGGCATAAAAATCAATGTGACTTATTACTCCGTTTCGTACTGTAGGTTATCAATAAACACCTCTACATGGTTTCGGTTTTTGTTTTCTTTTCATGATGTTTTATGACTTGAGGCTAATACATGAAATGTTGCTTTTTTTCCCCCTCTGTGGGCCAGACTGTTTGTTAACGTTTGCTACTTTTGCAGAATTAGAGCAGACTATTAACGTCTTAACGTAAATGCACAGGGACTAGTGGAGGTTTCTAGCAGTAAGTTTAATGAAAAAATATATAAATATAAAAATGGCGGCAAGATGTATGAAATTTGTTAAATTGTGAATGTTAAATTTTGTGAAGTGCTACATCTTGGCCCAATTTCATAGAGCTGCTTACGAACAAAAAGTTGTCAAGCACAACAAAAAAATTCTTACCAGAATAAGATTACCAGCCAAAATACCATTCCACATGCATCATCTGTCCCAGGTATCATGCTCATTTTTGCTTAGCAGAAAATTGTTCAGCACTATTTGCTGCTTAATGAACGTGGGCCCAGATCAATGGGTGAGTGGATTTTGTTCTCTTTAAAGAGCTTTCCATTGCATAATCAAAAGGAAGAGGAATATTCCAGGCAGAGTTGGACAAAATCAGGACGTGGAGGCAATGGTTTCCTTTGGCAATGGGGGGGGGGGGGGGGGGGAGGGAATGTAAAAATGTTAAAATGTTTAAAACTCTTGTATGCAGCCTATGGTATTAGTACATAAACCAGTAACACAGTAATCACCAACCACACAAGAAATTCAATCACATTACTCCATCGTTCTTCAAAGTCTGCACTGGTTGCCAGTTCAGTATGGTGTTCAATTCAAACTGCTCCTTATTACTTACACAAAGCCATCAACGACTTCTCCACAATACATCACCGATCTCATAACCACTTCAGTCATCTTCTTGCAACTTACGGTCTACAAATAAACTTCTTGTCCCCGTTCCCAACGGAAACTCAACTCATACGGCCGGCCGCCGCTGTGCATTTTTTCCATGGCATGGCACCATCTCCCTTAAGACACCAAAACTGCCCTAAATGTGAAAACAAATTTCAAGAAGAGACTCACTTGTTGTACTCCAAAGCATTTCCTATGTATGTATTTTTTTTCTTATTGTTATTATTATTATTTTTTGTAAAGTTTTTATTTTATTTATTTATTTATTTATTTTTATTTAATTATTATTTATTTATTTATTTATTTATTTATTTATTAATTTTTTATTTTTTTTGGGGGGGGTTTCAAAGTGACTTTGAAGATATTTTGTATGGATACAGATGCTATATAAATTGTTTTGATTGATTAGTTGATTGATTGAATTTGTATGTTATTAGCTTATCTTAATGGTTGTTATCCCGTGCTTACTGTGGCCTGTTGTCAAATACTGTTCTCAGTGCATCCACAGTCCACTTATAATGTACTCAACTGTTGATCCAAGCATCTTGAAATGTCAAGCCTTTTAATTTCACAACATTCTTATTTTTCTTCCTTTTTCTTTTCTTTGGGAGGGATGATAATAGCTTCCATTAGTAATAGATACTGTTAATGCTGTCACTCACTGCCTGTTTGGAGCTCTTGTTGTTGTGCAGTTCCTTGATTTAAAGCTGCTGGGGTGCATAGATGTTAGCATTATGTATGTGAACTATTTGTATGTAAAAAAAAGATGAGTAAAGGGTAGTTGGTAACCATTTAAAGAGATTCTAACTAGCACTGCAGAGTGTTAAGGATTGCTTTTAACTTGCAACCGTATTGCACTTACCCCCCTCTCCCTACACCCCTCCCCCCTGATGGTAATAACGATACATATGTACAAATTAAAACTCAGCAAAAGTAAATCATTGTTAAAAAAACGGAAAAGGCAATTGTAAAACAAAATTTGTAACACTGAAATGTGTAAAGTTGATTTAGTTTGAAACAAGGGTTTTCAAAGTGATTTATATCCGTCCATAGCGAAACCATTTAAAGTTCATGAGATCTCTTGGCAACTGCACCCATCCCGAGGATCCGCACTGGAACATGACGTACGCGGTGTTGGCATAAATAGGTTGATGGACTATTCACACGTTCCATGTAGATGGTGGTAGCTTAACCCGTTTACAGAGAGATGCCCCGACCACAGGATCCTTGGCCTGACTCTGGCACACATGTACCCACTGATTTATAGTATCTGTGCGCAGCTAAACACAATAACCAAAGTTTTTGTGACTTTAACGGCCAACCCAGTAATGGTACATTTAACTGAAAACAGTTTCCATGTGAAGGAAAGAATTAGGTTAGCATAAATACAACCGCCAGTTATGTATCTGGTTTTACAGGTTAACGTGCCACGCTCAACTGAACCCTTTGTGTCATCGCGAGAAGTCTGTTTTTTTTTTTTTTTTTAAGTGATTGCTCCTGTTAAAGAAAAAAGACCTCTCCCACTTTATTGTCAGAAGTTTTTTTTTCTGTTTTGTCACAGCCCAGTAATCAGTACAATATGGGCTATTACATGTACCAATTTTGGCGTGTGCATGACCTAGATTCCATTGATATAGGGTGCATTTATAGCCCCTCTGTAGCGCCTCGTTGTGCCCGCACGAGCCCCCCCTTCTCACACACAAGATCTGGGCCAGTGTACACAGGGTGCCAAAAGTACGTGAAGTCACCACTTCAGAGTTGCACCCAAAAAATAGTAGAAGTAGGTGGTTCAGAAGCGGGTCAACCAATAAAATATGTTGTGAAACTGTCTCATGTCTTTTTTGGTACACTCTTTCCAAACCTCTGTTTTACCCAAAGTATACTCCCAACTTTATTTGGAAATGTTTTCGTGTAATCAGCATATAAATATAACATCTCAAAGTACACAAACAGGCTTTTTGGATAGGGACAGATCAGAACTAAGTTGTCAAAGTGTAAATCCATTGCAATCCTCTAATCAGTAACAAAGATGCACTTTATACAGACTAGGCAGTTTGGCCAGAGTGTGTCCTCAATCATCCAAGTTCCTCTTCTCCTACATGTCCTATGTCACTCCACACCAAATTGTTTGCACTCGGATAAGATTGGAGTCCCTCTGAATCCTTCACTTTGGCAATTGGATATATAGAAGGAATTGGGACTGTAAGTTAAACTACCAAGTGAACGTTTCCTTCAGAATGGTGCTTACAAGATGTGTAGCGTGAAGCAAGTTTATGATCAGAAACAAGTTTTGGGAAGGTTACGCTTTTTGTTCACTGTCAGTGGGGTTTCTCATTGTACTGTATGTAAGTTCGAAATACTTCACAGACATTTTACAGATGAGTGGTAATTGCTAAAGATAACTAAAACCTTATTTTATTTACGATCAGAGATTGAGTTTAATAGGGCATTGTTTTTTTTAATTTGAAGTCAACATGTGTGTTGTACATATACAGCGGCCTTTAATTGGTGCACTTGTTGCATCTGTTATCACATTGGTTGCCTAGATGCGACTGTATCGTTGATCAATGCACACTGATGCATGCCGTATACAATGTTCAAACGGACTTGGAACAAGACCTCGTTAACAACATGTAAACTAACAAATTAGACAGAAGAAAAAAAAGCCAAGTGGCTATAATTAGGCCGTCATCCTCACTAATTTAACATTACCTGTTTACTCGTTGACGTCCACATTTTTGAAAGATCACTTCTTATATGGATATATTCCAGAACTGTTCAAGGTATCATATATGCTGATTTTCATCTGTTACCAAACGGTGCTAAGCGGTCTGTTTTACACACTCAAGTGTGTGTACATAGCCCTGTGCAATGTAGTTCACACCTACAGTACAAGACTTCTAAAAAAACAACTATGGCATGCACTACACTGTTAGACTTTGACCATCCGGCAACGAGTTGTGCAGCTTATTTTTTGGATGGAATTTAACTGATTAGGAAAAGTACAAATTGTGTTTTAATAGGAGCGTTTGAGAATAGCGTTATTAATGCGGCTTGTACACCTGCCGGCAAATTGAGGTTAATTACATGCGTATAAAGATTTATATCTTCTAGATTGGCATTGTATCTAGACCCTTATCATCCGACCGCCATCTTTTATAGTCCTAATCCCTGCACGCTGTACAGCAGTAACCAATACTGATTCCCATTGAATCAAAAAGGGGTCAGACTAACTATTTTGCAATGCCATCCTTGGATCGGTTAAACATTATGAGAAAATCAAGAGGGCTGCGCCAAACAAATCTTTCGGGCCACAGAGAAAATGTTAACAAAACATCATTTTTGATTTGTAGTTTGTTAATCGTTCATCCATGTAAGTTTGCAAGTAAAATCAAGGCAAAGTCAGAGTAGCCATATTGAATGATGTATCATTGATGTAATTATTTAATTATTGCTACGCTTGACACTAAACATGATGCAACAATTTGCCTCCATTGCCCCTGGTCACTGCCTTGATGCCCCTTGAAATGTTCCAGTAGAAATTGATGTTGACTTCATAGACATGCACTTTACAACTGCCTTGCTGATTGAGTGTGTGAGGCCTGTACAGTTGAAACCTGTGGGCCCAATTTCGTGGAGCTCCTTCAGCAAGAAATATTGTTTAAAAATTCTCTGCTTAGCAAAAATAAGCAGGATACCAGTCAAATTTGCTGCGGGTGACATATCATTTTGGCTGGTAACCTTATTCTTAACCTTATTCAACATTATTTTGTGCTTAGCTTCTTTTTGTGCTTAATCAGCTCTATAAAATGGCACTGCTTTTTGTGGAGTTCTGCCCTTACTGTCCAGTGTCCATAGAATCACACGCTTTATAGTACATTGAATGGCACATTTAAAACAAAACACAGAATTTTGTGGTACATTGAGCTGCACCATAGGCCCTGATGTTATATGTAGTGATAACTTCCCATTCTGCTCTCTTCAGCTACAAACCAATGAAAGTATAAAAAGAGTTTTTTTAAAAAGCAGCATAATACTAACATTTTAGCGCTTTGTCAGGGTGTCTCGAAAAAATCCTGTTACTTGATGTATATTATCTGATCAAAAACTGGATTTGTGTACACTAATTAAAGTTCAAACAGAAATGATGTGCCAGTAACCTTTGACGTAGACTCCTTTCTTGTTTGGGCACCAACACTTGACTTAGATTCCTCTAACGATAATGCCCTTACAAAGGTCTCGTGCTTTGGAGTCAATTTCACACAGAATCAACCTAGATATTGTTATTTTGGGTTTTTGTTTCTTTTTTTTCACCCAATAAACAATTTATCATCTTAGCACCAAACATTCTCCTATTATCCTGACAAGGTTTTTCTGGAAGTTGCTCCACCATGAGCTAAGACCTTTTGAAACGGGGCGTTCGCCACCTTGCCCCTTTGCAAAAGAGCGCTCTACCTGGGACCCAAGTCTGCAATTTAGCTTTAAAAAGTTGCCTACCACACAATGTGTTGTACATGCCCCTTCCAAGTTTCCCCATAGACTTTAAGATTTTTCGAATGGGAGCGAGCACCCTTTACAAACTGAAAACAGCCTTCCCCTCGCAAAGATTAAACTCCAAGCGTGGAGTTAATGTTTCTATGGGAGGGGGGGTTGTTTTTGGTTTCCCCCTTGAGATCCCCCTGATTTCAAGTGTCTAAGAATGAGGACTTGGGAGGAAAGTCCTAAGTAAACCCTGTCAAGTCCAACATCCTGTCAAGGATCTCTTTAGTCTCTCTCGGAGATTTCCTCGTTTTCCTGTATGTGTCTTGAGATCTAATATGCTCATATCCATTCCTATTCTTGTGTTGCCATTCAGAATTATCAGTGTTTTTGAAGGACAAATTTCTCCGATTTGTTTTGACCCACCCCAATTTTTTGATTTAATTTTTCCCCCTTATGTTTATGCTCCTTTTTGTTTTTGTGATATGAGTTTTTTTTCGCCCTGAGAGAGTGTCAAATAAAATGATACTTTGCACCATTTTTGACGTGAGGTAGAGATTTTTCCCCTCACTTTCATGAGTACTCTATCTATTGGAAAATGAGTGCATCACAAAATTCATTTTGACCTTGGAGCCCCTCGTTAATGTAACCGTACTAAGGACGAAAAAATGGCAAGTTTTTGTGAAGTGAAAACCAGTGTTCGCTATTGCTGTCGCATGTCACGCAGGGTACATAACAAAGCTGATGCCAGCCTGATGTTTATGTAATTCTTGTACTGTATTTGTCTACAATTGTTATTGGTAATTGGAAAATGCCATCTGAATAAAAAAAACAATGTTAAGTTACAAGGTAGATTACCCGATACATTGTTGATCAGGATGTATGTTAAATGGGAAAGCACCAGAATTTTGGGCTGGGAGTTCTAATTTCTAAAACGGGACAGTTGCAACTGAAACAGCCTTTGAATAATTCGCCTGATTCCGGAAGCATTTATGCCAGGCTTGGCTGCACTTGAATAGCACCATCTACGTGAAGGTTCACCTTATTTAAATAGCACCAACTACGTGTGGGTTCACCTCTCACGGCGAATACTCTGAATTACTCCGTCATAGATACCGACAATGGTATAATATTCAGTTGGATATGCTCCAATGAAGGATCACGTGGCGGAGCATGATGAGAGATGAAAGGTAAACAGAATTGTGTCAAGTTTATTGTCTGAACTGTAACAACTAGGAACTTGAAACTCCCATGGTCTAGATCTGGGCCCCGACTTCATAGGGCTGCTCAAGCACAGAAAGTAGCCAAGCACAGCAAAAATATGCTTACCGGATTAAGCTTACCAGCCTAACATACCATGTCACATCATCTGTGACTGGTATCCCACTTATTTTTTTTGCTTAGCATGCAATTGTTAGGCAGTAATTTCTGCTTAAGCTGGTTTATGAAATCAGGCAGTGTTTTACTGTGAGGATAACCAGCAACACTTGATGCAGTTTTGAACTACCTGATTTATTTCTTACTGGTTCTCAACGAGTCACTTGAAGGCTTTTCGCTGTTTCGACCGCTAATTTATTTTGAGGATGCAATAGTTCCCTACTCAAGAGTCAAATGGGGGATTGTTATTGTGCATTACATTTTCCATTACATTTTAAGTCAACAAATGCGTAGGCTTTTTAGTTACCTTTTTAAGAAAATCACATTTAAAGTTGAACTATTTTTCCAACTGCTGTTTTGGAACTGTACTATTGTTTTTCCTTAAAATGTAGCTACTAAAATATATTGTAAAGCTGACCTCTTCACAGGCCTGGAATTTCATCTTTGAGAGGGCAAGGCCATTTTCATTTTACAAAGGACACTTCCATTGGAAAATAATAAAGTCTATGGGAAACTTTTATAGGGGCCTGAAGACCAACACCAGGGGCAACAGATACCAGGGCCTCTGTATAATTCCAGTCCTGCCTCAATCATACAGAACCTTCAGTCATACTTTCCTTCTTGTAAATCTGTTTTGATTTTATTAGTTCCTAAACTTATTTGTCATTTCTCGAAAACGGAAAAAAGAAGCCCTGCCTGCCGAACAAAACAATGTTTGTTGGGTTTTATCACTTAGTGACAACGGTATACTGAAATAGGTCACAGGATTCACCACTCTGTGAAAATGCGAAAGTCACTACATGTGTTTGGCTCTGTGCCAGCTCTATGTGTCTCAATGCATAAAGTAGCAAATCTGGGGTATGCCACTTTGTGAAAACACAAAATGGCAAACCTAGTGATCCGTCAGTCATGCTAATTATTATAACTATGAAAAGCATTCTGTGCTAGGTTGTGAAACTTGTTAAAAGCGATGAATAATTTAAGTACATTAGAAGGGAATATGAATTTGTTTACTTTTTTTATGGTTTCTGTTTTTAATCGGTACTTTGTGATACGTATACCCCCTATTATTCTTTGAAACCCAACCCCCACAATCCCTTCCAAAACCCATCCCCTAGTTTGGCAGGGTTTGATGATTCAGCACTGCTCGGCCTAACCATACTTAGCAGTTTGCATGTCAGACCAATCTTACCACAATTCAAAGTTTACGTATTTGAGTAACAAAGTATTAAGCGTTGATGCTCTTTGTAAAAAATGACAGTTGAAAGTGTTTTCTCTAAACAAGCTGGCCTTGAATTTTAGAGGGCCATGCAAAATCTTAAAGTCTTTGAAGGGGCACTTAGGCCAAGACCAGGGAAACTGAAAAATATAATTTGATTGGATAGACATGTAAAAGTTGAAATGAAAATGAAAGAAAGTACAACTAACTACTTGTACACTATTTGAACGAGCGTACTACAATCAATAGCATGCACTTTTCAACGGGCAAGTCATTTCACACATTTACATCTACATTTGAAGTGTATAGGTTTTGAATGTCTTCTTGAATTCAGGTCAACCCTGATAATTCTGTGGGTTAAAATAAAGTTTGTTATTTCTTTAACTCAATGCCTAAATATTTTGTGAAGCCATACAGCGTGTAGAATTATCAGGTCCTTCCTCGTACTTCATGGACTTCCATGTTGTGTTCTTTTTATAAGTGTTCACATGCCCCAGTTCACCTGACAAACTGGATACTGTATATACACTATTTTTAGAACTTGAACTTGTCCCTGTTTTCAAAGGGGGGAGGAGGGCAGAGAGAAGGGGGGGGGGTTATGATATGTGTTACCATGGTGTTACATAGTTTCAATGTTTTTATCAGCAAAGTTCAAGCACAAGACCTCTAAAGGGTAGCAAATGTTTTTTGAGAGAGGCTACAAATCTTTCTGCAAATCGCCGATCGGACATGATCTACACTGTAGATTACAAAATGCTGTAAATAACATTCGGACAAGTTACTACATTTTCCCCCCTGTTAACTTTTGTCTAATACGTTTAAATTCTTTCACTGCTGTTCCACTTTCTGGCAGCTTTGGAGGCAAAGACCTCAGGCTTTGGTGGCCTACAAAAGTAAAGTTGTCATTGAAGTATGCCCACGATTTCCTCTGACTTTGCTATTAGAAAAGAATTGTCAGTCCCCTCTTCGTATTCTGAATAGAAATTGCAATTGCAACCGAGCCAGGAGACCTCAATGTTGTATATTTATACAATAAAACTTGTTTTGCGGCTTACCAGTTGTTTTAAACTTCAAGCAGTTGGTCCTGTTAAATCCACATGTATTTCTGCACCATCCAATTCCACCACTGGGAAGGCAATCATGGCTAGTTGCCATTTTCATCATTAACTGATACCAGTATCTGCTGCATCTCCTCAAAGGTTCTCCCGGAAACCAGCAAACTCTGACGAAAAAAAAACGGAAAAAAAACAAAAAACAATTCCTATTTTTGTTTGTTGTAAAATAGAACACCCTCTCTTTGCCTTTAGTCCACAGGAATTTACGAGCGTTGCGTGAGACTGGTTTTCTATTATGAGTGTAACACACACACTCAGGTGTGAGCACTACACAAGCGGGTGTAAATAGTAACCACGGATATACAGTGAAAATGGAAGAGGTCACCCAGGTTCTGCACCTGTGTATTTCAAAGTAACAATATTTTATGGGAACCTGTTAGTTTGACAGTTTTCTTCCGTTGTTGGGTGTCAGGTCGATGGTTAGTCAAACACTGGTAGTTTCCATACAGTTGTCCTGGGTGCCTCTGAGGTTTTTTTTTTTCCTTCTCCCCCCTCTGCTTGTTATGCTAAGCAGTCTGCCTTCCTTTGTGGCAAACAAGAAAGATTCCAGCCTCAAGTTGCTGGTACTGGACAGAGCAGTTCTAGAAATTCCTTCTCTTCAGGCACTTTGACCACAATAGCCAGGAATTCTTTACCGATGTTTAGTCACAATTGACTTGGTGACCACATTTGACGTTTGTTCACAATCGGCATAAATGTAACTGAATCCATTGTTGTCCTGAGACTGTCCATTTTTTTTATATAGACCCTGACAGTTTGTCCGATTGATGACCCCACTCCTTCAATTTCAATCAACCTGTTTGTCCTGACACTCCTCAGACCTTGTCTCCTCTTTGTGTCTGCAGTTTGACCATCCCCTCTCTCTCTGTGTCTCCCTCTCTACCCGCGTCACACCATGCTGGGCTTCCCAGAAATCTCCCCCTTTATGTTTCCATTTGGAATGTTGCAAGCAAGGTGATGATTGGTCACTCTCCCACACTCTTGACTTCTCCAGGCTCTGACCACAATTTGACACATGGAATTTTCGTTCAAACAATAAATTACCGGGCAGTATTACATTTATTTAAAAGGAAACTTTGCCATCAACAGGACTGTTTTTTTCAAGTTGAAATGCTTCGCCATTGCTTAAGAGACTTTTTCATCAGAGTGACGCAGGATATCCGAGGTTTTTGTCTTGTCAAGAGGGTTCATGTGTAGCCCTCTACTAAGTCGTTTGTTTCTTTGTGCCGAATTTCCTGTTTTCAGTAGTTGCAATGGATCTTTCAATTAAGTATATTACAAAGCAAGGACGAGTTGTCAACTCAGCTGGCAGCTTTACTGCTGTCTGTCAGTAGATGATATCAACAATACTTGAAAGAAATTTTTCATTAAACACTGCACTTGTGTTTCTGAGTATTGTGTAATAGACCTTATGCATTGACGTCATCACGCCGCCATCTTAGAGGTAAAAAGATGACATAAACAATAGAAAACACACATCTAAGTACGCGTTTCGCACAGCATTGGCCAATGAGTGACCTTCTTTTGCCCTACTCAATTGACGTCATGTGCATATCGTCTATATTGCATAATTTAGATGCAGGAAGAAAAGTACACAAAGGCCATATAGTTTAGGTGACAAATTGCACCCACACCCACAAACCTCAAGTCACGCTCTATAAATGTTTTTCCTTGAATGTCAATAAAATGCTTCTGTGTACTTTTTTCATCTCAACTAAGTGGGGGGGGGGGGGGAACAGACATTTTTCTGTGAAGCCATAAACAGATTTCATTTGTACTGTGAATGGGCTCAAAAGCCTACCTTCTAGAAACACCTGGCCAGTAACATTGTCACCAGAATATGCTAGTAATTTCTATTTTCGTCACCTGCCTGGGCTGAAATAAACACAAAGCCTCAAGTTTATTAGCGTGCCAAGATAAACTTCCTCGTCGAAGTTCCCAAGATGATTTAAGAAGGGGAAATTGCTCACATACTCTACTCAAGGTGATGGGCTTTCCTGAAGCCATTAATTAAAGGTAGTACATTTATTCATGTACAAGTACAGGGTACTTTTTAGTACCTGGGGTCAGAGCCAAACACTTTCATCATCTTTTTTGTTTTACTTCACCGAAGAATGGGAGTACAGTACTTGACCATGTCAGTGGTAGTGGCGTGTTATGGAAAAGTGGTCTACAGTGCATGTCTCAAGCTCTGGTCTTTCTGATCAGCTGAGTGTGGGTTCGAGTCCCGGTCTTGACTTTTGTGTCCTTATAATGCTAGACATTCAACCGTTATTGCTTCGTGCATTGTGTAATGCATGTAAAAGAACCCAGTGCACGTATCGCTTGGAGATGGGGGTTGCTGGCAGTGGCAGCAGAGTGCACCGCAGCACATTGTAAACCTTTATAAGGTGCTACGTAATTGGTCTCATAATTCAACAATTTGAAAAAGGCTGTCTTAAAAATGTTTCTCTTTGTTCAAGCGCTTTGAGTACCTTATTAAGACTTTGAAATTATTACTAATTAGTGCACCGGACTCAGGTTCTGGCGGCTTAAGTCGTTGGGGTGTAGATTCGCATCCCGGTCATCCTTGAGCAAGACACTTTAGAACTAGAACTGCCTCTCTCTAACAAGGAGTAGATTAGGTACATGTGAGGGCAGAGATGTTTCTTGTGATTGAGTCAGCTTGATGCATTACTTACACTCCCCAGAGAGCTGAGATGGTTTAAGGAATGAAATAAATGGCCCAGTGACCAGGGGTAATAATGAATGCACCACGAGTGTCAAATGTAGCCACATTCATTAGTGTCCTATGATGATGATGATTATTGTTATGTTATTGTTCCCAAAAGCTCCTTGAAATCTATAACTTCAGAGGTTATCAAAAGGTGGAAATGTCATTATTTCAACAGACCTCTTAAAATTTGGATTCTAGTTTTGGATCTTTTTGTCAGCCGTGACTCTCAGAAGTTAATTGTAAGAGCCCTGTCAGTTGATGCGGTTCATAAAGTTTGTTCGATCCACTAGATGTTTGCTTTACTTGTACCGCTTCCTTGAGAAAAATTGCTGACATGTACTACATGTATGCCCCGCTGCAGTATTGTCAAGTTCCTTGTTTGCTCAATTATTATTTCAAGTACTGATGATCCTACACATACTGGAACCAGACTGTTTTGGCTTCTTCAAGCCTCTGGCCATTTCGGAACGGGTGGGTGTGGCTGTGGCTAATATTAAGGGTATTGCTATGGGTCTCCTATACTGCAACGCATGTTCACGTGACGATCAAGACAGAGGTGCACCTAGTGTTTCTATGAAAGGAAATTTAGATGGCCGAAAAAGGACCAATCAATTGACAGACCAAACCAACGACTAGGACCCCGTTTATATCCTGTCAATGATACTCCCAGGTTCTGGATGTACCAGTCTACAAATTGTTATATTGTCATATAAGTTGATACTAAAGGGACAAAGCAATTGTTGCGAGTAGACATCCATTCCACATTTCATTGACATACATGTTGATCATTAATTGTCCGAGGCCATTTTCTGTATCAGGAGGGGGAGGTGACGAGACCAACTTTACAAAAGGAGTAGATCCCCACCACTTTTTCGAAGAACTTAACGCTTTTTGTGTGCGACGGCGCCTCTGTTAGCAACTGTGCCATCACCGTGCGTTGTTATGAACTCCCACTCTCTCACTCGGCACAATAGCCCGTCAACAAATAGCAACAATAGTCCCAAACAATTGCCCTGTGTATTCCGAACGAGTGGGCGACCAGCCCTCTAATATCGGATATCCCTATAAAAAAAACCTGCTGTGTTGGTAAACTCCAAATTGCGGGTTGTTGGGTTGTTACCCGGGCACTCTAGGTTCAACCCTGCATGGGTATAAATCCTACCTAGTTACTTGATGAAAGTACAATGCCCCAAATTCTGCCTGTTGACAATGTACCCCTTTAGATAAGTATTATTAACCCACTGGTGATCCTTCGTCAAACATTCCTTTCTCTAAAACCACCAGCGGCGGACGACAAAAGACGCTGACTGCCTGGTTGGGTTCAGAGTGTGCGTATTTTAGGTTTCTTCTTGTTTTTGTTTTTTCTCCTGAGAGTTTTTTAAGTGTGTATTGATCAGGCTTTGATTTGTACTTTTTCCTCATCGGTTTAGGGATCTTGTGGTTTGCTGATATCTCCAAACTTTATACTTGCATATATGGTTGAGTAATTTTTGTCTCTTACTAAAAGTTGTGCTTGTCTTATGAAAAAAAGTTTATTTAAAAGCGGCTCTAAGGAGCTCTAGATATTTTAGTGATGAACTTTTTTCAGGCCGAGTAGACATCCGGTTGGTAGACTATTTTACACTGAAAACGTTTTTTTAGCAATAGAGAATTCAAGTAAAAAAAATTACGAGTAAAACACATGCGACGCAACCATCTCTGCATCAAAACCTGTAAAGTGGTTTGACAGGTTTTTTTTGTGGGAAAGTTTTGATGAAACAACTTAAAGCCCACATGAGACAATCTGCATTTTCACAGAAAGGTTGGTCCTTGGCTTCCTGCACTGCCACTTCACCAGCGGCAGCGGCCAGGGCAATAAGCTCTAAATGGTTCAGTTCAGCACTGCCAATAACGAGCAACCATCGCTGGAATAACCACAAGTTCAAGATTGTCAAGATCGTCATATTCTTCACACCCACTTTCTTTTTAATCGAAAACAATCCAGAAGAGTTGCTGAAAAAGGGACATTCTCAGAAACAACGCTATTATCTTCCCTAGTGTCCATTTCCAAAGGTGTCTGACTCGGCCATGATTATTCAGTGTGTTGTCTTTTCATTTTTTGACAGCAAGGCTAAAAAACTAGACGCATCTTTTGTCATTTACATGTATTTACACAGAAGAAAGAAAAAAAAAGATAATTTGAAAGCCAACAGGCAACATTAGTCTGGTTACCTCAATGAGAATCATTGCGCCATACGTACATGTACACTTTTTGGTTGCACGCACATACTACTTGGGGAATTTACGCCCCACACACCAACAGGTTTGCTTGCATATAAAGGGATTTAGTTTATATATACAGGGATTAAGTTCTTTATATGGCATACCTGTGAATAAGTCCTATGCCTTGATGGTCTTCATATGAGAAACGCTACTATTTTCTACAAAGAATTACCCGTACTAGATATGATTTAGTCACATCTCCAGGAGCACGTATGAATTAGCCCTGGGTTATCCCTTTTTTTCAGAGTAACAAACAGAGATTGTCTGGAGCTCTATCCACTTGCATTATGTAAGCCCTACATGTGCAGTTGTGCAAACATTTTTTACCTACACAAATGTGTCAGTATCAAGTCTATCTAAAGGCTCTGGCTCCACCATTGAAAGATCCCATCAATTCAGCTGACTCCTACCCAGGGCCAGCCGATTTTTTTTGTTTACAGAAGACATATCATTTCAGGGACTCGTTTATCATGCTGTCAACACCTTAAGTCTCTTCTGAATGACGGCTAATAGTAAACAAATTTTAGATGAAAAATTGCTGTTGCGTCTATTGAAAGACTTGATTTACTGTGATAGATGGCCCCAGCAGTGAAACACCCCTTAGTGAGGGCTGTTAGACTGCCCAATTAGTCTGCTTTACAGAAACGTGTGCTTAGCAAGTTCATCGATGAAAGGAAAGTAGGCCCCAAAACACTTCTTAGCAATCTGGCCGGTAACCCGATTTCTCTTTGCTGTTAAAGCAAGCTGTGTCTGGTGACCAGTCCTGCTAACCAAGATTGTTCTGTGCTTATTCCTTAACTCACTTGAGTGATTTGCTGGGGTCCTTCCACTCGAACAACTATCCAGCACACATTTTACTTATTTATTTTCGTTTTATAAATTAGATATTATTATTTATTTTGGTTTTGTATAATTATCTGCTTTTTTATTGCATGTACTATATTATATGTTTAAATCTATTTTTATTTCATTGTGTAGGCCTACCCCAGATGTGGGGCAACAGATCTACGGATCATAGTATGTATTTGCTTTTGTTGTCCCTCGCCCATCTCGGGGTATATTGTCTTGTTTTTTGGGTTTTGTACTGATATGGCAAATAAAATATAAAAATAATAATAATATTATATGGTACTCTGGTTATGGTGGTACAGTATGCGTGATCCCATGCATCAGTTTACTGATGCAGTCCTCAGTCCAACAAAATCCAAACACAACGCGCAAGTTTGATCTTGAAGGGGTTGGGGGCTCGCAGGGTTTTAAAGAGCTTTGTGAGAGTTGGCCTTGCTCTAAGAAACAAACGTAGATCTCAGGTCAGGGAGAGTCACCAAGACTCTCGTTTATCTTGTAAGGCCTCTCATCACCTTCTAGTACTTCTTCACCTCATCAAGTGATCAGTGTTTACAACTAGTTCATCACCAATCATTCACAGTACTCTTGAGTTTGTCAACATCCCGTTCAATCATTTTTGCACCCACCTACTTTTTTTCCCCTGGTCTTCTGCACTGAAGGAGCCTTGTGCTTGTCAAGCCAATTAGGGGTACAGGCATGAAACATGATTGCTTAATCAAGTTATGATCGTGCCCAGATCCATGACAAAACACTTACTGTTATTTGATGTTTTCTTGAGAACACTACCTCCTAATTTGATGAAATCTTCACAGGTTGGTTGACTGATGTGTTTGTGGCAGACTAGAGGAGTGGAAGGAACGTGTCCTTCCCCCCAAAAAACAAGCAGGCCTGATACTTCACGGAGTTGCCTCCATGCCCCTAGTCATTTCCTTGGTGACTGTTCCAGTACTAAGAACTAGATGTGTCTTTTCACTAAAAAGAAAAACTTCCTTACAACAATGAAGTAAATGTGTGGTTTGGTACAGCATTGGTTTTTAGAAGAGTAGTGTATAGTGATTTAATTCTCCCAGCTTTTGAGAAGCATATTCCAAACAAGTAACTTGTGAAACAATTATACGTTTGCTCAAGGACACAAATATATATATGGGCAAACACATATATGGATTTCATTGTGCCTACAAATGGGATGGTAACTTTGACAAGAAATTAACGACCCTGAATTTATAGATAATTCCTGCATTGTTCTTCAGGAGGAACACATCTTCAAAGCCAGCAGAACGGAAGCCTCCTTATACATTCTAGCCCTGTAAAGGAAGTCTTAAATACACACACAATTAGCTGTGATTTACAGGTGCAAGTGCATGGATAGACGGCCGTTCCCATTGGTATTGTAAGCTGTTTGGTTAAGCACCAGTTTGTATCACACCACATTGATTAATGGTCCCCAGTTGGCTTCTCGAATCAAGCTCCTCTTATAAAGCAGTAGCGTGATTTCAGGTTTTGAAGAGTCTTAAAATACTATGGTCATAACTCATGTGTGGAATGTGGACAAGACTTTCACCCGGGCATTTATGATGTGTTAGGCACATCACAGGTGTGTCGCTAAAAAAGGGCTGTTGACCAGAGGTTATGAAACGACAGGTACGTAGGCATCTTATAATACCAACGGATGTTGTTTTGTTGGGAATTAATGTAAGACGGCACAGCAATGAGAATGTAAGCATGTTGCCAACATACTTTGTTTTGTTTTTTTAAATGAACTTGTGGTGAAACGTTTGCGTGCCATTCCATTATGGTTTTTGCGGAATTGAACTGTTGAACTTGACATTTTTTGAATTGTGCAAAGTGAAAGATCAAGGGCAACTTCATTGATAAAGAGATTATTTTTAGGGACTAAGGGCGTGTACGCATTGCCACATATGTAATTATATTGTTGTAATTTGTGTGGAAGGCAGCGGTGTAGCAAGGGTTGACTGGAAGCAGTTTGTCAAACTGCCGACTACAAATTTTCTCCGCTATTTCAAGCGCGGAGTCTCACTGTATTCAATAGACCCCCTTGCCTTGGAAACGTGTACGCGCCGTGCACATCTCTTAGCCAATGAAAGGTCTTCATTGGCCTCAGTGAGGGCGCTGTTTGGGTCTTGTGACGTCATATGCAAGGGGTCTAGAACAGTGTTTCCTCTGCCCATTCAAACTTGAGGTGACCCATCTTGCTGCTCTCCGTGATGCTCATTCTTTGGCAAATATCACCTCGTCACTGTGAAAATTTGCCGTAAAGGAAATACTAAACAAACAAAAAATTAGTTTGTGTCATGTATGAGTTTTTTTTCCTTCACCTCTATGTATTAAAAACTCACCGTTTGGATTATGCATAGATGGAACCAATGCGCACTTTGTGTGATCGCTATACATTCATGTCAGTTTGCAGGCTGCGAACATTTTTGCTTCAATCATTTGCTTTTACCACCTCCGTCAGTTCATCAGCCGAGGGAAACACTGTCAAATAATGTCAGAGCGACAAACTTGTTTTCCGTTCGCAAATTAGTGTGCTTAAAGAAAGAATAATGATTTTTGGAAACAAGATGACTAAATTTTAGTCTGGTTTCCCTTGTTCTACTTGATTTAGAGCTGTATTTGCCGACTACAGATCTTGTCACACTTGGCAATTTTTACAGGCAACTTGGAGGCAACCAACTGCACTGCTTGCAAAAGGAACACTTCGGTAGTACCACATACATTTTACTGACTGTATCTTACTGTCCCCCAAGACCATTATGTGAAGATGGAAGTGTGAATTTTTTTTTCTTCTTGCCTGGTACTGGTTGCCTGTAAATTTCCCTGTGTGACATGGCCCATGCTTGAGAGTGAGAACAACTGTTTTGGGCGGGGTCGCTACACCCCTCTGATGGAAGGTTACAGCATGGGGGTCAGGTTGGCTAAGGGTGTCTGTCCGTGCCTCTTAACTCTTTGGTGCCTCTTAACTCTTTGGATCCCGGTTTGATTTCCATCTTTGACCACAGCCTGGTATGTTGATGTGAGTTTAAGTTCCTACCTGATTGCATGTGTTTTTCTTCCCACATCAAAGACCGATCATTCGATTCTTGAGATTTAGTTCCTATATAATTACATGGAATTCCCTCCCACATCGCAAAGTGATGACTTCTCCATCATTTTCTACTCTTACAGTTATTTTCAATATATCTTTTTATGGTGATATTCCCTTTTGATGAGCTCTTGGATTTTCATGACCAGATAGGAAGAAAGCGTGATGTGTGCTTATTGCTGGCCTGGAATTTCACTTCTGAGACTTCTGAGAGGGCAATCCATTTGCATGGGGCACTTCTTTGGAAAAATTTTAAATCTCGGGGAAGGGGCACCAAGACCAAGAACAAGGGCAACCGTGGACTCTGTGTAATTCCAGGCCTGTCAGCACTTACTTGGAACTTGTTACGAGGGAACCAAATAAGAATGACTTCAGATAATGCTGCAATTTTATTTGTACTTGTTTTTGTTATTTATTTTTTTTTGCAAATCTTTGGAGATGTTTAAAGGCACTGTTGTTTGTCAAGTTTAAAGAAATGATTAGTTCTGAATATCTTAATCCATGAAATGTCCAAGGACTTTTCTCAAATTGATTAGCTTTTAGTCAGCCATCAGAAATAAATTGATTTAAATCCAGGACTTCATACCCTGTATGGATTCGACCCACTATAAATACGCTCTCTGAAAAAGCATGGGAAATTAACAATTACAAGCCGTGTTTATATATAAACATTGGATGGTTGTACACACTGAGTGTTCAAACTGACCGCCCGTGAGCTAAAGTACACCATACTGGGCAGTTCTGTTCCTCGAAAATAATCAAATCACAGGGTTTTGTGTGTGTGAATTTGATTCCTGAATTCCAACACATAGAGAAGAATGTTTGAGGAACAGTACCTCCCCTAATCATCTTAGTTCATCCCAGGGGAGCGTCCGCTTTGTTCTTCCGCAAGAACAATAATCACGGGGACGTTGGGCGGTCCGTAGAGTGAACGTGGAGGGTCTCATTGAGAGAAGAATGACCCACGACGTGAACCCAACGACTTCCTGTCAAGAACCCATTCTCAGATCACGGTCCAATTTCACCGAGCCCTCGTGTCAAAAACTTGCTAAGCACCAGTTTCCACCATCAGGACAATTTCTGCTTAGTGACTCTTCCAGCTCAGGAGTATTAATCAGGGTACCACTGAAAGTATTAAGTACAAGACTTCAGCTGGTAATCATTTATTCAGGCTTATTTTTCTTCCTTCACGCTTAGCAGCTTAACGAGCATGTCCCCAGGTCAACTGTTCAGTGGAATCATTTAGCATAATAACCTGGAATGTCACTTTGTCACGGTGTTTTCCTGCCGGGGTTTATTGGTGCCAAGAGCACAACGGAAATATGAAACAAATTTTGTATACAAACAAGAAAATTGGCAACAGGTTTTTATTTTGCTGATTAAGAACTTGACCCTTAATTTGCGAGCAATTTAGACTGCCCTACCTCCACCTGTGGAAGCTAATTTAGAATTCATTATCACCATCAAGGTTGCAGCTCTCGCAAAGTGTAATTGCACAAGGCTTGGTGGTTTGGAAAAAAAGTGATTTTTGATTTTTTTTTTTCCCATATACTTATATTTTTTTTTAGTTGTGTAAATAAAAGCCTTAAGCTGTAAGTTTAACTGTTGGTAGGGGGAAGTACATGTAAATGTTGGGCACAATCACAGGCCTGATGCTTCTCCCTTTTGTAAGAGCGTGGCAGCTTCTCCTTCAAAGAAGGCACCTTTATGGGGGGAATGGTCAATTTCTACTGGAACATCTCAAGGGGCACCAAGGCGATGGCCAGGGGCATGGAGGCTGTTGTCTCCTATGAAGTATCAGGCCTGCAGTCAATCTGGCCACCATTGCCGTCGTCTATGGAGCATAAAATAGTGTTCCCTCGGCATACCTCGAAATGCGTTCGGTTACCATCGCTGTGAATGTGTATAACAACAAGCATAAAAAACAGGCCATAGTTCAGGCATGCTATTTTGATGTGCTGTCCACCGATTTTTGCAAATGTCAAATTTTCCGGGGGGTACACTATTTTTTAGATAGCATAAGGAACGACGCAGTTACACGGGCGGTGTAGGAACTCACCTTTCTCTGTTTTAATTTTATGGGTTAAACAAAGCTGGTCTTCTTTTATCCCCGGTGCAATTAAATGTAAATTACATCAATTCGCAGTTCTTTTGACCGATTGAGGGCGTGTGTGAAACAAATTTATGTAATGCATAGCGAGTAAAACGACCTGGTTTTTCCACTGTTGTTGTTATTTATTTGGCCATTGATACAAGAAAACAGCATACAGGCATGACAGGCAGTCGGAACAAGATGAAATGGGTAATTGTTATGCAAGGAAAACAGCCTTGGAAATCACCCTCATGCAGACCATTAAATTTCCACGAAACTGATGTCATATCATTACACCATTTCAATGAAAACAGCACCTACATGTACTACAATGAGTTTTTCGCACGTACACTATTTTCCCAAATGTACTCTTCCGAACGCCAAGGTTTAAACTGTCCCTTTAAAAAACACCTGTACACATAAGTTAACCATCTGTTAAATGTGGCAATCATACTTAAGTACATATTTACTGTAAAAAGAAAAAAACAAACACTTTACATAATTGCAATACCATTTCTTTTGTGGCTTGAGTATCAATCTTATGTGTGTTGTCATATGGCTCCTGTGCCTTTTTGAATGACACTTTCCTGAACTGGAGTTTTATGTGTGCAATTGTACACATAACTGTCAATTGTGAAAACTAGATGGTAGAAAAAAGTGCATGTACTCTGTGGCAAGGTTATAGCCAGGATTTGGTAAAAGGGTGTCCACACTTTTGCTGGAAATTTCAAAACTAGGTGTCCAAATTGTTCACTTGCATTACATTTACATGTAAATGACAGATAAAACAGGGCGTCCAAATTTGAAACAGGGTATCCAAAAGACACCCAGACACCCCTCTGGCTAACACTGTGCTCTGTGGGCGGGGAAAGGGGAGGGGAGGGGGTGTTTTAAAAAAATAGTGTGGGACTGTGGGTGTTGAAATACTTGAACGTACCACAGGTGGGAGCTTTCCCCCTTTTCTACTCCTTCCTCATCAAGGATGACTCTAGAAGTGTACCAGTAATTAAGGACATAATGCCCCCCTCATGAGCCCCCCTCATAACTATCCCATGTCACAAATGGGATAGTTATACTTCTACCCTGATTAGAACCCTCCTCCAATGAAGGTATTAATGGATCTCATGCGTGACAGCTTTACAGTTTTACAGCTTTACAGTTGTCACCCTTGAATGCATGTACAGTATGTGTGTTGTCTTGTCATTTAGCCTTCGAGAAAGACTCTGCTAGGGTCGAAACGTCAGGCCACTAACTCATTTTTTAGCTTTACAGTTTAACAGCACTTTCTGTGATAGTGGCATGCATTAGGTTTTCATCCCCAAAAGTGTCCCAAATGGGAGACTCAAAACCCTGCTTTTGAACCTGATTTTACGTGTATACTATAAATAAGGAGGTATCACTGGTGGAGACCCTCTTTGGCCAATAAGGGTGTAAATGGTGTCTCTAGGCATCTCTTGGATGACACTTTACACTTGCTCCCATAACTCCCATCACAGTACCACTACCAGGCATTCCTAGTCCAAACTTGTTAAACTTACACGACCTACTTTGTAAACCATTTTCCAATGTTATTCTTTCCTTACTGGGATGGTGGGGGGGGGGGGGGGACCGACGGAATTGATACACCCATGGGTTGTCTTCCATCGTGTCAGGTTTGGTGAAGTTGCTCAACACAAATCTTGTTACACGCTTGAGATCTGTGTATTAGGCCTCGTGGCCTACATAGAAGGTACACCTACGTAAGTACTTGTAATAAGAATGGGGTCTGCTGCATGAGATGTAATTATCACACCCAGATATTCAGCTGTGTGGACGCTAGCTGATGCGCCTATTGTTACGCTACGTAAACCACGGCAGGTAGTATTTTTATAGGCCAGGGTGGTTTTTTTTTTACCCTGTGAAGGTTTGCTTTTACCTGCTGAGTTAGTAGGTCAGAACTTGCACAACGAGCCAGTATCCACTCGCTGTTTTCTTTTTCCATTGTCACTGACCTTATTCGCTGACACTGTTATTATTGTTATTTTTTTTTATAGGAAAGTTAAAGGAAATAAAGGGTGTTAGGTTTTTGTAGCGAGCACTCACATGTTGTGCACGCTTCCGATTCAAGTATGTATGTTTGTACCCGCACGTGCGCATGGTATCGGATACACTTTGGATGTTGCGGTTTTGTCGCTTGAGAGATCAGCGTAATATTTGAGGTTGCGTTACTCTGTATTTTTGTTTGTTTATTTATTTTTGTGTGTTCGTTCTTTTGCTGGCTGATGGACCTGCTAAGCAGGGAACCAGTCAAAATGCATCACATGTAACCTGGTTATGCTAAGCAAGAATTGTCAGTGTTTATTTGCTAAGCATGAATTTGCAGGGACTAAGGGTCCCGACTTGATATTCAATTGCATGTTATTTCGACGGGTGACCCATTTTTGTTCAGTCATACTTAGCAAACCTTTTTTAGGAAATGAAAAGTCTGTGAAATGGATGTGAGATATAGATGTTAAATTTGCATCGGGGATAAAGACAATGTTTTTGGTTTTACCCAAACAGTGATTATGTGTGTAAAGCTCTGTTTACTCAGTACTTTCCCGATTCCTGTGAAAACAAATTATCCATGGCCCGGTTGGGATGTGAACCCACAACCTTTGCCATTCCAGAGGATTTTGGAGGGTATGGGAGGGTATGTAGCCGAAGACATTTGCGGTTGGGGTAAATGTAACCAAAAAGAGAGTGACAGGTAAAATAGTATGGTCCCATCCGTATGAAATAAGAGTAATAATTGTCAATATGTATACACAGGGAACTTTACAAGTTAATACAATAGAAAGTGCCTAGCTGGGAATTTTTATTTGTCCATAAAAATGTCTTGATTTTGGAAAAAAAGCTGTTGTTTTATGACTGATTTGTTCTTCTATTTCTACAGAGACCAGGGAGCTCCAGCCAGCGTATGGCCCCTGGAATGCCCCCTCCCTATGCGGGTATGAGGAGCTCCATGGGCCCGGGAATGGACCAGTCTCGCAAACGTCACGCGCACCCCTCAGACGCCCAGAAAAAAGGACAAAGGTACTAAAAGCTCATTTATCATGACATGAGATAGGGAACAATCTGTGTGTATTCCCTTGTTTCTACAATCCCTAAACCAATCAAGCAGCATGTTTTGTGTTATTCAGTTGGACTGAAGGTCTGTACTACTATTAAACTGAGATGCTTGACATCGGATCAGGCATACCACCATAATCAGAGTCCAATAGTTTGAGTGTTGAGTTACTATATGGTGTTGGTCAGAGGACTGCACTTTAGTAAATTGATCATGCTTTACATAGGATCAGGCATACCACCATATTCAAAGTTCAACAGTTTGGGTGTTGAGTTGCCACACAGTGTTGGATTTTGTTAGAGTGGGGAAGGATCCCTAGTAAATCATTCAAGGGGGGTAGGGTTAAAATTCAAGTCTCCTAGGTTGCCCCCCTTCCTCGGTGCTCCTCATTTTCTCCACCTCCATCTAAAAGTACCAATCAGGGTAAATTTTTATCCCAATCAAGGTAGTTTATGCTCCTTCACGAACCTTTCTTTCCAAATATCCCAAATGGTCAATAAATAGGATGGTTGAAGCTAAACATTTGGTGACAGTGTTTCTCCAGACTTTACAGCATTTCTGTCCACCTTCGCACGAACTCACTTGTAGCCATACCACAGAAAAAAACAGTTATCATCCTTTCACCTACCACACTAGCCCTACCCAAAAACACTGCAGATTTAACAAGAACAGGGCCCGATTTCATTAGAGCTGCTTAAGCAGAAAATTGTGCTTAATAACTTTCTGCTTAGGAATTATAAGCAAGATACCAGTCGGTGATTGTACATGTGACATGGTATTTTGACTGGTAACCTTTTTCTAGTAAGCATAATTTTGTTGTGCTTGGCTACTTTTTGTGCTGAAGCAGCTCCTTGAAACTGGGCCCTGCTAAAAGTGTAGCCAAAACAACTAAATCAAAACACAGAAATTGTGAACCAGGCCAATAAGATCCCCTTTGCAAAAGAAGAAGGAAACCTGCTCATCAGTGTTATTATTTTTATCACTCAACTGTGTTTAGATATAGGACAAAAATGCTTGAGAGCCAACGTATTGATGTTTTATTTGGCCTACCAATAAAAATCTCTATCCAACTGAAATCAAATTCAATGGGTCAGAGAAGTTGTCAAAAGAAATATATCCCCGAACCTTTCTTTTGATTTCAGCGGGAAGGACGCTAACCATTTCATTTTTTCGCTTTGGCCTTACTATTGAATTCACACCATACCAAAGGCCCCCCCACCCGGATCCTTCCCCCTCGATTCCGGAATATTAAAAATAACAATCGCTCACAAATTGACATTGTCAAGATTGATCTGGGCAAACTAACGGGGACATGCACAGAGAGCTTGAATCTGTTGGCAAATCCACCAGTCAACGGCTTCCATCAAAATATTCCAGAATTTTAAAGGGGAACTGCAACTAAAAGTGGAACCTGCATTGGTTTTTGGAGACTCGGTTCACTTGAGGAAGATTTGCTTCATTAATTAACTCCAATCAGAGTTACAACGTTTAAAGGGATTGAACAATGTTTGTAAGCCTGTGATTGGTCAGAATGTTTCCAGATTTTGGATGTCTTCCCCACAAATGTCCTCTGCCATCAAACTGAATGGGCCATGATCTCTCCATCAAGGCAACAGAGAAACGTGTCAAATTATGTAGAGAGTCTGTCCGACCTTTTCCTTGAAGTTTACAAAGCTTCATCACGCTTGGAATTTCATCTTTGGGAGGGCAAGGCCATTTTCATTTTTTTCAAAGGGCATTTTTATTGGAAAATCTTAAAGTGTATGGGAAACTTTTGAAGGCCAAGACTAGGGCAACAGAGGCCATGGCCTTCCTGGTCTCCGTAGAAATTCCAGGCCTGCTTCTTCCCTAGACCAAAAAGAGACAGCTACCGGATTTAGGATTCGTACAAATTTTTCATTAAATCACACCCCTTGCAATTTGTCAAGGATCCAGGCCAAAAACCCCTGTCATAAACAGCAATGGAATGTTTCGGCTTATAAATCTTGATGATAGTGCAGACATCTAACTGAGGCTGGAAGGGATAAACTACTACTACCCTGACCTCTATTTAGTGAAATGAGAATTAGCACTTGTGATCGCTAACAAAAAAAGCAGGCTTAATGGTAGCTACTGAAATCATTATTTTGGGGCAATCCCACGATTGATCGGATGCAATCAGGCCTGATACTTCATGGAGGCAAATTGCCTCCCTGCCCCTGGTCATTGTCTTGGGGCCTCTAGAAATGTTCCAGCGGAAATATCACTTTCCCTCACAGAGGCGCCCTCTTTTAAGGAAAAGCTGTCGTGCCTTTGTACAAGTTATCGGCCTGTGTAAACAGTGACACTCTTGTGTGTGGCAGAGACCGTCTAATTAGGCAAAAAGTGCATCCGCAAAAGAAAGAATCCACTCAGTCAATGCCCTGTTTACAAGCTGTAGGTTTGTCCTAGTGTATATGGCCCCCTGCTGGTCAGAAGAAAGCTACTTTGTTAACAAACCTTCGTTAACGAACTCAAAATACAAAGGAAAAACAACACCAAAACAAACATTGGACAGGCATTTAAGCCTCCACAGGGAGTGGTACCTTATCGGTTTGTTGTAATGGAGGTGTACCAAGTTGAACTGTTAACTGTACTTACATACTATTGCAGCACGGGTGTTTACCAGAAGGTGAAAAATTGTTGTCCAAATTTGCTGTTAATTGAAAAATGTTGGTGTCCAAATAATAGTTATGATGTCCAAATAATACCAAAAAGCAGCCTGTTTTGTTTCAACCTTTTAGACTGAGGACTTTACAGGTAAATTGATCATGCTTTGCATGGGATCAAGGCATGCACCCATAACCAGAGTACAACACTTTGGGTATTGAGTTACCATAATTATGGTGAAGAGGGATCCTAGCAAATTACTCACAGGGAGTTTGGGTTAGCAAAACTTGGACTTGTAACTGGATGATAAATGGCGATGCCCAATTTCAAAGTAGAGTAATCTACCATGATCAACTGTTTGTTATGGAAAAGTTATCAACAGTTGAAATGGTCTGTTGGTATGCCGTGTCTATGGCGTGTCGTGGCCGAGCGTTCAAAAACACTGGACTCAAGCTCTGGTGTTTCTGATAAGCAGGATCTGTGCGTTCGAGTCCCGGTCTTGACACTTGTGTCCTTAACCGAGACACTTGTGTCCTTAACCGAGACACTTGTTACCATTAATGCCTCGTCCTTTAGGTAAGCCGTAGGTCCCTTGTGGTGTGTAATGCATGTAAGAGATTATGGTGGTATGCCTGATAGTCCTGAGTCCATCAGAATCAAACAAAACATGCAGTTGGATTTTAAAGGGTTGGGGATGGTTAGGATTATAAAAAGGGAATTAAATACTGAATTCTTTTGCATTTCTTACTCACCCCCTTTTTTTGGGGGGGGGGGAGAGGGGATGGGGTCTGGTTTGAGGAATTAAAAGGAATAAAGGTGAAGGCGATTATGAAAAGAGTACTTTTTTAAATGTTCTGTAGACATTTTGTTCCCCTCCTTTTTATGTGCATGCCACCGTGTTGTTTGCACAGTTCACATTTGTTAGTTCTGAATGATCGTTGTTCGAAATCATCCGAGGATCATTAAATGATGGCTTTCACAACTTCATTCATGAACCCAACCCGGTACGTTCAAACAAAAATAGAGAAGAAGAGAAAGAAAAATAATAAATGCACTGATTCAGTGTGTTTTTTTGCTAAATCTAGTAAGATTGTGAAAGGCTCGGATGTTCACTAATTTGCGGTTTTGACCGATGGGGGGTCACAGACCTCAAAAGGGCAATGACTGATGTTCTGAATTCCCTAACTGAAATTTATCTAAAACCTGTGTAACTTCATTCAAATTGCTACTCCCAAACTTGATTGATTTATTGATTGATTTATTCATTGATAAAAAGGAAGGGGGCCTTCCAGAATGATCAATGATTTAAGAATTTGCTTGACTTGTTTGGTGTTTAACTCAAAATTGTGGGTGGGTGGGCGAAAGAAAGTAACTGAAAATCAACATTTGATTTTCATTGTTTAAAAGAGGAGAAAAACACAGAGGAAAAAAATTGAATTGAAAAATGGAGCTGGTGGGTGGGTGGGTGGGTGGGTGGGTATAAACATTGTAAATTTTGATATGATTTTTGTGCTTAAGAAGTATTTTTATATTCTAGCACCCACAAAAAAAGTCCACCACAATTTTAAAAGTACAGCACTCTTGCTGTACAATTGTAAAATAAAGAAATGGCAATAAAACTAAAACAGCAAAATGGACAGAATCAAGATTACCTATAGATGTTTTTCTTTTTTCTCCCTCACCCCATCCCCCCCCCAAAAAAAACCCAAACAAACAACAACATTCAGTTTGATTTAAGTAACCAAATAGATACTAAAAAGGCTAAAAAATTAATATTAAATACTTGTGTGGTAGCTTGGTGTTCGTTGTGTTGTCAATAGCCTTTGAGAAGACTCTGCTAGGGTCGAAATGCGGGGTCATGAAACCTTTTGTGCATTTATAGCATGTAGGTCATTTTGGTTGATATTCAGTTTGTAACAGCTAATTTCCTTGACTTATGTTGATTTTGGAAATCAAATTTGTTTAATTGATAAGTTTCAATTTTGCAATGGAATTTGTTGTGATGGAATTTTGTTGAAGATCTTGAAAGTTTTTTTTTTTTTTTTTAAATGCCTGAAGTCAGAAAGTACTCTCTACTAAACGATAAATTTTAAAACTTGGTTTTCGCAAGTGAATTGGAGCACCTCATTCCCAGAAGATTTTAAAGGATATGAGATTCAATCATCAATTTCCGCCGTTTAAGTTTCATGTAAAACTGTTTGTACTGTGTAAAACTGTAATCAATCAATTTAGTCAAAACTACCGGGATGTATTTTGGGGTAGAATATGGGATTTATAGAGACACACTCTGTGACTCAGACTTTGAGCGCTCTAATGTTAACCCAGAGGCACAGGGTTCCGTGGAGACTGTGGCCCTTTTCCTGGTCGGCGTTGCCCGTGTTTTACTTGGTCTTGGTGCCCCCTTGAAACGATTCCTATAACTTATAAATGGAGAGTATCCTTTGATCAAGCAAGCAGGCCCACTCTCTCCGAGTAAGAAAACTGTTCAAGATCAGCTCGAACAAAATTGCTCAAATTAATTTGACTTATTTGTCTTTGTGTATTTTGTGTTTAGCTATCAATTTGATCGTAAGCATACAGTTTTCCTCCCTCGTAATTTTGTTGAAATTTGATCGGGCAAAAAACTAGCCCCCAACTTGCCCTTCTTCAATTTTTGGCCGTCACCCTGCATGGTTTCGAGCAAAGACCCATAAAAATGCAATGTGGAATCAGCACTGAAGTGCCAGTGCCTCAGTAAAACCAGCGTAAACCATAATGTCACACAACAAACTGGGTGAAGGTTGTTTATCTTTGTCGCTATTGATTCCTAGGCACTTATTAAGGGGCTTTTGTTGAAACTCGGCATTTTTGCCCAGCATGACACTGATCAAACTGGGTTGGTTCGTTTCCGTGTTTTAAGATTTTTGGTATTAGCATTATGAAATAATGCTTGTTGCGTTTTACTAGTTATCATTACGCACTTGTTTACTTTTATGTAACAAATAAAAAATAATGTTAATTTCTTCAAGTTTATCTTTAATCTGGGACCAATTTCATGGCATTGCACTCAATGCCCTGCTGCGGCCGTAAGAGAAATATGCACGCTTAGCGCTATAGTGTGCCGTAAGCAGAATTCTTTGGCTGTCATAGATTAGACCTGACCATCAACTGCCCTTGAAACCCAACAGCACGTCTTGTTTGATTCTGTTGGACCTACCTCCATGGCTGGACTGAGGACAGCACTTGTAAACTGGTTATGCTTTACATGGGATCAGGCACACCACCATAATCAACAGTTTGGGTGTTGGGTTACCATGGTGTTGGGTTTTGTTAGAGTAACGAAGGATCCCAGTTAAACAGTCAATGAAAGCACAAGTGTACTGTTCTAACTTTACATGGGATCAGGCAAATCACCACAATCAGAGTCCAACAGTTTGGGTGTTGAGTTGTCGTATGCTGTTGGATTTTGTTAAGAGTGAGGAAGGATCCAGGTAAATCACAAGGGAGTTGGGGCTCATCACAAACCATAATTTTGCGCAATCTTTGGCAGCTGCACAGGGGAATTTCTAGTGGCTAAAAACCGGCGAAGTTATACATGTTGTATTGTGCACCGTACAATTCATTTGGTTCTTAAGTAACCAGTCAAAATGCTGTCAGTTATGAGTGGCTCCCTATTTCTTCTTACTTAGTTTATGAAAGTATTGCATTATTACCTGGTTTGTTAACTTTCTTTCTGCGAATTGACCAGCCACAAATTGTCAATCCTTTGTTTTCTCAACAGTGCGTCGATCGGGGGAGGCGGCTCAAGCGGGAGCAGTGCCAGGAAGAAGAAGAAAATGGCCGACAAGGTACTCCCGCCGAGAATTCGCGAGCTGGTGCCCGAGTCCCAGGCCTACATGGACCTGTTGGCATTTGAAAGGAAACTGGATGCCACCATTATGAGGAAGAGACTGGATATTCAGGAAGCCCTCAAGAGACCAATGAAGGTTAGTTGTCCGATCAGCCAGTGAAATTTATTGTAGGACTAATGCGTATGAAATACATTCGTTTACCATAAACAAGGAGATGGTGGGACATAATGACAAAAAAGAATTGCTTAGCATAGTATTTTCAACCTTAAATACTCACTTGATTTGAAGTGTTTTGTGGCGGTATAACTGTTTTCTCTTTTCTCTTTAGTAACATTCATTTTAAAAGAAGTTTTCATAGATGTTTTTATTGCCATTTACCACCCTCCCCCCCCCCCTAAATTCCTTGTTCGGAAATTATTTTACGTATGAATGAAAATCAAAAAATGCACACTCGAATTATATGGTATGAATGAAGCATAATACGCAATATGTCAATCGTTTTTGCTTCATTTAACCTGAGGCATTGCCACTTTAATACCCTACAGTCCCACAGAACCTTCACTTTACCTTTAACCCACAGTATTAAGAGTCTCTTTTGGCCGCAAACAAACTTCCGCCATTATCCCCTATTCCACAACGTTATGCAAGGCCAACAAAGTGTTGGTTTACCATCGTCAGGACAAGCTGCGGCTACAAGAGGACAACACATTCAATGCCCTTTTTTTTTTTCCTTTTTCCCCCAACCATAATCAAAATCCAATCAAATATCAACTTAAACACTTTCAACACTCGTCAAGAGTAAAAACTTCCTGTGTGTGAGAGAGCCCCACTCCAAAAAGCCCCAGGGAAGTTGTAAAGTTGACTTAAGGTGGCAATCGGCTTTTGTCCGCGACCTGTCAGTGACGTTTGGATCTCGTATTAGTGTCCACCGCAGCGACACTAATAGAATGGTTCTTTCATCTCCAGTGCTGCCTGAGGGGCCAAACTGGCAAAGTTTACCTAAGCCTTTATGCATGCCTGGCTTAACGACCGACCATAGACTGGTCGACGTTCTCTGGGTTTTTCTTTTGCATTCGCCAGGCATGCAGGGCGTTGGTGACGGAGGGGAGAAAAATTACGACTGCCGTCTTTTTTCTCTCTCTTTTCTTTTTTTTTTTGTCGCTTTCTTTTTTTATTTTCGGAACTTTTTGTACGCCGATGAAAAGACCAGCATGATACGATCACGTAGGTTGATTTTTTCTCACGCATTCTGCAGACTAAACGACCCCCCCCCCCTCCATTCATGGAGATTTGTTTTATTCTGAGCGCCCACTTTATTTCTAGGATTTTCCCCGGTGCCTAATTGAGAGACTCAAAGCTTGTGTATTGGTTCCTTCTTTGGAATGCATCCTTCAAAACCTTAATAGACCGTGTCAAGTATTTCAGTCAGCCACTTCATTGATGCTATCACTCCAAGCCGATTCCCCCCACCATGTTTCCACGAGCGAATTGAGTGGATATTGACCCCCACATTATCAGAACCGGGGGAAATAATTGAAATGGGACTTGGTTGACTGGGTCCTGGCGTTGTGTATGCACAGGGCTGCTTTTTATTGGCGGAGCGCAATTGTTGTGATTTTTTATGCACTTTCTGCTGCAGTGATTCCAGAGACTGGAATCCTGTGAGTGGTTTGTCCTGACGGTTTTTTGGAAGGGTCGTTAAATTTGTTGTGATTGTCACAGACTGGGTAATCAAATCACCGGGCCCCTCCCTGTTTGTCTGAAACCGCTGGACCCTGTTAATGGTGGAGATCAAAAAGAAATTGTCACTGACGTGTAGAAGTGAAAGACAAAAGTATTGACAAAGTATTTACTGGTTAAATAGTAATCAAGATTAGACAGGAACTGCAGCCTTATTTCACCCATACTGGAAACCCTGGGTTGCTTACAATGAGTGAATGGGGAGTGGGACCTTATACAACTATCAACTTGGTCATATACTCTGTCTGCTATCTTGCATTGACGATTGAACCACAAATCAGTACAAGAGGGTCCTGACTAATTTTTTCTTTCCAGCCTCACTTCGGTAATTGTGTAATAAAAAACTGTGTTTGGCTGTAGTTGGGCCCGATTTCATAGAAGCTATTAAATACAGATATTTGCTCAGCACAGAAAAACCTTGCTGAGCAGATACCGGTTACCAGCCATATTCCACATAATGTTTTTCTGTTTTGCTCAAGCAGGAAGATTTACTAAGCTCTTATTTTCTGCTTAACAAGTTTATGAAAGTGGGTCATGCTGACCGGAGAAACAATAATAAGCAGTATAGTCCTATGTAGCCAGAGCCAGGGTTCAGCCACAGCTAGGGACCATCTTCACATATTTGTTTAAGCAGAAAGTGATGCTTAGCAAATTTAGCAGGGAAACAGTCACAAACAATGTACGTTATATTTTGGGTGGAAATCAATTTTCACCAAGCAAGAACTTTATGCGCTAAACAATTTTCTTGTGCTGAACAGGGCCCAATTTCAATGAGGTGTTTCAAAAAGTGCTTCAACAAATTTATGCTTTCCAGAATAAGGTAACCTGCCAAAATACCATTTCACAGGTATCATTTGTGACTGGTATCCCGCTCATTTTCGTTGAGCAGAAAACTTTGAAGCAAAGCTGTTTTGCTTTTAAGCAGCTCTATGAAATTGGGCCCAGCTTCATGGCGTTTGGTTTGGGTTTGTTGCCTAGGCACAAGTCATTGCGTAAAATGCACAGTTTAGCCTGGCACATTCATTTCACACCCTGTCACACCTTATAGCCCTTGTAAGCTGGCTTTCCCCCACAGTCTACTTTTCCTAATGTACATGTAGTTCACCCAATTACACACACACCTGGGTACCATTTTAGACCAATCAAAAGGTCACGTAAAGTTCACCCTTGACTCACCTGGGCCCAATTTTATAAAGCTGTTTACCGGTAAGCACAGTTTTGTGCTTTTATAGCAGAAAAACATGCCTAAGCAAAAGTTTATTTCATAAAGGATTGAGAAGATTCGACAGCATGTGTGCTTACGGTAAGCTAGTGTGCCTTTTGCTTTGCTTACGGTAAGCAGTGTTTATGAAAAAGAAATGCTGCTAATGGCCACTGGTAAGCAGAAAATACTGCTTACAGGCTCTATGAGAGGTGCTTAAGCACAAAAAGTAGCTAAGAAAAACCAAAGTATGCTTACCAGACTAAGGTCACAAGCCAAAATGGCATGTTACATGCACTATCTGTGACTGGTCACTTTTTACTGAGCAGAAAAATTGTTAAGCAATATTTTCTTCTTAGGCAGCTCCATGAAATTGGGCCCAGGTCATTCAAGGTTTCCAGCTTGCCCAAATTTCGCACAGTTTTGTTTTGTTTTGTTGCTTGGGTTCAGGTTGGAGAAAAAGAAATCAAAACAAGAGTCCATGAGTTTTTATCGGTTAAATTTATTTGGACTACCCCTTTGGTCTTTGTGGAATGTGAAATTTCCAGGTACGCCTTGCTTGGGATTTGTTATATATTTTTTTAATGACAGTTTTGAGTGACTCACAAATAAACTTTCTTTTTTGTTTTCCTTTTCATTTTTGGCTTCATAACAACCATATACTCCTTGGAAATCTAGACTAAATTTGATAGATCTGCTTAGTGGAAATTTTTTCCTACAGTTTATGAGACGTTAGCATGGGAAACATGGGTTCACAATCAGGGCCCAGGTTTAGCAAAAATCCAGGTTACCTGCTAAAATACAAAGTAATATATACTGTTTTTGACTGGTTCCCTGCTAATTTTTGCTTAGCAGCAACAAAAAAATGCTAAGCACTACTTTCAGTTGAGCAGCTTATTGAGTTGCCCCAATAAACATTATGTAGCACTCGGGCTTTTATGGAATAACGAATTCACATATCAGTGCACAATTAATATATTTTTAAAAAAATAAAAAAATTGATTTGGAATTCATACCTTCCTTTAATGTGACGTTTAATATCATGTATCTAAAGTTATTAATTGCACTTCAAACGATTAATAATTCATCATTTTGACATCAATTGGCCTGTCAGACTTGAACGTTTTATCTCAAGCTCTCAAGAGGTTTCAGAGAGCTCGCAGGTGCGCCCCAATTCGTCACTTTTAGACTTAATCGAGTGCCTGTGTATTGACACTGTCATTTTCTCTGTTGCTTCCTCAGATAACAATTGTGTCTGTGCTATTGTCCGACAGGAAATTCATAGTTGGTTTTTCTTTAAAGGCATTTTGTGATTGTACACCAATCAAAAGAAGTGTCATTCCGTTGGTGACTGCTAAAATGGGGCACGCACCTGTGCAGGTTGGGGTAACCATGGTTTTGGCTGAGAGAGGGT
Organism: Pycnopodia helianthoides; assembly: GCA_032158295.1. Classification (NCBI taxonomy): domain Eukaryota; kingdom Metazoa; phylum Echinodermata; class Asteroidea; order Forcipulatida; family Asteriidae; genus Pycnopodia; species Pycnopodia helianthoides. The sequence goes on from CM063263.1 coordinate 4,483,053, forward strand.
TTGTTTTTATCAGGTTGAGCGACCTCTGGGTCTAAAACAACAAGATATGACTGCACGAAGCTCTCTAAAGAGCCCTTGGGGTAAGGGGAGACTGGCATTTGGGTTTGAAGAGGCGCTGCTTGAGGGGGAAGGGGGTGGGTGTTTACGTACAGTGTGAGATGGGGTGGGGTGGGCAATTTAGTTTACGGGACAGGGGAAGGGGGGATTTGTAGGACCAATGATTGAATGGGGGTTGGGGTGTGTGTGTGTTTGTTCCGTCTCGAATGAAATGAATGAAGTGGAATTCCATTACTCCATGCTCCATCACGCACCCTGCACCACCTGCCAGTAGCCTTAGTGTTAACCGCTGGTCCAATCCTCAGATCTGCCAACTCTCCCTGATTCTACAGAAAGTTCCCTAAAACTAAACCAATCTTTCCATGTTCTGATGAACAAAATTTGAAAAATTCCCTGATTATGGGAACTTGTTGCCTATTATGATGAATGTAATTCTAAAAATCTCCCTGATTGTTGTACAAAATCTCCCGGATTGCAAGATGCAACTGTTGGCAGCTCTGAATCCCCCTTCACAGTGAAAGATCTCTTGATCCCAGCTATAGCTAGGCAGTCCCAATTGTAACACTTAAGTTGGGACGGGTCCCAACTGTAGTTGGGACGATTCTAAAGTTGGGGTGGAACACGCTCTTACAGCTGATGAAGGAAGAGGTGTTGGTAGTCTACAGTTTCAGGGATTTTAGTGGAAGGGACGTACAAATGTACACACCAGGGATGGGGTTGGTGAGGGCAATGTACTTTAAGTATACAATTACATTAGTGGGAACGTACGATTGTTCTTTAGTGGGAACGTACGATCGTTCATTAGTGGGAACGTACCATCGTTCATTAGTGGGAACGTACCATCGTTCATTAGTGGGAACGTACCATCGTTCATTAGTGGGAACGTACCATCGTTCATTAGTGGGAACGTACCATCGTTCATTAGTGGGAACGTACCATCGTTCATTAGTGGGAATGTACCATCGGTGAGGGTGGACCACTGATGAAGGAGGGGTTACTTGTGTACAGTTGAGGGATTTTAGTGGGAGGGCGTGTAAATGTACAAACGAGGGACGAAGTAGGTTGGGGTTCATAAGTATACAAGGTACATTTGCGGTGACGATATTAAGTGCGTAGAACCAGGAAATACACAGCGGAACTATTTGTGTGTTCAGAACCAGGGGGGTGGGGGCTACATAAGCGCATGGTTACTCAAGTCGGAACGTAAAAGGAACTGCACTAGTGTATTGAAAAGTGTTGTTTGTCTTCTGGTACTTTGTTATCCCATTACCATATATAGTGTGGTTTCTAGGTATAATCACTGCCTGCGCGCAAAAAAAGTACGGGGAAAGTTCAGCTGCGTGGGTGAGAGCAGCTAAGCTGCGGGATTTAAAATATGAAGCGCTGACATTGTGGTTTGGTCGTGACCCAAATTGAGGAGTTTGTACGAGATACTGAAAAGCAAAACCGTTTAGTGTGACAGTGGTTGGTTACCATTCAGAGAGTGTTTATTAAAAGGAATCATTGACAAGAAAAGTGCAATTTTAGCATGTATTGGTTTGGGTTTTTTTTTTTTTTTTTTTTTGTGGTAGAATGTGACCCACTTCACATCTGGCCCTGGCTCATTATAAAAAGTACCCATCCTTGACTAAAAAAGTACACCTGGCTTTGCCGCCCCTTTGTCCACGGCGAATATAAACTTGGCATTATCGTTTTTCAGGAATTCAAAGTCAACGAACCTTCCATGAAGTTATTCTAATCTTTTAAACTCCTGTTTCAGACCCTGGTTCTGGACTACAGATTCAGGTTATATTTTGTTACACTCCACTGCTGGCTAGACCCGATGTGTTGTTGGTCCATAACGAACCCCCGCCCCTTTTAAGTAGATCTCACGCATAGGCGTAAATGGCCTAGAAGTGATCACTTCACTACTCGGAAGTGGCATTGTGTTTTTAAATCGTTTTTGTATTTGCTTAACAATTTTGTTGAGTCTGTTTTTGAAAATTAGAGGCTCAAAATTAGATCGCGGTGTCGTTGGCTCCAGTCATAGCTCCGCCTACCTTTTAAAGTTTTCCACAGACTTGTTTCAACTCTCCAGTGCTATATAAGCTTCATATTTGCGATTACATAGTTGTGATAATTAAAATGGCCTTAAATTTAAAATGGCTTTGAATCAGAAGAAAAGAATCGAACACAAAAGATAAATTGCTTTCACAAAAGATAAATGTTTTCCTTAAAAAAAAAAAATGTGGTTGTCTTTGCCAAATGTGTACTTTGGGGACTACATTTATGTGTCACCACCAAACTCAGTTTACCAATTGCTTCAAAATACATGGTAAACCAACTTTATGGAATTCATACAAATTGTAACGAGAACTTTACAGTCTTGGATCGGCGTACAGTACACCATGTAGCTACAAATTTAAAACCATGCTGAAATGAGAATTGTTGCAATCCCCCCTCCCCCCTGAATTCTTCAGTTTGAATTTCCACCCTGACATGGCTGCATTCACTTGCGCCCATTTTTTGAAGATCACTCGGGAACTGCAGCTTATTTCAGGGTCTCTTGTCTGAAGAATCACAAACTCCAACAGTCAATCCAAAAAAAAAACCCAGCTCCCAACCTGCGACCTGCACCATGCACCCCGCACCCAATTCCCTCTCCTTTCTATTCTAAAATCCGACCCCCCATCCCCCCCACAGTCAATCCAAAAAAAAACCAGCTCCCAACCTGCAACCTGCACCATGCACCCCGCACCCAATTCCCTCTCCTTTCTATTCTAAAATCCGACCCCCCCCCCCATCCCCCCCTGATGTCTGATGAATCACAAACTCCAACAGTCAATCCAAAAAAAACCCAGCTCCCAACCTGCGACCCCACCATGCACCCCGCACCCAATTCCCTCTCCTTTCTATTCTAAAATCCTCTCCTTTCTATTCTAAAATCCGACCCCCCCATCCCCCCCCCCCCCTGTGATCATGGTATACAAGTACACCAATCAACTTTCAAGGTAAAATCAAACCACAACTTTTATTGAGAATCATTTTTTCATCAGAGCGTATAATTCCTTTCATAGCATTGAGGGAGAAAGACAGGGGGACAAGAAAACAAATATACACAGATGCTGGCTTACCTATTGTCGCCTCAGCCATGAATTTTCAACCCCCTTTTCGAAGCACGGTAGGACTAGAAAGTCTCTTTCCAGTGACCTCCAATAAACTTGTCTCTAATTAGCCCCTTATCACTCTAGCCCACCTCTCCGTTGTAGGTGTACAGTTTACTAGATTCCAGAAGGTGTTGGCCCGGTATGCCATTCCACCGATCTATTGACAAATCCATAACCCCCCCCCCCCTAAAAAAAAGTCTTAAAAATGCATTGATTCAAAACTGCATTTTTTTTTTATATTGTGGGCGTCCCTGTAGGGGGTTGTTGATGGTTTAGAGGGGAGTTGTACCTGAAGTAATTGCACTGGCGTCTTGACCCTAGCTAGGGACACTGTGGAAAATGATTCTGTTGTTTGCAGTTGTGTATCAATAGCAGCAGTTATTGGGACAGATTTGACGGCCATAATACATTGGGGGGGGGGTTACTCTCGGTATACCAGCATAATTAGGTTCACAATATAAGCAATGCAAAGTTCCCTTCTTACAGATTTATGTTTCTGAAGCCCCTTTCACACTTGACAAATTTCCCAGGAACTTCCCGGGAACATTTGGTTGGCCTTTCCACACTTGAATGGTTGACCCTGGCAAACTCCTGGGAAATAGCCATTTCCTGAGGAAAAAAGCTACCCCTGCTTGGGAGTAGGGGTAAGCCAGACAACCCTAGGGTAGCATACTGAGTGTTCATTCTACCGGGGGGGGGGGGGGGGGGGGAAGGAAAATACTGCTTAACAAATTTCTGCTAAGCAAAAATGAGCAGGAAACCAGTCACAAATTGTACTTGTGACATGGTAGTTTGGCTGGTAACCTTATTCTGGTAAGCATAATTTTGTTGTGCTTTGTTACTTTTTGTGCTTAAGCAGCTCTATGAAATTGGGCCCAGGTGTGAAAAGGAACTTGGGGTAGCAGTGGGGTTAAAACGCCCCAGGAATTTTGTGGGATTTCATTTTCTGGGAATTGGCTCTGTAATGTGAACAGGGCTTGAAATATGTCTTAAAAACAGAGTCCAATTTCATAGCGCTGCTTTACAGTTCAAAAATGTCTGTTCTTACTCCTAGCAGAAAAAACTTGCTTAACCAATAACATTGTCCTGGGCCAATGAAGTCGGCCCAATTTTCGATCTGTGTATCAGCCTATTTACAATGCATATTGTATGGCTGCAACACACTTGCGAACCTTGAAAAGACCTTTGGTGAAAGTTCAAGTTGTGATCAGCATTAAGTTTGGGAAGTGGGCTTCGAGCTTGTGCGTGCCCTGATTGCAGTCATTGCTTCTAGAAACTTGTATGAAATCATATTTAGATATCACAACATTTTATGAGAGGGCAACTATTTGTTGCTGTGATTTGTGGAAGGAGTACTATTACAGTGTACATGTTACAGCTGTCAGTTTAGATTATAGCATACACTTTCTTGTCATGTGTCTCCAGGGCCCAAAAGTAGCTAAGCACAATAACAAATTATGCCTACCAGAATGAGGTTACCAGCCAAACTATCGTGTCACAAGTAGACTTTGTGACTGGTATCCTGCTCATTTCTGCTAAAGCAGAAAATTGTTAAGCAATTTTTTTTCCTGCTTAAGCAGCTCTATAAAATGGGGCCCTGGGCTTGAGTTTTACACTGGCCAGTAAACTCACGACTGGACAAGTTGGCGGCCTTGCCTTTTTTCAATTGAATAACAACATCACTGTGTAATATCTTGACCAAAAACCAAGTTAAATACCTAAATGTTCAATTCTATTGAGTAATGAAGTATACATAATACCCATAAAGACAAATGAGATAAATCTTACACCGTATATATGTCTTAGTGCTTGTTCAAATAGACAAAATTATATGGATGTTTAACTGTGTCAGGAAGGTTTTTGCTCATGTTCATTCTGGTCTTGTAACAAAAATGTTGGTCCTGTGTAAACATTTTGAGCAACAAGCCATGTGGTCTTGTGGACTTTTTCCCAGAAATTCAAACACAGGGCTCTGTTTCTCAAAGCACTAAAGTTCATCTTAAGATGAGTTGCCAGTATTGCCATAGTGATTTGTATTGTGACATCACACCTTCCCAAGCAATTAAGATTGATACACAGTTAAGATCAGTCTTAACTCTCTGTGAAAATGGGCCCCAGTCTCCTTCATTCTATCCAGCCCGTAATATACTGTATAATATACAACAAATTTTCATTAAGACGAAGGTCAGTTGAAGTTCACGCCACCGTGGTAGAGCTTGGGGATTGATATTATTTGTTTATACTATGGCACATGGGAAGGTCTATCTCAACCCTGTGGAATACCTGGGACTGGCCAGGTGAGTGATAAATCACTGGGTTATTATTGCAGAGTGTGTCTGTGTCAGTGGTAAATGGTCCCAATCGGGGTGGATTTAAACCTCATTTGAGGGGGGGGGGGAGGGCATTGTAACTTTGGATTGCTAAGCTGTATCACAAATGGGTGTATTTATCTATAGAAACAACCTCGATTTGGGAGATATTATACCAGAATAGGGTCCAATCAGGAGATAACTAAAAATTGGTAAACCTAAATGTACTCCAACTGGGGGATATAGTAAGCATCCCAATTCTCCAGTCAGGTTTCCAACCAGTTAAAAGGACCCTCTTTTGGGAGATATTCTACCCCAGTCAGGGTATAATTGGAAGCTAATTTAGTGTTGGGAGGTCTAAATTTATTTTGAAATATCCCAATGGATAAATAAACTGCATGGGTAAACATTTTCATCAATCATTTATTCTCTTTAAATCCTTCTACAGAAATTTTGGTCACTGAAGGTGAAAAATGGAAACCTACATGTAGAACTTAGACATCTTTCCTCAATACTTGGTTTGTTCCAGTTGCATCTACAATTTTGTAGATATTTATTTTAAACAGACTGATCAAAAGTTTGAACCGTTCGTTAACATTCCCCAATTTGAGCTTTTCCAGTTTGCTGTATGGATTTACTTGTCATTTTCAGGCCGTGGTGAGATGTATCAGGATTTTTTCCTGAATTGAGGATTGTTTATCGATTTCCCTTCACCTTCAGATCTTTTTATATATATAAGAGATGCAATTGCCAAAATAGGGAAGAAAGGCAGAGCCCCTGTTATGACCAATCCTCTAGATTTCTACTTGTGGAGATGCAAAGAGTCTGTATACCTCCACAATGTAACACCATGTGCATTCTGGGGGCTTCATCTCCGGACCAAACGGGGTATTGCTACAAAAACGGGGCCAGTTTCCTCAAGGATTTCATTTGTTTATACAGTCACACGACTTCATTTTATGGAATTAGGCCCTGGGCCCAAATTTTAAGCAAATTATTCAGTACACAAGCAATTACAGTGTACTTTGACTGGTTACCTATTTCTGGCTAAGCAAGATTTTCCTTTGCTGAGCAAATTGTTGTACTCATACAGCTCTGTATGAATCTGGGCCCCTGGTTCTAAAGTTGGAAATATTTTATTACAAGGCAACTTTCCCCCACGCTTTGGCTTCTCAAGTTGTGGAGTTTTTTTTCCTCGTCCCTTCGAGCAGGCTGGTCTAAATTAGATCAAGTTGCATGTGGTGATATCGGAGGTGGCTCCAACCCTACTGTTTTACTTGTACCGTGTAATTAGCCTTAATATTCTGAGTCAATTGATATATGTGTCATGCTGTGTTCGCCAGCAAGGCCCCTCCGAGTGGCTGCCACATTACCTACCGACAAACACAGGCTCCAGTTTTAAGCAAAGTAGGCTCATCGTAATCCCATTCAAACTGGATTATGGCGCATACTATTCAGGTCAGGAAGTTTTCTTGATAGCTTGGTCAGGACGGTATGGGGGCTGTTGCTGAACGGCTCCGTAGCTTGGGTCACACTTAAAGAGATGTTCCGGGCCTGATACTTCGTTCTTGTCTAGGCAAGGCAGTTTTTTTCCTTGGTATACAGGGACAAACTTGAACATTTCAAGGGGCACGAAGGCGTGACTGACAAGGGGCATGGAAGAAGGTTTTTTTTGGGGGGGGGAGGCCTCCCTGGAGTGTCATGCCTGATGTTCCCTGATTCAGTGCCATCCTGTAGTGTGTCAATCAATTAATAAACCAAGGGCTAGATATAGTTCAGTTGGTAGAACTCGGGCACGTTAATCGGGAGGTCGCAGGTTCAAGTCCCGCTCTGGTCATTTATTCTTTGTTCAACCCAAAATTAATTAATAAACTTGTAACAACTTTGCCAGTCAGTCACTTTACGTTAATCTTAAATATCACAAATCTATGTGTGATTGTTCCTATCTTTGTTAAAAATGTGTTTAACTATCAATAACAAATTTCAACTTATAAACTCAAAATGATTTTTTCAGTGAAAATAGGTGAGTGATGTCTTTGGTCAGTGAAACGTCTGCTTAAAAGTGAATAATTAAAATATCCCAGTGGAAGAGTATTTTCATTTTTGAGGAAACGGGTTACAAGTTACACACTTTTTGTGCCTACATTTCTGTTGTATAGCCAGGCAAAAGTAATAAAAATCAATTTTCAAGTAGGCCTACTAAACCTCAAGGGAAAGATCAAATTTCAGTACAATTTAACATCATTTTCAGGAAGTCTGTTATCCTTCTTCTTCTTCTTCTTCTTGTTCTTCTTTCTAGCCCCTTTTCAGTCCACTGCAGGAAGAAAGCCTCTTCACCAATCCTCCATTTTCACTCTGTCCTGAGCTGTCTGTTGCCGGCCACGCACTGCCCCTACTTTTACTTGGTTCATCTCTCCATCTTCTGTTTTGTTCTCCCTAGTTTTCTTGTTTTTCGGTTTCTTGGAGTCCAATTGGTTTATCCAGACTGACTTAATCCCAGGGAAGCTTCTTGATTGAAGGAAAAATAAAATAAATGTTTACCGTTTACATATGTCCCTGATTATCACGGTTGCTATACTATGGCTTTAAACGTTTCTATTTCTGATGCATACACGCGCATCCTGTTGAAATTGAATATTAAGCTCAACATAGTGCAAGCTATTTGGGGGCCAGACTGGGTGCCACCCCGCTGCGGTACGCAAAAGTTTTGAATTGCTCCAATTTGCGTCGATGCTCTAAATATAAACACCGCCCCACAACAAATCGTACAAGTTTAGCATGGTGCGGTTTATTTGGGTTAATGATTTTATTTGTGTAACCATCTTCGGGACAGCATGGGGGAGAGATTCATACCACGGCTTGCTGTACTGGTTTGTAGCTCTTTGAAACATGGATTATAGCTCTTTGAAACATGGGGGGAAATATCAACTGTGTTTTTGTGTGTGTGGGAAGTTTTTTTCTTCTTCTTTCTATTACAGGAAATCAAAATAACTATTTGAGATGTTGCAATAAAAGTAGGTCAGTATTGTGCAGAGGTCATGGAATTACATAGAGGCCATTGCCTCTTGCCCAGGTCTTGGATTCGGTGCCCCCTTTAAAAGGTTTCCATAGACTTTAAGATTTTCCAAGGGGAAGTGCCCTTTTCCCACATGAAAGCGGCCTTTTCCTCCCAGAGGCAGATCTTTAGAGAGGGCAAGGCAATCTTCGTTTTGCAAAGGGGCACTTCCATTGGAAAATCTTTTTTTTATTTTATTGAAAAACCTTTTGGAGGGGGCACTAAGGCCAAGACCAGGGGCAACAGAACTGAATCCACTCTCTGACAAGACCAGATCTTGAGTCTTATACACCTGACCGCTGGGCCACGACACTACCGAATCTCGTGCTGTAGTTTTTCTTGTAAAAAGCTGCGTCTTGTGTACACTTAACCAGGACAACTTACTGTAAGAACAAAAATCTTACCTAAAACCTTTGTGACTCAAAACTACAGATTGCAAAGGTGTCAAAGGGTGGGTCTCTGAATCGGAAGCTTGACTTCTTTACAGACCTTATTATTTGTTTGCAGCTACATAGCTTGGCTTTAATATCTTCTAAGACAAAAGTGGGTCGAGAAGTCAAGATTTTTTTTAGAAAGTTCTATCAAGATAGTTGGAACAAAATAAAGACACAAAGCACAACTTACAGGTGGCACTCGTTGTACCCTTAATTCCTCCCAACGGATTTTCCAAGTGTCCTCAGTTGCGATTTAATGAGTTGTGATCTGCTTAGTAATGGATACCCGGTACCCTGCTAGGAAACCTCGCTGGGCACCTTGACCAGGGGTATCAAGGTCTAGAGACCAGTGCCCTAGATTTTTCAATTTTTTTGTTTCTTCTTGCTTTTTTTCGGACATCCAATATGTAAAGTATTAGGTCATGGTCTACATCAGTGCGTGAGACCATAGTGTTCCCCTTTTCAGGTTCGGCATCGCCACCACGGACGATGGCATGTAGCACAACGTTTCAGAGGACGTGGCATTTGTGATTTTGTAACCGACACCGACGTCCCACGTAGGGGGGCGTGCAGATCATGACTGCTGATATCGAGACGCGGGCACAAAGGGGGGAATAATCAAATAAATTAAACTTGTGATCTCACCACACTTTTTTTTTGGTTTCACGGCCTGACATTCCAGGCCAACACATTGTAAATCAACACAGGTGAAACTTTACTGGAGCTCAGTATTAATCAGGGCAAACGTTCAGACTTGAGTTTAACAGGAAAGTACGAACGGTTTGAACGGTTTGTATGGGGTAGAGGCAAAATATTTATTTGCAAAAACGTCACCGCAGACCGCTCTGATCAGCTGATTCTGCTAAGAAACAACGTGTTGTCCTTTTTTGTTTTTTTGTGTTTTGCAACTTCAGGACAATTTCGTAATAAAGCCAAGTTTTTGCACTGTCTACCTCTTCATCATATTGTTCAATAATGATGTCCAAGACTCATTTTTTCTTCCAACCTCAGTTTGGTCCAACTAATTTGACTGGGAGAATTACAAGATGGCTGCCCCAAAGGTCTCCCAATTCCCTTTTTTCCCTTCTTTTCTTTTTTTCTTTTATGAGATATCGCCTAACTCACAAGGCCGAACTGCCACTTCAAGGTGAGGGCTACACTTAACTGACTTGGGCTGTTGACCCAAACCAACTGACACCAGGGTCACATTGCCACCTACTCCTGGGGCTGAAACAGGGTTACCCCCTTCACAGTCTGTAAGGATGTAGGCATGGGTATTATATACTAGGAGCCTGGCTGGTAGAGCAGAATGCACTACTTTCCCAACTTTTTACGAAGCAATTATGGTTAAGTGCCTTGCTCAAGACTGGGATTCGAACCCACACTATGCTGCTGACAACACCAGAGCTTGGGTCCGGTGAACTAGACCGCTCGGCCACGACACGCCACAATACCTTGAAGCACAATCCCCCCCCCCCCCCCCCCCGTATGAGTTTATGAGTGAATAAAAATTGGCACATTAACAAGTTTAGGGCCCCCCCCCCCATATGAGTGAATAAAAATTGGCACATTAACAAGTAGATGCCCAGGCTCCTTCCCTCCACTCCAAATTGTTATGGAGTTCCGAGTTATGTGTGACTCGCCATGCCGAACACCAGGCACTTCCTGCCAACACTCAAAACTAGGTTTAAGTTTGCTCATCAAAAAGGGGCCCAATTTCATGGCTCTGCCTACCCTGGAAACTCTGCGCTTACGTCTCGTAGAATTGTGTGCTTTACAGGGCTCGGTTAAGCACAGAATTCCGTGGTAAGCAGAAGAAAGGTAAGGACGAAGGTGGAGAGAGGGAGAAAAAGTAATGAGATTGTGATTGAGGCAGATAAAAAAGGAGGATATCTGTGGGAACAAGGAGAAGGCAGAGACAAAAAAAGTATTAGTCATTTCCTTCTTTGATGTTCAGACCATGGGGACGAAAACTTCTGAAAGATTGGTTTTTAACTGAACTGTTCCAAACGGGGGTCAGCATTGTTGCCTGATGAACACCTACATTTAACCCCCCCCCCCCTCCACCTCCCCCAAAAAGGACACCTTGTCACTTCTGTGGCTTGCCCAAGTGATGTACAGCGTGCTCGCAACATTAATATCACCCTTGCACTCAGGTGCTGAAGAATAAACAAACCACACAACTTATTAATCACAAACAATAGCCACCTTTTGATTTGTATTCTTTAGCCTAGTTTCAACGGGGTAAGAAATCTCCCTGGCATGTGTCTTCATGACCGTGTGCCTCAGTTTACTTGTTCACATAAATAAACAATAAAGAAGATTCGTCTGGTTTGGGGGTGGGTGCTTTCTATCGGCACGCTGTAGACCTTTTATCATGCTGACACCTTGTCAAGTCGCCCGTATGCATTATTTATAATGTATACTCATTCAAGTCTATACCAGAAAGGTACCAGACCATTTGCCCTTCCAGCCTCGCTTTGGTTACACTGATTCAAATGGGAGTAAAAACAAGATAGATGCCCCATGATAAAGGAAAGTTTTAGTGGTTGCCAAAATGAAGGATTCAGAAGGACTGGGGCTAACAGGCCCAGACAACAAGTGCTTACTATCACAGGGTCAGGCATACCAATCTTATCCGAGTGCAAACAGTTTGGTGTGGAGTAAACATAGGAGAAGAGGATATTGGAGGAACTAGGCCGACAACGCTAGCCAAACTGCCTTGTAATGTCAGACTTTTAAAATTGGAATGCAGGACTAACACAGTCACACGATCTAATTCCAGGTTTCAAACTCCTTTCAACGTTTCGTTATAGTAGAACAATCATAAAGAGAAAATACACAGGGATAGGCCTACAACTTTTTTGAAAGTTAAATTTCCAGGTGGTTTAAGGACAAATATTTTTAAACAAGTATTTGTTGAAGAAAGAACAAAAAATAAACCTTCAAAATAAGATCAGCATTTATTGATGGAAAAAGATCTGGTCCATTTACAACCAATTAGGGCAGTCTCCTACTTTCTGGACTAATTCCCACCTTTACGGTTCACTGAAACACGCAAGGCTGCAATTTGCACAAACTGGGTTGGCTCTTTTTTTCAGTGGTATCTAGTCCACGAAGGGCAGGACTGGCATTCTAGCGCACAAAGGGAAACGACTGGCCATGATTGTCAAAGGACTGTGCCGATGGTGGAAGTTATCTGTGAATGATTGTCACAATACACACAATTATTCATTTTCGCTTGTCTGAATCGCGTACATGTAGATTGTTAAATTAGATACAAAAATGTCCCATGAGGTATGAAAAGGGGTCTTTCTTTGTAAAAAAAGAAAAAGAAAAAAAAAGAATAACTCCAATTAAATTTACAAATGAACGAGGAAAGTTATTGTCCTGGGTTGTTTTTTTCCGGGTCAAATAGACAGCAGAGATTTGTTCATGTGATTAATATTCTTTATGGAAAAGCACAATTGCATGTGAAGAACTCCGCTCACTTGGCGTCAGTAGAAAAGGACTCAACTCTGCCTTGCAGGTGTGTACACGTTTTGTGTATTGACCTGTTTAATGCCTGGGTGAACGGCGCATGCATCGCCCACAGCACCCGAATCCAAACAAAAGAAAGACCACGTGGCTGGTCCATGGACCTGATGTCTGGTTCCGGTCCCCGCCACTCCCATAACGTTAACATTTGGCTGCAGGCTCCGGTGGCCATTCTATATACGCGGTAACTATAACTCAGCGCCGCGTCGAAAAATGAGAGAAAGCTTGTGATTGGTGGGACAAGTCTAACCTACTTTTCTCTCCGCACCAATCAAACTTCATGACAAAGCAAACAGTTCTAGTTAAATCAATTTCTCTTCATCGAAGGTTTGATTGAAATTAAAATCCAAAGTTTCAAATACAAATTGAGAACTATATTTCTCATGATGCTTGGTCATTACAAGAACATACTTGTCTTCTGCTTTGTTGTCAAGACTTGGAGCAATTCCACAGTTAACACTCTTATGACTTTCAATCAATCAATCAATCAATCAATCAATCAATCAATCAATCAACCAATCAATCAATCAATCAATCAATCAGTTAATCAATCAATCAATCAATCAATCAATCAATCAAAACAATTTTTACATAGCATCGGTATCTTAAAAAAAATATATTCAAAGGCACTTTGACAAAAAAAAATTACATAGAAAATGCTTTAGAGTACAAATGAGTTTTCGGTTTCTTCTTTAGAATGTTCATATTTGGCAAAGATTTAATGTCAATATAGAGAGATCGTTCCATAACATCGGTGCCAAATTGGAAAATGCACAGGGGCCATATGGGGCCATTTTGGGAATTGGGGAAGGCGTTTATTAGAAGAACATAGGTTACCAGACGATGATTGATGTGGAAAAGAGCTTTGATGTACTGGGGAGCAAGTCCACTAATCGCTTTGTATGTAATTAGGAGCACGTTTTGAGTTGTACGATTTTCATTATATCCCAATTCCCAAGAAAGAAAACCTCCAGGAAATTCTGAAGGAATTTCTGCCCCTCCACCCACCCCATGTTCACACTTCCATTTTTTTGACATACATGTACTTTTATTGATTTCTAATCAACGGGGGCACTTCAGATGAAATAATTTTGTCGGATGCTTACTACCATTACCATCTTTATAACAAAAATCTGGAGCTGTTATGTCCACGCATGAAGAGTAATTCCTAGGATTATACAATCTGAGAAACATTTCTGACAAACGTTTCTCAGATTCAAATTTACGGGATAAAAACTGACATCTTTTTCCATATCCACATTATTTTGAATTGAAGTATTTCTCAAAATGCTTTATACTACCGAAAGTTGCTGAACTTCTTACTAAGTAAGTTTTTATTGCCATAAATCTTTTAGAGTGATTACCAATCGTATACCTTCCCTTTAAATCTCTGTTGGAAGGAGTGTAGGCTCTAAATTGAGTCATTGATACAGTCCTGATGTTTCAACTGGACTGCTGGAGATACTGGGGCTTGATTAGCCTTTGACAGAGATGTACCAACAGTTATTCTATGATAATCTCATTGTGGTCAAGCGCACTGGACTCCAGCTCTGGCGTTTCTGATCAGCAGAGTGGGGGTCGAGTCCAGGTCGTGACACTTGTGTTCTTCAGCAACACACTTAACCATTCTTGCTTCGTCCATTCGTTGGTCCGTTTGTTGTGTAATGCACACGTATAAAGAACCCAGTTACACTTATCGCTACGAGAAGAGGTTTGCCCCGGTGTTTCTGGCAGTGGCTGTTGATTGCGCTGCAGTACCTTGTAAATGACAATAATGGCAAGCGCTTTGAGAGGCCCGTAGATGAAGAGCTATATAAAAAGTTATTATTATTACCATTGTTCATTATGGGGTCTTTTGGGATGAAGGTCAATCCATGACTGAAGCTATTCACACATATGGATGGCTGTTTTTATGCAATCTTGTGAAGTCTATTTTTAGATTGTTCTACACACATAAACTTTCTGTATTGAGCCAGTTTGTGTGTATACACATTCAAACGCTATGAAAAAATTGAGGCATGTACACTTTGATCGCCGGGCCTGGAATTACACGGCGGCCTTGGCCTCTGTTGCCCTGGACTTGCCTTTGGTGCCCCTTTGAAAGTTTCCTACAGATCTTTAATTTCTTTCCAGTGGAAGTGAGAATGAGAATGGCCATGCCCTTGCTAAGATGAATTTTCGGGCCTGGTATTCTGCAAGTAGTTTTAAAAAGTGCCTTTACCAGTGATGAACTGTACCGAGGTTTGTTGCTATAAATGATTACAGCATGTACCCCATCGACGCAATTTCTGTGGTGATTAGGGTCGTGTGCCTATGTGCCCTACATAAGTACGCCCACCAAGCCGCCACATTTCTTACCAGGCTCAATGGAAACCTTCCAAAAAAACAGGTCGCGCAGAATAATCTAGGATGGGGGGGGGGGCGGTTTATTTATTGGGGGAACTAGTTCATAACAACAATGTTATGCACAAAACGCCAGATTAGGTCCCGGCTTTACGGGAAGTTACCGTCCAACAATAAACAGTGGATCAAACTCTTCAGTTTGGGATTTATTTGTAATAACTTTGTTTTTCCAAAACAATTAGCGTTCCAGTTTCTTTTTTTCTTTCCGGGGAGACATTTCTCCCACTTGCTCAGGGTTATGGAATGCGTGGAAGGTGCTAAAGCTTTTGAAAGTTGAAATGGGAGTGATTTATTTCTCAAGGTCTGGTCTCGGACCTGCAACAGTCTGATGACCCGACCTACATCTCAAAAAAATCTTTCCCCTCTAGTCTGTAGTACAAGGGGACACATCATTGTTATGTTAGACAATGTAGGCCCCATTGTCCCCCGTGCTAATAACAGTCATTGGAATAATACTCCCCAAGTTGATTGACAGACCATTGACCCCAAAACCTACATAAGGGACTCCCAAGTTCCCTGCATACCACTTTATTTTTTATCTCTGGCAAAAGTTGCGAATGAGGGCAAAATTCACGAAACTGCGGGTCAGTTTTGATAAGCTTGTGGAACGATCCGGAATGATTAAACAGTGGAGGTTGTTGAAGGGGGGGGGGGAATATAAAGCAATAGTGAAACATGCGGAGGGCCGTGGGTAAACACGGAGACAATGACGAGTTGGCAAAGTTTTTAACTATTGGGTAGAATCGGTGCCACGCGTTGATACAAACCACTCAACAGTAACTGCACGTTCCTGGTGCATTGTTTACCCTCGTGTGTTTACACCACGCTCCTAATCCGTGAGCGTTTTTTTTCTCTCTTCTTTTTTGTTAACCTGAAGAAGTTTTGTGTACAACTTTTAAAAAGGTTTTCGTAATAAGTAACGGAAACCACACCCAGTATTTGCCAACTTTACTTGAACCTATTACAATTTTAGTCAGTATCCTAGCCCCCCCCCCCACCACTCCGACCCAACCGATCAGTTGGTTTTTTTTGAAGGACAGTTTTCCTGTTCAAAATGTTTTCTGGCTTAGCTTTTGCGGCTGAACAATTTTACCTGGAGGTTACGATATCTGGTTATGCAGTTATAGTTCGGTTGATGTTACTATTGAAGAGTGTGCACAATATTGGTAAGATTTAAATATATAAACATTCACAGATTTACATGGTACAAAGTTAAGAGATTTGTTGTCGATTCCTACAGGAATTTCTAGAAGGGCAAACTTTGGTTTTTTTTTTACTTTTTATATTCTAGCCAAAGAATCACCCCTGGGCATGCTATCTGGCTAGGTCTCAATAGGGAACTTGGATTTTTGTTGGCGGATTACTAAACATTCATTTACAAACAGACATTTAAAAACAGTCCAATGGCATTATCAAGTTTTTGTTTAAAGCGTTCAACAGCCTTTGTTATTAACTCTTTGATAGATGTTAAATTTGCACCGGGGATAAAGAATATTACTTGGTTTTACCCTTTCACCGATGTGTGTAAAGCACTGTATGCTCAGTACCCCCCCCCCCCCCCGAGCTCTGTGAAAAAAAAAAATACACAGGCATATATTTCTTGGGTGGGATTCGAACCCATGACCTTTGCCATTCTAGAACAGATGTCTTACCAACTAGACCACCGACTAGACTAACTCTTATTTCATAAGCTGTTCCTCCAACATCCAAATCCTTATAGCCTTGCTGATACCATGTGTTGTCTGCTGGCCAGGTCCGGTTCCCCCCCCCCAACCAACCAAACACTTGTTGAGGTCAATGCACAGTACATTTCATGTACAATTACAATCAAACAGAACCATTTAACACTAAGTGCTCCTCACAAAAACACATTTCCTGACATTAGCCGCCGTGTCGGGATCAACCCCCACAGAAGTTCCTTTTTATTGGACTAAACATGTATTTTCTCCACTCCAAGGTTTAAGTTTTTTCTCTCCCCCAGTTTTCAGTCCGGTTATTTTTCCAAAAACACCCATGTGCACCCGGCACCCGGAAAACGGGTATTGAATTTGCACTCTGACAACAATTCAGTTCGTGTAAAACGTGGGATCGGGTTGCGATCATCTTGCGCAAGCGAATTTTTTATTTCGTAGCCGGCGAACGGCAACGGATGAGCCAGTGTCATGGGAAATACACACAAACAGGATACAATGAATCAGGGTACCGATTACCCACTTCATAGACTGAGTTGGCGACCCTGTTTAAACACAAAAAATTGGGGTTGAGTGCGCCTGTGTAGCCCATTTAAGGTATCTGGAACACCCCATCGATTGTACCCCCTCTTGTCCAAACACCCATTTAATTTTGGGGAAAGTTGGGCGCCAGTGTCTATTGTAAGGCTGTTTGATTAGAGGAGAAGTACTTATACTACTCTTGAGGTGCAACGTACGTGCGATACACACTTACGCCAAAGCTTTTCAGGAAGGCATCGAAAGCATATAGACTCCCCCAGCACGGTCAACACGGTCAAGTCAGTAATCAAGGCAGACCATTATTCGCAGAGTTTCAATTCCACACTTGTTGTCATCCCGTGGAAACACTTAACCACAATTTCAGGATTTTTTGTTGTTGATTTTTTTTATATTTTGTATAATCTTCCAATACGTAAACATTTACACTGTTAGTGGTGGTATCGATGCTCAAATATTTTTTCAGGAAAATGACAGAGTCAAGAATTTCTAGCCCAGGGTCACGAAGAAAACAAACTTATATCTAGATCTATTGAAACTTTGTGGAGGCAATAGTTTTCACGTTATCGAAAAAACTGTCAAAATGTTTTCTTAAGTTGAACATTTTGTGTTATTCTATGTGTTTAGGTCTCCATAGTTCCTCATTGTGACAAATTGTTATTGAAGACCATTTTTTGATTTCCCAGTCGATCAATTTTTGGAGCTCCTTCTTCGGAGCTCACAGAGCAACCTGGCTGAGGTCCCGATCCAATTCCCAGAACAAATACATACTTTTGGAGCTGGACTTCCTTCCCCCACTCCATTGTCCGTTTTTGTTAAAATTAAATACAAGCTCTCTCTCTTTTTGTCCTCGATTCTTTTCATAAAGTCCAAAGCTGTCTTTTCACAAGTTGCAATATTTTTCTCCGACAGAGGTTTACTCACTGGTTGATTGTGGTCGTACAGCCTTCACAATTTTGTTGTTTGTTACCAAAAAAATATCATGGGGTTAACTGTGATCTCGAAAAAACAGATCGCCTTTCCCAAGAGTTGCAGTCACCCTGTGTTGATGCAGCGGCTACTGAGATTTAAAAAAAACAAACAAACAGGGGAGAAATTACACACAAAAAAAACCGTGCAATTTACGCTGAAATCTTGCTTAAAATTTTGGGGCTGTGAAAAGGGCCTGGCGTGGAATTAGGCCAAGGCAAAACCTATTCACCACGACCCAGTTTTGCCATGCCACGCTTTATTTTCAGTACTGTCCAGAACAGGGTCATGTCCACTTTTCCCAAGTTCTAGTTTTGGGTGTTTTTTTTTTAATACATTTTTATCTGGGTCTGGCCCCAGACGTATCCTTTGTCAACGCCCATAAGGGAGATCCGTCAACCGGGCCGCCTTCGGACATCTTCTAGAAGACACTGTTTGTCTTTGTGGTTTTTGCCCTTTTTTTGCCCTATCTGCCCTTTATTTACTCCTCCCTTAAAGTGCAGGATTGGTAATTATCCAAGACATTTTTTTTTAATAAAAGCTTTAGAAATATTAGTTTTTAAATGAAGGCTTAATTATTATAAAAGTCATATCTGTACCAATCCTCCAGAGAAGTAAGACTGTCTGGAACCCTGTCAGAGTCGAGAAAATAGTATTTGAAGACCCGAAATACGACCATTTGTATTTTTTATTGCCTGAATCGAAACAAGCACAATATGAACACGCAAATAACATTAACAGTTTGGGGTCCCCCCCCCCCACTAAATTGGAACTGAATTTGATGGCATTTTCACAGATAGATTGAATGGTGAATTTATTGAAAACTTGAGGATTTAAATGGTTGTACTATTCCCCAAGCCAATGATGTAATATACACTTGAAGTGGAATTGCAATTTCATCAAGAAATGTTCCTCGAAGCTTGTGTCTGATTGGTCCTAAACCAATTAGAAGTTACCAAAATTGAGGGGAATCCCTTTGAAAACCAGCTGGGTGGCTAAAATTAAATACCAACGTCAGGAGAGGCTGTCTTTTTTTTGGTCTTGTTTCCTATCGTGATCAATGTCATTGGCAATCCCAGTTCCCACCTTTCCTCGAAAGGGACCAGAAGCTTCCATCGATCTTAACTTCAGTTATTTGAGAAGAGGATGGCTATGCTAAAATCAATTTGCACAATTTCCAAATTTGTTTTTTAAAACAAACTTCCCATTGTCATTTGCTCTAAACGATACAGTTGTAGCAGAAAGGTATATAGGTTTTTCATTCATATCTTAAGCTTCAGTGATTTACTGCGATCCTCCCTCACTCTAAAAATGAGAAATAAATTGGTAAAAAATCCAACACAATTTGGTAACTCAACACCCAAACTGTTGGACTCTGATTATGGTGGTATGCCTGATCCCATGTAAAGCACCATCAGTTTACTAGTGCAGTCCTCAGTCCAACCATAGAGCAAGGAGTCAAAACACGCTGTTGGATTTTGGGGAGGGTTAAGGTCCCACACCTCCTTTAACAATGGTGGGGGGTAACTTTTCCAAAGTAGGTTGCCTGCTCTTAATAATTAGAACACCCTCTGGTCTCACTTTCACCAAACACTGGCCTCTAACCCCCTCCCAAACCCACCCTTCTATTTACAAACTAACCCTCCCACCTTGTTGGTTTTTTTTATGGATCTCCACATAGGAGAGGTGTAAGGGGTTACATCCCCTCTAGCCACCGCCCTCCGGTGGACAGCACTGCACCTATTTTCAAGACAACACTTGACTCTTAGAGCCTGGTGTGAAAAGACACATCAGAATAACTGCATCAATCACAAAAATAGACCTGTATTTTCGGTGCATTTTGTACTGTCAGTTGTCATGACTGGGTGGGGGGAGTGAATTGAGGAGTGGGGTGTAGTTATACTTACTTTATATTATAACCTTTATTATGGTGCGAATATCTTGCCCCTTTTTTCCCATTGAACTCGATATGAGGACAAAATAGCCTGCAGGGCCCATTTTCATAAAGCTGCTTAATCACAAAAAAGCAGCTAAGCACAACAAAATATGCTTAGCGGCTGAAATACAATGTCACATGTACCATCTTTATCCTGCTCGTTCTTGCTTAGCAGAAAGTTGCTAGGCAAAAGCTTTTTAATTTGGTCTGTTTTTGTAAACGAGATGTGGTAGAATACTCGTACAGACTGTAAAACAAATAGAAAATCAGGATTGTTTTTTTGGGGGGGTTCTGAAAATTTCAAAGAAAATTATCACAAGATTTGTTTTTTTATAGCAGGTCTCATTTCTTCCTGGAGTCTTATCTTAATACCAATTTTATTATTAATTTTTTTCATTAAATCAGTCTGTAAACTTGTCCAGTGATTTTCTATTACACTTTTGCTTGTTCATAAATTCTCAATTTTTTATTTCATATTTTTATTACCAACAGCAAAAACGGAAGCTACGCGTGTTCATCTCAAATACCTATTACCCAGGCAAGCCGGACGCAGAAGAAGAAGATGCCAGTGTGCCCTCATGGGAGCTGCGAGTTGAAGGGCGCCTCCTAGAGGATGTAAGTGGCCAGGTTTTTTCTTCAGCACTTATTAGGGTCCTCGGCTAGGTGACAATGATGTAGCAAGAGGAGGAGGTTGGGTTGGGGGATTTGATACAACAGGAAGTCAGTGTTGTTTGTTCTGCATTCCAATTTGAGGAATTCTGAGAATGATTTTTTTTTGTTTTTGTGACAGTGTTTTTTTTTCTGGGGCATGTTGTGGCCTGGCAATCAAGCAAACTGGACTTAAACTCTGGTGTTGCTGATTAGCAGATCAGTGTGTGTTCGAGTCCCGGTCTTGACATTTGTTATCCTTGAGCAAGACACTTTAACCAGTATTGCTTTGTCCTCGGGATGGGATTTAAAGCCGTAGGTCCCGTGTGTTGCGTAAAAGAACCCAGTCACAACCCAGATAAGAGTACCGGATTCAAGCTCTGGTGTTTCTGTTCAGCAGAGTGTGGGTTCGAGTCCCGGTCGTGACACTTGTTTCCTTAAGCAAGACACTTGACCATAATTGCTGCGTCCTTCGGATGAGACGTAAGGCCGTTGGTACCGTGTGTTGTGTAATGCACGTAAAAGAACCCAGTTACACTTATCGTAAAGAGAAGGGGTTTGTCCCGGTGTTCCTGGTTTGATCGGCAGCATATTGCGCCAAAACGTAACTCTGCATACCTTGCAGGAAAAAATACTGAGCGCTTTGAGACACCAATTGGTGTTATAAAGCGCTATATAAGAACTCAGTATTATTATTATTATTATTAGAGAAGGAGTTTGCTCTGGTTTTTCTGGCAGGGGTTGCTGAATGCGCTGCAGCACCTTGTTAAATCCTTACAAGGTGCTACATCTCACAATTAGAAACTTCCAAAACCTGTTTTAAAGATAGTAATTACAAGCGCTTTGAGGCGCTGTATTTAAAAAAGAAAACTAGTCGGTTAGTCATAACTCTTTTTGTGTTGGGGGAGTGGGAGGGGGGGACATTTCTTAAAGTATTTGGGCCTGATACTTTGTTCTTGTAGGGGCAAGGCAGTTTTTCCTTAGCAAAGGGCACTTCTATGGATGAATTTAAACTTGTAGTGGAACATTATAAAGGGGCACCATGGAAGTGACTAGAGGGCCTGGAGGCAATTGCCTCTTTTTGGACAGGTGTGGGTCAACCCAAAGTTTCTGTGAATCAGACAATTGCACTAGCTTGTTTTTTTCAGAACATGGCCGGTCTTTTCTCCGACAGTCACTGTTTCTCACTTTCTCACCCTCAGCCGAACGCGCCAAAGTACGAGTCTAAACAGAAGCGGAAATTCTCCTCGTTCTTCAAAAGTCTTGTGATTGAGCTGGACAAGGAGCTCTATGGACCAGACAACCATCTCGTGGAGGTAAAGTAGGACATTTATTCTAACACCTCCATCCATGTAAACTGTGCAAATGAAGTTCCAAACACATACAGTGTGCAGTGTTTTTGGCACTGGTGGGGTTTGAACCTCTGGCCTCTTGGTCACTATAACGGAACACTCTGCACGTAATTAAGGTGTGAGTCATGGTCTACTGTAAACCCTTCCCACACTACTTTGCGCAGAGCTTCTGACACCATAACTATTTTTAAGGTGAACGTTTTTAGGCTTATAAGTTTTATTGCAATGGAAAGCACATGTGGAGTTCAGGAGATCCTGTCACGCCAAAAACAAAGACCAAGAACATTTGGAATCTATAAAACAAAGAGCATGGTTTCTTGTTTCCGGGTTTGGTACCCGGACTCGAGGCTTAGATACTTCAGTAAATGCATCAAGGTTTAAGTGGAAGGGAGAAGTAAGTCGGGTTGCTGCGAAGTTCTAAAGGGAAAAAAAACAAAAACACTCTAGTCAGAGGGCATCGTACACTCCATAAATCGAACAAAAACACAAACATTAGACCAAGTGGCTGTGACTTCGGGACCCGTTGGCCGACTTAACGTGATTGGTCGCTCTGTGCCATCGCTCGTTTAAAACAAAATAAATCTGGACACAAAACAGACTCTTATGTGAAGCTGACATGAAACTGTTTGTCCCGGTTTTCCGAGGGTAGATGCCCTCCACAAGTAGAACAAGTATTTCAGGAATTTTCCGTGGTCCCCAACAAAAGAATGTTTGGCACACATTGTCAGATATACTTGGGGTATGCTGTACTCAGTGTACCTTTGAAATTTGTATGAAAGGATTGGAGCAGCTAGGGCCCCTTTTTTTGGTTAAATTATCTATCATGTTTTTCGTCTCTATCGGAACAACAGCCCCCCCCCTCACCCCACAACCCCCCCCCTACTGTCTGTCTTACTCGTGCTCTATTAAGAGGTCGGTGTCCTGCCCAAAGTTTGGCTGGAGCAATAACAAACCAATCAGAACACCCAGAGCAGGGATGGTTACCGCACGAGATGAGGCAGAAAATTTTGTGTATGAACGTCAGCATTGGCCCATTTCAGCATTTTTTAATTGGCCGCCCACGACCGTGGGAAACTGCAGCCCCACAATGGGCACCACCATAGCCCTCATGTCTGCTCACGCGGCCCTGGTATTTTTCTTTTAATGCAGACGTTGCCGTTTTGCATTGTGTTTGCGCATCTACTGCATACTGCAAGTCGGTGCAGCTACGCACGCGATCACCCCCCCAATTGTGACACTCGACTTGCAACTAAATAAGGGAAAAAAAAAAACACTTTATTCTTTGAATGTAGACAAGGGGGCTAATTGTATGTTATTTGGGTCACCATGAGTTGGCTTTTTTTTTTTTTTCTCTTTTTTTTTTATTCCCCCGGACATCAAATCTCGTTGGATCGGTTACGATGGGAACATTAGAATGACACCTACACAATGCGTCATACACATACACATTCGGGTCTCTGGATTTGTAGTCTGACTGAGCCGGGCAAAGTCCCTATCTATCATTAAACCATTTAGAAGAAAATTGGTGATTTGGCCACGGTTAATGTGTGTGAATTGGGTAATGCCACAAATTTATCCACGATAATCTCCATTTATGGGTTTTGAAGTGCGCTGGAAAATCCTACCCTTGATTGCGGTACACCTTTCAGATGCAGTGATAGTGAAACCTACTCAATGTCTGGGTGGTGTTTTTTAATTTTTTTTTTACAATTCTTGGTGGACACGGTGGAGTTTGAAATCACGGTTCCATCTACAAGTTAGAGTTTGATTTGTTGACAAACATCACATTTTTTACAGCCCCATATCTACAGTGATTGAACCGATCCCCTCTTAGCAAATCAAGGGCTGAACAATTTCTTCTTTGATAGAGATGCAGCTATTGCTTATATCAGGCAGCAGTTTTCATAACCCCTGCCTTCTTTAGAACAACAATTAGAACCAAAGTTAACCAACTCTCCCTATAGGAAGCATTATGTGGTTTTGGAAAACCTCAGTTGGTGACCCATTAAAGGTGACATGACTGCCCACCACATTTTTTCTGGGCTTCGTAGGTGTCTCTCCGAACTGGCTTATTAGATTTGGAGAAGCGTTGGTCGTGTGCCAAGAATGTTTCCTTCAACGCCAACCGCCGACCACGGTCTCATTTGGACGGTGTAATTGCCGAGTCTCACTTCCAGCGGTCTTTCAGGGTGGCTGGGGGGGGTCAAGAAGTCACCACTTTATTACCTCCGATTGTGACATCGGCAGGCTTTTGGTCTTTTGTGGTGGGGGGGGGGGGTTGAGGGTTTGCATGTCTACCGCAAACATTTTGCCCGTGGAGACCTCTTCCACTTAAATCAATTTCAGTTTATTTCAAACTGTGCACACTGGTCGGCTCGCCCCTAGAACTCTGCCGTCGTTGGGGGTTATGAAATGTAATGTGAAAGATAAACAGTTTTCTGTATTTACGAGGCCACAAGTTAGAAAATAAATAAAAATATGCCTTTTCGAAAAGCCGTAACCTAAACAGATTCCTTTGAGGAAAGAATAAATATCTTGCGAAATGCAGAGCTGATTTTTAACTCTGCCCGTATCATTTTAGTCCTGGGTACATTGTACATTGGGATTGAGTTGACCGATGAAAGTTGTCGGTCGTTTTTTTAATTTAAGTTCGTTAAAAATAGACTGGAAAAAGGGCTTTGTTTGTGACATTCAAAAGTTATGCAAACAAAGAACAAACAAATCAGGTGGAAATGTTAGTTTTAGGATCGTGTGAACTGTTGAGCTGTGAAAACATTACTGTCAAACCAATCCAAGGCTGTGAGGGCAAAAAAAGTTCTGACCCCTTTTTTCAGTACAATGAGAATGGGTTTCATTAGTGTGATCGAACGCAGGGAACTTGACAAAGATGGCGGTTGCAACAGTATATCTTATAACAGAGAAAGGAAAGCGGGGGAAAAAAAAACAACCTTCTTTAACCCTCTCCCAAATGAAAGGAAAAAAAACAATCCTAAACTATGGTTCAATCTTTGGCTGAAAAGGAATACCAAGTAGTACAACAATTGATTCGGCCCACCACTTCCAATCATGGGTCATTCAAGGGACACTACCAGAGTTTGGCCCTTTTTTCTCTCTCAAATGTTCCTCTGGGCTCCGCCTCCCTTGGAGCCTTGCGGTTGTGGGATTAGACCAATGTGTGCTTCCCTAAGGTGACCTTTCAGTTTGAAGGGGGGGGGGGTTAGTTTTCTCCTTTTGATGTGGCCCAAGTTTAACCATTAAAAAGCGAGTCTGGTGTTGGTGTGGCTGGGAGTTGGTTGTCCGATCTGATCTGCGTACCAATCCATCTCGTGGATGCTGTGGTTTTCGTGGAAAAGGGTTTATTGTGATCGCTGAATGTGAGGGAGAATTTGAAGGGCTGGATGATTGGTGGAGGTGGGGACGTTAAGGCAGGTGGAGATGATGTCACATTCGGTCGGACTTGGTGACACCTACCCTCTCTCTTGAAAACAGTTGTGTCAGTGGACAATGAATCAGTTGTGGATTTCCTCGCTCATTCCAGATGTAAACAGTAAACAGCTTGTGACATTTTGGTTGTTCTTGCTCTGCCACATATGCTTATTAAGGTTACCAGCCAAAATACCATATCACATGTACCGTTGTGACTAGTATCCTGCTCATTTTGTGCTTAACAGAAATTTGTAAGCAATAGTTTTTGCTTGAGCAGCTCTATGAAATTGGACCCAGCGTAGGATTCGATCCGCAACCTTGTCAGTGCAAGTCAGGCAGTCCAACCCTTTGTTGGGTGAGAAAATGGTGGGAGTGTAAGGAGCATGTCTCCTCCAATTTTTTCCCCTCAAACTTGGCAAGTTTCCAAGACTGTTTCGATTTCCAATACTCTACATGAAACAGTTGTCGCAACGGCTATAATCGTTGTTGACTTTGTTTATATCAACAAACTCTGCCTTGATCACTTAATGAGGTAATTGTGGCTACAGTGGTTTTTATATACTAAAAAATAATGACCATAAAAAAACCTCTTGATAGCAATGGAGTCTTGCCATAAATGTCAGATTTTATTTTGTAAATGCCAAGTGTCACCCCCCTCTGCAATGTGTTATTTTCACTCAAATCAAACGGACGCATCAAACATGATGATCACCGCAAGCTCTTTTGTTGATAAACCCACCAGTGCAAAACGATAGGTGATCAAAAAAAATACAAATGTAAGGGCAGCAAAAGTTGAGTCAAAAGTGAAGATTTGGACAGAAGTTTTTCTCACGGTGATCTGTGTAACACGCATCATGGTGTCAACCATTATTTTGCCATTTCAATTGCTCATCTTTTTGGGTGTGTCTGAAATTAAGCGGAGTGTTTCTTTCCGGCTTTGTGTCTCCGCTTTCTGCCAATACTCTCGATATGGAAGATTTTAAGACATCACATTGATATTATGCCTTGCGTTTCGGTTGTCATCACTTTTAATGCTATTTCACAATTGCAGAGAAGTGCCTGGGTTGTAAGGCACTGATGCCAACATTGGCGCAATGGACTCCTGTCTCCAAGCACATTTTTATCAAGCAGGGCCCAAATTTCATGGAGCTGCTTAAGCACAAATAGTAGCTTAAGCACAACAACGTCATGCTTACCAGAATAAGGTTACCAGCTAAAATACCATATCAGGTGCACCGTTTTGTACTGGTGTCCTGCTTATTTTTGCTAAGCACGGAATTTGTAAACAAAATTTTCTGCTATAAAGCAGCTCTATGGAATAGGGCCCTGGTTAGAACAAATTATAGCTACATGTACAATGTAAGAAAGGAAAAGTCTTGCATTATTTCTACAGTTTATTAGATGTAATACTTTGTATCCAGACTAAAGAATAATTACTTAATATTATTTGGGGGTTTACCATACACCTATTTTATGAGCTTGGATTGGAAATAGTGACTTAATTACTTTTCTCTTTTTCTTGGTGTGTGTTGGGGGTGGTGGGAGGTGATGAGTATTCAAGATCTTAGATGTTATTGACAGACAAAAAGTGGGGATGAGTAGGGATGTAGACTCCCTGGGTCCCCCTTGGAACCCTCCCCCCCTTCCTAACCCTTTTGGTGGGCTTGTTGGTCTCGGCTCCCTTTTCATAATGTCGAATCTAAGAACTCACATGTTCGGTTAAGGGCAAGGACTTAGTTATATGATTCTTGAGTCCACAAATTTAGGTAACGTGGTTGAATGATAATATATGCATCCCAGAGTTTGAACACTTTCCCAATACCAGGCTGAACAGTTCAAAACCCGGGTGAAAAAATATCTGTTTACTTTGTACAATTACTGATTTCCTTTACAGCGCATAGGGATCTCACGGTGATATGCGCTATACAAGAATGATTTATTATTATTATTATTATTATTATTATTACCAAACCAAGGTTAACAAGATTTAAAAAGCAATAGCACAAGAATTTGAAACTTGGAATTATAGATAAAATACTCTAAAGAGGTGTACATGTCGGTATGTAAAACCAAGGTGTGTTATTTGTGGTTAGAATGTTTACAAGCCTGTTATGTATTTGGAGGCAACAGGCAATTGCTTCCATTTCCCTGGCCATCGCCTTGGTGCCCCTTAAAATGTTCCAGTAGAAATGTTACCTCCTAGAGATGCCCTTTACTAAGGACCACTGCCTTGCCCTTACAAGAACGGAGTACTTTATTAGGCCTGATGTTTATTACTGATAAACTGTGTGGACAAGAATTGGAAACTATAAATTACCCATACCCTTTTCGGCAACGTGATGCTGATTTGTACGCAAAGTTATCAAGAAAGTTGCAATAAAAGTCACTCTTTTTTTGTTTGGCTGTCCAGGTGATTACTCAATGTAGATATTAGGTCGTCACTTCACTGTTAAAATCATCAGACCGTATAGCTGTGCACCCTGAAAATTTCAACTCCTTTTGTTGTTTGGGCTGTAAAAGTTTTGATTTGAACGGAAAAGCGGGTGGAGAAAAAATTGTAAGCAGAACTCATTTGCCAAGCTGAGGGGTCACGGTTGATTTGCTTCACTGGCAAAACAAGAGAAAAGGAAAGTAAACAAGATACCTCATGGTTGTTGTTGTTGTCTTTGAACGCACCAGACCGTGGGTGCGTCTTCATCTGGTCGTTGAATCCATTATTATCATATATTCAAATGTCCAGGGGGTAATTGTTACGATGTCGTTGCCCTCGTGGCAGTCCCAGAGCTGATCACGCGCACCTTCCCCATTCCACAACAATAAGATCATGCAGGAAAATCACAGAGGTCCCGTACACGCATCACGCGTACCCGTTACCCAGTTTTACTGGGGTAATGGACTCCAGATGCGGGGCAGTGCCTTTAAAGCCGTCTATTTTGGCCGCCCGTATGGGGTGACCTCGCCCATTGTTTGTTGCCCATTTAAAACAACCTCCCCCAGTTACGTCTCCCATAAGGGTGATTTCCTCCCTTTTTGTGGTGATACAACTTTATTTAGGGGGCGGGGTGGTTAAGTTATTTTAGCCTGATTAATTGTTTTTGAATGCTTGCATTGGGTGACTGTTTAAGCAGTATTGAGAGAAGGAACTATGTGAAAAATAGCAATTTTGTGATTTAATCTTGTCTTCTTTTTTCCCCCATTTTTCCTGGGAAAGTGTTGACAACTGAAACTGTAAAACTTGTTTTTTTTTCATGAGGTGTTTATTGTTTTCTTTTGTTTGTTCTGGGTGTTTTGGGTTATTTTCCCCGCTCACTGTGAGTGGAGGTCAAGGTTTGGTGGAAAAGAAACGTTTCATTTTTTTTAAAAACTAAACACAAAATAACTTGATATATAACTTGATGCCAGCACTGATATTTCAACAGGAACACACCCCCAATTTTAAATCTGATAAGACCCGTCCACTTCCACTTGAATAGCGCAGTGCCCAATTTCATAGATCTGCTTAACGACCCATTTTGTGCTTAACGACCCATGTTGTGCTTACTGTGCGAGTTTCCATTTTATAGCGCTGCTAACCATAAGCGAATGAGAAGGCATGCTAACCTTCGAGAGATTACTGTATGAAAACAATGCAAATCCATGGTGAACGCACAAGCTGACCGCTTAATTTTCTTGCTAACCTGTGAAATACGCTTATGCTTAAGCAATTTTCTTTTGTTTAACGGTAAGCAGCGCTATGAAATTGGGCCCAGATGATACTGGCCTCGCACTCTGCATTCACACCACACAGAAAATGCATGCTTGCTGCAGTCCACCAGACAGCAACAAGTTTACAATTTTGTACAGGATATTAACATGTCAAATTGATGTCTGGCTTCGTTGGGGCATGTTTTAGCAGTTATGATTGGTGAGTGTATTACTGGGGGTGGAGCCTAATAATGGATGGGTCTTTAACAATGGATAATAATATAAATACATAATAGATAAATGCCAGCACGAACAAAACGTGTGGGTTTTTTTAAAGGTGATGATACAAAGTCATTTTCTAAAAGTGCATTTTTTTCCAACAAATTAATCGTCTGCGTAATTGCCAGCAATGTGTCTGAAGTCCCCCTTATCTTGAAGCATGGGTAATCAGTTCATCTTAACAAACCTCATAATCAGGAAATGGAGTGCACGTGTGAAACGGTATCCTAGATTACCCCAACCCACTTTAAAACCAGCAGGTGTCACCTCTGCAGAGTCCCTCTGATTAGATTCAATCTAATTGTTGTTTTAGAAAAAGAAAACAATTTACACATTATAGCATGATACCAGCTGGTTGTAGATGTCTGACCCCCCCCTCTCCTCACCCCCCCCCTCGATTAAAAGGATTTTTACACTTTGGAACTCATCAGGTTCAACTGCAGTGATAAATCACTAGATCACTGTGAGATACTCCAAGGGCCAGCTCTGAATGAAAACTCGGTCAAAATAAGCCACTTGCAACGTGTCAAATGGCTGCGTTCAAAGTTTGTCTCCCTGTATGCTGGAGAGGTTTTAGTTTAGCCATAGAGCAAGGGTTTAGTGGACATTGTTTTCATTTTGCTGTTGTTGTTGTTGTTTACACCAGGCATGAGATCCTTTTGGTTTAAGCCGTAATTCCGCTTGTTTTTTTTTTCCTTTCAAATTTGTGGTATTTTTTGTTTGCCTTTTGGGGTCAGTAACCAAATTCTCTGAAAATTCATACCTTGATTTTCATGGTAGAGGAACTCGGCACCCGTTATGGCATGAGACCCCATGAGGCAAACCAATTTTTATAGGGTTTTCTAATTATGAAGATACACCAATCTTATCAGGGTCAACTGATAACCCTTTTCTACTAATCATATTTGGGTTCAACAAACTTTTCGTCCACCAATTTTATTATTATTATTATTATTATTATTTTTTTTTGGGGGGGGGGGGGGTCAACCAAGCAAGTCAGGTTCTACTGATTCAAGACATTTTATCGATCCTATCAGGGTCTATTGATCCTATCAGTGTTTACAGATCCAATCAGGGTGTATCAATCCTATCAGGGTGTATCGATCCTATCAGGGTCTATCAATCCTATCAGGTTCTATTGATCCTATCAGGGTGTATCGATCCTTTCAGGGTCTATTGATCCTATCAGTGTTTACTGATCCAATCAGGGTCTATCAATCCTATCAGGGTGTATTGATCCTATTAGGGTCTATCAATCCTATAAGGGTGTATCAATCCGAGGGTCTTTTGATCCAATCAGGGTGTATCAATCCTATAAGGGTGTATCGATCCTATCGGGTCTATTGATCCTATCAGGGTCTATCGATCCTTTTAGGGTCTATTGATCCTATCAGTGTTTACTGATCCAATCAGGGTCTATCAATCCTATAAGGGTCTATTGATCCTATCAGGGTGTATCGATCCTTATCGATCCTGTCTGGGTCTATCAATCCTATTGGGGTTTATCAATCCTATTTGGGTCTATAGATCTTGTTTGGATCTATCGATCTTATTTGGATCTGTCGATCTTATTTGGATCTAGCGATCTAATTTGGATCTATCGATCTTATTTGGATCTATCAATCCTATTTGGGTATATTGATCCTATTGGGGTCTATGCAAAGAACCAGGCAATGTACATAACATACATAAAAATATTGACTGTTTAGAGTGCAATGTTTTAAATGAAGACTCCCAGGGTGATCCCTTGGAGCGGTCTATTTTTCTAAGCAAGACCTGGATGTATGGAATTGGGTCATGTAATTATTATTGAAACAGGTAGTCCTGAAATTTTCAAAACCTTGAAACAAGAGCCAATTTAAACTTCGCCAAAATGCAGTATTTTTGTTTTATACTTCAACGCAAATCAATTACCTGAGTGTTTCCGAAGAAGATTTTCTGGAACTAAAAACAACATAAGTGTGTACAGTTAAAAGTAATTTCGGCAAGAAGAACAAAAACAAAATACCTGAAGAGCTCAAGAAAATCTCAACCGGCATCCCACATTTTCTGTGAAATCCACTTTATGGTCGGACGTCTCTAGTGGATTGTCTTTTTACTAGATTTCACTTTCTCCGTGTAATCAACGTTAATGCTTGTTTTTCTACAGGCGTTAAGTAGAAATTCAAGACTGTGTACAGCATTCATTTCCCAATTAGTAAAATGCCATCCTCTCTAAAGACCCACATAATTCCCTTGATGACGATGTCGTTCCATCACAACACCTTATTTTCTTGTTCTTTCATGTTTGGAGTGGTTTTTTTTTTTTACTTCTTCTTTTTCTCCTCACCACTTGATTCTAAACACCCACCTCCACTCTTGACGTTCCAAGTGTCACTAAACGCACGATTTTTAAGAATCCAACGTCCTCGTTTCTTTGCAACGTCAAAGACGAGGGCGAATAAATAGTAGTTGCGGCGATTTGTTGTCGGAGTGGCTGGAGTGGCTTTCCAGGTCATCGTTCCAGTTGTGAGGGCGATTGTTTGCCACGGTGTTCTTTCCTGAACGTATCTGTTTGAATGATGTTTGTGTCTCTCGTATGGTAATCTCCACTGCGGGCTCAACGGCATTGAGCAGGGATTTATACACATCACATAATTAACGTTTATCCCATTTATTAAGTAAAAAAGTATATGTTTGTAAAATTTGTTTTGAACAAGTCTGCATTTTCTGTGGCCCAGTTTTGCATAACTGCTAAGCAAGTATTCATGGGGAATGGAGTCCAATTTCATAAGCTGTTTAGTAGAAAATCTTGCTGAGCAAATTTTGTTGCTTAGCAAAATGATAATGGGGTACCAGTGATAACAGTGTGAATGACATGCCTTTTTGGCCGGTAACCTGTTTCTGCTTAGCAACATTTGTCTTTGCTCAGCAACTTTTGTGTTTACAATCTTACTGAAATTGGGCCCTGGTGTGGCAAGCAATGTATGTTTATAAAACATGTCAGCAGATAGCATGTTTCCCGCTTACCAATGTTTTTGTGTGGTTAGCAAGATTTGTATTTGCCGTGCAAGTTAACCTGTCTAAGAATATTTCCTGCTTACCAGTTTTGTGAAATAGGGTCCGCTAAGGAAAATTTTTGATTGACTTAACTTCTATATTAAAGGTAGAATACACTTACAGGATTATCATCAATTTTTTTTTTTTTATTTCAGTCTAGAAGCTGACTGATTATTTTTGTAAACAACTTCTTATGAAATAATCCTGCGGCGTATTCTAATCTGAAACACTGCCGTGAAGTTAACAAAGTAACCACTAGTAAACTCACTGTTGATTGTTTTCAATGATGGCAATCGAAATAAGGATTGTACAACATGAGCCAAGAGTCTGGGACAACGCATGAAGAGTATTGTCCTGAAGACGAGCAGAGTATACTGTTCGAAACGTCGAGACCAAACCGGCTCTTTTCAGAGCCACCACTCCTTCGAAAGAGACACTTTTTACTCATGGTTGTACCCGCAAGTTTACTATTCATATTTATATTTATAGTTTCTCTTATTCTCCACACCATGCAAAGCTTCAAACACCATTTAAGAGTATTGTCCTCACTAAAATTATTTGATATCGAGTAGTGAATCCCAAGGTAAATTCAATTCAATTTGGGGGTGAACTAAGGAATATTGATCAGACGATTTCAACCTGCGACCTTCGGTTTAATGTGTTGGTGTTCTACCAACTGAGCTACATGTATGTAGCCCTATGATGGCCGTCTCCCTATTTTGACAATATTGGTAAGCGGGAAACATGCTACCGGCTGATAGGTTTTATAAACATACATTACTTGCCACACCAGGGCACAATTTTCACAAAGATTGTAAACACAAAAGCTGCTGAGCGAAGAAAAATATTGCTAAGCAGATACAACCTGGGAAGCGGCAGGACAGGGATCACCTTAAGGGAAGGCGACTGACTGGCACCCCCCAAACAAGGGATATTGACAAAATAGGGAGGTCGAAAACATCAGGGTGAGATAGCTAAGTTGGTAGAGCGTCGGCACATTAATCCGGAGGTCACAGGTTCAAACCCCACGCTTGTAATTTTTTCTTTGTTCAACCCAAAATTCACTTCATTTGGTGACAGTTACACAGGTTGGCTGTATGGCGTGTTTTAGTGAAAACTGGAAGAAGATCTTACCCTTCATAAAAAACCAATGATGTGTCGTTACAGGGTGAGATTCATCACATTATAACTTCAGATTTTATATGTTTTGTTTTGTCTGTTTTGTATTATTTAGTGGCACCGAACAAGCACGACCACAGAGACGGACGGATTCCAAGTTAAGCGTCCCGGCAGTGAGAATGTGAAATGCACTCTGCTTCTTCTCCTTGATCACCAGGTTGGTTGATTGTGCTGGTTCTCAATACTTATTCCAATATCTGGGATCCTGTTTTGGTCTTCTTTCCTGAACAGCTCCCAGATCCAGGACATTTTAGGGGTGGTTTTGGTTGGCCCTGTTGGGGTTTCCTATATCACTCCCAGATCCAGTAAAATCCATGGGTGGTTTTGGTTGGCCCTGTTGGGGTTTCCTATATCACTCCCAGATCCAGCAAAATCCATGGGTGGTTTTAGTTGGCCCTGTTGGGGTTTCCTATATCACTCCCAGATCCAGCAAAATCCATGGGTGGTTTTTGTTGGCCCTGTTGGGGTTTCCTATATCACACCCAGATCCATCAAAATCCATGGGTGGTTTTAGTTGGCCCTGTTGATCTTTACTAAACTGCTCCCAAATCCGTCAAATTCCATGGACTGATTTTGGAAAATAAAACTATACCAAAGACGCTAGGTAAAATATTAGCCCTGAAAATTTATATCAAAGTTTAAATAACTATTTTAAAGGTTTCATTAAAAGTTATAAGCTTTCATTAAAAGTATTGCTCAAAATATATTTCACATGGAATCCCGACATTATCTTCATCAGTCAGCCATGTACAAACAATTTTTGCATGTTACATACATGTGTATTTTGCGCATTGTCCGTGGCATATATGCTAAAGTTTTTTAATGGTTTTTTCCCGTTTTGAAACAGCATTATCTTTCAAAATTTGTTCATAGAAGTAATTCTTCTTTTTCCCTGCTAGACAACGTTGTATGCTTACCGTCTTATTGCAGTAAGACCCATGACCAACTTTTGGAAGGCTACTCTTAGTACCAACCCAAACCCCCCCCCCATGACCCCAGTCACCCCATTATACCCTCTGCCGGGTGTTACCCTTACCCATCTCCGCCCTCCTGGTGATCTGCTAGTGTCTGTCCGCGAGGTCGTTTTTCTTGTGTCCCTGACAGATCTGTTTATTTTTCTGTTGTTTTGCTGAGGGAAAACATGATCTTGGCCTGTTTAGTGTTATGAAGCGCGGGCGGGTAAAAGGTCGATTGAAAGCCCAAGTCTGTGTTGTGAAGGGGGGAGTGTTTTTATTATTTCACGTGCTCGTTCGGGCCAATCTTACATTTCTATTAAGCTTGTATATTTTCAATACAATAGGAACATATACAGGGTGTCCTGAAGACAAAATGCGGCCAAAGTTGGCTGCATATATTTTCCTGGGAGGGGCAGCCTTATGTATATTTAATTTTGTGTATACTTTCCGGCACGTTTTTATGGAGAGTGAAACAAATTGTACATGTTCCCACGGCTATGTAAAGATAAAGGTGATAAGAAAAAAAAAACGGGTTAGGGGTGGTTTGACAATCCTTTATCAGGCCTCCATTTAAGGAAATTCTTAGCGGGGGCGCAATTTTATTTATACCTGGTTTCTAATTAGAAATGACAGCCCCCCCCCACCCTGTAGAGTGCAATTATCTGACCCTCTTTCCGGCAAGCTGCCCCAATGCCCATTTTGAAAGTAGAACTTTGATAAGCCGGGCGGGGGGGGGGGGGGGGGCGGTGTGTTGACCCATACCTCACAGTACCTTATTTGGTAGAGATTGGGGTAAACAGCTTCTGGAGAACTTTTCTATGCATTCTGTTTCAAAATACTATCTCTTGGTAGAGGTTTGTGGTAAACAACTTCCGTAAAGCCATTCCATGCATTTTTTTTTTTTTTTTCAAGACGTTATCTTCAGTCTTAAGGAGATTTTAACAACCCTCTCAAACTCATCTTCTCTTAGACTTCCTTTCTTGGCAAGGCTTGACATTAAGATCGGTTGTCGCTAATCGTCTTCGTTGTTTTGTTTTTCTTTCTTCTGGTATTTTCTGTTACCAGCCTCCACAGTACAAGCTGGACCCACGTCTCGCCCGCTTGTTGGGCGTCCACACCCAGACACGCCCAGTCATTATCAACGCCCTGTGGCAGTACATCAAGACCCACTCCTTACAGGACTCCCATGAGAGGGAGTACATCAACAATGATAAGTACTTCCAACAGGTATGTCACCATCACCCGATCAAGGTAGTATGGTGTTTTAAAAGTAAATGAAAAAAGAGATCCTAATCAGGTGAGTATATATATCCCAATCAGGGTTGTGACATAAGAGGCCTTACCTTGATTATGATTTCCTCTTTCAATAAAATAGCATTGTACAACCCTGATTAGGGTGTTCTGACCTGATAAGTATATTCACTAAAATCTATTGATTGGGATTTCTCCTTTTAATAAGAATGATTTTTATACAACCCTGGTTTGGGATGTATACTCACCTGATTAAGGATCTCTTGTTTCACTTACTTAAAACACCATACAACCTTGATTGGGATTTCTCCTTTTAATAAGAATAATTGTTATACAACCCTGATTGGGATGTATACTCACCTGATTAAGGGTCTTTGTTTCAATTACTTAAAACACCATACAACTTGATTGGATTCTCTTTAATAAGGAATACTTGTATACAACCTGATTGGATACTCACCTGATCAGGAACTCTGTTAAATGACTTAAGAGACATAATACCTGTTTGATATACTCTCTTGATTAGGACCTCTTGCCGAAGCTGATCAATTCCACGCTATTTTGGATGATTTTTGTGTATCATCGTTTACCTTTAGGAATTCAACCTTCCCGTTGTATTCTTTTCCCCCCATCGGTTACAGATCTTTGAATGCGGACGGATGAAATTTTCTGAGATTCCTCAACGACTCCATCCATTGCTCCACGCCCCTGACCCCATCGTCATTCACCATGTCATCACGGTCGACACGGCCGAGCAGAAAAAGACGGCGTGCTACGACATTGACGTCGAAGTTGTAAGTAGATCAAGGGTTTTCTTTGGATTTGAAATTTTTTTTAATTTTTTTTTTCAGTGGTCTTTCTTTGCCTTTGCATTCTCGTGGCTGGTGTGATTGTATATTTATGAAACTCCCGCCCACTAGTAACTGCCCATTGATGGCGCTCACATTAATGTTGCATCTGACTTGTGCCTTTCTCTGCTCAAGCTGTGGTTCTCCCTTGCAACTCATAAACTCCACGACACATCAATCCAAGTGAATCAGCTTGTAAATATTTTGAGATGTTTTTTGTTTTTAGCGCGTCAGACTTTTGGATGGCATTGGCGGCTGTGATTTGTCATTGCATTAGTGGGGAAGGGGACGGGGAAGGGTGGCGATAGGGGAGGGGGTTACATAATGATTCCGTCAGCGACTGATACAGAAGCCGAATGCACAAAACTCAAAAACCGCTCTGTGTTGAGCAATATTTGATCTTCCGCTCAGCGATTTTTAGGTCTGGAAACACCGCCGTTCATCTCTCAATCTAGGTTTTGGAAAATAACTCGTAAGCAATTAATATCTCCTATATGTATGCGATTATTCATCAAACATGAAATGAGCCAAATTTTACACAAACATGATTTACAACCACAACTTGTTATCACCTCCTCTTTCTTACCCAACCCCCCCCCCCCTTCCCTATATATCCACTGAATAGACAAGACAGTTTATTCAGTGCGTTTACATCAAATCAGATGACTTTATTGCCGGGGGGGTTGTACAATGTAGTGAACCCCGTAGGCGGCGATCACATGGCGCCTTTCTGACGCCAGCCGACTTGACGAATCTCAATGAGATGTGAAATCTGTCTAATCAAGCAAGAGCATTCTTTTTTTAGCCAAACGCTGCGGTCTTTCCCTTTACATCTGTTGCTATCTCCAGGGTCTGCTCTGTTGTTGTTAAACCATCGGGTAACCGACCCAAAAAAACAAAAACAAATTCCGCTGTATTCGGGGGAAAAGAAGAGACTAGTATGAGCGCCGGGACAGATTTCTCAAAAAGTGGTAACTGCATAAAATCTTGGTTAGCAGAAACAGGTTACCATTCTGTGTTATGAGTATTGTTATTGAATGGTCCCCGACAAAAGCTTGCTAAGAACTTACAGTTTGCTAAGCTGTAGCTTAATGACAGGGCTGTTGCGAAATTTTTCAGAAAAACTCGGTGATACGAGGTGAGTGTGTACCTGATTGCAGGACGGGATTAGATTGGCCGATTGTTATTTATTTATGTTACGAAGCAAAGGATTGTCGGTAAAGTGAACTTAATCACTACTAGCCAAGAACCCAATGGAGAGAGAAGACAAGGAAGGAAGTTTCAGTTTTAGATGTGGGAGGAAAGCCCTAGACAATTGTTCCAGGGAAAGAAAACCCACGCAATCAGGTAGGGACTGAAAACCCAATTCACATAGTGCCCTCGGGGTCCTAGAGGTGGAAGGGTGAGGAAAGATACCACTAACCAAACCCACAAAGCGAATAAATAGGCCTACCGCATTGGTAGATCAATCACTGCTGTGAGTACAATTCTGTTTACCCCCTTGCCCCCCACCCCGCCCCCCGCCCCCCGCCCCCGCCCCCCCCCCCCCCAAAAAAGAGTTTAAGATCAAGATTAAGTTTGAAGGAACGCCATGTTAAGGAGTGCAGAGGAGTCTGATCCTTAAAAATGTTGAGCTGCAAAGTTTAACTTGGGCCAATAAGTGAATCAAATTCCTTCAGACTGGTTCTCAACTTCTGCTTTTCTGCTAAGCAAAACTTAGCAGGATCCCAGTCAAAGATGGTGCGTATGTCATGGTCTTTTGGCTGGTAACCTTATTGTGGTCAGCAAAATTTGGTTGTGATTAGTTACTCTTTGTGCTGAAGTAGCCAAATGAAAATTGGGCACAGGGCAGTTCACAAATCTGCTGAGCACAAGGAAACCTTACTTAGCAGAAATAGAGTACCAGCCATATACACATTTAATTGACTTTGCCGGTGACTGGTTTCTGGCTTACAGAAAGGATTTTTAGCGGATAAGCTGATTTCCTCTTTGTTCTCTCTCTCTTTTTAAAAACAAAATAAAAAAAGTGCCATAGAAAAATGAAAAACACTGCACAGTTTTCCGTCCTTGGCAGTTCCCTCTTTTTTTTTTTTTGCAAATACAAAGTTTCATCTGTAAGCAGTTTTATGAAACTGAGACTAGAATAATGTCCTAAGTTTGAGTCTGTTTGCAAATCTGATCACGCATCAAGGTCAACAGAACAAACTCTGCTAAGCAGGGAAAACTATGCCGACTTAAATAATGTGGTCGGCTGTCAGTTGTTTTTTGTTTACAGTTTCCACCTTGGCATCTGTGTTGTTGCGGGTTTTTTTTTTTTTTTACAGCGGTTGAATGCTTTTTTTCTGGCTGGCTAAACATCGATGTGTTTTGTTGATCGAGAATTACATTAATGTTCATAGTCCGAAACGATGTGGCGCCCGCTTGTCTCTGATCAGTTCAGCTCATTCCAATGACTTGTGAAATTTGTGAAGTCAAGCAACGTCAGTTAAGACTATTCATCCTTCCCTCTCTTACCCTCCTTGTAGTACGCTCTCCCAGGGCAATGAACGAGGGATCACCTTTCCCTTTCATCAATACAACTGCCTCTGCCACATTCTTGTTTCCCAACACCCCCCCCCTCCCTTTACTTCTTCTCTCTCCCTCTCTCTCTTTCTGTCTGTCTCCTTCACACTGACAAATATTATTCTAAGATCAGGTTCTGTGACGATTGTTATTTTCTTTGTTTGTGGGGGTGGGTTATTTTTGTTTAGATTAATGTTTTGTTGTTATTATGATGTTTTTTATTATTTTATTATAGGTTTTCCCCGGTGAATTTCAACAAAAAGATAATTCAATATAACACCCGGTGAATTCATTTTTCGTTTGCAAATGAAATGCTCTATTTCATCAGCATTCAACAGTCAAAAGGAGTAAATCATTTTCAATAGTTGTTGGTCCAATAATAAGATCATTCGAATCCATTAGATTGCAAGGATCATTCAACACCAAGAGGCTTGTCAACCATTCAGTTTCTATCAAATAGGGAGTGGAAATTCAACTGAAGAATGGTGAAAAAGTAGTCTTGAATGTCTGTAAATGAATGAAAGTGACTGAAACGAACCAGAAAATGAGAAGAACGAAATCATGTGAAAGAACAAAATCGTGTGAAAGAACTTGAAAATTAGAAAAATTAAATCGATTGAAAGAACCTGAAAATATGAAAAATTAAATCGTGTGTGCACGAAAAACGAAATTGTATGCAATAGCAGCTAAGAGAGAAACCCTAGTTTAAATGAACTAGGGCAACATGTGTGTCAGTGTGTGTTTAAAGGAAATTTAATTGATTGTTGCTGAAGTCGATTGGTTTATAAGTCAACGCAATGCTGATTTATTGGCAAAATTATCAAGAAAGATACAGTAAAAGTCACATGTGAAAGTTTCAGCTGAATACAGTCTATGTGCTAAGAAAACTGCGAAAAACTGTCATGGTATTTCCACAAGAAGGTCGAATCCATTCACATTTCGCGAGGTGACGGCGTGTACCAACTGCATCCCTGGCGGCAGCATTCGCATACGAACAGCCCTCAGAAATCTGATAAATGATTCATGCATGAATCGTTTTTCAGACTCAATTTTGTATTAATTTTGTTGATCTTTTTTTTCAGACAAAATGTTTTTGCAGGATGTTCCTACCATTACCATCTTTATAAAAAATAAGCTTTCAGAAATAAAATTACAGAATTTTTTTGTTTTAGGTCATTACCAAAGTGTGACCCTACCTTTAATGGATTTGTTCTTTTACCAAACACCTGCTCAGCTCAAATTCTATCAAAATGCATCAACTTCTGTAGTGTACATGTTGTCCTATCGGTCCTATATAGCTGATTCCTCTTTGACCACCAAACCAGCTGTTGGCACCCTCAACTGGATGTCACGCTCCAATACTGCTAAGACTGTGAAATGGGTCCCTACCACATGAAAATTGTCAGAGTTAATAACCTAAGTGACTTGTTATCAGTAAAGACCTTAAGCCAGTGGGAGGGGTGAGGATTTTTTTTTCTAGGAACTATGATTTTTGCAAATTGTCAGTACATTTAGTCACTGTCTTTGGACTCTAGTGGATCTATAACAGGGCCCAATTTCATGGAGCTGCTTAAGAACAAAAAGCAGCTAAGCACAACAAAATTATGCTTACCAGAATAAGGTTACCGGCCAAACTACCAATTTGTGACTGGTATCCTGCTTATTTAAAATTTTTAAGCAATATTTTCTGCTTAAGCAGCTCTATGAAATTGGGCCCAGATCAAATGATTCCACAAGCGCGATCCTCCGATGCACTGTTAACACCCCTTCCCCTTTCGCTATGGAGTATGTTTGGGAGTAAAATATTGCTGAACATCGAGTTGTCTCAATCGCCACTGTTTTCCCTCCTCCTTACCCCCCCCCCCAACAAAAAAGATGTATTTTTGTTATACTTGCACACACAGATTCTTTTTGATTCGTTTGATTGATGGAACACGGCATCACGTGTCATTCTTTATTTTGCCATGTACACTGCCGCGACACTCCAAAATTAAAATTATTATAGGAGTCCTACATGGATAATTATAGGACGCTTTGAATGCAACGTCGTTTCCCCCTCCTGTTTGGTCAAACGATGCAAGGTCATGTCACAGCGGACAAGGTTGGTGTCCACGTTGTTTAGAAGGGTTTTTTGAAAGATTTGTTCAGATTGTGGGTTTGAGAGTGTCTGTGTCTGTTTTCTGTTTATTGTGAAAAAATTCAAATGAAAAGGATCTTTGTGTAAGTTTATATAAGAAATATTAAATGCACTTAGTTCGTGAAATCTGGCCTTTCCATTTCACTGGGCTTCCAGTTTTCACCTTGTGATTATATTCTGCGACAATGCAATCATATGCATCCAATGTTTGTATAATAAATATATGTATATTAAATTAATAATATTTGTTTTTTTAGTTGAATTACTAAATAAGTATAGTAAAAAATATATATAAACTAAGCAATGAAAAAGTAAAAAAATCAATGAATTGTTCAAAATCTAAAAATAGGTAAACCAAAGAAACTTTCCGAAAATGAAAATAAAAATTAATTGTGTGTGTTTAATTGTGGATGATCACAAAAATTACCATCTGTCAAATTCCTCAAAAAATTAGTTCAAATTCATCAAATCATGGAGGTGTCCACCATTAGTATGGTTTCAGTACATGTACTTGATTATTCGTTACATTGTTTTGTTGGATATAATTCCTCATGTTATGCCTTTAACTGACTCGTCTCCCTACCCAGTCAAGGGCACACTAGCCAGTTGCAATCATACCCCTGAGTTAACATTCTGCACTCTCCCCGTCATTGGCGACCGACCAACCGCAGCAGGTGTGGTACCTACGCTGGCCAGACAGCCTGGCGCCCGTGCCATTCATCCCGCTCGTTTT
The DNA here is from genome assembly GCA_032158295.1 of Pycnopodia helianthoides. Classification (NCBI taxonomy): domain Eukaryota; kingdom Metazoa; phylum Echinodermata; class Asteroidea; order Forcipulatida; family Asteriidae; genus Pycnopodia; species Pycnopodia helianthoides. Next base: position 4,525,221 of record CM063263.1, read on the forward strand.
CGCTGTAATCGATCATTACTTAGGCAGGTGTGAGGTTCGGACACCGGCTCAAAGGCTGTGCGGGGGGAGAGACGAATGGCTGGTCCCACGCACAGTTGTGACATACAGGAAGGGGCGATTCCCTCACCGGTGTCCTGTTTCCGCTAGAATCACCTGCTTTGTGCAAAACCTCCCTTGGGGCCGCGGACTAAAGCTCGGATAAGTCGTAGCTCCTAACAATTCATTCGTCAATTATGGTTTGTCTTAGTGAAAGGGCATTGCCCAACTGGTCATTAGCTCGAAAATACAGTTTAATGTCCTTCAGGAAACCTTACGCCGGAAGAACAACAAACTTTCCTCCAAACACAAAAGGTTAACAAGGCACATTTTGGTTACAGGTGAATCGTGTAAGATTGTGAAATTTTCAGAAACAAATTTTTTCTGGAAACGTCACAATCTTATCCGTGGGTCACATGTTCCTGTAACAAAATCAGTCCGGTCAGTATTAAGTATCAGAGGTTTTTTGAGGGTGTTTTTGATCGACAACTGGAGGTTATCGTCTCAATGGCCAAAAAAAGGAAAAAGATTTGTCTGGAAAATGTTCACCTTACCTAGTTTCCGGGCAGATTGTGCTCCTAACATCTCACACTTCTGCTCAAATTGATTAAACGCTGTTACACCTGATGGATGATATTGTCAGATGTTATCCCCATCCCCGCACTTACTGGAAAAACAAATAATAAATTTCCAGGCAAACCAACCACACATAATGATTTCCTGTGTGTTTCTCCGTAAGCCACTCTCATCGTTTCCGATGTCGTCGACCATCGCTACCTCCTCGAAGAATTCTCCTGTTTGATAATTCAACCCTCAGATTTTTTGAGAAGCGCTATAAAGAAAATGTTGAAAATCCGCATTTAAAGAGTACATTCATTCCAAACTACCCTGTTGAAGGTATTGTACAGGATGGTAAAGCACAAACTACCCTGTTAAAGGTATTGTACAGGATTGGTAGAGCCAACAAAGTAGTCGCAGACAATGTTCATCATGCTTTGTGTGATCAACCATCTACATGTACATAAAATAACAAAACCTTTGAAAATTTAGGCTTGATGTGTCGCGGATGTCGGGAGAAAATAGTGTAAAAACCAAGCACACATTTTAGCATGTAAACACATTGTCTTTAATTTGGTTGAATCTAACAAAATCAGTTGTTAAATTTGCTCTTTTTTAGGTTTTCAGATACAGTTTTTTTTGTATTTGTGACTTCATTTCAGAGGGAACCATTTCCCTGAAAAAAAATGGTCCTACTACGAACTTTATAATCAGTAAGCTTTCAGACTAAAATAAAGCAATTGTTTTTTTTTATCCTTACCATTTCTGTATTATTATACAGGATTGGTATGGATAAAAAACATAATTGCTTTAACGAGTATTGTTTTTCAAAGACAATATGTCATTAAAAAAAAGCTGCATAAATTTTGTACGAGGGAGGGGGGAACATGTGTGCTTAATTCTTTTATTATGCAAGACAAAATGTGGACGGACAAAATTCTTGCAAAGAGACCATTATTTCTGCTACTGTATGTTCTTTCTACCATTTGGTGCTCGATATGTGGCATGGTGTACCTCCCCCCCTCCCCCTGCTATTGTCTCTCCATTGTGTTGTGGGAAAAACATTTTTTATTTTATTTTTTTAATTTTATTTATTATTATTATTATTATTATTATTATTATTATTATTATTATTTTTTTTTTTTTTTTTTTTTTTTTGGGGGGGGGTCTTCTTCTATACAAGAGGAAAGGAGTGTGTTTAAGTATGGGAACATTGTGGGGGGGGGGGGTAGGGTGACACCTTCTGCCTAATATCGGGCATGGTATACTTTCTACAGTGCAACTCTTGAGCATTTTACTTTGGAAGTGAGTCTTCTTTAATGGTCTTCTTAATGTGGGGCATGGAGGGTAGGGGTGATGATTTCCATTTGACCCACCCCTAACTGTACTTTGCCTTGATCTACTTTAGAGTACTTGTCTTATTTATGTGGGGGCGCGACATTAGACCTCATTTCCTTTATCCTTGCTCCGATTGTTCAGCAGAATCCATAGTAACACCTACACATCCGGATGCTCTTCATTGAGTGTAGGAAATATTGCATTCATTTTGGACACGGAGCCGTCGTCGAGCCAAGCATGTCAAAAATGACTGGATATTTATCGGAGTCAGGTGGTGCATTATTTGTTTGTCATCCGCTTATGGACTCGGAGTACAACGTCTTGACATAGAAATTGAATGAAAGGTCATCTTTCATTTCATTTATTCGCTCGGGTTGTGAAGCCGAGGACTTCATCACAATACTAGCCAAGAATCCCCCATGGAGAGAACACAAGGAAGGATGTTTTGGTTTTAGATGTGGGAGGAAAACCCCTGAGACTTATTCCAGGGGAAAACCCACGCCATCAGGTAGGGACTGAAAAACCCAATCCACATTGTGCCCCCGGCGGGATTCGAACCAGGGTCCTAGAGGTGGAAGGCGAGGCAAGATATCACTACGCCAACCCCGACCGCCCTTCATCTCACAATGAAGACAACAATGCTATGTAGAGCTTTATTGTAGTGCGGACTTGTTTGTTTGGGTTTTTTTCCCCTTCCATTTAAATCAATATCAACCAAAATAATGATACAAAGGGAAATAATTGAGCCGGCCATTTATTCAACGGTAGGATACATTAATTAGTACTGCTGGTTGCATACCGGAGATCCTGTAAGAGCAGATTCCAGAGCCATGCAAAACAAGTTGAGGGAACAACTGAATATATGCAAAGAGTGATGTAAATATATGGCATTTTGTCTGTAAAACTGTCTCCAGGGGTAATACCCTCCCCCTCCTCCATCTCCAGGGGTATAACCCCCCCCCCCCTTTACCCCCTGGTTGAAGCTTTTGTTGTGAAAACTCTGGAAGCGTTCTAGTGTCACTGTGTACCGTTTTGGTTGAGCCAAGTGTTTCCCCTCGACTGTCTAGTTATAACCCGGACTAAAAGCCAATTTCATCAAAGACCTCATTTCTTGACACCCACACCTGCTGTTGCTTTGAATTTCCACTCTATATATCGCGCATATGGTGTTGTTTTTTTCCCCCCTGCACAGAATGCACATCCATAGTAGTTCAGTGTATGAAGATTCGTCTTAACAGGCTATTGGCAATTATTTGTACAGAGAACATCTGTCTTATCGTTTTCTTTTTTTGTACACAGGGGCTGAGCAAAGACCGCTGTCAATTTAATGGTCTAGTTGTATCTTGAGACTTCTGTTTATCAGTACACAACGTGACAAAAAGTTAGGCGGACCAAGTACACATTTGTACGTCTTAATAAGTGGGAGTGTGGGGGGAGGGGGGTAGCCGGGTCCGTCAGGTAACTGCAGGGAGGAAAATAAAATGCAGCACTTTTATGACCAACTAGTATGAAATATCTGTGTAAGCTTTTTGTAGCAAGAACTACTTCATCAGATGTTCGTATGCCTTCAAACTGAATTTCAAGTTCAAAAGTAAAATGGTTAAGAGGTCATGGTTTGTTAGTTTTTAAATCCTATTGAGAATTCTATTGGCTTTTTCCCTGTTTCTGGGGAGCAGGTCATATTTGATGACTAATGTAATGAGAGCAAAGACAAAATACAGTGCAAGTCTTGTGAAAATTCAAACAATTGTTTAAACCTAAGATTCCTACGGAGGCCATGGCCCTCTGTTGCCCCTGGTCTTGGCCTCGGTGCCCCCTTCCAAAAGTTTCCCATAGACTGTAAGATTTCCCAATGAATGTTCTCCTTGTGAAATGAAAATGGCCTTGCCCTCATCAGGATGAAACTCCAGGCCCTACAATGAAGGGAACAAGATCGCTTGCTTTAAAGACACTGGACACCTTTGGTAATTGTCAAAGACCAGTCTTCTCACTTGGTGTATCTCAACATATGCACAAAATAACAAACCTGTGAAAATTTGAACTCAATTGGTCGTCGAAGTTGCGAGATAATAATGGAAGAAAAAACACCCTTGTCACACGAAGTTGTGTGCTTTCAGATGCTTGATTTCGAGACCTCATGCGTGAGGTCTCAAAATCAATTCAAATATTTTACTGAGAAATTACTTCTTTCTCAAAAACTACGTTACTTCAGAGGAAGCCATTTCTCATGTTTTATACTGTCAACAGCACTCCAAGTAAGTTTTTATGCTAACAATTAATTTGAGTAATTACCAATAGTGTCCAGTGCCTTTAAAAGGGTTCAAACGTTTGAATCTGCCCAGGACCCCCACGGTCAATTCTCAGTGCTTGTAAAAAGGGAAGAGCCTTCCTTGAGAGCGAACAGACAAAAAAAACAGAGGAGGACATCTTTGTTTTTGTTCGAATATAACATTTCTGCATCACAAAAGCCCGATCTGGGCTCTTTGCCAGTATTTGTTTCCAGGTGACTTTTTCTACTAACGGAGTGGGAAATACTTGTTTGTCATAAGATTCATTCAATTTTTTAAAATCTTTATATCTTGCTACTGATTTGAAAAAACTTGAATTCCCCCGTCAGCAACCTGTTAAATCAGGTCACCCATACCCTCGTCTGATGGGGGTGTTATTGTTAGGAGATAAAATACTCTACTAGTAAAAAGAAGAAAAGATTGGTTATCAGCTAAGGACAAAAAACCAACACTGATTATAAAGTTCATGCCTGAACGGGTTCTCCAGAGAAATATTTCCATCTGATATACTACTAAAGTTAAGAAAATAGCATTTGAAGACCCCCCACAAAAAAAACCACCATAAGTCATCATCAACGTCATTCTACATGTTAGAAGCCCTCAATCCAACTAAAAACTTGCATGTTTAATGCTCGGTCCGTGGAGGGGTTCGAACTGAGGACCAGAGAAGTGAAAGGCAGAGCAAGACACGACTTAGCCAATCCTATATTGTTGCATAAACCATCATCATTGTACTTCCTAGATGTAAGAAACCCCATTTTCAAGAACTCCTATGTTTCATTTCCAGTCTGAAGTGGGATTCGAACTGGGTTCCACAAAGGTGAACGTAAGGGCAAGACACCACCGAGCCAATCCTTTATTGTTACGTAAACCACGATGAAGATAACTCTAGGTGTTAGAAGCCCAGAGTTCTTCTAATGTTTTACGCTCTGCACGTGGAGGGATTCGAACTGGGGGGCCGCAGAATTGAAAGGCAGGCGAGACACCTCTTACCCAATCCTTCATGATGACATAAGTCAACATGAGCTTAACTCGAGATGTGAGAAGCCCTAATTGCGACCGAATCTCTCATGTTTTACGCTCTGTTTCTCCCACCGTGATCACCTTGTACTCTCACATATTGAGTGCCTCGGCTGTCCGCATGGTCAAACAGGCCGCTAAAAATAAACATCAACTGAAGAGAGTAACAGTGATGCATTTATATTTATCTTGTAAGGTGTTTTATTCCTGTGCTTCTGGTAATGATCTTGCCAAACGACGGTAAAGAGAAGTAAACAAAAAATTTCAAGTGCAACGTTTCAAGGAGAAGAGTAATACGGCTGTCCCGCGCTTGTTTACGTTACACAGACCACACAAGTCAAAGTTATTACATCAGGTCGTTGAAAAAGACAAATTCCCCTTTCACTAATCTTTGTGTGAGCACTTACAAAGTAGTAACGAAATGGTGGAACAGCTAAGAGCAATATCAAAACAAACTCTAGTGTTACATCAGTAAACAAGTTGATGGACTCTTTATTTTTTTTTTTAAATAAAAAGTCCTTTCTGCCCCTCACAAACTAGCAATTAAACAGATGACAAATCTGGCCTTGAATAACACGGACGCAAAGGCCTCTTTTTTGCCCCTTGGCTGCGGCGCCCTTTCGAAATGAACCCATAGACTTTCAAGATTGTTCCAACAGAAGTTCCTCCTTTGCAAACTGAAGAGAGCCCTTGCCCCCATCAGTGCTGCAACTCTAATCCTGAAAAGATGCAAAGTTGCCGAGTGCATCAGTTATTAATGAACGGTCTCTTTAAATAAAGGAGTTTGAAAATTGTCCACTTTTCCGGATTTATACACGCTCGGGTAGTCAGTGAAAGTCATCCCTCCTGCCAGGTGGTATTGCTATTTAATTCCATACGTCACTTAACCCTGGTCACGGCCCAGAAAACTCACCCATACCCGAGGAACGACACTCATGTCTAAATTGCCTAAACCGTTGTGCATCATTAGAAAATCAGGACTGCTTGTCAATATTAAGTCAACATTGAGGTTGAGGTTTGAGGATCCTGTAATACGCAAGCTCCTAGATTTAAAGAGGTGGTATGACGTGCAGGCTGATAGTTTACGTGCCCTGATGCTTAAAGCGCATGTATAACATTGAGTAATTTTCAAAGACTTTGTATCTGCACTTTATGTGACCCAACATAGACATGAAGTAACAAACCTGTGAAAGTTCAAGCTCAATCGGTCTTTGGAGTCATGAGAAAACAGTGAAAAACCTCATTATATGTTTTCACTGTTTACAAACATCGGGTTTTAGACACGCGCAATAAAGACTCATTGTTTTACTCATTTCCTAAAAAACTATAGCATTTGAAGCAAAACTATTTTCATGGGAAGTTTTCCACCATGACCATCTTTATACCACGTAAGTTATGTGTAAATCTGTGAACATTTATATTTTCAATCTCACCAATGTTGTACACACCCTTTAAGAGCAAGGACATTTGATAGACGTTTTAATTTTTCCTTGAATATTTCATGTGGAACCAAGGCAGTGACGGGCATGGAGGCATTAGTACTACCTCTATAATTTACCATGGAGAGGCCATTTCCGCCCCCCCCCCCCAAAAAAAGTTTCAAATTGAAAACATTTTAAAATCACACTTGCAGCTCAGCAGCACACAGACAGTTTGGGACCTTAAGACAGGTTACATGATCATGAAAAAAACATTCACCAATCTCACACAAAAAACACACCATCTTATGACATAAACACAGCAAAAATAGGACCTTGCTGCCATGCTCTCCGGTCTTAACACATTGAGTCTAAAGGACTCTCAACAACAGGGGCCCAATTACAGAACGCTGTTTGGCCGAAGACAAAGGTACTTGCCGAGCGAACATTGGCAGGGTACCAGTCAGGAGCAATGTAAATTGCATGGTATTTTTTAGCTGGTAACCTGTTTCCGTTCAGCAAGATTTGTTTCAGCTTAGTGGTTTTTGTTTTTGCTGAACAGCTTTAGGGAGTTAGGCCTAGATAGTCGTCCTTCTTCACCCCCTTCCCCTGGAAGGGTTTAGCAGGGAGGGGGGAGGGGGAGTGGAAGGTCCTCGGCCTACTTACACTGCAGGGATTGTATATTTATCAGCATCATTTTTGTCAGACTGAGTTGAGTTTGTTCAGATAAATAATTGAGGGGGAAATTGTTTGTTTTCTTGTTTTTCAGGATGACACCCTGAAGGAGCAGATGAAATCCTTTCTCCTCTCGACGGCTAGCCAACAAGAAATCGCTTCTCTGGATAATAAGGTGACTTTCATTTTCATTGTAGTGACTATGGCTATGGCTGTGGCTGTTGGCTTCAGGATAGGCAGGATAGGCAGATACAGTGATCTACACATAGCCACAGCTGAAGCCACAGCTGAAGCCACAGCTGAAGCCACAGCTGAGTGACTATGGCTATGGCTGTGGCTGTTGGATTCAGCAGCCATGCTGAAGTATAGGCAGATACAGTGATCTACATATAGCCACAGCTGAAGCCACAGCTGAGTGATTATGGCTATGGCTGTGGCTGTATGCTTCAGCAGCCATGTTGAAGGATAGTCAGATATAGTGATCTACCCATAGCCACAGCTGAGTGACTATGGTTGTTGCTGTTGGCTTCTGCAGCCACGTTAAAAAAAACCTCACAGTCCAAACCATCAGTTATTAGACTCGGCGCTATCTCTTGAAGCATTTCTTGAGAGTGGGATGCATTCATTGTGATAGACAGATGCATGACACCCTAGGCGGGATAAGCTCGGAGGCGGATGTGGCAATTAGGCATCGGCCTAACGCCAAAGACCTGTTGCCTCGATCCATAATTGAAGAAGACATCACAGACAATTAACAATCATGTGGATTGACACCTCAGTGGGATTACATTTCAGCATCTGTCTTGTAAATTGACATCGAGAATCCGGGAAAAAAATGTTCTTTCTTCCCATGTAATGCCCTCTTTTTGTTTTTTTGTCTTAAGCATTTTGTCAAATTCAAACATGTTATGATGATGAATTAGCCTAGTGCAGTTCACAGTTATTTTTTGGTGTAGTTGTTACAAAACGTGTTCAGGCACTGTGCCAGCCGAATATGTTTTTCGTGTTTGGAGTGATGTAGTGACCCCCGGCCTTCCACTGGCGCCATATGCGGCTACTGGCCGTGGGAGTCAAAACTGCATGTAAATATTTGGTGAGCGTCGCGTCAAACTTCACGCGTGCCAAACTGCACGCCCGTCAAACTGCATGCACGCCAAACTGCATGCGTGTCAAACTGCACGCGTATCAAACGGCGCACACGTCAAACTGCACGCGTATCAAACGGCGCACACTTCAAACTGCATGCGTATCAAACGGCGCACACGTCAAAATGCACGCGCGGCGCCTGTAAATGCACACTGCGCAGCAACAAATGGGAAACTGACTCCCAAAATGGTGCAAACGGAACATTATTTAAAGAAGGGTTTTTCCCACATGAACGTTCGGAAAGGTCCCAACTACGCGTTGTAAAATAACTGATTAAAGGAACTAGTGATTTAAAAATATGGACATGACAACTCCTTGGTCTTCACTGTCCTAATGTAATAAAATGGTACACCTTCCTTGAGATGTTACCCGTCCTTTATTTGTGACTGGAGTGATTGATGAAAAGATTCCTTCCTGTTTTTGTGTTGCCCAGATCCATGAGACTGTCGAGACCATAAACCAGCTGAAGATTCAGCGAGAGTTCATGCTGGGCTTTGCCAGGGATCCTCAACACTTCATCAGCGAGTGGCTGGTCTCTCAGAGTATGGACCTTAAGGTGTGTAGTGCGACCCAGAAGTCGGGAAGGGGAAGGGTCAATTTGCCGGAGATTTTTTCCCGGGCAGGTTTTTAATTTATTTATTTATTTATTTAAAAAAACAGCCTATGACATACAGTATTTTACTCACTTGTTGATCGGAACGAAAGTTGGCTGTGGCAACATTGGGAAAAAAGAAAATATCTTTACTTCATCACATGATGGGTACTTTTTTGATGTATTGGCAAATTAAACAGATACTTCATTCATGCACATAAACCCTCTAGAGACCACAGCACCCACAAACGGCTTGTACCAAAATGCCCATAACGCCCACAAACGGCTTGTACCAAAATGCCCATACCGGCTGCAATCGGCTTGTACCAAAATGCCCATAACGCCCGCATAGATCCGACAACTTCCATTCTAACAACGTTAAGGTCATGACCTGAAATGAAATTTTCCAATGTTTCCCATGTCAACAAAGTATCTATGTCCCTAAAAAACAAAACAAAATTTTGAGTAACATTATTTTTTTCGGACACTTTTTACTAGAAAAATGTTTCAAAAAGTCAACGAAAAACCATGTCTGGGCGATAAGTTTTACAGAAATGAATGGTCTCCAAAGGGTCAACATACATTTGAAACATGACTGTCCTGTTTGCTCACATTCTGAGTTCTACAAGTTTTTTGTTTTTTTAAGGGAACTCCCCCTCGGCCAGTCCAAGGGTGAAATTTCAGTTATAATTTTACTGGACTTTGTGGTGAAACTCCTCGTTCCCCCACATCCCCTTATCCTCCATTGACCCCTTCCCCAATGCCCTATTTAACCCGATTCCCAGTTGCCTCGCGTGAGACCCAGTCAGGACCCGACAGCTGAATCCCTGAAGGCATGACCCATTTTGATAATAATAAAAAAAAAGAGAAACACTGTCCGACCCCACCATCTATGTAGGTTTAAGAGTCCTCGCCAGATGCCTTCATCTCAGCCGAGCGTGACCTCACCGATGTGATAGCTTCAATTACACTATCAAAACACAGGAAATAGTTTGATCCGTTAATTTGTGTATTTTTAGGCGTCCTAAGCCGGTTCTCCTGACTGTGTGTGAAGTCACTGCAACTTTTTACCTGTAATAATGTCACTATCTGTTAGGCTTAATCCATGGAGAATACTTAGACTTCTCTTCTTCTTTTTCCCTTCTTTTTTTTTGTGGGGGGGGAGGGGGGTCACATTAGCGTCGCATCATATCTTTTGTGCGGAGTCATCTTTTATGATTTTGTCCAGCACCGGGGGTTTTTAGAGGGGGGGCCTGGTGGATTGAAATAGGGACAGTGGCGGATTGAAAAAGAGAAAAGCATTAAAAACACACACTTGAGAAGAAAGAAAAGATGTAAAAGGTTTAGCAGAAGGAAAGTTATGTTATTTGGCTGTTACATACAAAAATACTGGTGAAAACATCTGTAAAAATTGATAGCAAGTACCATTATTGAAATGTATTTATGAAATATCGGTGTATAGAGGAAAAAAAAGAAGAGATTTGTCTTTCTAAACACCTATGACTGATTAGTTTTAAACCCAGCACTTTTTATGTCAATCAATACGTAAAACTTCTTCTTTTTCATCTCAAAGTACATGTATCAGGCTTTTTGACCAGTTAACTATCTCTAGAATGATAAGAAAAGGCCCACGGAATCCATGACCTCTGTTGCCCTGTAAACGATGAAATTCCAGGCCGGTAAGAAAAAAAGGGAAAGAATGTTGTGTATTTTATTCTTTCCAGACCTGCTCCGATGGAAACAGTTTTTTCTAATTATTTATCTTCTTTTCTTTGGATATTTATTTATTTCTTTTTCTGTAGACAATGACGGATGTGATGGGCAACCCTGAAGAGGAACGTCGTATGGAGTTCTTCTACCAGCCGTGGGCTCAGGAAGCCGTCAGACGATACTTCTACAGCAAGGTGCAGCAGCGTAGGGCAGAGCTAGAGCAGGCCTTAGTTATCCGCAACACATAGTGTGCTGAAGGGCTCTCCATTTTGTACTGAAAGTACGTGTGCAACACTGGTAATGTCTGCTGCCATCTAGCGCTCAAAAGGCTCCCATTGGATCATCACTTTAACTTGCAGTGGAGGCTTGGCTTACCCTTAGCATTAGTCGCAGCCGTCAATTCGGACGTGACCTAAGAACAAAATGTTTGCGAACTTTGTTTGGTATGTAACCCAACACAAGTAGTATTTATAACGAGACATTGATAGGGAACCAATCTCAAACATTATACGTGTCATGGTATTTTGGCTGGTAACCAGATATGTGATCCCTTAGGATTTTTCCTGTATTTGGGAATTTTTATCAACCTCTTGAGTCTTCAAATTTTCTTGAAAGAAGTAACGCAGTCATCAAAGGGAGACAGGGACAGTCCACATTGTGTCCAAACCTGTAGTATTGTGTTGCTGGTGATACACAGAGTCTGTAAACCTCCTGAATTGTAACATCAGGGAGGTTCTGGGTCTAGAATAGGGGGAACCAAGACCCGCATGCCATTTTCAGGAATTTTTCACATTTGGCAACTCTCATCCCTGGGTAAACCTATTTCTGGTAGGCAAACCTGTTTTGTGCTTCACAAATTTTTGTTTGCTTAAAGAAACTCCATAAAAGAATTTAGAATGCCCCCAGTGCTTACAGAATCCTGCCCCTTCCCTTGTGGGATGTTCGTGTAATTGTAACAATCATGCGGGCATTGCAATGATTAAGCTGTGCTGACAAGGGTGAATTAAATTGATTAGAGACAATTACAGCGTCTCAAAGATTCTGTCCCCTGGTTTTCCCTCTTTATTCCTTTCCCTTGTCGATTCAACAGCATTCATCACGATTTCCATTTCAAGATTAGTATGTCACGTCCGGGCGAAGAAGGAAAAACGAGCGGAAAGTACGCAAGCTAAATTACTTAAGTCTGATATTTTCAAAATGAAATTTCCTTGGATCTGTTTTGTAAAAGCCCTGCACACACAATTTTAGTAAAGAAAATTTGCCGTTTTTATCCTTTGCTGTCTTGTCCCCGTCTTCATTCTTAATGGAAAATATACAGTTTGTGATCACTTATTCATTGGGCAACTTCTAACTCACTCTGTGGGCTATATAGAATTGTGTAGCTTTTGAGATACACAGAGAAGAAAACCCAGTGTGGGAACTCCTAAACGTGGGATCAACCAATAAGTTAGGATAGCAGACAGCATCTGACAAATGTCTGCAAAGCGCAAATGCTAGGTGGCAGCAGATCATTGGCTGTAGCTTATGCCAGCGCATTCTTTACAGGGGGGAGGGGGGGGGCAATACTTTTTGTAGGCTCTATGCAAAAGGTCAGGTTTATCTTTCTGGAAAACAGGTCGTGGCCATGAAGTAGTGGATCACAGCCTGGATTCCACTGGGGGAAGATTTCCCCGATCGAGGTAGACAACTTGAGAAAAAGTCTTCCCCTCTAAGTGTATAAAAAGTTGGCCCCCGCCAAACTCACAAGTGATATCCGTAGATATTTCCCATGACATGTTCATAATCTGGCGGCGTCAGGCCGGTGAGAGACACGAAATTCAATACTTCCTATCAATTTCACAAGGGGTGTGTGTTTAGGGAGGGGGGGGGGGTTGTGGCTTGTGGCTGTCAGTAAATAGGTCAGAACTTTTTGAGGAAGTTGTGAGGATCGGAGCAAATGTAGGGAGAGATACATGGCCGGGTTGATGAGTGATTTGTGGCAGGAAGATGAAAAACTTGCCCAAGTTTCTCTCCCCCCCCCCTCTTCTGGGGTTTGTGACCCTGGGGATCTGGTGATGCTGTGAATTACTGGCCTGATCATATATCAAGCAGAAAATGTTCCTTGGCAAGTTTATTCGCTAGGGGACAATTATTTGGGGTGCAACTCACTAGTGCCATTTTCAAGTTATCTCCAGTTATTAATGAACCCTGATTAGGTTGTATACTCCTACCCTAAGCAACATGCTTTTCTCCCGATTTGATTGGGGTATACTTCTACCATTATAGGAGTACTGTTACCCAATGTTGATATTATTGATTCATTATTGAGTATACCTGTACCACTATTGAAATACACTTCCCATTGCAGGTATTAATGATCCCTGATTGGGGTATGTTCTTTTACCACAGTTAGAATACTTTTCCAATGTGGATATTAATGATCCTTGATTGGGATACACTCCTACCCTGATTGGTATACTCTTCTCCTGGTGCGAATATTACTGATCTATGACTGGGGTACGCTTAGACCATTGTTGCAATATTCTTCTTTCAATGTGTAAGTGAAGGTATACCTCGTTTGGGTATCTAAGCCCTGTGGGCATAACAGAGCTACTCGGGAAGGAGGATTATGATGAATGCTTTGTACAATCAGTTCATGTCTCCTGCCCTTCTCACGATGTCTTCCAGACCAAGCCTAACGTAGTTTGGGGTATAATTTCCCCCCCCAAATTCCACTCGTCAAAGTACTTCCTGGGGAAATTGTTGACATTTAGATAGACGATGACAATTATAAGGAAAGTTACGTCTTGTCAGTTTGTTGCTCTGTATTCAGATTACAAGATATCGCATCTCAATGAAGTTGGGGTCGAAGACAATGATTGTGGGATATTAGAAGGTCACTTGGAAGCACCTCTTACAAAGTTTGGTCAGCCAAGCTATGCCAAAACAGATTATTTTTATCATTCGTGAGGCTTATCATTAAGGTCAGTGCTAATTTATCTAGCCATACGGAGCCTAACAATTTGGGTTTGGCTGTAAACTTTTTGGGGGGCCAGACGAAGCGACTACTGAGTAGGTTTTGGACATCAGTGACACTCAATCAATAATGTGCACACTGAAAGATGTAGGGCGGTAGACTTAACCCACGCAACAACAAAAGTTACTTTTATTATTTGTCGGAAACAAGTTACACACTCGTTCGATTAGCCTTGAAGTAAATTAGTTTGTTTTTGTCAACGGCACAAATTCACGATCTGATCTGTTATTCTGTTTGCGCGTGGTGGCAGTTGAGGAAACAATACAGTGATCATTTGTCACAAAGCTGTGAAATATGACATATCCAAACAGAAAACTACTCCTTCAAGGATTTCAGAAGATGACTTTACAGAATTCGGTGGTTAAAAATAATTATCGGTCCTTAATCCGTAGTCATCTGGCAAAAGTAAATAATTCCTGGAACTTTCCCAACTCCCTGGAGAGCGTAGAAACCTCCTGTAGCTAATAACTATTAATCAATAACCAATAATCAATCACAACACTGTTGTTAGTTCTCACTTAGTTCCCATTAACAAAGGAGAAACTTCCCAAGGAGTAATTCTCTAGGGAGGAATGCACAATTAAAGCAAACCTGTTCCAATACGTCATGGGGTCAACAAAAGTCATTCGTTTTTTGCCACGACATCATTGGGGAACAATTTACTGTACTTTATTTTATCGCTGGCTTTGGTGGCGTGTCGTTGCCGAGTGGATAAGAGCACTGGACTCGGGCTCTGGTGTTTCTGATCAGCAGAGTGTGGGTTCGAGTCCAGGTCATGACACTTGTGTCCTTAAGCAAGACACTTAACAATTATTGCTCCGTCCTTCTGATGGGACATAAGTACTGTATACTCCAATCGGGATAATTCAGTGGGTGATTAAGAACCAAGAGGTCCCAAAGTTGGAAATATTTACAGAAGAAGGGTCCAATCGGGGTGGAATATATCTTAATCGAGGTATCTGCGGTAAGAATGATCCCTGTGAAAACCTTTGAAATTATGATAGAATGTAAAACATCTTGCGTTTACATATGTGTGTGAAGCCTGGTTTTATTTGTGTTGTATATGCAGTTTCATTAAGGTGCTAAGCACAGTAAAATCTTGCTTACCAGAAATAGGTTACCGTCCAAAACATCATGTAATGTGTATTGTTTGTGACCAGTGCCCCCTATTCTGTTTGCTTTACCAATAATAGTAATCGTTTTATTCCTGCTTTACATCTTGTTAAAACTGCACAGTATCATGAAGTTCATCAAGCAGATTCAAATTCTTTAGCTAAGCAAACTTATGCAGGGAAGCAGTCACAAACAATGTACATTACAGGTTGATTTGGTCGGTTACCCATTTTTGCTAAGCTATATTTTTCTGCGCTCAGTGAAATTGTGTTTGGTTTGTGATTTGGGGCTGGCAGGAGGCAGATCTGTCAAGTTTCCGCTGGTAAACCATAAAGCGATTGATTGGTAACCAGGAAATTGGCCAATCACAATATGCAAGGAACGAAGGTCAGAGTTTTACCGCATGGCGTTGATGCTTCACAACTGGGTCATCGCACATCTGCGGTTGTGTTAATGCAAAGCGGATGGGTGTAACACTGTATATAGATCAATGCTATCTATCAAAAGCATAAGCTACGTCAGTGCGGTAAGCAGATTCTGAACGGTTGGTCTCCATTCAAGTCTGATGCTGTATAGCTTAAAACAAATCATTCCTAACTTAAAGACTGTTGACTGTTCTCATATAGTGAGCACAGAATTTGCTAAGCACAGACAAATTTTGCTTAGCAGAAATTGGTTACCAGCCCATTAAGTTTATACTTGAGCAACTGGTGCCCTGCTAATTTTTTATTTAGCAAAGAAAATAACTTATTCGGCCAATTTTTCAAGTGTTGATTGAATGATCTTATGCACTCATGATATCCTGTCGCCATCTTGTAGCTAAATCAATGATGAAACCATAATAAACGCACGCCGTGGGCCAATGAGCATCCTCCTTTTGACCTCTGCTCTGCAAGAGGGCGCCCTACTCCAGTGACGCCATGCGCATAAGGTCTATTGAATGGAAGTAAATCAATGAAAAAGCTTTTGTCACAAAATTTAGTCGCTACTCAAGTCAGGATTTGTGATGCAATTTGTTTTCAAAGCAAAATCGCAAAATGCATTCTTACAAAACCCTGTCCTACTTTGGAAGATGACTAGACTGAACTTCGATGCAGGTTATCTGACATTGCACTTTATTTTCACAAAATTATTTTTTTAAAGTCTTCAGTTAGGCACAATGTTTTCAGCTTGTGGGGAAAACTCCCATTGAACAACACACAAACAAACAAAAACAAATCACAGAAAGTCTGTTTTTTGGACACCTGTTGAAAATGATATGAACTCAATCAGCTTTCTCTTGCTGTCACATCCAGCATCTTGCTGTCACATCCAGCATCTTGCTGTCACATCCAGCATCTTGCTGTACATCCAGCATCTTGCTGTCACATCCAGCATCCAAAGGTGAAGTCATCTAGTCTTGAGAGGAGACCAACCTGAGAGAAGGATTTGTTTATTGAAGAAAAAGACCCACAAACAAAAACAGCAATGAATCAGATGTGTTGATGATACATCTAGCGTCCTGATTTTATCCAAATCGCGTGATGGCCCAATTCATGCGTTTGGAAACTTCCCCATCCGTTTTAATGAAATTAATCGTTATGAAGCGACGGCGTAACTCATAATGACATTTTGTCTTGAAATACCAGGACAGGTTGTAAGAAACAGTGACATTGAAACATGGTTCTGTATTCTTTAAAGGGGAAAGTGGACTCCCTCACCTGACAAACTTGTTTTTTATAAGTCCAACGCACATGATTGATTTGGGAGGTTTCAATCAGTTATGGATGTTGGAAATTGTTTTTGCCTTCTTTCTTTTTCTATGCCATTCTTTCTGTTTGTAAATACTTTACTGTAAACACCCTTTTTATGTGCAATCTAGTGAAAGGTTTGCGGGAACACCATGTCAATGAAAGTTAAGTTGTGGTGGTTCTGAAAAGAACCTGTAGTATCAAGACTCGATGTGTGGATCAGCATGCTATGATCGCTTCAGGAGGGGAAAAAAACCTCAGAAGATGATCATAGCTCGAAGAGAAATTCCACGTACATGACGTTACCGCAACCTTGCTAGAGATTGTATTTCCACCGTGCAAAGTTTTAAATCCTTCTCATGTACATGGTGTTACCGCAAACCTCACTAGATTGTATCTCAATCACGCAAAATTTCAAATCCTACTTTGTTTTGTTGGGTTAACTTTCTCCTGGTTGTTGTGTCTTTGATTCTGAAGAAGTGTGCTGTTAGTAGTTTGTACAGGGCTTCAAAACCAAAGAATCTTGTTGGCCTTTTTTTAAATTAAATTAGGTCAAATTTTGTGGGCATTTTGATACAAGTCGCTTGTGGCTGCCATTGTCTCTTAACTAAGGGCTTAAACAGACTCGCACAAACAACTTAAATAACACCAGTGACAACATTTATTTCTTCTCCGAATTTATTTTGAAAGATAAGTCTGGTCTTGAAAACGTTTCCAAGTATTTTAGTATTATTACCTTAATTCTAAAAATAGGCTGACCTGTGACCTCCATTAAGGCAAGCAGAAATGTTTTCATTATGCCACCAGCAACATTTAAAGTATTTTTTATTAACCTTGAAAACTAGTATTTGTAGTGGTAGTGTGTAGTTATAAAGGTAAATACTTATTTTACTTATTACAGTTATTGAACAGTTTTCAGTTGAAACAGCTAGTAGTAAGAGTACTTACAAATATGTATCATTTACAATTAAAAACTGAATGTCATGCCTTTACATCCGCTTCAGTTATGTTGATAATCATTTACAATAACAACAACAAAACAGGTACACAAATGTGTCAGTGTGAATCAATTATCATCTATGTGTACGGTCTAAAGGTCATTTCTGTGAGGTCGTTACTCTGAACCGGTTGTAAGGTCATCATTTTGGAAATGACTCCAGTAGAAATTACCTTTCAATAATGACCTTTTACACATTGGGCCATACTAATAAACCTTGGCTGTTACAATGACCTTTCCACATTGACTTGTCAAAATAAAGATATTATCTCTGGTCCTAATTATAACACCAACTTGAAATGAGAGTTATTCAACCACCACCCCAACCCCAAATTTGAGGTTAAGGTTACCCAACCTTAAACCTACTCCTAACCCTAACTTGATGTTGGAGTCACACAACCCTAACCCTAACCCCAATTTACCCCAACCCCAACCTTAACACTGACTTGCAGTTAGGGTTACTTGAACCTAACCCTAACCCATTTTTTGTTATAGATAAGGGTTACTCAACCCTAATCCCACTCCTAACCCCAATCCCCAACTTAATGTTAGGGTTTACACAACCCCTAACCCTAACCCAAGTTTGTGGTTAGGGTTTACACAACCCTATAGTGCCTAACCCAAATTTAAGGTTAGGGTTACCAAACCCTAATCCTACTCCTAACCCCAACTTGATGTTGGGGTTTACACAACCCTAACCCTTATCCTACTCATACCTCCAAGCTCAACTTGGTGTTAAGGTTAACACGACCCCAACCCCAACCCCCAACTTGTGGTAAGGGTTACTCATACCTGACCCTTCCACCAACTTGAGGTTAGGGTTGAGCTTAGGGTTACCAAACCCCGATGCTACCCCTAACCCTAACCCAAACATGAGGCAAGAGTTCCCTAACCCCAACACCATCACAAGTTTACAGTGACCCAATCCTAAGCCTAACCCAAACACAAGGTTAGGTTTACTTAACCCTAACCTGGGGTAAGTGTTCAGTATGATTCCTCTCGCCATTTTGGGGTGTCAAATTGCCGGTAAAAATTATGGTAAGCGTGTAAACGTCACGTGGCTTAAAATGCCCACTGTCCTGTACATGTATAAAGAGGACATTGACACCCAAAATGAAGATTATTGTGATTATGATTGTCAGGTGAATTGGGTCAACAGCTCCAGTAGTTTATTTCTACCAAACACAGAGCACCATCTTATTTACTGTAGGACTTGCAACCATTTTTAAACACCACCTACATACACAGTAGATTCTTAAAAATAAATAACCAAACTAGACGTTAATACCCCCTCCTATATATTCAACTTCCCCATTCATCAGATGTTTCCCCACTCACTGACCATCAAGATAGGACCCACAAAAGGCAACACCCAAAATATAATTGCATAAACCCCTTAACATAGTTCCAACTACATGATACCCCACAAGCAGTCTATTACGCCCCCTATTTACCCCATAACCTACATATACCCCCCTCATACTCCCACATACCCCCTCCTCAACACGAACCAGACGTCAGTGGTTTATTTCCCAGAAGAGTAATTACAACTAGCATGCCATAAACACTTTCATCCCTTGCCAAATAAAGACACCCATCACTATCCCTTCCTGTTACTATCAATCTTTGAGTCACGCCGAACCTTGGGTGCCTCCATGTCCCCCCCCCCCCCCCTCTTCGCTCTTCTTGGACCCATTAATTGTAAACAATTAAGGGGCCGTCAGAATTGTCTGCCAGGGTGTCTAAGCCGGATGGAGAACTGTGAACAGGGTCACACGCCTGTGACCTGGATTAGGGCAATACCACATGGCAGTATTACTCCGCTCTGTTTTAATCTGTGCGCATTACACAAACTAGGTCATTAGCCACCCAAATCCTTTCGGATGTGGGTTTCCAAAAATGTCCTTCCCTTAATGGAGAAGATTCAAAAGAGGTTAATTTGAGTAAAGTTGGGTTATTTTTAAGCTTTCATAAAAAGCACCACCTACATGATGCATTGGATGAAGGAAGTGAAACATGATATACTGCATTGCACACAAACAGGCGTGGACCGAGTTACATCCACACATACAATGTAAATAGTTTTCAAAACAAAGGTCAAAGGATGTTTGAGATTTTAGGACGCACCAAGGCAAAGACCAGGCCCACAAAGGCAGAGACCAGGCCCACAATGGCAAAAACCAGGCCCACAATGGCAAGGACTAGGCCGACAGCGGCATGGACTAGGCCGACAGCGGCAAGGACTAGGCCAATGAAGGCAAGGACTAGGCCCATGACTCCTTGGCCTGCTGTCACATGCAACTACCTGTTAACTGCATGCGCGTCGCCTAAAAATGTGCAGTGCACAGTAACACACGAGGGAATCCCACTCCCAAAATGGGTGATGACGTCAGGGCCCAATTTTATAGAGCTGCTTAAGCACAAAAAGTAGCTAAGCACAACCAAATTATGCTTACCAGCCAAACTACCACATCAAGTGTACAATTTGCAACTGGTATCCTGCTCATTTCTGCTAATAGCAGCCACTTGTTAAGCAATATTTTCCTCTTAAGCAGCTTTATGAAATTTGGCCCAGGTGAGTTGCGTCAATAAACATATAAACAAATATCTTGGAGTTAGGTCTTCACTAAGCCCGGCCCTCCTCATGCATTGGCCTATCACAAGCTAGGACTACATGCCAAAAAGTCTGACAACAGTTTGAAACTTAAACATCCATACAGAGTGTACTCTAGCTGCCCCCATGTAAACTGCTGGTTTATGCACTTTGTGTTTGGCAGGGTGCACTGATTTACAGGACAAACCACATGTTGTACATGTTATTAAACCATGTAGGTACTGTTGATAGGCAGTTGCTATGGTGGGTGGGGCTTAGTTGATCAGCCTATTCATGGGCCTTGGTTAAAATACATGGTGCAAGTACAGCATTAATTCAATTAAGGAGACCTGTTCATCCTCCTATATGTATATATACTCCAAGATGCCTAAAAATCTCCCATGTATGCTATATGGTGAAGTAACCCATGCCACACTTTCCTATGATTGTGTATGTGGTCGATCAGTACCTCAGATTGCCACTGCACAAATTGACCAAGATTTCGAACCTTGTCTCTTCCAACAGTGGCCAAAATTCCATTTTCAATTAAGCACGGCTGGTGGCTTCTCAAGTTTACCATCTCATTGAAGCACTTTCGGCAATGACTCTACTCTACATAAGCCCACGTATGCCTCAAAATGCCACTATCATGCCATAGTGAATCGTGGCATAGTGAGGTATGGGTTGGTTGTCTTGAGAAACACACTAATAGTAGGAGGGTTTAAGTACGCGAATTTGTTTCCATCACTTATTCAAGAAATGTACATGGAAATCTCTATGATATTCTTGGATCGAAACTACAGTACACTATTATCTGTTACAACCTTCAACATAATGTTAGTCTCACTGGACTATCCCATGAATTAGATCCTCCGACGCTTGGAGTCTGGTTCCCCGTCTGCAGCTGCAGCAATCGCAGCTGCTGCTGCTACTGCTGCTGCTGCTGCTGCTACTGCTGCAGGTCGAGGTGGTATCAAGGGCTGTGTGTATTCGCCGTTGTTGAATGCATTTATACCAGGTCCATGAGTTGGCTGTGGACACAAACACAAACAAAGTTTGGTAATGAGCATGTTAAAAATAATGCACAACTTCACATCTTCATCAAATCATGATATATATATATATAAAATTACATATATTTTCTTCAAATTTACAATTTGTTTTTCAATTTTATCTCAATATTTTAAAGAGAATATCTTAATTAAAGTTATAAGAAATAGCTTCTTATATAGCTTTCAAATCTGTCACTTATTGACACTCATGACCCTCCAACATTATTACCCTTGGTCACTGGGCCGTTTATTTCATTCCTTAAACCATCTCAGCTCCCTGGGGAGTATACAGCCTGTGCTGCCAAGTATGAAGCGCATCAAGCTAAATCAATCACAAGAACCATCACTACCCTCACAGGTACCCAATTTACCCCCGGATGAAGAGAAGCAGTTATAGTGTCTTGCTCAAGGACACAAGTGTCATGACCGGGATTCGAACCCACGCCCTGATTAATTAACCACCAGAACTTGAATCTGATGAATTGGACTGCTCGGCCATGATACGCCATCATGTTTCAGTTGTGTTCACTTTTAATACCAATTTACCATTCAAGAACTGTTTGATTTAGGCATGATGCGCCACATACATGTGCACTGAAAAAATTGACTGAAAGCTACGGAATCAATTTTTTTATTTTCATTACCTTGGAAAGAGAGTAACACATATCAAAAGTTTAATAACTTATATGTGTTGAACAGAGGAAGGAAATTGACCAGGCAGTCCAGTGGATATTCCATTCCATGACTGCCCCTTTAAGCGACACACACTCTTGGCTCTTTGCCTTCTAAACACCACATGGCGACCAACTGGCCATGAGCATGTGCATGACAGATCACACATCTGTGCCATGTGTGAATGCTGTAGCCCCTTTAAAGCCCCATGAGTGATAAATTGTCACTCTCATTGAGCCACCAATCATGTAGCCAGGAAAAGTCTAGAGCATTATAACAAGGAGCTTATGTGACTAATGCAGAGTTCTTGGAGTTGCATGTATGCATGGACAGATGGGAAAAGTAAGTCAAGACGTAAATTGGGTTGGCAAAATGACTTAAAGGAGAGGTACGATATCTGAGAAGAAAAAACAGCGGAATGATAATGAACACAAAGCAGGCCTGATACTGCATGGAGACAGCACTCAGCAGAGGCAATTGATACCATGCCCTGGTCATTGCCATGGTGCTACTGGAGTGTTCCATTAGAAATATAAGTTTCGCTAATTAACCCCCCCCCCCCCCACACACCACCCACCACCTGCAACCCTACAAAATCCAACTACAAGTTTTGTTTGATTCTGTAGGACTGCAAACTGCACGAGTAGTAGACTAATTGTGTTGTACATGCGATCAGGAATACCACCATAATCAGAGTCCAACAGTTTGGGTGTTGAGTTTCCATTGCTGGCTTTTGTTAAGAGTGAAGAAGGATTCTAAATAAAACACTCAAGGGACTTGGGGTTAATATAAGGGAAAAAATGCCTTGAAAGTAGCAGACCTGCCAAAACATTGTGTGAATTTGGAACAACTACAAATATTTGTCAGAAATCCATTTCAAATTACAGATACTTAAAAAAAAAAAAAAAGGCCTGTGAAATATCGACAAAACTTTGTAAAAACTTGTAAAGCAATCCCAAAAGTGAAGCAAGTTTGCATTTGGTTTGTCCATTAAACTAGACGAGGCAATCAAAATTTATCAAAACACTTCTTAGGTAAGAAATAAACATTGATAAACATATTTTGGTCACCTTTAAACTGCATCAAAAAATATTTAAAAGTTGTGGGTTTTTTCAGGTATTTTCCATGTTAATGGTTTATTTCTTGTTGGACCGATCAAATTGGATTTTAATTCATAAAATTTGTTACTGTGAACTCTGTATGATAATTTATAAACAAACATTACAGCTGAAACGTCAGTCAGACATTTTTTTTTCTCTCGAAAAGTAAACATCTTGGTTTCCTCCAAAAAGTTGTGACTCATTTCCTCAGAGAACATGTAGGTCCTGTGTTAAAAGTGCTGTCTTATGTTTAGAAATTTTTATAAGACAGTAGAAAAATAGCTACTTATGTTACAAAATATTTATTATTAAAAGGCATAGTCTTTTGCAAATGGCTTTTGCTGTAGACCATGTACATGTGACCTTTGTTTA
Organism: Pycnopodia helianthoides; assembly: GCA_032158295.1. Classification (NCBI taxonomy): domain Eukaryota; kingdom Metazoa; phylum Echinodermata; class Asteroidea; order Forcipulatida; family Asteriidae; genus Pycnopodia; species Pycnopodia helianthoides. The sequence continues at coordinate 4,548,647 of CM063263.1, forward strand.
CGAAAAGAGTGACCTTGAACATTCCAAGGCATTTCCTGGCAGGCAAGATACTACACTGGTCACCTGGGAAATTTGACATTTTGTGTCATAATTTACACACAAACTCAAGAGTTATAAAAATAACAACTGAACAAGTTTGAGATGTTACCCCCTTTCTTCAATATCAAAAGTTGATAAAAAAAATCAGACAGTGCAATCATCACAAAACATAAGATTTAAAGCTTTCTCTCATTGGCTGTGTATAAAATGTGCCCCCAGGAAGTCCAGGCTCTGTGGCTCTTTTGTAAACATGTGATGTCACCAATGCTCAGTTATGGATTCCCAATGGGTCCAAAGAATTTTTCAGAACAAGATTATAAATGCTGTTTCAGGTACATGTGGAATTCATCATGCAAAAAGTAAAAGGTCAGTTGTAAATGACTACTCTAGCCCTTGAAGCGTCTTGATAATAATAACAATGTGTAAATGTGCTTTTTCAAGCCACGTAGACCGGGCTGGATCCTCACAGCACCCCACACCATTAATACCCCCTGTTCATTGCACCCTTAAGTTTTCCTGAAACCGTATCAATCTCAACTCCATCTCAACTCAACACCTTTTTAGGGCAGATGTGTTAATACCACTAAACCACCGAGCTTGACCGGTAAAAAGAGGCCAGTTTGAATACTGTAACCAGCAGCTTTGATTAACCATAGATAATAATAATAATAATAATAATACAGCATTTGTAAGGCGCACTTTCCTTTCCGTAAACCATTCAAAGGCGCCGGTCTAGACAGATCAAGTGGTGTCAGATTTTGTTCTGTGGCGACCAACACATGGAAAGAGGAGCAAAGGAAGGCCAAGCAAAACATACATTAACCGACTATGTGACAACTCCAACCTGACCTGTGAGGACATAGGCAACTGCATGCTGGACAGGAACTTTTGGAAAGCCATCACAAATGTCCGGTGGAAACTGTTGGAATAAATGAACTAGAAGCAGGTACTGCGAACAATTTGATTAGATGTACTACTTGAATCAGGGACAAAGAATATTATTTTGGTTCTTATTTTATATATCGATTTAAGATTAAACAAATATTCTTTTATCCCCAATACACTTATTACATCTATAAAGACAACATTTGAGAAGACTTACATTTCTTTGATGTTGTGGGAGATTGTGAACCATCCTATCAAACGAGGACTCCCCCATGGACGGTGGCATCTGGGGTAATCGCCCAAGTGCAACTTCCTTCCACTGGTCGGGCTGCGGCATTGGCACTTCACCCTGGAACCTCGTGTCCGGGAGAAACGGCTGCGGACAATCCGCAGGGTGTTTACGCTTGACCAGCGGGTGTCGCAGCAGCGAGGCGGCCAACTGCGCGTTCGGTGGGACCTGATCGGATGTACCGGCTACCGGATATTGATTCTGGTAGGGTCTCTTGAGGTTGGCTTGGAGTGCTCTACGATCGTCGGACACCTCCGACGGCATAGCTGCTTCCGGGTCACTTTTGGCACCCTCCCGCCATGCGACACGCTCAAGGAATGTCGGCTGGTTCGGCCTCACATCTCCCACCACTCGCCTCCGGTCCTGTTTGAGTTTGAACTTGGGCCTCGCTCCTGTTTTCAGGTAGTTCAGCCCACTTGTGTCCGCCGTTGAATCCTTCAATATGTTTGACCTTAGTGGTGGATTTATTTCAGATGTGGCATTGCCATGACAGGCGCCCTCTTGTGATGCCTCGACATCATGAGGCTCATAGTCGTCAGGGTATGGATTGTAATTGAGTGGTAATGTTGCATGCGCCGTTGGCAACCGTGGAAACTGGTCATGTGATGTTATCGGTTTCTCCCATTCCCATGCAGGGAGGACTTTCGGAGGGGCTGGCAGATGCAGCGGTACCTCTTCCTGTTGAACAGCGCTGGAGCCTGTAGATGTATTCGGTGGTTTGGTGATGGTAGAGTCTGGTTTCCTTGGGCCAATGGGTTGGCTTTGGCTGAAGTCCAGGTGTGTAGGAGTCGGGGTGTTAGACTTTGATGCTACAGGTACACTGTCTTGTGTTGCTGAAGGTGAAGACTGATCATGCCCAGCAGTATGTGGTACGTCTGCTAAAAACAACAACAAACATACACTCTAAAGAATATTACTATCAATAAGGTGCAGGCCTGGAATTTTATCTTTGAGAGGGCAAGGCCATTTTTAGTTTTGCAAAGGGCAATTTCATTGGAAAATCTGAAACTCTATGGAAACCTTTAAAAGGCACCAACGCCAAGACCAGGGCAACAAGACAATGGCCTCCGTGGCCTTCATATAATTCCAGGCCTGCTGGTAATGCCATAAAAAGTAACAAAACATAAGCAACACTAAACGAGGGGAAATAATAATTTTTGCCAAATCTCACATAAGTTCAATGTGCTTATGCAAAATGTCCAATGCTGCTTAACCCTCCTACTGACTTACCATTCAATATCATCACTGTGTATCGTGTTTCAATGCAAAATTTTTCAGGTGGAAGATTTTCACAAGCACCAACCCTCTATGCTCCACTGTCAATTATGTTCTGTGCAAAGTTTAGTTTTTGCGCATTGAAATCAAAGAATAGTTGTAATACTATGTGGTGGTGTGAACAAACTAGAGTTTCAACTCTTTTTGGTTTACTAGTTACAGTGGCGCCTTCATGTTGTCAGTGTATGATATTATGTTAACATGTTCTTGCAGATGATCGTAATGGATGTGTGAACATGTGATAACCAGCCGCTGGTGCACGATTCAAAGACTAAACATTGCAGGGTCAATGGAAGCAGAGCGTAGCGAGGGTTTGCCCGTTCAATATCATAGCATCCAATGTGGTTTGGAATGATAGATAAACCATGCCAGCCTGCAATACTTTCGGATTCTTGTGATTTTTTTTAATTAAGCGTTAAAAGCATAAACATTTTCTGTTCATTACAAAGTTAAAAACATTTGTTTATACATGGAATTTTTGGATCATACTCGGAAAACAAGAAGATTTTGGCGAGAAGTAATAGTGTTGATGACAACATGGAGCGGTCCAAAGAGGGGTCCGAGTGAATCAGTGGCTTACTGCACAGACGCACCTTGTAATTGTGCTCCGTCATGTCCAAACAAATCACTAATGACACCCATTGCACAATGCGCAGGCACTCAATCCTTCCGCCCCTGTGTCTACCATTTTGGGATTCAAATCATTGCTCTCATCTATCAACTCCACCTAAAGACAAAAACCTAATCTTACCGTTGCCCCCCGGCTGGAGTTTTCTCAGCCGCCGTGCGACGTCTTTTCGTCTCTCCTGGAGCTTGAGCCTTGTGTCTTCAACGGATTCATACTCCGGAGCGTAGCATATGTGGAGAGTTCCTCCGTAAAATGGTTGGTCATCAAGCTTCCGCTTGCACATCCTATTTATAACAATAAATCACAAAATATTAGAGCCCAATTTCATAGAGCTGTTTAAAGCAAAGCAAAATGTTGCTTACCACAATAAGGTTACCAACCAAAATACCATTCCACTTGTACCGTCTGTGACTGGTTTCCTGCTAGTGTTTGCTTTAGCATGACAAACCTGTTTATACGGTGTGGCTTCAGTTCCCGGTAATAGGCATTTTGCATCCTTTAACCCTCTTGCTGTCTGACCATTCAATACCATTCACTGTGGTTTTGAATGATAGATAAACTATGCCAGCCTGCAATATGGTACATGAGGGAATGCATGTACACAGTACACAGTTAGTTCTGTGCACAGTTGTGCCACCGTACACAACCTTGCCAAGAGTCACTGAGTAGGAGGGTTAAGCAAGACATTGCCGTGTCCTTTGGATGTGACTTTAAGCAGTAGGTCAATGAAAAAGAATCCAGTACACTTATCGTTTAGAGAAGGGTTTCTGGATGGTTGGCTACATGATTGCACTGCATCATCTTGTGAACCTCTTACAATGGGTCTCATAATTTTATATGTCAGGTTGGCGTAGTGGTATCTTGCCTTGCCTTGCCTTCCATGTCTGGGGACCCCAGTTCAAATCACACCGGGGCACTATGTGGATTGAGTTTTTCAGTCCCTGCCTGATTAGACTTCCTTCATTGTCTTCTCTCCACGGGGTTCTTGGCTAATATAGTGATTAAGTTCACTTTTTGAGAGTCCTTGGCTTCACAACCAGAATAAATCAAACAAAATGAAATACAAATCTGGCAAAGTAACCTTGCTGCTTGTATGTTTGCATATTTGACCCAATACACCTTAGTGAAGGCCTCGGCTGGATAATCCTCCAGGATCTTGTACTCTTCTATGGTGCCATACAGTGACATACGTTTCAGCAGTTCATCTGTGACTTTGATGGCTGGCACTCCTTGCACCAACAGGTAACGAGACTCTTGATTGATTGTATACACCTGGATGAAAAATCACAGGCAGCAAAAGCACAAAACAGGGTGAAATCTTGATAAGGAGCTCTAAAACATTACGATCAAGTAACAAAAATAAACATAATCATAACCCTCGATCCTCCAAACACACAGCCAGAAAAGGGACAAAAGTGGTACAACGCAACTGTTACGTTTATGGTATTTATTTTCAGGAAAAGTATTTTCTTGATGATGTTTTGTGTGGTCTAGATTGAGTCATTACACAATGGAAACTTGTGTCCTTATAATTATGTGTGCTTTGTTTTAAAAAGTGGTAAAAAAAAACAGTCAAATCTGGTCACAACAGAAATGGCTGAACTTACAAGAGGTAAAAATAGGGCCTACTTTTGGATTATATCTCAAAGTATTTGTTTTTGTGAGTTTTCATAGTTTCCATATCCAATGGAACACAATTTTCTGAGGACGCAATACAAATTATATTCTCTTCTAATCAAACCCACTGTGGATGAGGCATCAATCAAAGAAAAGATGATAAGAAATATTTAAACATGTATACTGAAAAATTAAATAAGATACATTTGTTTAATTAAAATAGAAGCAACAAAACATGTCTTTGTAAACCTCAAATCTACAATCATGCATTTTACAATTAAGGCAACTGCATTTGACATGCGCATGCAATTTCAAAGAGCCCTAAAAAGGTTTCAGAAAAAAAGGTTTTCATATAAATCTCAGAACGTTTCAAGAGCATTTTAATTAGTCATGTCATGTCGTTGACCCAGTGAGTGTTATTAGAGGGATTGATAAACAGTGCTAATTAAGACTTGGTTTTACTCTTATTTGACCATGGATGGATGGAGGAAGGAAACGGTACTCTTTTCTTTAGATAGGCCTACCAACATGACCAAGGTACCATAAAGTTTCATATTTTACAGTACACAGGCCATATGGGACAATTGGACAATAGCATAGTTACTTGCACTAGGCATGGATCTGAGTATGCAATGAGAGCATAATTAATTCAACAGTCCAGCCATTCATGAATTAAACAGAACTGCACAGCTTTGATTGTTTCGGGCATAGAGGCTCCTTTGTTTGGGCATTGTCAGTTCTGCGTGTCCGGAAATTGGGCGCAATCTGTACAGTCGACCATTCCGATTCGTGCAGATGTCTGCTTTTCCTTTGGCTTTGCATTTGAATTACAAAAAAACACAAAGTGATCGTAGACCTAAATATTGTTACAAACCTTTACAGCTCTTTCTCGTCTACCTTCCCTGTAAGCTGGCCTTACATCACAAGATTTCTGTCGACGATGATGGTCCATGGGCGCCGCCATCTTAACTGAACCTTAGACAAGCCACTGTAGTACAATGATTTTGATTAGTGGATTATTTCCTCCTTGACCAATCGTGTTAGGTCTCATATAAATCTGTAGGTACGGCTCACGTGGGCAAAATACAGTCACCTGACAGCAGTGCAATCAGCTGTAAACGCTAATTTGTGGTAAGTCAGAGAGTAAGGTGTTTGTAAACAGTGGTTTTAGTCCTTGTTTTGAAGGCTTTACTATCGATTTTGGAATATCTTGCAAAGAGAGAGTGTAGGATGTAAATAGTGAAGCCAACATGAGCTACTCACTCACATTCCTTCGTAATATTGCTTCTGAATCTGATTTGACTTTGAGTTTGAAACTGAAAGTTATAAATAAAGGTAGGGTCATTATTATTATTATTATTATTATTTATTCGGCCAGTGTCAAAAACAAATACATACAAGTAGAACAAAGGATAATAAGACTTAAAAAAAAAAAAAAAAGTAACTTAAATACAGGGTAACTAGAGGAGCGGGATTAGACAAAAGGGTAGAGGACAGGTACGGGATGTGGAGGAAGGAAGAGGAAGGGACAACAATCCATTCTAAGACGGCCAGGATAAACAAAAGCGTACTACTACACTATGACTAAAAGCCTGCTTATCCAATCCTCGAATAGAGTATAAATAAAACAATCACTACAATAAACACTTAGATACTATAAAATAAACATTATAAAAATATACTTTGAGTAAAACTAATAGAAAATTTGAAGCACTAGATAGATATTTGATAGATTAGGAGCTGCTAACAAACTCGACAACAATTTGTGTTATTTAAACAAGCTATTTAAAAAAAAAAAAAAGAATAGGTAAATAATAAATAATTACATTAAACATGAATGAATGAATAGATAGATAGATAAAGAAAGAAAGAAAGGAAGGAGGGAGGGAGGAGGGAGAGGAGAGAGAGAAAGAAAGAATTAATTAAAGAAAGAAAAATAAAGAAAAATAATTAAGTAAAAATAAATAAATAAATGATGAATAATAAACAAAAGAACGAACGAATGAATAAATAAATTAATTAATAAGTAGCTAAATGAACAAACAGATAAATAAATAAATTTAACAAATGTAAAAAATAATAAATCAATCAATCAAACAAACAAAAGATAAATTAATAAATAATAAATAAATAACCATTAAGTGGGGAAAAATCAATACAGATCAAATCAAGTCAAAACATATCAAATCAAATACAGTCACTCAGTCAAAGAGTGGTTTTTATCAACGCAATGCTGATTTATAGACAAAGTTATAAAGAAAGATAAATAAAAGTTACATGTGAAAGTTTCAGCTGAATGCAGAGTGTGCTTGCTTAGAAAACATCATAAAACTGTCACAACAAAAAAGGTCCAATCCATCCACATTACAAGTTACAATCTTGTGAGTTGTACTAGCCTTGCACGTAGGCTACACCATGGAGGTAATTCTACCTCCATGGCTACACACACACGCCAGTTGCGCGGCGCAAAGAATAATCATAGTTTTGAGGCCGAACATTGTACCCTTATGTAGCTAGCTCGGGCGGTAGCTCGGCGCAAAGAAAAACAAATAAATAAATGAAGACAAAACTCCAACGCCTTGATCAAGGCTAGAGTTGTACAAGCCCTAAAATGTTTTTGTTGTTTTTTTTATGGTCTATGTGGGGATTGACTTTGTGAAATTCTGACCCAGATGTGTCTGTTCCCATCAGGTCACCATGTATCTAGTTGGACTGACGGGTGGTATTGCATCGGGCAAGAGCACTGTATCAACCATCTTTAAGGAACTTGGATGTCCAGTCATTGATGCTGACTTAATCGCTAGAGAAGGTGAAAGCAAAAGGTTTTTAGTCTATTGTGGAAGGATAAAATAAGTTTGCATTAAATTTTGATCATCTGGAAGGTGATCCCCTTTCAAATCTTTCCCTTTTTAAAAAAAGTCATCGAATACATGTACTAAATGTATTGTCCTTTGCCAAAATCAGTCCAATTCTTTGACATTTAAAATGGCATTAAAGTTGCATGGCCAAAAAAAGTTAAGAATGTGTTCTTTGAAGGAATTCAAACAGAAATTATGCTGTTTCAAAATGAAAAACATTCCATCAATCTTTGCATTGTCACAGGACAATGCATAAACATACATGACTGAGATAATGTCGGGATCTCAACATTAATACATTTTATATTTTAAATAAGTGAAAATTCTTATAGGCAGATTTTTTCATGCAATACCTTAAACGAGATGTTATAACTTTCTTGAATCTATAGCAATAGCCTTTTTTTTTAAATGTAGACCAAATATCTTGAACTGAAGGCAACTGAAACATCAGCCATGAGCAAGTTCGGGTGGGCGACTAGAGTGACTAGACTTACTAGAAACCATAGAGCACAGGGAGATTGTCTATTGATCGACCATGCAACTGGAGCATGGTCGATCTAGTCAATTCGAGAGCTACGTCACACACTGTCACACTGTTTCTGGTTAGTCTAGTCACTTTAGTCACCCACCCGAACTTGCCCCTAGATATCAATTGTGATGCCTTAAACATTCTATATGCTAAGAAATACTACCTTTATACGCCCTAATTTGGTGTTATTTGAAAGCTCTTATTCTCATCTATTTAATGAGAAAACTAGTGAATGCTCTTTTTTTCGCTGGCAGATTCTATGTGTGACTAAAGTTTTACAATTTTCTGGTTGATTTCATTTTCTGGTGATGAATTTGTAATTTTATGGACTGAAACTACCAGCATGTTCCCTTAAATTCCTAATGCGGTAAAACTTATTTGGCTGAACTTATCTCCCTATTTTCACAGTGGTTGAGCCCAACAAACCATCATGGAAACAGATTGTAAAGCACTTTGGCAATGGCATTCTTCAGGAAGACGGTACCATTGACCGAGTTAAATTAGGGGGAATCATCTTCAGTAATGATGAGAAGAGGCGGTTACTGAACTCCTGCACGCATCCTTACATCCAGAGAGAAATGATGTGGCGAGTTTGCAAATGTCTTCTCCAAGGTTTGTCAAAAAATGAAAAAAGGCAAAATTGTATGGCCCTGGTTTTACCAGAATTATCTGTCCTTGGAAGTAATTCCATGATCTCTTTTCTTGTAACTGACCCCCAGTGACATAGCTGGTGGGGGGGGGGGGGGGCAAGAGGGAAAGGGCATGCACCCCGAGCACTGTCTTAGGGGGTGACACAAAATTGACCAAGGGTTTGTTTTGGGGTGGTTTTTTTTTTTTTTTTAAGTAGTGGGATGGTTGGATGTGGGTCGTGTTTGTGTCTGTGTGAGCATGTCTACCTGTTGAAACCGAGGACCTGAAGGTACACTTTGGGTGCTTTGGTAGAATGTAATGACTCACACAAATATCCCTTGAAATGATTTTTCTTTTACTTTGTGAACTAACACAGTCCTCCTTTTGTAGAACCAAATGTTCGTCCTCCAACCTTGCACCCGGGTGCCACGAACCCTAGCTATGCTGGTATGATGCCCACTTCCACGGCCCACCTTCATTGGCTACCCAAGGGCCGACTTAAAGATGTCCAGTATATCCAAGGCTTTGGATTGATAGCGCTGAATGTCCGTCAGCCTTCTATCAATCTACATTGTTGTTTTTTTACTCGACTGTTTCTTTCTCTTATTTGTGTTTTCTGGCATTGTTTCATCACAGTCTTAGCAAACACATCGAATGCCCCCAAAAGGAAATTTATGAAATATGCCAGTTTGAAAAAGCACAAACTTTATTTCTCACTAAAATCATTCCAGATGTACACACAAAACCTACGACGCCGAGATACGTTTTTGCAAGGGAGTCCCTTCTCATGCAGGATACAGTGTATGGTTGAGATAAGATGTTATAGCACTGACGCAATGATTTCATTGTGTCGTTTACAGGCTATCCATATGTTATATTGGATATTCCCCTTTTACTGGAAGGCAGTGCTTTACGGAGATTCCTGCGGAAGGTTATTGTGGTCTACTGGTAGGTTTATATTCCTTTACTTCTATCATTGTTTCTCCTAATCATGCCAATGCAACGGTTAACCCGAGTATTAGACCAAAAGGAAAGTATGGCCCTCAATAAAGGAAGTCAATATTCATAAGGCAAAATAATTAAAAAACAAGTTTAGCGTCCTGCCTTTTTGAAAAAGAGGAGGCAGCGACCCCTTTTTCTTTTTTTCTTATTCTTTTTTTTCTTTTTCTAATGGCCGCCCGACACATTTTCAAGATAACCGGCCGGGCTATTTTTAAAAGATGGTTGCCCGTTTTTTTCTGTGTGTTTTTTCTATGTGCTATAGTCAAACATATGATGCATATAAAAAAAGCGGCGGCCTCTAAACATGTTTTGTTTTTTTTGCCTATCAGCATATTTTAGTAATTCATACAGAGGCATATCTTGGCTCAATTTCCCATGCCAGTGTAACAAGTTCGTACAAAATGAGTTATTCCCTTGTTGTATTACACCAATCAATTCACTGGTTAGTAGCAGAACAAACGGCTGTATGACTGTTCCTTTGATATTTTTTTCTTCTCTCCAGCAATGAGGAGACCCAACTGATGAGACTACAGTCCCGTAACAACCTCAGCCAAGAGGAGGCCCTCGCGAGAATAAACGCGCAAATGCCACTCGCAGAGAAACGCAAACACGCCGACTACGTCATCGACAATTCCACCACAATCGCCGACACCAGGCTGGCAGTGGAATACCTTCACAGACAGTTCAGCAAATCTTACGCCCACTGGAAGATGAGGCTTATACTAATTCTTGGGAGTTTAGGGTTCGGTGTTGCTTTGTATGGCATCAAGAAACTGGTTGCAAGATTATGATGATTTTCCCTTACTGTCCAGGGCCCAATTTCATAGAGCTGCTTAAGCTAAGCAAAACAAAATTATGCTTACCTGAACAAGGTTAAGGGCTAAAATACCATTTGACATGTACCGGTACACTTACTTGTATCCTGCTTAGTTTTGCTTAGCAGAAAAATGTTAAGCAATATTTTCTGCTCGAGCAGTTCTATCAAATTGGGCCCAGAAAAGGTATGCCAGGGCACCTACATATCTTCTGTCTACCACCCATTTACACTCATTATGGCTAACAAGCTTGTTATGGCAAACCACACAAATATAAGAGCCATCACATAAAATAAAATAGGCCACAATGTCACTTAAAAATATTATTTGTTTTTTTGTTTTTACCCACACACTGATGTGTGTAAAGCTCTGTATACTCGGTACTTCAACCCCCGTCCTTTGTAAAAACAACACAGGCATATTACCCAAATGGGATTCGAACCCACGACCTTTGCCACTCTGGAACATACACTCATTCGGTGTAAGGGTGAAACCCACTAATATTCTTTATCCCCGATGCAAATTTAACCTCTATCCATACTAACTGCTGTGGGATCAGATTGGCTCAGTGGTTTCTTTCCCTTGTCTTTCACCTCTGTGGACCCCGGTTCCAATCCCGCCTTAGATTTGCATGTGGATTGGGTTTATGGCCCCTACCTGGGCCCAATTTCATGGCTCTGTTTACAGCGGATTTCTGCGCTTACGTATCAAGGGCTCCGTAAGCGCAGAATTCTGCGGTAAGCAGAGCCATGAAATTGGGCCTAGATTGCCTGTCTTTTACCCGGTTGGGGTTTTCCTCCGATATCTAAAACTTAATGTTTCTTTATCTTCTCCTATTGGAAACTGTTCCCGTAATTGGTGCTTGCACTAATTGATGTGTAATGAAACCAAATATATTTGCCTACCCAGTAATCCCCCAGTGAAATCCTAGACGCTCATCTCCACATGTTTAAATCACCATCAGAAATACCCAAAAATGTAAAAACATGAATTTTTATTGGTCTCGGCTCTCGCCTTAAACATACACATAAAGAAAGTTTAATAAGGATTCGTGCACGTGAAAACAAAAACAGGGTACCAGTGTAACAAATTCTAAAAAATACTATTTAAAAAAAAAACAATCAGTGAGTCAAATTTCTAAAGCTGCTTGAGCATGCTAATATGCTTGGCACAGAAAATCTTGCTTTGCAGAACCAGTTTACCAGTTTGTGACTGGCAAATTTTGGCTAAGCAGACAAATTTTCTAAGCATTTTCTTTCTTCTCAGGAGCTCTATATATCCAACCCCGGAGACTTGTAGATAAAGTAACAATTTCAGCTAGTTTAAAAAAACAAGCATGTTAAAAACCTGGGCTAAATTTGATAAAGCTGTTTACCACCCCAACAGAATTAGGGGTAAAAATCTGAGAAATTACATGCCTGCTGCTTAGGTTAACCAAGTTACCAGCCAAAATACCGTGTAATGTATATTGTTGGTGACTGGTTCCCTGCTTATTTCTTCTCGGCAGAAGAAAATTGCAAAGAACTATATTTTGCTTACAAGCTTCACGAAATTCTGCCCTGGTTTCAATGCAATCCTAGATAGTCACAAACAAAGATAAATACAAACAATCATCTTTGGTGTGTTTGTTGTTGGTTTTTGAATAGACGTTAGAAAAACAGCGGGATCAAGTCACTTAATTTTTTTTACCAAAGTGAAGAACCAAGAAAAGAGTGCGAACAGTTTGAAATAACAGCAATTAGTAATAACTGCACCAATAACTGAACCTGTTTTTTACAAGAACAAAACAAATTTACTTTACGCAATAACTGTTTTACAGAACACCTAATTTATCACTGTACATTATACAGCCACTACGTTGTTTTCCCATTTTGTTTAGTTATAATTTGTACACAATTGTTTTCTGCTTGTATGCTTGCCATCATTTAATATTCAGGAAAAGGCAAGTTAAACATCATTCCACTTATTCATGTACCGGTAATAACAATATTTTTTAAGTTTGATGGATAAAATTAAAGAAATATTGACAAACATGCGTCGATGCAGTTTTTTCTTTGTTGGTATACAGGGAACCCATTTGTACCTTTTCACTTCATGCATTTTCCATGTAATATACCCAGAGGTACAGAGGCTACTCTATAGGCAATCATTTCTTTACATGGAATAAGTTTCTATCCTTCACACTTTGGTCACATTTAGTCAAATGCTGTAAACCAATCCATAGAGCGGGACCAAGTGTTAAGAAGTGAAGAGGCTAGAGGTACCAGGATATACCCATACTTACCCACGTGTCAAGATTACCCAGTTAAGCCCATTCCAAAGGAGGTCTTAAACCCGTTCTGCCTCACTGCATTTACAGCATAATTTAGGTGATCCAGCCCAGAGTACTTCGGCAAGATTTGTAGTGACCACTCTAAATACTACAACCCTTCAGACTCGATCCATTTAGTTCTTGCTTGCCCTCGCTGAACAGTACCCAGTTTTACCCCATAGGCTTTACTGCTTTGTATGCAGTGTACCCAGTTTTACCCCAGGTCACTATAACCTACTGTAACCTAAAGGATGATCGAATGGTGGTCGTGGGGGAGGCGGCAAGATTTCTCCATACCTACGGCCAGGCTCTGGCAACTGCAAGAGAAAACAACAGGAAAGTCAATAACTCCTTTATAATCAGGCCGTAAAAAGTAAACGATTTGATGTCAGTTGTGAATACTGTTCATGCATTAAATAACCAATTTGGGGCTCAACCCAAAATGAATTCAAAATTTACTGAGTCAGTTTCCCATCTGAGTTACTACTTGATATTTGAAACGGAAATTCACATCTTCTTAAGGTGATCCCTCTCCTGCCACTTCCCAGGCTGTATCGTAAACTTGGGTGTGATCCCTGGTTATACGGCAGTTACAGGTTGAATGGCTTCTGACTGGCACCCCAAAACAAAGATATTGACAGAATATGTAGACTGCCACCATAAGGGCTAAATAGCTCAGTTGAAACTTGGTAGAGCACCGGGCAGGTTCAGCCGGAGGTCTCGGGTGCAAGTCACGCTCTAGTCAATTTTTTCTTTGCTCAACCCAAAACTTTCCCTCGTGGTTTATTACTTGACTTAATAAATAACTGAGAAGACACACACAAACCAACACAATGAACAAATCAGGGCCCAATTTCATAGAGCTGCTTAAGCAGAAAATATTGCTTAACAATTGTCTGCTAAGCAGAAATGAGCAGGATACCAGTCACAAATTGTGCATGTGACATAGTAGTTTGGCTGGTAACCATATTCTGTTAAGCATTATTTTGTCGCGCTTAGCTACTTTTTGTGCTTAAGCAGCTCTATGAAATTGGGCACAGGAAACAAGATTACAGAAAATAAAAACCAGCAGAACCAGAAACAAATGTAAGAATGCAAATACAAATTCTTAAGATTAACATAAAGGACATTAACCACGCAGCTCCAAAAGTACTTGTTTTGATGTTAGATTTAGCAGAGGGTTGTGTGATTGCAGCCTCAGTTTGGAAAAAGGATGTTTGAGGCTCTTAGAAGTGTATAGTTAATTTGGGCGATACGACTGTAACTTCAGCCATTGGTTTTGAGCAAACTCTAAGGAACTTCAAAAAAATTAGAACCTTGTGGCAGCCAAGAAAACCGAAAATGAAACAAGGTTATACATGTGTATAAACTTGAGGCAGTTACTGATTGCAACAAGGTTGTATTTTTAATGTCATGATAGTTTCGACAAAATATATGCACTAAGATCAGATCTTGTACAATCTTGTGGCAATGACAAAAAAAACTGTTGCAACAAGGTCATATCATGTTGTATGACCTTGTGGCAATCATTAAAAAATCTTGCACCAAGCTCAGATGTTGTATGATCTTGTGGCAAATCATAATCGTAGCAACAAGGTTGTATCCTGTTGTACCATTGTGTGATAATTATGAGAAAACTGTTACAACAAGGTCGTATCATGTTGTATGACCTTGTGGCAATGATGACACTCTTGCAGCAAGGTTGTATCTTGTACAATCTTGTGGCGATGATGACAAACTGTTGCAACAAGGTCAAAACTTGTATGATCTTGTGGCAAACAATACTAAATGTAGCAACAAGGTTGTATCCTGTTGTACCATGTGTGGCAATTATGAGAAAACTGTTGCAACAAGGTCGTATCATGTTGTATGACCTTGTGGCAATGATGACACTCTTGCAGCAAGGTCGTGTTGTATGATCTTGTGGCAAATATTACAAATTGTTGTATCTTAATGTACATATGACCTTGTGGCAATGATGACACTCTTGCAGCAAGGTTGTATCTTATTGTACATATGACCTTGTGGCAATGATGACACTCTTGCAACAAGGTCGTATCATGTTGTATGACCTCGTGGCAATGACGACACTCTTTCAGCAAGGTTGTATCTTATTGTACATATGACCTTGTGGCAATGATGACACTCTTGCAGCAAGGTTGTATCTTATTGTACATATGACCTTGTGGCAATGATGACACTCTTGCAGCAAGGTTGTATCTTAATGTACATATGACCTTGTGGCAATGATGACACTCTTGCAGCAAGGTTGTATCATGTATAACCTTGTAGCAATGATGACACTCTTTCAGCAAGGTTGTATCTTATTGTACATATGACCTTGTGGCAATGACGACACTCTTTCAGCAAGGTTGTATCTTATTGTACATATGACCTTGTGGCAATGATGACACTCTTGCAGCAAGGTTGTATCTTAATGTACATATGACCTTGTGGCAATGATGACACTCTTGCAGCAAGGTTGTATCATGTATAACCTTGTAGCAATGATGACACTCTTGCAGCAAGGTTGTATCTTATTGTACATATGACCTTGTGGCAATGATGACACTCTTGCAGCAAGGTTGTATCTTATTGTACATATGACCTTGTGGCAATGATGACACTCTTGCAACAAGGTCGTATCATGTTGTATGACCTCGTGGCAATGACGACACTCTTTCAGCAAGGTTGTATCTTATTGTACATATGACCTTGTGGCAATGATGACACTCTTGCAGCAAGGTTGTATCTTATTGTACATATGACCTTGTGGCAATGATGACACTCTTGCAGCAAGGTTGTATCTTATTGTACATATGACCTTGTGGCAATGATGACACTCTTGCAACAAGGTCGTATCATGTTGTATGACCTCGTGGCAATGACGACACTCTTTCAGCAAGGTTGTATCTTATTGCACATATGACCTTGTGGCAATGATGACACTCTTGCAGCAAGGTTGTATCTTATTGTACATATGACCTTGTGGCAATGATGACACTCTTGCAACAAGGTCGTATCATGTTGTATGACCTCGTGGCAATGACGACACTCTTTCAGCAAGGTTGTATCTTATTGTACATATGACCTTGTGGCAATGATGACACTCTTGCAGCAAGGTTGTATCTTATTGTACATATGACCTTGTGGCAATGATGACACTCTTGCAGCAAGGTTGTATCTTATTGTACATATGACCTTGTGGCATTGATGACACTCTTGCAACAAGGTCGTATCATGTTGTATGACCTCGTGGCAATGACGACACTCTTTCAGCAAGGTTGTATCTTATTGCACATATGACCTTGTGGCAATGATGACACTCTTGCAGCAAGGTTGTATCTTATTGTACATATGACCTTGTGGCAATGATGACACTCTTGCAGCAAGGTTGTATCTTATTGTACATATGACCTTGTGGCAATGATGACACTCTTGCAGCAAGGTTGTATCATGTTGTATAACCTTGTGGCAATGATGACAAAATCTTGGAACAAGGTTCGTATGTTGTATGACCTCGTGGCAATGACGACACTCTTTCAGCAAGGTTGTATCTTATTGCACATACGACCTTCTGGCAATGATAATGTTTAAACTTGAACTAGACTAGCGACTCTACTATGTAGTGCTTCATTGTGCAATGCTACGACACAAGTGTTAAAACCACTATTGTCCCACACCAAACACAAAGCAGTCATGTGTTCTTATGTCACTGTATAAACATATCAAACCAGCTGATTGGTTAACAATCAACAATCAAAACTGGAACACCTTAATATTGTCATATGACAAACTCCATACAAAAAGGAGACATGGGTCGGTCACAACAACCCAAAGAGCAGCACTGTGGCCAAGACGTCTGGCACACCTTGGCTCTTTGTATAATCGGCCCCAGACCCAAGTTCTGGTCAGCCCAGATAAAAGTTGTGGCACTTGTGCTGTTTCAAAAGACACTGGACCATAATTGCTTTATCATTTAGACGAGACTGCAACCAGTAGGTCCAATGAGTTTTACAATACACTTATCAAGCAAGAGACAGGGCTGGCCCTTGTTATTGTGGCACAAGTGGGCTTCAAATCTAAGCCTGTAGCACCCTTTTAATACCCATCAACAAGTGAAGACTAAAGCCAGTTCCAAATCCACTTGCAAATAATGTGTTCATTTTAACATTGCACAACCTGACAGGTCTTTTGGGCATTTTAAGCCGCAGGTGAAAAACCACGGGTGAAAGACCACGGATGAAATTATTGTTTAAAAAAATACTATTTACATTTATTGCTGATAACTCATACAATCAAAATAATAATCAAGTTTAAAAAAACAAGGAGTAATATTACAGTTTATTGGTTTTTTTCTTCTTAAATAAAACAAAATGTACATAAATGCACAGCCACAATCACGGGTACACTTTTTGTTACTAAGACACCAAATGAACAACACATACATATTGAGTAACTCTTTGCAGTTTCTTGTATTCGACAAACTCAAGTACTTTCTACTCTTCATTCCCACAGCGCTGGTTAATTAATTTACAGACAACATTGAAATAACTGTTACATCACTGGTTTTCAAACTGTTGTTCATAACATGGACACGACAAAAATGTGTACCCATGATTGTGGCTGTGCACATAATTAAAAAAAGGATGCAGATCTGACTGAAGCAACAATGTCTAAACCACACTGGAGGGAATCACTACTGACTTACGTTACTCTCCCCTATTTTACTCTCATATGACATCAGAGCCTTGGTCAGTGTGTCTGTTACCTGCTTGGCAAGCTTGGCATCTGCTTCATTGGCAATCATTGAATTGGACTGCAGGGTAGTGAGGAGCAAACAAGAAAGCTATGGTCAGTACTTGTTTGCTTCATTTAACGTTAAGGTTACTACGGATGCAATGTTTTACTGTCATCAAAGTGGTGGCAGCGGTGGGATTGACTGAGGTCTGGATGTTGGATCTACTAGTTCATCAAATAATGTATGGAAGGTTGGGAATACCGAGTTCAGGTCAACAACCATGTAATACTTCTACTTCAAAGAAATTGTGGTTCTTTATAGGGTGTCATGGCCGAGCAGTTTAGAGCATCCGATTCCAGTTTTTGGTAGTTAAGTCATCGGGCTTTAGGTTCGAATCCCGGTCATGACATTTGTACCCTTGAGCAAGATGCTTGACTATAATTGCTTCTCTTCACCCAGGGGTATGAATGGGTACCTGCAAGGGTAGAGGTTGATATTGTGTTTGAAAAAGCCTTCAGAGCACCACCGCAGCCAGGGGCTGTATACTCCCCAGAGAGCTGAGAAAGATTACAGGAATGCTATTGGCCCAATGACCAGGGCACTAATGTAAAGCGCATTGATACCTTATTGTTAAATGTGCTATGTTAGAACTAGTTATCATTATTGTTGTTACTATTCTTCTTCTTCTTTGATGAATGGAAAGAGCCAATGTCTACAATGGAAAGGTCTGAAATGTAAAGACTTGGCTCCTAAGGCTTCCTCACAGAAGCAAAACCATTACTTCTACTAACAAGAGATTATTTCATGGCTGTCACCCCGCAAAATATTTTCCTTTAAGCCTTCAAATCCCACTTTCACAGATTCTTTGATCCAGAATGAAGAATATTGCAATCCCACGTCTCCAACCATTTTTGTATTTTCTTGCTCTTTCATCGGTGCACTGCAGTGTAAGGGGGGGACGATTACCAGCTACCCTCTCAAAACGGTAATCAAAGTTGTTGCTTAGCTCACCAGGTTTGCAAACATTTGCTGAACACTTGGGCTGCTGTCGGGCTCTGCATATGCCTTACTGGGCAGAGGACGCAGCGACGGCTCCTGTTTGTAGTTAAACGGATTTTCTGCTGTGCGTGGAGGGTGCTCCTGTTTGTAGTTAAACGGATTTTCTGCTGTGCATGGAGGGTGCTCCTGTTTGTAGTTAAACGGATTTTCCGCTGTGCGTGGAGGCTGCTCCTGTTTGAAGTTATACGGATTTGCCGACGCGCGTGGAGGCTCTGGAAGCAGAGGTTCACGCTTTGGTTGTGTGGAGGTGATTTTTCCCCGATTGCCAAAGCTTGAAAGGTTTGATTGTGGATTCTGTGGCTAAATAATATGAATAAACATGAACAGCAGGTGTTGATGTAAGTCCTTCTTCAAATTTATTGCTTCCAATAATCTAAATTTAATCTTCAATAATTACTGCTTTGGTATCTGTCATTAAACTCATTTTCAATATGAGTTATATGTAAATCACACTATGATGGCCCCCAAAAAAATTAAAGAAAGGTTGTAGAAAAAAGTTCAAAATAAAATGTTCAGCGACAAATTTTCATTTGTTTATTTTTGAAAGTACAATATTGGCAATCCTTCCTGGTCTTAAAAATACTCTTTTTCAGGTTTGTAGTTTATCTACGTATAAAAAATCAAATATACAAATAAAAATAATTAAAACCACACAGAATAAGTAAACAGACATTTTGACATGTCTGCAGGAAAACAAGGGGCTCACCTGAGAAAAATGTTTCAAAAAGTTCCGTCCGAATATTCGCCACCAGAAAAAGCATGCACAGCGAGGGACAGAACAATTTATCGTTCTTTCCTTTACTTCTACCGTCAGGAGAATGCCATGTCAAAAGCTTCAGACAGTAGTTATTTTAAAGAGGGTGTTTTGCAGCACCTTTTCAGCGTAATTTGCAGAAAAGAAACTCAGAGTGTGGGTTCTGGTCCCGCACTTGTGTCCTTGAGCAAGAACACTAAGACCATAATTGCTTTGTCCTTCAGATGGGACGTAAAGCCATAGGTTCCGGGTGTACATGTAAACGAACCCAGTATACTCATCATTAAGAGAAGAGGTTCATCCTGGTGTTTTCTGGCATGGTCAGCTGCAGATTGCGCCGCAGCACCTTGTAAAACCTTACAAGGTGCTATATATATGGGCTTCAAAATTCACAGTTTTACAAGTTGTAAAACATAATGAACCTTTGAGACGCCCACTTAAGATAAAGCACAACATAATAACTGTGTATTAATACTTTAGCATACACACAGAGGAAAAAAGATGCATTGCTCATGTATACTTTCATTTTAAACTTTCCATATAGATATGAATATGACTCATGCATATTCATATCCCTACGCAGCATCAACTGAAATGGAAGGTAAAACATAACTTCCTATTCAAACAGTTATCAGATCAATATTCAGATACGAATATGACTCATGCATATTCATAACCCTAGACTTGTGAACAGCACCTGCTGAAATGGAAGGTAAACCTAACATCCTTTTTAAACGGTTATAGGATAAATATTCAGATATGGATATGACTCAATGCATATTCATATCCCTGGACTTGTGAACAGCATCACATGTAACTAATTTAGTGCATACTTAACTCCTCCAATTTAAATCAATAGCTTGTGGAGGTATTACAAAAAAGAAGTTTTCACATTGAAACAAGTCAGTGTGAAAACCAAAACAATTATCAGTAAATCCAAGAACATTCCATTCTTGGTATTACTGATGATTTTCTTTAGCTTCAAAAAGCTCACAACGAAGCTTGTTTTTGAAGTTAACCCTTCTTCTGATCAACCATTCAACAATGCTGACTGTGGATTATCATACAATTGCATCTAGTGCATGGTGCACACATGTACACAGTTAGTTCTGTGCACGGTTGTGCCACCCTAACAACATGCTGTCGAATGTTTCAAAGGTCGGTCAACCAGCTGAACAATGTTACACGAGTACAACTGTGCAGTTGAAGGTTGAAATCTTTCATTCAGTGTCATCCACGTGTTCTGATGGCTGCCATATGATATTATGTGATAATATCATGCGAATATATATACATAGTACACACATGTACACAGCTGTGCTACCATAAAAAACCAGTGCTGTTGAATGGTTTTCAAAGGGTCGCTCAGCCCTCTGGGAAAATGTTACAAAGAGTAGGAGGTTTTTATATCAATGCAACTTTAAAAATGGAGAACAAAAATTATTAACATAGAACAGAACACAAAATAATAATTTTCTAGAGTAAATGATGTTAGAAGTAGGGTTATAATTAGTCAAAGAGAGCAGACATATACACGAAGCAATCAGCAACAAAAACAGAAAGGTTGTTAAAGAAATGACCCAAAATGGATCAAAGGACATAGTGACACCTTGCAATATTTTACAAAATTTGAAACCCTTGGAGCTAGGGTCTCTCTGATCTACTGAAAAAAATGGCCGTCCAAATTTTGTTTCCTCAGACAGGTTTGAAAGTCATGTGTGGGAAGTCAACCTCACCTCCTTATAACTCACAAGAAAAACGGCACATTGTTTCATGTTTATCTCATTGTCGATCGTTTGTTTAATTTCTTGTAATTAGACTTTCCAAGTTGGAACCAATTTCAAAGCGTTGCCAAGCCACCAGAATGTAGTCCACCAAAAGCTTCAGATTTCAAGAAACATGGAAGTTTAAAGTATCTTGAGTGTTCTCGTTTTGCTTTGCTAATCTACTACATTGGCCATGGGCTCAATTTCACAAAGTGTGACGACTGTACAGAAGCAAAACTCGACATCACAACACAAATCACTTCTGAAATGCTTCCATGTGAATGGTATCATGCAAACGCATCTAGAGCATAGTGCACACATGTACACAGTTAGTTCTCTGCACAGTTGTGCCACCCTACACAACCAGTGCTGTTGAATGGTTTCAAAGGGTCGGCCAACCGACAACTACTCTCTTTGTGAAATCGAACCCTGGTCCAGGACTATTTATCAACTCACAAGGGTTTCCCTCTGGGGTGGTCCAGCGTCAAGATCATCGTAATTATCCCTCGGCCGTCTCACGGTGCTGCCGAAACGACGTTCAAACTCCCTCAAGATGAAGGCATCGCTGACAAGAGAGTCTTTCTTGAGGGTGTCCATCAAGTAGCTATCAAGCTCACTGACATGAGAGAAAAGGAATCATTTACCCAAACTCCCTTTATCAAAGAAGCAAGTGGAGTTTTCTTTTTAAAGTGGGGTCAAGTTCAGGTTTCGTTGTGATCCACTCATTTTCCAACAGAAAGTCTCTAACTTTAGATTTAAAACGTTATAAAATACCATGGGCTTTGATACCCTTCAAGTGCAATTTTTGTGAAAAAAACTCAAAAATGTTCGAAGACATCACATTTCAAACATAAGGTCTGTACATTTTTGTACAGAGCATTTTGTACATGAGTTCATTCCTGAATTTTGATGATATTCAATAAAAACGACATTGATTTTGACCTTTTGGCTGGCGCAAAAATTCCTGTTTGTAATGTACAGAATTGAGAAAATGTGAGGAATAGTCCAAGATGCCTGATGAACAGAAATATCATTGTTGTAAAGCCTCCTTGATCTAGCTACTAGGACATGAGCGCTACATAAGGATCAGGTATTAATTTCATTGTTCTTAAAAACATACCTGTCTTTAAAAATATTACATTGAATGGGAAAACTTACTCCTTGACCGAGCTCGTGTCTCTTCCCGAGGAGGTAGGTCGTACCCTCCCCCAAGGTCCGAGTTGTCCGACACCACCCCTCGACCGCGTCCGCCCATACTTCCAAAGTCACTCCCCAAGCTATCGCTGCCCATCATCCCGCTTCTGCTACCACGGCCAAAACCACCTGCAAATGATAAATTGGTGCGTCATCGAAAAATGTAAGCATTTAAGGAAGGAATGCAAAATTAAACAGACGGTAACTCTAGGTTAGCCTCAAGTTTTTTGAGGTTTTCAAGGGTTATCCAGGGTTCAACCTCAAATTACCACTAATTTAAAGGAACATTACAGAATTGGTAAGAAAAAAAACAGATTTACATACAACTTACACGGTTTAATGATGATGATAGTAGAAAACATCCCTTGAAATATTTCTGTCTGAAATGCCACATTTGATGAGAAATGAATAAACTAATTTTCCGATTGGAGTTTATCGCTCAGTGAGCATTTTATTCATTTTGCTTGAATCTATATGATTTCATGCAAATGTGTAATCGTTTTTTCACTATTTTCTCGTGACCCAGATGGCCGATCGATCTCAAACTTCGACAGGTTTGTCAGTTTATGTATATGGTGGATTACATAAAGTGATTACACTGCCAGCAACTGTTTTGTTAGCAAAAACCAATTTCTGTAATGTTCCATTTAATTCTGC
Organism: Pycnopodia helianthoides; assembly: GCA_032158295.1. Classification (NCBI taxonomy): domain Eukaryota; kingdom Metazoa; phylum Echinodermata; class Asteroidea; order Forcipulatida; family Asteriidae; genus Pycnopodia; species Pycnopodia helianthoides. The sequence continues at coordinate 4,571,696 of CM063263.1, forward strand.
AATTCTCCCTAATCCTTTCAGCCTCGTTTGGTAACACTGGTTTGAATAGGAAACAAATTTAAGATGGCTAGACAATGAGTCAAGATCTTTATGGTTGTCACATGAACAGAAAACATCAGAGGACAATAGTTGATGGGTGATAAGAGGCAACCAGGGGCCAGATGTACAATATCAATTTGCTCCTGAGACGAGCAGAGTGTATTGTTCGAAATGTCAAGACCACACCGGTTCTTCTCATAGCCAGCACTTCTCCAAACCAACACTTCTCCAAAAAGAGTTTTATACATGGTTCTAAACCAAAGTTTACTGCTGTTGTTCTTCTTATAAATTTGCTCCTTTTGCGCTTATTTCAGATTCTCCTCAACAAGTTTGCTTTCAGTAGACCTTTCCCACTTTAATCAGATTGTTAAATATTCGTTTTGCATTTTTGCTTAAAAACACTGTTTTAGTGAAAAATTTACAAAATTTAACTTCACTACACTTGAGCGATATTATTGCAATGAGAAATAAATCTAACCCATAATTTTTCTTACAAGTCTGTCTCTGAGAAAACTCACCTCCTGTTCCAAAGCTTTCTCCTCCAAAGCTACTGGGGCCACTTAGACTTCCACTTAAACTACTAGAGCTACGACCTCCACTGAAGCTACTCGACCCACCACGACTTCCACCAAAGCTACTTGACCCTCCACGACCTCCTTCAAAGCTACTTGGTCCTCCTCCATAACCTCCACCAAAGCCACTCGACCCACCACGACCTCCACCATAGCCAGTTGACGCACCACGACCTCCACTGAAGTTACTTGATCCGCCACGACCATCACCAAAGCTACCGGCACCACCACGACCTCCACCAAAGCTACCGGCACACCACGTCCTCCACCAAAGCTACCGGCACCACCACGACCCCCACCAAAGCTACCGGCACCACCACGACCCCCACCAAAGCTACCGGCACCACCACGACCCCCACCAAAGCTACCGGCACCACCACGACCTCCGCCAAAGTTACCAGCACCGCCACGACCTCCACCAAAGCTAGCGGCACCACCACGACCTATGCCAAAGCTACCGGCACCACCACGACCTCTTCCACTTGCAAAAGCAGCCGGTGCAGGTTTCTTGGCAGCTGAAAGAAAATAAGTCGTGATTAAGTCTTAGAAATTCATACAAAGCGTTGTCTTGATATCAAACAAGTCATTGTATCAGACATCATTCAAATATAAACTAGGAAATTGCATTTATGTCTGGGCCAAGTTTCCCTTCATCTGCACGTTAAACCCTTTCAACTCAAGTTGACTAACCATATCAACCCATTCAACCACAAGAAGTTAGAACTTTCTATTGTGTAGATAAATTCATCATATAATACCATATTGCAGGCTGGCATAGTTCATCTACCATTCAAACCTACAATGGATAATATCGAATGGTCAGACAGTAGAAGGGTTGACCGTGTACTGTGTAGATGCATTCACGACATGATATTACATTGCAGGCTGGTATAGTGTTTCCATTGTTCAAACCTACAATTGATGATTAAGAGTGGTCAGACAGTACAAGGGTTTCAATAAAATACAGTCCACTTTCACACCTACTACAACATGACAAATCCAAACAAACTAAGGCCATGTCAGAAATGGCAGTTACGGCTATGGCTGGATCGCCACACCACCATGCGTTGAAGTATAGGCCATTCTTAACAGCAACCTTAGGACAGTCGTAGCCATAGCCATAGCCAACAATTCGGATACAGCCTAAAAGAGAAGGGGCGAGAACTTTGTCTTGTCAATACCTGGCGGTAGCATATCCTTCACGACTTTAACCTTGGGTTGCTTCATCGGGAACTCGGCAGCCACCTCGTGGATGTACTCTTTCAGTTTCTCCCTTAGCCCCTTTAGAGGGCGCTTCCTCTTGTCTTTCCCCTCCTCGTCTGTGGCCTCGGGGGCGCTGTCTGTCGGGGCGGGAGGGTTAGCTGCTGCCTCGGCTTCCTCCTCTGCTCTGGCTGCTGCTTCGATTGCCTGGGCGATATCTGGTTTGTGCTTGGTCTGTTAATAACGGAAGTAATTTCAATCGGACTGTGAAACATCTACCACACTATAAGGCCATATCCAAAATGACGGCTACGGCTAGGGCTACGACTGTTGCTATGGGTGTTGCTAAGGACATCCTATACTTCAACGCATGATGGCGCGAAATTTAGCCATAGCTGTAGCCGCTAATTCGGACACGGCCTTAGTCTAATTACTGTTTGTTGGGCCGTGTCTGAATTGGCGGCTACATCTTAGGCTACAGCTCGACCACCGCGTCGTCATGTGTTGAAGTATATGATGTCCTTAGCAACAGTAGTAGCCGTAGCTGTAGCCGCAAATTTGAATAAGCCTTCATAGCTCTTTCCTCTTAAAATTCTGTCACAGCAGTTGATGGGATAGACCTTTATCATGCTGTGGTCATCTGTGTCAGGTACCCTGCATACAACAGCGACAGTAGCAGTTCTTAAAATTGTTAAAATATAAGCGCAGAATTCCGCAGTAAGAAAAGCCATAAAATTTGGCCCTAGTTTTTTAACATATTTGTTAAAAACAGATTTATACAAAGTCAGTCTTGAAAATCATCACCATTATTTATTTAGTTTTTAAATGATCTGGCCCTTTTTTTATACATAAAGAATCAGTATTCATCCTTTGTATTGCACATGGGGAACTAGACCAAGATGGCACCTTACAATGAACGCCATCCGATGGCGGAATCCTATAAGATGAAAGAGGATGTTTCCCTGCAGTGTGCGGCAGTCACAAATCTCACACTCGTACTCCGGGTCTGTTCCCTCGCGCATAATCTCCGTCACGTATTCCACTCCTAAACATAGCCAAAACAAAAAATGGTTTTCAACAGATGTTAAATTTGCATCGGTGATACTAATAAATAATATTGATAACTAGTTGTCATATAGCGCTGTATCTATGGGATACGCTTGTTATTTTTCTTTTAAGACAGTTTTGAAGATTTTTAATTATGAGACCTATTTATGTAGGTGCTTCAAACATTCAGCAGCCACTGCCAGGAACACTGGGGCAAACCCCTTCTCTTAGTGATAAGTGTAACTGGGTTCTTTAACTTGAACAGCCTAAAGAATGGCCATTGAACAGGAATAGAACAATTGTTAAAATATCGGCGAAAGAAAACTCACAGATTCTGAAGATTTTTACCATTGTTTTCTTGTTAAAGGTATTTATTAACGGCAACAACAGTGTAAGGAGCCAGTCTTCACTGCGTAGTAATGACCTTGGTTGGTGGCTGGCCACTGTTAATGGGCCCCTGGCCTTCAGCTCAGTCCTTTAACAGCAGCCGGCCACCAGCACAGTCATCACCACGCAGTGAAGACCGGCTCCTCGCCCTGTTATTCCCTAAATTCAACACCACAGTGGATGATAATGAATGGTCACACAGTGGCAGGGCTATCTTGATAGTGGGGTAAAAAGTTGACGATCTTTACCGATAAAAGCTTCATCACTCCCGGCAATCATTTCTTTCAGGCGTTTCTTGGTGGGTGTGATTCCTTCAGCTTCAAGCTTCCTCTTACGGGGCGTCTGAGGTCCAGTCTTACAAGGGGCTTCTGTAAAAATACAACAAATGTATACTCCGTGGTTTAATGACATTTTTTACTAATATCCCACAAGCTCAGACACCATCACAATTATAACATTTTGACATCCAATATGTTAACCGAGAGACATTTTTCAGGGAACGATTCCGTTACCAATTCTTTTTTTTGATTAGTAAATCCTTTCTTTCTCGTATTTTCACATGATGGGTTTTGAGTAGAATACTTTACAATGTGGAGGCCTGGCACTTCAAAGAGACAATGGAGGCGATTGCCTCCATGCCCTTGGTCGCTGCCTTGGTGCCCTTTGAAATACTCCAACACAAATGTGTTATCCCTAAAAGAAGCGCCATTTACCGAGGAAAAATTGCCTTGGATGGAGAATTAAGCACCAAGCCTAAATCTGATACAACAAATTATTCACTGTAATGTTTTCTTTACCTCAAAGGACCGAGATAAAAGAGAAATTCTTTAGGGGATCCTTGTATCCCAAATGTTCAATTCTGATATTCTTCAGGTTGTCAGCTACCGAGTTTAAAACTGATTTTTGTTTTAAATTTTACCTACAATCTCCCTAGTCAGCAATGTCGCCCCCCACTCCTACAGGCATACGGTCTATCGCAAATACCACCTGGTTGATTATGCACAATGGTCAGAAGGCACTGTGGGAAGGAAAAAGGGAACACTGGTTGTACCCTTTTCCCTTCCCACAGTGCCTTTTAACCATTGTGCATAATCAACCAGGTGGTATTTGCGATAGCATTATGGTAAGTTATCTCAAAACAGCCAGAGTCAAGTACTTTAAGCACTTGACCATTAACCCCACAACCCCAAAAGTCAAAGTTTTTTTTTCCAAACTAGACTTTTGAAGACTTAGGCCAGAAATCCTTGTCTCCGTCGTGTGTAATGTGTAGTGCGCAATTCTTTAAAATGAAAATACACCCCCAAACAACGCACATCGCTCTAACGGAAAAACCGCAGTGTGCAATATGGAAATATGAAACTATGCACAGTGCTGTACTTTCATTTTGACTGAGCATTGTGCTCTATGCATTACGCATGACAGATACATGGATTTCCAGCCTAGCAAATTCCCTTTTCAGCTTTTCAACTTGAACCTCCTCATAATGTAAGTGTTCAGTAAATGGTAAAAAAAAAAATTTAAAAGTATTTTTGATCATGTCATAAAATGTATCAGGTCCAATGAGAGTTCTGAACAACAAGACCCGTGGTCTAGTGGACATTTTCATGATATCTGAGCCTTGAAGAGCATCCCACGATAACGAGGGAGATTTGTGTTAATGTTCTTAATGTAGCGTTAAACAACATTCTCAGGAACTGCAACTTTCTTCAGAAATACTGGATTCTTAAAGTAAATATTTGATTAACTATTTTTTTCTCTCTACGTTAACGGAAGAGGGCTCTCCGATGATTTCAAGAGCCATTTTATGGCAGATAACAAACAGTTTGGGCTCATTTATACCATCCAGGGATGGACAATCGAACTATTGGCCATTTTCAATGACAGAAATAACCAGATTCTTTTAAAAGTAAGCAAACATTGTGTAACTGGATGTTTTCCTAAATCAGTTACAAAACAATGGGCTTGTGGCATCTAAACGCCCAAGCTTGTGGACTTGATAAGATGAATGGACAATGTTGCATTATAAAGTTACTCGCTAAGTGTAAAGTAGCAGGATACCGGTCAAAAGCAATGCACATTATATGGCATTTTGGCTGGTAACCTGTTACTGCTAACCGTGATTTTTTTCTTTACTAAGCACATTTCTGAAATTGGTAACCAGCTTTGATATTCAATACAAAATTGTATCCACTTTGGCTGGTTGCCTTGCTTCAAACAGAAATTTTCGGAAATCTGGAGAACCCTAAATGACTCTTTTCTTAAACTGTATAAAATGTTTACTAACCAAATTGTTGGTACCCCGCGTTCTTGTTGCAGTTCCAAAGAAGATAAAAACTTCTCATGCTGTGAAGTGCAGGATTTGATTGGTTGGCTGATTAATGTAAATCAGTACTTGCCATACTCATCTCTGATTGGTCATCAGTTTGCATAATGTACCTATATTTACCAATTTATAATTAGGTGTATCAAGTTGGAATCTTATACTAGCATGCATACTTCATGGGCTAGGAATACTCGGGTCTCATCAACCGAGCTAAATTTTCTGCCACAGGCAGAGTGTAAACAATCTCTGTTTACACCTGTTTGCAGATGACTGACTGATGGAAGCATGATTCATACTTCTTCAGATATACCGTGCATTGGTTGTTATTTTTTCTGACTATTTCTTAGCACAGGCGTTGAAATATTTTCAACTTCTGACAATCATTTGTAATTACAGCTTCTTAAGTGACAATCCATGAAATACATAAAGAGTTTTTTCTTCTCCATTTGACGAAAAAAAAGTCATGCCTGTCCCATGCCCAGCATTGTTGATTTGCCGAACAGTTCCATCTCGTTAAAAAAAAAAATCAATTTCGGAGACCTTGGGACAAAAAGATTTTAACCTACAGCCAATCAATCCGACTTTCACAGCACGAAACAAAAATTCAAGAATATTGTCTTACACTGCGACAGATGTGCGATTAGTGCAAGACATAAACACTGCAGAGCAGATGTTTTATGTTGCAGATGTCGTCTATTAGGGAAGACAGTACAGCTAAAGTCAAAGCGTATTTGTATGGGAAATATTCATGCAATTGGCGCTTACTCGTATTTCACGTGTTGACTTTTAAAAAATTTACTGTTACTATTTAATGCGTTGCAACATACAAAAGCATTTCAGCTTTATTCTTGAGCGTAACAGTATAAATATTGAACCAAAATGGCTCCCTGGGCACTTAGGCTAAGATTGGGGGACATGGATACCAGCTTAACTGGTTTCCAAATTTTCCGTTTGAAGTTCAGGTCAAGCTTCACATGACAGTCAGTTACATGTTAACTTTTCCAGGCGAAAATAAAAAGGGGCTGTCCGAGTATACGCTTTGGGGCGAGCTTTTTTATTGCAATGTTGAAATATTTCCCATACAGCACTTCTTTGTGAGAACAATGGTGGCAGCGGGGATTTTGGCGAGGTGCCAAAATCCGCCCTCTGCACCTGTCCACTCACCGCCAGCCTGAATGTTCTTGAGATTCTAGAGTACGGAGGGAAAAGAGAAAACAGTTGGATTAGGAGCAGCCAAGTTGCATCCCTCCGGAAAGGGAATGCTCCTCTGGCAACATAAGTTTTATGACAACACCATCACAAACAATATACAATTTAATGAACTCTAAATTGGTTGCTCAAATAGACTGGTTCTCATTATTTATACAGGCAAGGGAGAGAGCAACCCGACTCGGGTAGACACTATACAAAAATGCACAAACAAATTGTGCATTTGAATATACTTTTTTTTTTAAGTAATGCCCCTCCCAAAATTTGATTTGCAGTTATCCTTTGATAACCATGCACAGTGTGAAGAATAGCAACATGTACTTGAGGTGAGGTCTCAAGTACACTTTTTTGAAAGAATAAAACTGGACTTTGTTGTCCGTTTTAAAAGCCTGTATAAAACCTGGGAACCAAACAAATAGTACATACATTTTGCATATAGTATTTGAGCAGAAAACTCAGTCAAAGTTGTAATTTTGCCTTCACAGGAGCAAGGCTGTTTTAAAATCTCCGGGAACATTTTAAGATCAGGGTCCTGTTTATTGAGCAGCAGTTATAAGCAGAAAATATTGCTTAACAATTTTCAGCTCATCAAACGTTAGCAGGATATCAGTCACAGAAATACAATTGACATGGCATTTTGGCTTGTAACCTTATTCTGGTAAGCAACATTCTGTTGTGCTTAGCTACTTTTTGTGCTTAAGCAGCTCAATGAAATTGGACCCAGGGCCTATTTCATTAGAACTGCTCAATCACTCAAAATAGCTTACCAAATCAATGTTACCAGCCAAAATACCATGTCCAATGTACCATAGTGGGTCCAGTTTCTGAGCCCATGACATTCAGAAAGGCCCAAACATTTGAAGATTTTTCAAGAAATGTTATCACTGCTCTCAGTTGAACAGTAACTAAAAAATATTTAAAAAACAGGAATTATGTTTGTCCTGATAATGTACATGTGAACTCTTTCAGACACGCAACTTTGCTTTCAACCATGCCTGGTCGTTACAATAATCTTCTTATAAAAAAGTTTAGCTCGAAATCATTTGAGGAGGAGTTATTGAATAATCAACTGTGCATCTCACAGTGGGTTTTTCCCAATATCAACCCTTACAGTCCTAAATCCTTCCATAGCCAATTGCCAAAGTGAAGGATTGGGGCCGGTAGGCCCACATAAAAATTGCTTATCACAGGGTCAGGAATACCAATCTTATCCAAGTCCAAACAATTTGGTGTGGATTTGGGCCACAGGCTAGCCAAACTGCCTAGTCTGTCAGGGTTGATCAAATTTGATCTTTAAAAAAAAAAGTGCTCTAAAATTGTGTGGAGTTACACAAAACCAAGCCCTCTGGTGCATAAAGCCAGCTCAAATCCAAGTGAAGAATTGACGACAGAAGATTGCGACGAGTTATTTATTCGCCGCTTTCATTTCTGACATCATGGTTTCTTCTTGGATAATCTTGGCATTATTTCTAGGGTATCAATTAGAAAAAGGCTGTTTTGTCATATGTACCTGTTGATGACGTATCCCATTCATGTGTTGTCGGTAGTTGTTAGGTCCTGTGGTCTTTGCATTACAAATCTGTAACGACGACAAATATATTACATTACTTTCATCGTTAAGTTCTGAAACAGCGAAAGACTATCGTACGGGTACAGCTTCAGCCAGTCTTCAGAGTAAAACAACTTATTCATTGGAGAATTGAATTGTAAAGGTGCATCGTTGGGTTTTGGAAGAGGTGTTGAGTTTCAGCAAATGGAGTTTGATTTTGTCAGAGTGAGGAAGGATTATCCTGGTAAATAAATTGAGGGAGTTTAGAGTTAACAAACAAGTTACTAATTTGGCTGGTCTGTGGTACTTCCGACTGGCATTTGCAGGCATGATTCTACAATCTTGTAAGGGCAGGGCAGATTTTCCCTTCATAAAAAAAGGGCGCCCCACCACTGTGAGGGAAATCTAAATATCTACTGAAACATTTAAAGGGGCAACCACCAATGATTATCGCAACTATCTCACCTTACACCAGAACTCATCCGGAAAGTGGCCAGCATGATCTTGAAGATATCCCGATTCCTCTTTATCCACACCAGATGCATCTCCGACACCTCCTGGTGTAGATGCCTTTTGGATTGCACCGTTTCCACCTGCTGCTGGGGCACCTCGTCCTGATGGACCACCTCTTGCGGCACCTCTTGGGGCGCCTCTTGGGGCACCTCTTGGAGCGCCTCTTGGAGCACCTCTCGCAGCACCTCTTCCACCGCCTCCTACTGCACCACGCCCCATACCTCGGCCCAAACCTCCTCCGCGGTTCCCGCCACGTTGGCCTCCACTGCTACCGTAATTCCCGCCCATGCTCTTTCCGGGACCGTTGTGGAAAGCTCCGCCATTAGGACCTCCGACATAGAAATCACTGCCGCCTGATTGTCCATTCCCACTTGGAAAGGAGGAGAAATTTGAGTAGGAGGAGTCCTGCATGGGTGGTTGTCGATAGCCATCATTGCCACCTGCACCATAACCAGAGAGGTCCACATTGTATGGCTTACTGCTATTGCCCCCGAATTGGGAGGAGTAGTCCATGCCTCGATTGTTACCGTACATGATTATAATCAGCAGAAGTTCTGTAAGGAAAAATGTACACATCTGAAAATAAATTGGTTGCTCGTCACAACAAGAGCTGCAGAAACCGACAATCCTTGCAACTAAATAAACTACAACGTTTTTACTCATTACAAACAACAATAAAATATAAAAGTTTCTTTCATTGTTTTAGTATTTTATTATGCATCCAACAGCACAATTAGAGCCAACAACAGGATGAATTGGAAATGAGAAGAAATGTTCAGTTTTAGATGTGGGAGGAAAACCCATCATGAGGAAAACCCGCAAAAACAGGGACTGAAATCCCATCCACATGCAAGGCTCCGGACAGAGGTGAGAATCAGACCGAGGTCCACAGAGGTGACAGGCAGGGCAAAGAGTTCGCTCGGCCCCAGCGGCCTATCCAGGACCGCTGGGATGGGCTAATCAGCTTGCAGATTCTTGTTCAGGAAGTACATCATGCGTGCAGTGCTTGCAGTGTGAGTGTGATGCATGATGGGACTGAGCATGGGACTGAGCATTAACGTTAACGATACATTTGCCCATCCCAGCGCCTTTGGTTTTAAGGCAAGGTGCTGGGGACGAGCGAAGGCAAAGAGCTGGTTGTAACGAGTGAAAACTTATCATTTTGTTTTTCTTCATCCCCAAAAAGAAGAAGATATCCTCTTCTTTAACTACAATATATTTATTCCAAAGAATAAGATGTATTCAGTACCTTCAGAACCTTCAGAAAATTTATACTGCATGAAAATGCCTGGACTTGGAGTAGCTTTCTAAACGTGCACTCAGTTTAGTACAAGTTTGTAATTTTTCTTTCTCTGATTTGTGGCTCCTGAGAAATTTTTTAAGGGAAATAAATTCAAATATTATAAGCAGCCATGGTCCGATTCCCATCTTGTGATTACGACGAAGTCACAACTAAACCATTTTCATTGAGCTACTGTTGGCGCGAAATAAACAATACACTTACAATTTACATGACTTACTCAGTACACTACACTACAGTCACTAAAACCGTCCAAAGTACCAATTACATTTCCCAAGTCCCAACAAACACTAAACAGTCACTGCACATGCTTACTAAAGGCCGTTCCAGCTTTGTTTACTTAAAAATACCGGTGCCAGCAAAATATCCCCTAGCGACTGCCAACAATTTATCGTAATTGTTAGTGTTTATACTTATTACTGTTATTAACTTAAAAATATTTTTTTAATTTTATAAAATATAAATTCAAATCAAAAAATTTAAAATATATTTTGTTGGTTCTAAAGCCATTGTGATTGTAAGCAAGATAAACGAAATAAAACAATTTTTAGCACTGTATTCCCGATCTTGCAGAACTTGACGTACTAAAAAAATGAACAAAAATCTCAAAATTCAAAAAAATAATAATAATATTTGCACTCGGGTCGAGTTGACCTTTCCACATGAAAGCGGAAAATGGGAGACCGCTGCAACTAAACCCGTGCCATGCCACTGCACTGGCAGTCAGACATTGACAAAACGTAGCTTTCATTAACTCAAAAATATCCACACAGAACATAACCATTTTTCAAATACATCTGAAGTTTAAAATGGATGTATTCCCTCGTTTAATACTTTTATAAAAGATCATGAAAATCTTACCAAAATAATTTTTTAACAAAAATACACAGCCACACACCGCACGTTCACATACGTAAAACAGCAATTCGCTGGTACACGTGTTTCGTTTTTAAGACTAAACAAAGAAAAGTAACCAGCGAAATGAAGCTAGCTCTGCGCTTGCGCGTTTAAAATTTTAAATAGTATAGAGTATATATAGATTAAAATATCCGTCTCAGACAGTTGCCTCGTTGGCGCAGTTGGCAGCGCGTCAGTCTCATAATCTGAAGGTCGTGAGTTCGAGCCTCACACGGGGCACATATTTTTTTCCCAGGTTATGTTTTTTCTTAATAATTTTATGTTAAGGCTAGGTTTTTTAGATTAGTATCTAAGACTTTTTATTGTCATATATTTACTTTATCAAGCAATAATCCACCAGGGAAATCGACTCGGTAGATTTAAACAAACTTTAGGTTGAACAAATGAAAAATTGACCAAAACGGGACCTCAAACCCGAGACCTTTGGATTAACGCCCCAGCACTCTGCGAACTGAGCTATGTATATTATAGTGTCTACTTTTTTTTAATTAATATTTCATAGCTGCAGTTTATGGTACAATTACATTTTTGACTGCTAAAAATTCATGGAGAAAAACAAACACCGGTACACACTTGATGTGACAAACACTTTTCACAGTTTCCTTATATTTTATTCATTAAAAAAAAAAAAAAACAGACATTTGGGCACATATTTTTAGACTTCTGTTGAGATTTAATTTCAAAAATATCAAGTTAACAGTCAAAGGGTTCCCTCAAATGTATCTCAGGTCTGAAATTTCATCTTTGAGCGGGCAAGACCATTTTCATGTTGGAAAGGGCACTTCCATTGGAAAATCTTCAAGTCTATGGGAAACTTTTGAAGGGCACCAAGGCCTGTTATCTATACTTGTAAAGCTAAATGCAGAAATAAAGTTTCTGTGGATATTCTAGTTTATTTCACTTTTACACACTTTTACACATGGTTCGTCTGTCTTAAAAAGGACCTCTCAGTTATTTACACTGTGTCAACATTGTGACCAATTATCTACAATGGGAGCCAATCAGGATAACAAATATACAATACCCCTACCAGAATAACAGTACATGTATATCCAAATCAGAATAAAATTATACCCTAATCAGTTAAATACTATATCACAAACAGTGTAAACCTGCTACCAGAATAACAGTATCCCAAATAGGGCAAAAGTATACCCCCGCCAGCATTAATAGTACATCCAATTCAGAGTGATATTATACCCCAATCAGGATAAAAAGTATATCTCCATATCCTGCTACCAGGATAACAGTATATCCCTAACAGGGTAAAAGTATATCTCCCCCTAATTCCTGCTACCAGGATAACAGTTTATCCCAAACAGGGTAAAAGTAAATCTCCCCCTTCTTGCTACCAGGATAACAGTATATCCCAAACAGGGTTAAAGAATACCCCTGCCAAAAAAGTAATATATCCCAAACAGGGTAAAAAGTATGCCCCTGCCAAAAAAGCAATATATCCCAAACAGGGTAAAAAAATAACCCCTTCCAGAACTTGAGTCCGACAGGCTAGATAAAGACACAACGTCACTCTTGACAATACACTGCCATTTCTTCTTGTCATTATTATTAATGGTATATTTATTTCATCATTTCTGGGTAAAAAGACATTCGCAGTATGAATACTGAATCATGGTCTCAGTTGGTAGTTATTTCATTGAAGTGAAATTGTTCTAAAAGCTTTGTACAGCTTCTTTCAGGTACTCAAGCCATTCTGATATCCTTGGTGATTCTTGAGGTGGCTGAAAGACAAGAATAGTCAAATATCATCAGTGTGAATTTCATGTAATAGATGGATTGCAATACGCGTCATTGACCACCATCTTTGATGAATTTTGCATGCGTGAAGAGCTATCATTGGCCGAGAGTCGTGTGTAGTGCGTACACGTGTGCATTTTTCCATTGTTTTACATCAAAGATGGCGGTCAATGACACGTATTGCAATCCATCTATACAATATATGTTAGAAACCAACTATTCTTTAGACAGGGTGTGATTGTGTGTAAATGAACGAATCCGGAAAATTTGATATTAGTTCTCTCTTGGTCTTGAGATGATGCCCACTGAGTATACAGGACTTTACATTGGAGAGGTTTACAGACTCTCTACATCATTTTAGATATAGCTCTGAAGGTTTGGTCGTAACAAGGGGTTGAGCATTTCACGCCTGAGATGGCATAAATGAAAAATTCTGAAATCAAGAAAAACCCTGACAAAACACACACCTGGCCTCAATTTCATAAAGCTGCTTAAGCAGAAAATGTCGTTTAACAAATGTCTGCTAATGTCTGATACCAGTCACAAATTGTACATGCGACATGGTGGTTTGGCCGGTAACCTTATTCTGGTAAGCATAATTTTGTTGTACTTCGCTGCTTTTTGTGCTTAAGCAGCTCTATGAAATTGGGCCCTGGCCTCAATTTCACAAAGAGCTTAGATTGATCTTACGTATCAATCTAAACAGTACACTCCTGACCAACTGGCTCTTGCCACAAAATTCCTCAGGAGACTGTGGAGACTAATTATGATGGTAATTTAGCGTGTTTTTGAAAAAAGAATATGGAAAATCGAACAACAGATTAAACTTGTGCCCCGCCATTCTCACCTTTAACTCCTCGATGGGTGGGTGTTTGACAGCGCCCTCTACTGACTTCAGCTTGGTGAGGGTCGACCCTAGGGGTCCAGTGGCCACAGAGAGGGTGCAGACAATGTGACCGCTATCTCCTAAAATGACTCGAAGTATTCCTGCTTCACTCTGCCAATCGATGGCATACCTAAAAAACAATAGTTTCATTTCATTGCATTTATTAATTTTTGTTGTGAAGCCAAGGACTCTCAGAGAGCGGAAAACCCACGCAACCAGGCAGAGACTGAAAAAATCCAATCCACGTAGTGCCCGGTGTGATTTGAACTGGTAGATGCATTCACCACATGATATCATACTGCGGGCTGGCACAGTTTATCTATCATTCAAAACCACAGTGGATGATAATGAATGGTCAGACAGTAGGAGGGTTGACTGTGTACTGTGTAGATGCATTCACCACATGATTCATACTGGGGCTAGCACAGTTTAACTATCATTCAAAACCACAGTGGATATACTGAACGGTCAGACAGTAGGAGGTTGACTGTATGTTGTGTAGATGAATTCACCACATGATATCATACTGCGGCTAGTATAGTTTACTATCATCACTACAAGTGATCTGAGGTCAAGACATAATTAAAGAAAGAAAGTTTTTCGGGGGCTGAATTTCCAATCTAACTTAACTTTAACTTCATCCCAAGCCACTTGTCCTGGAAGACTTCACTATAATTTCCTAAAGGGTCACCCCCATAAAAAAAGTAGCTTTCTTTATGAACTCACTGATGGCGGAGCTGTTCCACTTCCATGAACAGGGGTGCATGATTTTTAAGTCTCTTCATCACAGCAGACACTAAGAAAGCAATGTTATTTCTTCTCACTCCCTCCTCTACTAGATCTGCAATGTCCAGCGTCTCAATGTCAATCTGGGAGAAAAAAATGAAACAGTTTTGATGCAAAATACTCAGTTTGTTATGAGTATTGTTATGCAGATATTCATTTTCAGGTGTTTGTTATTTTTTCTGACTTTTACAGTCGTCTTATTTTAAAGTTTTTTTTTTTATTATGAACATTTAAATGGCAATGAGAACGTGTTCGTGTGTTAATAAAGGACTTCCATGAACCCACATCAACCACAAACAGACCACCCTCCATTATTTATAAAATGAAATAGTAAATGTATAGTGGCCAGGATCTTGGCGGGATTAATCAAGAAGTTCAGCCGACAAACTTCACTTGTGGAGTATCAGAGCTGATGGAGCAGCCTCTGGGACCAGGGGTCGATTTCACAAAACTCTTCCTAACTTAGGACTAGTCCTAGGCAATGCTAAGAGATAGGACTTACTGGTCCTAACTTAAGACGAGTCCTATCTCTTAGCATTGCCTAGGACTAGTCCTAAGTTAGGAAAAGTTTTGTGAAATCGACCCCTGTATTCTCAGTGCTAGAGAAGTAGATCAGGAAGCATGACTTTTCTTATCTGAAGAAAATAACAGCTACCTTTTGTATCTATTTATTTATTTATTGATCAATTCTGGTTGTAATACAAGGGTTCTCAGAAAAGCGAACTTAAACACTAGCCGAGAACCCATGGGAAGAAGACAAGAAAGGAAGTTTCAGTTTTAGATGTGGGAGGAAAACCGCAGAGAAATATTCCAGGGAAGACCCATGCAATCAGGTAGGCACTGAAAACCTAATCCACATAGTGCTCCCGGCGTGATTTGAACCGGGGTCCTATAGAGGTGGCAGGTGAGGAAAGAAACCTTTTAGCCAACTCGACCGCCAAAGCGGGGATAAAATAGTCTGGACAAAGACAAAAGTCTTAAATTATTCATCCCTAAACAACCCAATATTATTGTAAGATGTTTTGATGGGTTTAAGCATGTGTACAACATTGGTAATTGTCAAATACCAGTATCCACACTTTGTGTAACCCAACATATCCATGAAATAACAAACCTGTGAAAATTTAACCTCAATGGGTCATCAGAGTCACAAGAAAAACAGTAAAAGACCCCTTTATATGTTTTCACTGTTTTCAAACATCGGATTTTATCACCGTGATAAAGACGAATTGTTTTACTAATTTCTCAAAAACTACAGCATTTCAAGCAAAACTATTTCAAGGAAAGTTTTCCACCATGACCATCTTTATACCATGTAAGTTATGTGCAAATCTGTGAATATTTATATTTTTAGTCTTACCAATGTTGTACACACCCTTTAATCCAAGCATAAAGGCAAACTTACAGTGGCGGAGGTCAGAGTCTTAGGTTCCCATTCCGCAGTGTCTGGTTTGAAGTGCAACGTCAGTACAGCCTTCATGCCCTCTCTGTTGCTTAAAGAACAGCCTGCTGTGCTCAGCTCTAGGGTCCACGAATCGTTTTCGAGAGATCGCTCCGAGACGCCCGTAAGGTCAACCAGGGTTTGATACGCCGAGTCGCACCTTGAGTATAAGACAGATCCACTTTTAGACTGAATGATTTTTTGGAAAAGGTTCTTCGACTTATTTTTTAAAATCTCTTTTTCCTTTCCCATTTAGCATTTTCTGTAGTTCGTTTGTTATGTTTTGGGGTTTTCTAAAGACAGAGCTTAGGAGAACAAAAACGAAGGAAATAATTGCATCTACATACTTTTGCGACCCCTTTTTCCAGATTTCCTTCTCCTGCTCTTGCTGTTGATTTTCAAGGAAAGGGTGTTCTGTCTTCAGACTGTTCTTTTAAAATAAACACCTCTGTAAAAGGAATCTTGAAAGTTTTGGACAGTCTCGCTTCCTGTTCCCCTCTCTCTGGTTCCACTCTTACTGTTTATTTTCCAAGTTTGACCTTTTTTCATTAAAGGCACTGGACACTATTGGTAATTACTCAAACTAATTGTTAGCATAAAAACTTACTTGGTAACAAGCAATGGAGAGCTGTTGATAGTATAAAACATTGTGAGAAATGGCTCACTCTGAAGTAACGTAGTTTTTGAGAAAGAAGTAATTTCTCAATAAAATATTTGAATTGATTTTGAGACCTCACGCGTGAGGTCTCGAAATCAAGCATCTGAAAGCACACAACTTCGTGTGACAAGGGTGTTTTTTCTTCCATTATTATCTCGCAACTTCGGCGACCAATTGAGTTCAAATTTTCACAGGTTTGTTATTTTGTGCATATGTTGAGATACACCAAGTGAGAAGACTGGTCTTTGACAATTACCAAAGGTGTCCAGTGTCTTTAACCACCAATCAAAAAAGAAATATTTTAATATTTTAACAGTTTTGTTTTCTAGTCCCAGTTACCATTTCATCTCATCCTGCTCTCGCTGTTGATTTTCCAGCTGGCCCGCTTTCAAGTTGATTAGAGCTTGCCTTGCCAGTTCAGTCTCTGCCTGTGCTGACTCACATCGGCTTCGAATGTCTGCAACTCCCTCCCTCAGGCGTGACAACAGCGGTTGATAATTGGCCAATGTTTCTTCAGCTAGGCGTAACTCAGCGGTCTATAATGGGGACAAGCGAAATTGTATAATTAGCTTCGTTGGATTTTCCTTTCGACAGATAAACCTTATGCATTGACGTCACCTCACCGACATCTTAGAGGTAAAACAATGATGAAATAATGGTAACATAGAATGGGAAAATAAATTGAATTTGACTACAAGGGAAGTTAGAAATTGTCAAAAAAATGTACAAAACATGTTTTTTTTATAAAGTAAGAGAAGAAGTTTACATTCCCGTGGATTCCCGCCTTAAATTTTATACTGACTTGATCTCCATAGTCTCTTCTTCACTTTGGTACCAAAGTTAGCTGCCCGTTTGTGCCCGATTGTAAGATATATTCTGATTTATGAAAGTATAACTTGTGAAAAGTAGATAAACAAATTTTTAGGTAAATAATTGTTTTCTAAATATTGTTATTTTGTGTTAAACAGATGTACCCACTTTTCACTTTTAAGATTAATTTAGGAGCTTTTTGTGTTCATAAAATGAGGAAAAATTTCTCTTTTTTCCAAAGAGAAATATTTTCAAAAAATGTTTGTGGGGGTCTAATCTTTCAAGAAAAATTGTTTACAGTTGAACGATCACATACCCGAATCACTATTTTGGCGCACTTTGATCTCATTCTGGCCCACTGTGGGGCGGGGCTCAATTTTTTAGGTTGATCATTTCTCAGAAATGTTAAGGAGTAGGATTCTAAAATTATGTGTGTGTTCATAGGGGATTGTTTTTTTTGTTTTTAATTAACAAAATCATGGAGAGGGTGCCTGCCAACCTTTTCAGAATGTTGGGTGGTTTGGCATGGATTGACCCTTTACTCAACACCAATAATGGGGTACCAACCTCATTCTCAAACCTCTGCTGGAAATTCTCCACATTGACGTCACTCCCCTCAAGCTCTGACAGTGCTTGACTTCTTGTTTCCACACTCTGCTGGAGGGAAGCCATATTTTCTTGGACTTGCTCCAGTCTGCTCTCAAAAGTTTCCAGTTTGGCTTCGAGTGTTTCTTGACATTGTGAAGAAAGGGGGAAACATAAATTGAACTAGTTGTCAAGTTTTAAAACAGAAATTTTTTTAATTACAGAATTCAAACTGGCATCTTGTAAGTAGGCAAGCTTATTGGTGTAGTAGTAAGACATTATTTTAATCTAGAATGGCGGTGGTCATGGGTTTGAATCCAACCCAAGTAGTATACCTGTGGATTTTTTTTCCGTAGGACTCAGGAAAGCAGAGTGTACCCTGCTTATCACACATTATTGTAAAACAATAAATATTAAAATATTATTCTTTATTCGAGATGCGTAATACATCCACACAAAAAGTTTTAGATTGTTTTTTAATTTATTAATGAATGGCACTTGTGTAAAAGATTGTATGGAAACAAGACATCTTTACCATGTGCAATAAGTAGGCGTTATTTAATTATTTATTGTCTATTTATTTACATATAATTATGCTTATTATTTTATGTGCTTGTCTACCTTTTTTACTGTACATATACTTCCATGTTTTCTACTTGATGTTTTTGCTTTGTGTGATTAAGGGTCCCCATTTAGTGGGCCTGTGTACCTGTTCACGGTTTCTTGCCTTACGTTGTATTTTTATGTTTTTGCAATAAAGGTAATAAAATTAAAATAAAATATAAATAAGACAGCTTGCTTGAAGGGTATTATTGGACTATTTTTTTATCGTTAAGTGAGAAAGATGGAAAGTAACAGCTAAATTACACACTTACTATTCTGGGTTGCTGCTATCATTTCTTTGATTTTTTCTTCAAGATCGTCAGCAGACCGCTTGGCGCCCTTGAGCTGACCCCTGGTCTCTTTAGCTTCTTCATCTGGTTAATTAAAAGGGAACAGAAGCAATTCAGGGTTTTAAGGTTTGCGAACAGAGCTTTGTTCAAATTATTAGGCGTTATTATTTACAAAGCAACCATAACGGTTTACAAGGTGCTGTTGCACAATCTGCAGCCAGCCACACCTCAAAACACCAGGGTGAACCCCTTTCTCTTAACGACAGGTGTACCTGGTTCTTTTAGGTGCATTACACAGCACGAAGGGCCTACGACTTTATGACCCATTCTAAGGACAAAGCAACAATGGTTAAGTGTCTTGCTTAAGGACACAAGTGTAACAACTGGGACCCGTACCCACACTCTGCTGATGAGAAACACCAGGGCCCAATTTCATAGAGCTGCTTAACGGCCGATTCTGTGCTTACGTACGAGTTTCTATTTCATAGCGCTGCTAACCGAAAGCACACGAAAACGCATGCTAACCTTCAGGTGCTTACTGCCCGAAAATGAATGACGTAACAATGCAATTACATGGTGAACGCGCAAGATGACTGCCTTATTTTCTTGCTAGCCTGTGAATTTTTTTTGCAGTTAGCACAAAAATTTGCTTACCGTGTAGCAGCGCTAAGCACAAAAAGCAGCTAAGCACAACAAAATTATGCTTACCAGAATAAGGTCACCAGCCAAACCACCATGTCACATGTACAATTTGTGACTGGTATCATGCTACTTTCTGCTAAGCAGACAATTGTTAAGCAATATTTTCTGCTTAAGCAGCTCTATGAAATTGGGCCCAGAGCTTGAGTCGAGTGTGCTGGACCGCTCAGCCTGTTACATGTATGCCTTTTTATGAATACTTTGATAACCTTACCACATGATGCTGGTGAGGGCCACTGATCTTTAGGTACATTCTCAAGGTTATCCAGCAGCTTAATGCGACTCAGCAGCTGAACAAAAGCAATCTTTTTTTTCTTGAATTCACCCTGAAATCAGACCAAATATGAACATAATTTATGTAAGGGAATTTCTAAAGATTGTATATGAACATAATTTATGTAAGGGAATTTCTAAAGATTGTATATGAACATAATTTATGTAAGGGAATTTCTAAAGATTGTACTCATTTTAAAGGAACATTACAGAATTGGTAAGAAAAAAACTTGTAAAATATACTTTTTGATCACAGATTTACATAAAACTTACAGGGTTTAATGATGATGATAGTAATAAACATCCCTTGAAATATTTCTGTCTGAAATGCCATATTTGATGAGAAATTAATAAACTAATTTTCCGATTGGAGTTTATGGCTCAGTGAGCGTTTTATTCGTTTGTTGAATCTATATGATTGTGTTATCGGTTTTTCACTATTTTCTTGTGACCCAGATGGCCGATCGATCTCAAACTTCTACAGGTTTGTCAGTTTATGTATACGGCGGATTACATAAAGTGCTTACACTGCCAGCAACTGTTTTGTTAGCAAAAACCAATTCTGTAATGTTCCTTAAGTGTAAGGGACATGACCAAGAAATATGATTATCACAGCTACCATTCTACACTTACCACAACCTGCTGACACTCAATCTTAACATCAGGAGGCAGTATATCTTCTTCTTGGCATTCTGTCTTTAATTTCTTTGGGAGGATATTTACCTCATCTTTAATCTCACTCAAAACCCTGTAAATTGAAAAAAATTAAATTAAAAATAAGTCCAATAAGGTGTGCGCAGAGCCTAAAGCGGCGCAGTGTGCGCCAGGCGGAAGGCCCCGCGCACACCGCGCTGTCTTAATTTTTGCGCAGTGCGTGAATGCCGCGTGAGTGCCGCGGTGAAGAGGAAAACAACCGTGAGTATTGCGTGGTAAATTTCATTTTTTGAATTTTGTTTTGCATTTTACTTGACAAAAAGGCCTCACAAGCATCGTGAATGTATATTTAGTGTGATGGAAAAGTTTGAATTGTGTAGTAGGCCTACATTGAAAAGAAACTAAAGTTATTGCTGGCTAACGACCATTAAATGTTCACCTATCAATGACCATTTCGAAAACGTATAGCGTTACGGAGGCCCACAATAACTTAAGGCTCACGGGGGGGGGGGGGGGGGGTATTGTTTCTAGAAGTAACACTATAACTTAAGACTAAGAGAGCTGAGAGCAAGGTACTCCTAGAATTATGAGGTTCCATGAACCTCATAGAGGTCCATGTACAAACTACAATACAAAACTTTTTTTCATTTACGTTTCTGCACCTGGAGTTCTCATTTGAAATCGGATCTCGCCAAAATTAGGCTCTACGTGTTCCTTGGAATCTCATTGAGCGTTGCATGGGTCAAGAAAATCCACTCCGCAAATTTAAAATTGTTAAAAAGCAATAAAATCTTCCGGTCATTCCCAGTCCTCTTCAAACAGTGTGAGTGTTATAACAAATATGGCGCTGGAGTCACATGATGTGTGTACAAAACCAACCTACAGTTACCGGGACCAGCGTTGCTGCGCGCGGAGTACCAGTTTGTTCGGTAGACCTTTGCGAGCGCAGCAAGCGCCATATTTGTTATAACACTCACACTGTTTGAAGAGGACTGGGAATGACGGTAAGAATTTATTGCTTTTTAACAATTTTAAATTTGCGGAGTGGATTTTCTTGACCCATGCAACGCTCAATGAGATTCCAAGGAACACGTAGAGCCTAATTTTGGCGAGATCCGATTTCAAATGAGAACTCCAGGTGCAGAAACGTAAATGAAAAAAAGTTTTGTATTGTAGTTTGTACATGGACCTCTATATGAGGTTCATGGAACCTCATAATTCTAGGAGTAAGAGCAAGGTACATATTTCGTTTTGTTCAAAAAAGATTTAAAAATTTGAAGTGAACAAGTTAAACGAGCAGTTTTGTTTAGTTAATTAGGGCCTGGAAATACCTTTTTTTCCACTGTGCCCCTTTCAATCTTCTTTAAAGTTGAAAAGTTTAGAACTAGAAATATAGCCGCATTTTACTTTATTACAAATATTAATATTATACTTCCGCCCTATTGGCCTACACCTGACACGCACAGACATGACAGATCGATGCAGAGACGCACGTCGTTAGCACACAGGGTCACAGTCACAATGATCATATAAACAGCATTTTTAAACATGGGATGCAACACATTTTCTGATATATATAGATGACATACACAAACCTTTTCTGATTTTGTATAAATTCTTCGGATGAGGAAATCAACAGATGAACGTCAACTTTGTCTTGGTCTCGATTTGTCTCCATTTTGCCCGCAGTTTGTTGATTTGTCTTCCTTTTGAATGAGCCGCAAAGTTTATAACTGGTGTCCTGCGTGCTGTGTGATGCCCGGCAAGCGTGAGCCGTTCGTTGATCAAGCGGCACCAGTGACCCATTGAAATTAAATACCGCCCTCTTTTGGTCATATTTTGTGTAAAACTATTAGAAAAATTGAACCACAACAACTTTGTATCCATATTACTAGAAAGAAAGGACAAAATGATTATAAAATAGGGGCAATTTAAAAAACATTAAAAAAACAAAAACAAAACGAAACACGAAAAGTATACCAGGCCCAACAATTTGAAATGTGGGAATAGAGACTAATGTGTGTAGAGTCAGTGATGATGGGGCTGCAATAGCTTTCTACAAACAAACAACTTTCCGTTAACAGAAGACCAAATTATTCAATTTTTTCCCCTAAAAAGTACTTCCTCAATGCACTTTTTCCAAAAGATTGCAACTTTTGCCTAGGAGTAGCTTGTGGCTTCTGAAACTATCAACTGACTAAAGGCATGTGGGAATCCTCAAACTTTGATAAAGGTGTGTCACATGACTGTTTTATGATGGCTTTAAAGGGACATCACACATACATATTATATCCACGATATGTACCCCAAATCGCAAATATTTTCGAAAGTAATTGCAATTTGGGACACAAATTGTGAAATATTTACAATATTGGGGCACAAATCAGGAATTTATGCACAAATATTGATGCAAACTTTCACAACACAGGCAAAATCATGAATATTTACATCAACATGTACGATTTGGGGCACAAATTGAAAATATTTATGCAAATATTTGCATATGTGCGATGTCACTTTAAAGCCACCGTAAACCTACCATTAAACAATAGTATCTGTTGGTTTGCTTTTCAAAGGGTGTTCAGAACATTGGTCAGATTGAAAATCTAAAAGCTCACAGATTTTCACATAGCTTACATGGTACAAAGATGGTCATGGTGGAAAACTTCCCATGAATTATGTGTGCCTGAAATGCTATAGTTTTTGAGAAATGAGTAAAACAATAAGTTTTGATCTTGCAAGTCCAAAACCCGATGTTTGAATACAGTGAACAAATATAAGGGGGTTTGTTGCTATTTTCTCGTGACTTTGATGACTGATTGGGCTTAAACTTTCCCAGGTTTGGTATTTGATGTGTTGGGTCACATAAAGTGCAGATCAGTACTGGTGTGAATACTGGTCTTTGGTAATAGACCTTTATCATGTTGCAGCCTTCTTGATTTTCTCCCATTCAACTCAATGTAACCAAACTGAGGCTGGAAGGAAAAATAGTCTGGTTCCTTTTTGTATGATGAATATTAGCATCCATTACTTTTACTGGATACAGGGAGCATGACCAAGATGGTGGTAGCATGATAATGGTCTATTACCAATGTGCTTCAACATCAAAGGCATCTGAAGCTAAATCATAAGAAAGGAAACACTGTTAAAGTTTCTTTATTTCGTCAAACAAGTTGGTTGTCAAATACATGGAGATATAATAATTGTGTTAAACCCTGTTTGTTTAACGGAAATACGTGTGTCCACCATGCGTTGTGTGTAATGCGTAGTGCACAATGCGTAGTGCGCAATGCATAAAAATGAAAATACACGCCATGCAACGCACTTAATTTTTAAGGAAAACGCAGTACGCAATATGGATGCATGGAATTATGTGCGCTACTTGGCATGTCATTTTAATTTTAAAGCGTTGCGATCTACACATTATGCACAAGGCATGACGGACACATGGAAATCCGGCCCAACTGTAACAATGCAATTTGGCACATAGTCTTCAAAAACAAATAGCAAGGCTATTAGTAGTAGTTAGTTAGAGTTGATCGGGGAAAATATATTTCTATCTATATAAAAAAAAACTATTTCTTAAGATATCTGTATTGATTGTCACTCTTATAATTCAGTACAAAAAAGGTTGTAAACGAAGTATGATTTTGTTATTTTGTAAAGAGCTATTCAT
Organism: Pycnopodia helianthoides; assembly: GCA_032158295.1. Classification (NCBI taxonomy): domain Eukaryota; kingdom Metazoa; phylum Echinodermata; class Asteroidea; order Forcipulatida; family Asteriidae; genus Pycnopodia; species Pycnopodia helianthoides. Next base: position 4,595,869 of record CM063263.1, read on the forward strand.
AAACAGTCAAGGATACATAACTCCACTTGTATATTGAGAGAGATGCAACATGAAGGGACCAGATTTCTTGGTTGCTGGATGCCATTTTCGGTCCAAATGTAGCACAACCCAATGCACAGTCTAGTCTGGCACCCTGTGTGCGCACCTGGCTTCTTAAATGGCTTCTTATCGCAACTCTCTCAATACACAGCTCTGCATAACTCCCGTGAGTGATTTACTAGGATCCTTCCTCACTCTAACAAAATCCAATACCATAATGGTAACTCAACACCCGAGCCAAGCTGTTGGACTCTGATTGTGTGATGGTGTGTCTGATCCCATGTAAAGCATAAAAACAAAACATGAAGTTGGATTTTGGATTGGTTTGGAATGGTTAAGGGTTAAACATGGTTTGACACCCCTCTACTTTTGATTTAGACCGTGTTCCGACATAGAGATTCATACAAAATTACCATAAATAGAAATATTTTGGGAAAACTCCTCTGATCTACATATATGTACATATTATTTAGAAATGCTTTAAAAGTACATAAATCAAATTTATTGCATGATTTATCTAATTCACACATTTTGGTCAAAAAAATTGCATATTGCTGTTCATGTCTCCCAACAAGCAAATTAAAGGGTTTGAAAAATCAAGACTTATTTTGTCCAAATGACAACTCAGAACCGTCAATTCCTCCTTCTTGAAGAGACTACATGTAGTATTACAAGGCTCTTAATTCTACTTGGTAAATTCTGTTACAGCCCTAGCTACAAGCAGCATTCTCCCTTAACAGTGGTCCGCTGGCCAAATGCTAGTTATAACACCAGAGGACCAGTCAAAATTGTGTCCTAGTGGTCCGACTGGCTGGCTCAGTGTTGAAAAAGCATCCAATTCAATATGAAATACATTGTATTGACTGGTGAAATGACAAGCTAACTGGTCCCGCACACCAGCCACGGAAAAAGTTAAAGACAAACACTTTTACATCCATTCTTGTTAGGAACTGTCTCATGTCAATCAAGGGTACTTTACCGATGGGAACTCAACACCCAAATATTTGGACTCTGATAAGAGTAGACCGGTGTTATGGTGCAAGTAGGGGGGCCTGAGAAAAAGTACTAATTCCATCAAAATCATGAAGGATTTTGGAGGATTTGGGGTGGCTAGGATTTTAATGTTAAAAAAATGGTACATCATGTACATTATTATAGATATGCACTCAGGGCTTGAATTTAACATGGACGAGAGTCATTGCTGACAAAAAATTTCTGATAATTAACTAACACTAACCTTTTTTTACGGTGTTGCTTATTAATTTAGGACACAAAACATTCCAAAACAGCATTTGTATCAAGTTCAAAGCATCAAGTGTCCACAATAAGAAAACAAGTTAAAAACACTCTGAAAATTTTGACGGAAGTTTCAGTTTAAGATGTGGAAGGAAAACCCCCGAGAATTATTCCAGGGGAAAAACCCACGCAATCATGTAGTGACTGAAAACCCAATCCACATACTGTAGGCGGGATTTGAACAGGCGTCCTAGAAGTGGAATGCAAGGAAAGGCGAGGAAAGATACCACTACCTCGACCCGACCGCCAAATGGCATGATGGGGATTCGAACCCACCTTACGATGACTAAGCCACCCATAGAGTTAAAACAAGAACCAGAAGGAGCACTCGCAAAGACATGTAACTCCACTGACCCGCCATGGTATCATGGGCACAAATGGGTAAATTGAATACGAACATCCACTTGGAAAATGGTTGCTGCATCAACGGATGAGTGAACTGGGCCCAATTTCGGACAAAAATACTCTTTTCTACATTTACACTGGAAATAAAGTGACTTTTTAAATATAAGTAATACAGCACGATGGACACAAAAAATATTTATCAGAAGAGTGATACTGAAGTGAACTTTAAATAAGTACAATTTACATTAAAATATTGTTTACGGTTTATTTAATCTAAACAACATTGAGTGTTTTGCTTACTATGTTAAGGCAAGTTCTTCATGCCAGCCTCTTAAACTGAAGATATTAAGTAAGGAAGTAAGTGAGAAAATTCACTGTCCATTAGATTGCATAATGCCAATTTCCAACCATGGGCAATAAAAATGTAAATGTCCATACATTTTTGGTATTTATAAAATAAAATATTTACTACTAGTCTCATGGAATGAAAGAAAAAGTCTATACTAATGTTATGGTCCATAGGATTGAGGATGATAGAAATCTAAACATTGTTACTGCAGCTTTTTAATTGAAAAAAAAATAGATATGGTCGAACGATCCTTGATCGGCACACTCACAAAAAGAGGTCAAAGGTCAACCTATAAAAGACTATGTACAGAGGCCCAATACGAAAAATTTCACTTACAGAAAGCAGACAAATCCGCATTTAACGTAAGCTTATTTTACATGTTACCAATAATTTGTGCTTGTGTGCGTACATACTTCAAGTTACGAAGTATTCTTCGCTTTACACAGCTAGTGAAGAATTTATGCACTTACCTTGTGAGTGAATGGTGACTATAAGCGCAGAGTTCTGTAGTACAGAGCCAGGAGACTTTTGAGATTATAGAGGCATCCCACTAAACGTGCCTTTTCTACTGTTCTTGTCGCCGAGGACAATGAAAAAGGCCTGTTGAGTGGGACCCCTACTATCGTCTCAAAACTCTCCTACTGCCATTTTAAAAATATTTTTATTTACACCCATGCATCACTGCCTGTGTGCTGTAAGCTAGCGCCACATTTCATCAAGCTGGTACAACAAATTTGCTCACGAATTATTTCTGTAATAGCAATAACAGATTACCAGCCAAGACGCCGTGTCAGTCCCAGTGTTAAGTGGGTTGGGACTGGTTCCCAGCTAATTTATCTGCGAAGCAATATTCCCCGCTCAACAGCTTTCAATCAAATTTAGCGAAGGTCAGAAGAAAATAATGAGAAAACGAGGTCAAAAGTCACACTACACAGGACCCTTTAATCCTGGCTGTTTTTGCTGTTGCTCAAACACCAGCATCGCCAGCTGTGATCTCGACGCCAGACCTTCAGCTCTCCCCTCTAAGCATCGTTGATACTGATCTTCCTTGAGAGAGGGTTGGCAGATTCGTGGACGGTAATGAAGCTTAAGGGCTGGGTCCACGGCCCGGAAGGTGTTCAGTTTAGTCTTCAGGAACATCTCAAAGAGGTCCAAGTCCGACTGGATGTGTTCCGTCTCACTACCTGGATGCCTCTCGTCCCAGTTCTTTCTGGCGCTCATGTAGTCAGAGTTGTAGAAGCTAGCATGCTCGAAGAGATACGTGTCAAAATGCCCGATAGTTTTGGTGATGTCGATACGGTTGGGGTTCGGCAACTCCTTGTAGATGATCTTGGGGTCGTACTGAGAGAACGGAATCGGAAAGAAGACCTGCCAACCGGAGATGGTGTTCATGCGGACTCTGTTGAGGAACTCGGCGGCAATCTCCATATTAGCGTTGGTCAGGAGGAAGAGCGTATCCGAAGCAAACTTCTTAGAGACAACATCCATGATGGCAATGGGGGAGGGGAGGCTCGTCTTGACGCTGATCCAAGACAGGTGAGAGCCAGGGTACTTGCGCTCCAGGTAGGATATATACCCTTTGTTGACGCTGTAAATGTCCTCCTTGACCATTGACAAAGCCTCAGCAGGGGTGTAAATGAAGATCAGCATCACGGCAGACTTGTCACGCGCCTCCAGACAAATCCTGGCATAGGTGTCCAAGAAGATGCGGACTTGCTCTTGACTGCCAGAAACCACTGGTAAAATTATGGTCACTTGGGTGTACTCGGTGACATAGGGCATTGAAACTATCTCCACTTTATTGAGAGGTCTAAGTAAGTGGACCCTCTTCTGAACTTCCTTTTTGTCGCCGTGAAGTTTCAATTCCATGTCCAAGGTGTACTCCATACCTCGTAAGGGTTCAAATCTTCGATATCCATTCACGAGTCGTCCAAGCATGAAGATGTTTCCGTAGATCTCGTTCAAGCGTGACATTGTCGTCGTGAGAATCTCGTCGATGTCCTGTTTGTTTGCACCAATCAGAGGAGACTTGGAGCTTGGGTCGTCCAATCCAAACACATGCGTCATCGTGAAGTACTCCCAACCAATCACGTCGTACTGTGATTTGGGTCTGAAGGTGCTCTTTGATCCTATTGGCCAGGTTAATTTAGACTTGCCTCCAGGCGCGTACACACTGATTTCCTCGATGACACTCTGAAGCTCAGAAATCTTACCAAGAGTGCGACTTAATGCCTGCTCTGAGAAATATTTATGAAGTTTATACATTGTACGAGTGTCCATTACGTGGTAAATAGACAGAGCCCTATGGAACTCGCTATCTTGTTTCTCTTTGTTTGACAGTACTTTGTCTTCAAAGTCGTAGGCATAAAACGTTGATCCCTGAAATGGAGGCAAAAAACAACAAAATGTGAGAAAAAAATCATGAGGAATTGTACAGGTCTAGACCTGGGCCCAAATTTCATAGAGGAGCTTTAACACTCTTGCTGTCTGACCATTCAATACCATTCACTGTGGTTTTGAATGATAGATAAACTATGCCAGCCTGCAATATGATACCATGAGGGAATGCATGTACACAGTACACAGTTACAATGTAGTTCTGTGCACAGTTGTGCCACCGTACACAACCTTGGCAGTCAAAAGGTTTCAAATGGTTGGTCAACTCACTGGAAAATGTTGCCAAGAGTCACTGATAGTAGGAGGGTTAAAGCAGAAAAGATTGCATCACAATTTTCTGCTAAAGAAAAAATAACCAGGATACCTGTTACAGACAGTACACATGACATCATATTTTGGCTGGTAACCAAGTTATTCTGGTAAGTTATTCTGCTTATAGCTACCTTTTGTGCTTAAGCAGCTCTATAAAATTGGGCCCAGCTAATGAATGGTTTTGGCATACTAAGAATTATTTTAAGGGCAGAACTGAATCTATCACGCTCAGGCAAAACCACACAATGGTTTCTGGAGGATTTGTGAGGGGTTGCGTTGAGTATTCCAAAGGCAACTATATCTCCCTTACCTCATAAACGGAAGAGCATCGCACATCCGAGTGGTCCTGAACGCATCGTCCAAACTCCAAGTCGGGTACATTGTTCCACGACTTACGCATGCAGTCCTCCCAGTATGGTCCGACTTTCTTCAGCAGGTTTCTTGACAAAATGTACCCTGTAAGTGAAATGTTCAACATAGACATGAAAAATCAACAGTTTAGATCTAATGATTGTACCCTGTCATGGCAGAGCTGTCTAGAGCATCAAATTCAAGTTCTGATGGCTGAGTCATCATTGTGTGGGTTCGAATCCTGGCCATGACACTTGTGTCCTTGGGCAATACACTGAGACCATAATTGCTTCTAATCACCAAGGAGTAAATGTGTACCTATGATGATAGAGAGTGTTGATGTGAATGATAAGCAACATGTGAGCAGAGCCATTTTGGCTGCCGGTGACGCATACTCCAAAGTAGTTGCGATAATCGTAACCCTCCATCCTCCCGACGGTCGGAGACCGGAGGGTTACGAGTCATGCAGTGCAAAAAAGTGGCGAAATAAAAATTTCAACTATTTTGGTCAGACTAGTCACCAGATTTACCAAATTTTTACCACTTTAAAAAAACATGACACACATTCTAAAAACATGGATGTGATCATCAATGTGTCATGAATCCATTCGTATTACTCAAAACATCATTGAGAAAATATTTAAAGAAAAAAAAGACAAAAACTTACCAGAGACTGAGCGAAATTTTCATGATGCGTAGACAATCTCAGGTCCGGTTTTCGAACCTCGCGATTCGTGACCTAGCAACATCTCGACCAATCAGCGTAAGCAAACTCGTCGTTGAGCGCATTTTGTTGAGTTGCACAATCACAGGATATTTATGAGGAAAAATTTGCAGATTGAGCGCGCATTCTGGAAAGCTGTTCCTGCAATTAATCAGCGCAAACTGCAAATAGCGCAAATCCGTTAAATACAATAACTGCGTGCACGCACAGTCGCACACGAGACGATCGCCACGCCTACACAACGGTTTGGTTTACGCTGATTGGTTGATGTAGGGGAAGTGCGGTCCATGGACATTTCGGTCAGTTTCTGGTAAGTTTTTGTTCGTTTTTTCTTCAAATAATTTTTCATCGATGTTTAGAGTGTTATGAATGGATTCATTATACCTTGAAGATCAAATCCATGTTCTTAGAATGTGTGTCATGTTTTTTGAAAGGGGTAAAAATTGGGCAAATCTGGTGACTAGTCTTACCAAAATAGTCGAAATGTTTATTTCGCCACTTTTTTGCACTGCATGACTCGTAACCCTCCGGTCTCCGACCGTCGGGAGGATGGAGGGTTACGATTATCGCAACTAACTCCAAAGGAGTTGAGATGATTTAGGAAGGCTTCAGGCCCAATGAACAGGGGTAGTAAAACTGTTAGGAGCTCTGATACAATGTTTTAAAGCTCCTAATAAATGCTTTGGAATTTGTAATGTTGCTGTTTTCGCTATTTTAATCCTCAAGGAAAAACTAGCTCAATGCATTTCCAATGAAAATCATTGGAGCCACTTTGTGTAAAGTGGGTGTGGATTACAATGGAACTATGCCACATTTACAAACAAGATTATGAAAATGTTGATAATCATGGATAGTGCGCATTTAACAAATCTACGACCACCGTAGCTAGAATGGCTAGGTATGTACGATACAGTCAACACCGTTAAAGCAAAGTCGATTGCAGATTGCCATGCCAGGCGGGAAAGACTGCAAACAGCATTTTTCACTCATTATGGACCATTCTATTTCAACGTCACAGCCCATGTTTTTGCCAACCAATGTTGGAAAACTATGGGAAGCCATTAATAGCAAAGCAAAGACAGATAGACACAGTTTGTAACAATGTTACACAATTATCTCAAAGACTGTTGAATTTGTTGGAAACAACTAAACCATGGGATGTATTTATTTAAATATAAGCGTGCAGAAGTGTTGATTTTGGTCATATTATCTGTTACACGATGGAATTTTTTGCCCTCTCAAAATATAAGTGAAATTTCTTCGACCTCAGTGAGGGCGCTGCTTGAATTTGTGACATCATATGGAGGTGGAAAAGATGCCAATTCCGAATGCCACTTTTTCATGAACCAACACATTACTGGGTATAAAACAACTTTTGGGTCAGAATGTAGGAAAACATTGGTGATTGGCGGTTGGACTTGACTTGTTTTGCCTGTGGGGTATTCTGCAATCAGCACTCTGCACTAAATGCTAAAAAGTAAAGATAGAAGCTCAGTACCCGGATCCCAGACAACATGTCAAACTTCACTAACGTACGCGCATGTACATGTCTAAGCTTAATCGCTTTACTCGCACGACTGCGTGATTGCGCGCCGATGCCATAACACCGTGAACAGTGGAAAATTTGCCTGACAGCCCGGTATTTTGAGCATAAGTGACATCAATAGTGTGAAGTGCTATTGCAGTTAAATCCATTCCACACAAACGGACCTGCTTCTCTGCTACAGAATGTCACATCCATCTCAGACTCATGTACCGGACTTCCCATGTACAAATCTCGTCCTACGCTCATGTGCCCCAGAAACTCCATGAACACTTCTCCGTAAATATACGTATTATCCTGAATCAGCAGGAACCAATCGTATTCGTTGCCGTAGTGCTCGTAGATGTACTTCCATATCTGGAACATCCTCAGGTTGACCTGTTCCCCTGGAAACGCGACAATCGTCATCCCGCTTGGGGCTGGCTCCGGGTTTGTCTTCGCGAAAAACACTAATTTATTCACATAGTGACTTAGCGTCTTGTTTAGCCCAACAGTGGTGGAGTCTAGATCGATCTCTTCACGTGAAACCATTACGCCCACGAAGAGTTTCTCTTTAATTTGAAGCTCCGACGAGATGTAACGCGATCGGATGAGGCTCTGGCGATTGATGTCCTTCTTCACCAGTGGATTATTTGCCGTCATCAACACCGGTTCAAAATCCTTGTCGCTTAGCTGGTTCCCGTTGACATCGGTGCCGTAGTCTATCACCGCATTGGTTTTCCGCTTGGTCCCAGCATGAACATAACTGTCCAGCCCACAATCACTACCCGGGGGTACGCAGATCAAACTGAGCAATGCTCCGACCATGACACCAACAGCGATATAGATCACCGTGCGAGATTTACTTTTGGCCATTTCTACTCGTGAATTTTCAATTTCTGGCTGCAATCAAGTCGGTAAATTACACTTTCTGAAGACGCAGCCGGCCACACTGAATGACCGGGACGTTCTTCTCGACTTTCAGTGTTTCATAGTCGGTTTTTTACTCCGACACTCTGCTTACAGCTTGTGATTCTAAACAAGGAAAGTTTCCGACATTACAACACACCAGCCCGATGTCCCTGCCAGTGTTTGCAATAATTAGTCAATGAGATCTCACACGCAAGAGAGTGTGTAAACGTGTGCACTCTCTCTCCGTTACTTAGCGGCGGAACTCCCAGAGAAAATAATGTAAATCTTCCTCACTCAACTAACTAGACTTGGTTCCAAGTCTGGGATCTTGGCTTTTAGTAGTCTACCTGATATAGCGCCCTCCTGTGGATTAACCCCTGTCATTAGCTTGCGAGTGTTATAATCTGTTGGGGCGTTTTGCGTGGCTGATGCAGAGAAATAATAACCGTGGTTTCAGTCTTGAATAGAGTCTATCAACCAACTCAGCGCTGTTAGGAGGGTCTAAAATAGAAACTTGTTTCTCAATATCAATTTTACCACTTTTTCGGTTTTTATGAATAACTTTACTAATCATATTATGTGTTCCTGGAAAGTAAGATATTACAATTTTGTTTTGCTTCTCTGTAAGTTTTAATTTACGACTGATAGGGCTTTAAAATACTACAATTTAAAAGAGAGAGCTGCACAGAAGAAAGAGAGCAACTATTTTTTTCTTTTTTACTAATGTCGGGCCTTCCCACAATGCATTGAAAACTGCAAAATACAACATGGCGACCATAAAAGTGAGTAATGAACACGAAACTAAGTGAATTTATCGTATTTTCTTCCGTTATGCTTACACGATGAACTCCCAATAAATAGCATATGAAAACTGAATGTATGGGCTGTAATATATGTGGGTTTTTAGTTGTTAGGTGATCTTAACGCACTATTTATTCACTACGTAAATTCTCGTTTTTCAGTGAAGTTGACAGTAACTTTGCAAAGTGTCTATGTTTTTGCTTTGTCACTCGTTGGCCGTGGTTTGTGTGGATTTCATTTTACGATGGGTGTTTTTACTGTCTGACCGTTACTGGGTGTTCAATGCAGTTTTGGGACAAACATGTCTTAAATTGTGGAAGTTTTTGTTTTTATTCGTGGTGGTATTAGGAAAAAAAAAGCTTATTAATGTTATTTTTTGTTTTATTTGTTTCTTTCAATCATTGTGAAATGAGATTTTGTATAAAAGAAAATTAATAAAAGTAAACTAAACAAAAAGTAGTCCAGCAGTTATTTAAAAAAACACAGTTATTTTGGATAGGCCGAAGCCCAAATTTTATTAAGTACAAACGTTATTTAAATAATAACGTGGTCTTTTTTAAGTTTAAGACTGCAGGGCAGATAGATGGTAACAGTGCACTTGCAGTTGTAAGTGTGACACTTATTAAAAAAAGAATAAATATATTTCACCAGCGCAGTACGAGCACAAGGTCTATCGCAAATACCACAAGGTTGATTATGCACAACGGTCAAAAGGTACTGTTGGAAAATGGAAGGAAAAAGGAGCAAAAAGTGTTCCCTTTTTACCTTCCAACAACGACTTTCAACCATTGTGCGAAATCTACCATGCGGCATATTTGCAATAGACCCTATGGAGTTAAAGGTACCTCCATGGTACGAGTGACTAGTGTCTGACTAGCTGTATTATCACATCTGTTTATCACATGCTGGTTGTGACAGGTGTGATTATTGAAAACTATTAGTACCTAGGGGATTGAAATTAACTTACTCTTCCAAAAACACTGATGTACTTTTTCTTTAAAGCATGTGGTCACTGTTATTTATTGGTAAGATTGAGAATTTGTACAGATTTACACATAACCTACATGTACATACATGGTAAAAAAGATGGTTGTGGTGGAACTCCATAAAATATTCTTGCCTGAAATGATATAGTTTTTGAGAAATTAGTAAAGCATACGTTTTTAATCCAAAATTTGAATTTTGAAAATAGTGATGGAGATTTTAAATATTTTCTTTTGACTTTGAGTGTGATGATTGATTGAGCTTAAAGGAACATTACAGAATTGGTAAGAAAAAAACTTGTAAAATATGCTTTTGATCACAGATTTACATAAAACTTACACGGTCTAATGATGATAGTAGAAAACTTCCCTTGTAATATTTCTGTCTGAAATGCCATATTTGATGAGAAATGAATAAACTAATTTTCCGATTGGAGTTTATCGCTCAGTGAGCGTTTCATTCATTTGTTGAATCTATATGATTTCATGCAAATGTGTAATTGGTTTTTCACTATTTTCTCGTGGCCCAGATGGCTGATCGATCTCAAACTTCTACAGGTTTGTCAGTTTATGTACATGGTGGATTACATAAAGTGCTTACACTGCCAGCAACTGTTTTGTTAGCAAAACCAACTCTGTAATGTTCCTTTAAACCTTCCCAGGTTTTTTATTTCAATTATAAGTTGGGTCACATAAAGTGTGGATGCTGGTCTTTGACACTTACCAACGGTGGTCGCGTGTTTCAGTTACAAGTTTTATAACTGAATGGTCTTTATTTTGTTTTGGTTTTTCCCCCCGTTATTCTTTTAGTTACTAGTCTATATTGATTTAATTTCAGATGGAAGTTGACAGCGGAGCCAAAGGAGATGGACCTAAAGGAGATGGGATCAGAAAATACTACTTGACGAAAATAGATGAACTACAGGTGACTACATACAAGCAATATTGTGCAACAGAATGTCATTTCTAATTAATTCTAACCATACCCAACCCTTCAAAGTTCTTCAAAATTGGATAAGGCATACTACCATAATCAAGAGTCCGGCAGTTTGAATGTTGATTCACACGTCAAACCAACTCATCAAACTCCAACTGCATGTTTTGTTTGATTCTGTTGGACTGAGGACTGCACTTTGTAAACTAGGTGCTTATTACATGGAAATCAGACACATAATCAGAGTCCAACAGTTTGGGTATTGTGTTACCATGGTGTTTGGTTTCGTTAGGTGGGGGGGGGGCTTCGATCTGATTTTAAGAGGAATATCGATTCCTACCTTCAGCTATTTTCATCTTAAATATTTCTTCTTGTGGCTCCTTATCAAGAGTGGCTTTGTAGTCTTGTTTAGGGCGAACTTGCATTGACAAAAAGAACAATTTTTTTACCTGATGGGGCTAACCAGGTTTAAACAAATAAAATAAGTAAGTAATTTGAGGAATTATGCATATCTTCTTCCCTTTTATGTTTTATTACAGATGGTTGTTACAGAAAAAGGACAGAACCTGCGGAGATTAGAGGCCCAACGTAATGAATTGAATGCAAAAGGTAACTAGAGATTGAATACGAGTTTGAATGTGTCATTTACACAGTTCTTTGAGTTTCTGATTTTCTGTGAGATACTGACCAGCAATTTCTACATTATGAATCAGGTTGGCTAAGTGGTTTCTTTCCCTGCCTTGGACCACGGTTTGAATCCCACCTCGGACCGGAGCCTTGCATGTGGATTGGGTTTTCAGTTCCTACCTGAAACAAAAACATATTGAGAAATAACAATTTATGTGCACTCTTGATTTAAGAAGTTTGTAAAATAGAGGTTCACAAATTTGCTGTAAAATAAAAAAAGCGGTGTTAATTGTACACACCAACACTTTTACTTTTACTTTTAAATAATTGCGATAAACCACGTTGTACAAAACTGTCAAAAAATTGTAAAAGATGACTGACCAACCGTAGTAAAGTTGGTGAAAATTTTTCCAAACCCCAACTCTTTTATGTTATTGACTTATTGTGAAAGAATTCTTTTGAATAATCCTCTTTGTTTTTTGTCAGTGCGAATGTTGCGGGAGGAGTTACAACTTCTTCAGGAGCAAGGATCCCACGTTGGAGAGGTAGTCAAAGCTATGGACAAGAAGAAAGTTCTAGTAAAGGTAGGCCTTTGAATATTCATATGTATTAAGTGAATAAACATTGATCTTCATGTAATGTCTTTGCGTGAGTTTGGGTCCTTTCTTCCTCACGCACCTGCGGAGTAATGTGTAGATAATCGGGAGGCTTGATGACCACCAACAGACCAATAAATGACAAGTTGGACGCAAGTGATGATGTCTCTAAACAATTACGGTTTTATTAAGAGCTCTGTTCTGTTCAAGTATCTTCCCCAAACTGACTTCTTATTCTTACATTTCTTTATTTTATTCCCATCTTTGTTAATAATCATCTTTTATATCAAAATATTAGTAATTAGAAACCAACCGCGCACACGCTCGCTCTTAGCAATTAGCTCGTGCTTTGGGGTTGAATCTTTTACAGATCACTACATTCATTAGTATTTGGTGAATGATTTTCCAGTAGTCTCCAAATGAGAAGTGGAGCTATTTATTTGTACTTTCAAAATCACTCTTGAGTTGCAAGTCTTTTTCATCCATGTCACATTGCAACAGTACCTGTAGGTTTACAGGGCTTCAAATACCCACTGGCCAGAGTTCAGTAATTGGGCCAGTTACACTACAATTGAACAAGTCCTGCAGTGAAACGTTTTGCCAAATGCATACTTTAAAAACAAACTTTATCATATTCAATTTTTGTCAATCTCAAACCTCCTCCTAAAAAGTGACTCAAGTAAAAAACAACAAGAAATCTGTTATGTCTTCTAAAGAGTAATTTTGGTGCGATTAAAATAAAGTTCTCAGCTTTGTAAGATTGTCTTGGCAATTCAAGCCCTGGTTCAGATGGCATACCTATCAGTTGATTCTGTTCTCTTTTCCCCCCCCCCACATCTTTCTGCAGGTTCACCCAGAGGGTAAATTTGTTGTGGATATAGATAAAGCCATCGATATAAATGATGTACAGCCGAACTGCAGGGTAGCACTCCGTAATGATAGTCACACACTTCACAAAATTCTACCAAACAAGGTGAGGTTCTTTTGATTGAAATTTGGATGTGTTTTTCTTCAACAAATTTTGCCCTCCTACTCTTGGTCCAACTTTCCAGTGCATTGACCACTCGTTTGAAACCATTCATCTGCATGGGTTTTGTAGGGTGGCACAACTATGCACAGAACGAGATGGCTTGTTGGAGGCTGGCACAGTTATTCAAAGCGAGAGTTGATGATATTGAATGGTCAGAAAGTAGGAGGGTTGACTGTATTGTGTTGATGCATTCAACACATGTTATCATATTGCAGGATTGCATAGTTTTGTAATAATTAAACACAACAATGGATGATATTGATTGGTCAGACAGTAGGAGGGGTGACTGCTTACTAATCCTGGACAATTAAGGAATTTAAACTATGGAACAAGCAAAGTTTATCTTGTGCTACATGAGTGTTCTTTTTCCATGCAGTACACTTAGTTGCCTCTACGTTTCTCTGTAAAAAATTGCCTTGTGTGACTTGGCACTGATATATTTTATACTGTCTGGTTTCTTGACACCCAGGTTGATCCATTAGTCAGTCTGATGATGGTAGAGAAGGTACCAGACTCTACCTATGAAATGGTCGGAGGTCTGGACAAACAGATCAAGGAAATCAAAGAGGTCATTGAACTTCCGGTCAAGCATCCGGAGCTGTTTGATGCGCTCGGCATTGCACAACCAAAAGTAAGTATTACAAAAACTTGAGCCAAATAGCTTTATATCTAAGCACCCTGAATATTCTAAAGTTCATCTTATGATTTGACTGAATTTGATAGATCTTAACTGTACCCACAAGCCACCCACTCTTAAAACTAGGGCAAGCTCCATAATCGTACCAGAGTCCAAACATTTGGATGTAGAGTTAACATACAAATGGGAGTACTTTGTAGGGTCAGGGCCCAATTCCATAGAGATGCTCCAGCCAAATAAATTAGCAAAGCACAACAGAAATTGTGTCTCACAGAAAAGTTTACCTGCCCAAAACCTTGTTCTCACTTCAGTAAGATCAGGAAGACTGTTTGTAAGGTTGGTTTGTTTGTATGTTCAAGGTATAAGTTTTATCCAATCACGGTTTCCTAAGTTCTGTCGATAATAGCCGATGAAAAGCTGTTAGGAGAAGACGGATGTTGACCTTCAACTCCACTCAGTTCAATAAGAAAAACGCTTTCATTTTTATACATATATTAAAAACCAACTAAATAAATGGGCAGTGTTGCCCTCCAATGGAGATAGTTGTAGTAGTTATGCTGATGTAAAGAAAAAGCACACTGGACCCACTTGCACTGACACCACAACGTGGCTACTGTCTGCACATGATCTGCCATTTTGGGAACCAAACTGCATGTAAAGATATCACGCATGTCTAACCACATGCATTTCACTTAAAATGTGCACTGAACAATTTAACACACAAGGAATCTGACTCCCAAATTGGTGCAACCAAGGTGGGTGTTTGAGGGCGTCAGGTGAATTGGGTCAATACTATCCACTGTTATCTTTGTTCTGTAACCCTCAGGGTGTGCTGCTGTATGGGCCTCCTGGTACAGGTAAGACTCTACTAGCCAGGGCAGTGGCTCATCACACAGAGTGTACATTCATCCGCGTCTCTGGTTCAGAACTGGTGCAGAAGTTCATCGGTGAAGGCTCCAGGATGGTCAGAGAGCTCTTCGTCATGGCAAGGTAAAGGCTTTGTGCCTCAGTCAATGGCTTCTGTAGTGGCTGTGGCCGGAATTCAGAAAGGTCCTATTCTTCAATGTTATCATTGCAGCCACTGGCCGTAGCCATAGCCGAAGCCTGAGCCTAATGTAATTTAGCGATTCAAGATTCACAGTAAAGTGTCCCACCAAGTTTGCTCTTGGAAAAGTTCTCTTCATAGTGAGTTTGGTAAATTATTACAATGTATGAGAACTTTGGGGTTTTACACTGAGAAGAACGTTTCAATGCCTAGCATATCTTTACCTGTACAATCAAAGATCTAACTTCAGACTAATTAGGCTTGGCGCTACTTGTTCAAGTAATGCACGCTATGTTTGAATGTGGCACCTTGTAAATATGGATATTGTGTACACCAATCAGGGAGATATTTAGAATTACATTCAACGTAATAGGGAACATGTTTCCATAATCAGGGAGATTTTCAAATTTGTTCATCAGAACATGGAAAGATTGGTTTATTTTCAGGAAACTTTCTGCAGAATCACGGAGAGTTGGCAGCTCTGATGTAGCATAAGAGGTTGACTTTTTTTTCCATGATGCACTGTGAAAAAAAAAAGATCGGGTACACTGGCCGCTATCACTTGAGGTTAAATAATGGAATTGTGAGCTTCTTGTTTAGTAGAAATTAGATCTACAAGGAAGCATCTCCAACTGGGGATAGGAAACTTTCACAATTTGAGTCACCTGTAATATCCAGTGTTCTTACATTGACAGAGAGCATGCCCCGTCCATCATCTTCATGGATGAGATTGACTCCATCGGGTCGACCCGTATCGAGGGTAGTTCGGGCGGAGACAGCGAGGTTCAACGTACCATGTTGGAGCTGCTCAACCAGCTAGATGGATTTGAAGCTACTAAGAATATCAAGGTAGGTAGAAATGCTACTGGAGCAAAGTACAGGGTGTTTTTTTTTCCTCTATAGATCCATTGCACAACGTGCAGCGCACTTGCACGCGTGTCTCTTGTCCGCCATTTTTGGTGTCAAAACGTGCACAAATGGATGGTACGTGTGTTTGCACGGGCATTGGTGTGTAAACGCGTGTACCATCCTTTTGTGCACGTTTTGACACCCGAAATGGCAGACAGGAGACACACGTGTATGCGCGCTGCGCGTTGTGCAATGGGTCTATATAATAATAGTAATATTACTTGGATTTTTATATAGTGCACATATCCTACTCTTTAGATCAAGGTGCTTTACAACACTATTATCCCTGTTCATCGGGCTAACTTGGACCATTCCTCAGAATTTCTCAACTTTCTGAAGAGCATACAACCCCAAGCTGCTTAAATTAGCACTGAGGGGTTAATCCAACACATTATTGTCTCAGCCCTTCAGGTTCCCATTAATATTCACCTGGGTTAAGGGAAACAATTATGGTTTAAGTGCCTTGCTCAAGAACACACGTGTCATGATCGGGGAATCAAACACACACTCTGCTGATGCGGCCATTAGTACTTGAGTCTGATGCACTACACTGCTCGGCCAAGACAAGCCACATTATATCTCTTGATTCTTACAGACATACAGCTTTCCAGATTTAACATCAACAAGATAACATTTGACCCCTTGCACGACTTGGACAACGCGCGTCTACCATTTTCCGCCATTTTGGGAGTCAATTTGTTTGCATACATTTTGACTCCCAAACAGTGGACAGGATAGCTGCGTGTAAGTGCGCTGCGTTGCGCGTCGTGAAAATTGTCAGTTGGTTCTTTGGAGAACCACACATATTCAAAAACAGAATAGTTACAATAGTGTCACTACAAATCTATAAAATCAAATTTCTTTGTAGAAGTCAAAAATGAGTTCATATTTTGAGCACTTTTTCAACCACTGTGTTTTTAGACATATTTCTTTGCTTTCCTTCACAAGGTCATTATGGCAACCAATCGAATCGACATCCTGGACTCCGCCCTCCTCCGCCCTGGCCGCATCGACAGGAAGATTGAATTCCCGCCACCCAATGAGGAAGCTCGTCTTGACATCCTCAAGATCCACTCCAGGAAGATGAACCTGACTCGAGGTATCAACCTGAGGAAGATTGCCGAGCTCATGCCTGGTGCATCAGGGGCTGAAGTCAAGGTAAGTGATCATTTTAACAGGCCTTGGGATTTTTGCCCAGCCGGCGAGGCAAAAGGGATAGTGTTTGCCTTGTCCTTTCATGTATGGGCATGCGTATTTGTGTCCTTATGTGCAGTCATTGTCCTAGCGATAACTCAAGGACTGGGCATATCCACTCCAAACTTGGTATGTATTGGTCTTGGAATCCCGTAGAAGCCTATTGTCTTTGGACCCTCTAGGCCAAATGTCAAGGTCATTATGGCTACAACGAAATATTGTCCGAGCGATAACTCAAGAAGAACGAGATTAATCTCAGCAGGGCATTTTTGTTTGTCAACACATGTTTGTCAACACAACATTCCTGTTCTTCTTGAAGAGGTATGGCATTTTTCTTGCATTGTAAATGGAGCTTTTATGAGGTAAATAAAAGTTTTGTTTGATTTGCAGTTTTTCCTTTTCTTTTCTTTTTATAAGTAAAATTAAAGTTGCGTTTCTTTTATATATTGGCGAAACCAAAGCATCAAGTTTTTGCCTTGTGATGTGCTCATGCACTGTGTTTTGCATAAAGTTGGATCAGGAATGATTTCAAAGATCAAATCTTCTCTGAATTAATTGGCCTTTGATGTCACTCCTTAACCAAATTTATGCAAAACATGAATGAGCACACCAGGCAGAGGCTGATATTTCAATAGAGGGCGGTTTAGAGGTAAACAAAGAGCACATGGTCTGAAGATTTAGGTAGTTTCTTGATGGAAATCGAAGAAGTATTCAGCGTAAAAATATATTTACTTTCGCAATAAGGTTTTCTTATAATGAATCAGGTCTTTTAATTCAAATCTTTCTTCTGTATTTTTTTATGGGTATTGTTTGTTTTGTTCTTGTCCAGGGTGTTTGCACAGAAGCTGGTATGTATGCACTCCGAGAAAGACGAGTCCATGTCACACAAGAAGATTTTGAAATGGCCGTGGCTAAGGTAGAATATCCGCTCTGTCAAATATGTATTTCTCTTTTACCCATTACAGTTTTGCTTTTGCACTTACAACTCTTTAACATTTGTCTGATTTAATAAATGTTACCCTTTGCCAACGAAGATTGGTACAAATGTTTAGAAAAAAATAAGTTTTCAAATTGAATTTAATTAATTTGTTTATTTGATTTCTTTCACAGGTGATGCAGAAAGATTCCGAGAAGAACATGTCCATCAAGAAATTCTGGAAGTAGTTGAGATAAATACAGTGTAATATTAAACTCCATTTATACCAATGTGTTCCAAGAGGGCTGTAATGGCCGACAGCTGATACAATAACCACTTCATCATTTGTTTAAGTTTAATTAAATAACCCCTAACTCACAAGGCCGGATGGCATCTTCAAGGTGAGGGCTACACTTAACTGTTTTGGGCTGTCGACCCAAATCAACTGTCACCAGGGGCACGTTGCCACTTACTCCTGGGGCTGAAACAAGGTTACCCCCTTCACAGTCCCTAATGATGTAGGCATGGGTATCATCCACTAGGAGCCTGGCTGGTAGAGCAGAAAGTTGCATGTTAACAATGGCCAATGTTATTATCTGCACAATTCTGTCACCAAGTCTTTGTGTCACATGAGCGTGCATATGTTGCACACCCAAAGTTTTTGCTTCTTCTGGCTCCAAAACTGGCGTAAGATTGTGTGTAATTTTACCCAAAATCACCCATTTCTTATGATGGAAACTTAAAACTCTCAGAAGATCTTAGTTGTTAAAAATGTAAAAGCCATGCCCAATTATTTAACTTTATTTGCATCGGTCATCTAAGAAAAACTGGTTCAGTACAACTCTTATTGGCTTTCCGTGGAGCCAGTTTGTGTGAAGTGGGCGTGGCTCACATTTAGAACTGGATGGACCCCTTGCATAGGATGCCATCGCTGAGGTCAAACGTGTACTCGTCACTCTCTCAAATGTTAAGTCTGAGTTTGACCTCAGTGAGGGCGCTGTTTGAGCTTGTTGCCTCATATGCAAAGTGTCTATCAGTAGACTTTTATCATGGCGCAGTCATCTTGTTTTTCTCTCATTCAAACCAATGTAAGCAAACCGAGGCTGGAAGGAAGAAGAGCCTGGTTCCTTTTCATGAAATAAGAATTAGTGCTACCTTTGATATTGACTGTACTGGGAATCTGACAAGGATTGAAAGCAGAGTGTAGGGGAATGTAACACAAAACTTAATATTTTCTATTGGTTCATTAGGTGTTATTTTTCTGAAAGTATTTGGAAAGTTTTGACAAATATAAATAAAGAAAGTTGTTATCTGCCAGTTTATTTAACGGCCCCTATCAAGATCAATGTACATGTATTCTCAGATCAAAGGAGATGCAACAAAGAATATTGTTAGTCTTATTCCTACAATCTTTGTGAAGTTAGCATTCAGCTTGCAGAAAGTTAGAACAATTTCATGGAGCTGCTTACTAATACTATGTGCAGAATTTTGCGCTTATGGTCACCATTCTCTGCTTACAAGGGTTAGTGACAAATTTCTGTGCTAGCTGTGTAAGCAAAGAATGCTTTGTAACATGTGGGATGTTTGCGCACATGCAACTGGCTAACCTGTGAAATTTGTTTACGCTAAGCCCAGATTTCTCTGCTACAGTAAGTGGCGATATTTTTAATTGCAGTAAGCGGAACCATGAATTTGAGTAACATATGAAAGGATGTTTGAAATAAGTGAGCAGATTTTGATGTACACTTTTGAAGCTACTAGAGCTACTGGTTAATTGCCCTTGATAACTTATTGTATCCATATACATTATACAAATCACAAGATGTGTACAGAGAAAAAAAGTTGTGTACAAATAAATTACACTGAAGACCTGGAATGACAAGCACAGTTGATTCAAAACATTGTCCTGATTGTGTACTTTAATCATTGCATTGAATTGTTATTAATTACACCCTCTTTGTAAAGTTCAACTTTTTGAACTGTAATTTTGTGCTGGATATGTCAATTGTCATGTGGCATGGTGTAACACCCCCCCCCCCTCCTATTGTGTCTTCATTGTGTTCTGGGATTTTCAGGAATTCTTTAGAGGATTTTAGGGGCTACTTTTGTATTAAGAGAGAAAGAATTGCTCTTGTGGGATTAGGGACAGCATGGCTCCATTTTCTTGTATGTTATAGCATGGAAAGGTTCTTTTCCTTTCTCCATTTTAGGGAACTTCTGACCTAAATATTGGCATTATGGTTGACATTTTCATACCCTATTTTATGCAATTTTTTGGTTATATTTTCACTTTAATAAGGCCCCTAATTATTTTATTCCAAAGGCAGTGTGTATATGTGACTTGAATTTGACCTTATGGAAGTTGCCAAACAGCATGGCAATTTTGAATTTAGAATGGAAGGACCTATTTTGGTTCAAATCCCGCGCTTGTAAACTGTCTTTGTCCGGCATGCAGTTTGCATCATTTGTTGTTTTTTTCTTTTATATTCAAATTATGAAACACTGACCGGCTTACCATTATACCATTTCCCACGTATTGATTTACTGAGCGCACGTAGGAAGGAAGAAAGGCATAATGTTTCTCCATCAATTGCTGCTAGCAGCGTGCTCTACGTGATCACCATAAATTCATTCCACGTGTTTTAAATCTTCCATCGAAATGACCTTTTCCGTGACCTTGAGGTCAAACGGGAGGGAGACTCCAGAGAAACGCGACACCACTATGGCATGTAAAAACAACGGCAGCTCGATGAGTGGTAGGTATGGTATGTGGTAACAGAAAATCTCACGAAAACAAGTGGTTGGTGTGTTTACAAGACATTGGACAATTAGGTTTCGAGTTGTCCTCACGCTTTTGTAAGTCTAATCTGCTTCGTGGTCTATCCTTCAAACATAAGGCAACATTGTGTCAAAAGCTACATTCTTGGTTTATGCTTGTTTATACACACGTGATGTATAAACATTATTTAGCTGTCAGAAGATTGCGTCTGCATACTCAAGTTATTGACTTGACAGCAAGGACCAAGGAGATTTGACAAGAAGTAATTGGGTTTTTTTCCCCGTATACTTCCGCTCTCCCGCGCAGACACTCGACTTTCTTTTGTTGCGTACCATTGACGGCATCCAGAGCTTTGGACTGTGGTTCTAATCTCATGTAATCCGCCTGGCAAGTGGGGATTAGGATCTTTGATGAAGAGATTTGATTCGTCTTGGTATTAAGGAAGACAATCTGTGCAAGCACAACGTTCAGAGAGCTTTACTTCAGTGTGGTTACATAGTTCCTTATTGGCGCATCTGGCTGTCCATTCCTCCACATAGCAGCTCCATGGTTGGAAACATTCCAAGTCAGCGAATCACACACTGTCTGATACCGTCTGCTGATCACTGAAGTCAGTCATAATCTTGGCAAACATTTGCCTCCACTGGCCAACAAACAATGAAGAAATAAACGGCCTTCTAATTGTCGGTTCTTTGGAGAAGACATAAACCAAGTATCACTCCCAAATTGTTCTTGCCACCACACTTGTTTCACAGAAGGAATGGACAACCAGTATTTTTATTTGACGTTCGAACGGGACATCATCAAGGGCTGAACTATTGCTGTAGTTCTCAGTCTTCTTCCAAGCTTTTGCACCCCGGTTCGGTCCATCAAAAAGAACCTCTTGTTCCCACCACACTTGAGGTAGAGACAAAGCTGCTCTGATAAAAAAAAATTAAGAACTCAGCGCCGAATTGAAAGAATTACTTGTCGTCGTTCAATATTTTGATCGTCAAGGTGACAACAGATTACGTAACGGCAAGCGACCAAGCAATTAAGAAAACCCAACTTGTTATCAATAAAGGTAAGTCGGGTTTTGTTGATCCTGGCCTTATGGTTTTTTTGTTAATATTTTCTTAAAAAGGCCTACTTAAAAAAAATAATAAATTAATTTTACTTGCTAATTGTTTGTGTATGTTTAATGACCAAATAAAGAATAAGAACGATACCAATGATCGATTGTAACTCCATTTTACCTTTTTCTCGTCCCCAGACCCCTCCCCTAGGATGGCTTCTTTATTTTGGCCTCTCGTGGTGGTCTCCCAATTATTTGGAATCACCATGATGGTAGTCATGGTTGTATGGCTGCAGCATCACGTCGGCGGTTTTGCATGGGGCGCTACCGGTGGTTACCACCCGTTATTTCTCACCACAGGTTTGGTGTTCCTGTTCGGAGAAGGTACATTTCCCTCGTTTAATTTTTCCCCAATTTAGTTTCGTGCGTAATGAAACATGTTTCCTCATTTGAGATATTTACAAAACATAATTTTCCCCAATTCAGTTTTCTGCTTAATAATTATGAGACATGTTTTTTCGTTTGAGATATTTACAAACACAGTGCGGCCTACCAAAATGTTTGTTAATTTCCAGTTGAGCAAGGGAATCAAGTTGAGCCATTGTGCTCAAGAGTTATTTTTATCTCATTCTTGAAGATTTAGGCCTACGGGAGGTTTTAGCTTCGAATTACAAATAAGCTGTCATTGAAGTTTGTAGATCATTGCTATTTTAAGTTGTGAATATTTTACAGTTTTTAGATAATTCTTTTAAAAATGTTCTCCCCCCCCCCCTTTTATATAGCTCTTTTGTCGTTCCGGACATTCAGTCGGTGTCGGCTCCCCTACCTTGGCCAGAAAGCCATCCATGCGACTGTCCACACCGCGATTATCATCCTAGTCATTGTCGGTCTACGAGCCGCGACCCTCGCCAAGGATGATGGGGCAACAGAACGCGTGCATTCTTACTCCATGCACAGCTGGCTCGGAATTCTTACTGTCGTTTTGTTTTGTGCACAGGTAAGCTTTGGTAAACTTCATTTGGGTGACAGTGATCCGTAAACGTGACTTTGAAATATCAAGGCTTTATTTACATATTTGAAAACATTTACTTCTTGATGTTTGTTGGCAAAAATTGTAGCTGTTCCAAGTTTAAAACTTGGGTGAAACTTTATGACATGCAACGTTTCTTTTTCAGTTTGCATCTCAATGCAAATTATTGTAAAGAATGAAACAAATGCAGAACCATTAAGCATTTTAAATAACGTAAACTTTGTTCTTAGTTTGTCGCAGGTTGTGTCTATTATGGTGCCGAGCGATTCCTTCGAGAGGACCACCCGCTGAGGGCGCACTATCCGCAAATTCACGTTTTCTTTGGAATCTTCATGCTGGCCCTGTCCATAGGCTCTTGCCTTACAGGGTTGAATGAACTTGCAATTTACCAGATGTAAGTTTTCCCTATAGTTGTACCTGTTTCTTCCATTGATTGGCCGGGCAAAGGTTTAGTTATTGATTAATTTTGTTTCGAAAAACTTTTTCGAAAAATATAGTTGTAGCATTCTTATCAGTTTTTCCATAAAATACACACAGTGAAACGTACGCGTACTGCAGCCGTTGGCAAAAGGGTCAAATTGTTTTGT
Organism: Pycnopodia helianthoides; assembly: GCA_032158295.1. NCBI lineage: Eukaryota > Metazoa > Echinodermata > Asteroidea > Forcipulatida > Asteriidae > Pycnopodia > Pycnopodia helianthoides. The sequence continues at coordinate 4,619,238 of CM063263.1, forward strand.
TTTCCCTCTCAAACTTAATTTAATCTCATTCATTGTTAATGGAAATATAAGACAGGGATGTCGACACAATGTTTTAAGCAAGGTACCCTACACTACCACCGAGTTAGCAACCAACAAACATGGCTGCAACACCTCTTAAAGGCACATTACAGAATTGGTAATTGTAAAATATACTTTTGATCACAGATTTACATAAAACTTACACGGTCTTATGATGATAATAGTAGAAAACACCCCTAGAAATATTTCTGGCTGAAATGCCATATTTGATGAGAAATTAATCAAAATAATTTCCGATTGGAGTTTATCGCTCATGAGCATTTTATTCATGCATTGTATAACACATGCAAATTTGTAATCGGTTTTGCACTATTTTCTCGTGACCCAGATGGCCGATCGATCTCAAACTTCTACAGGTTTGTCAGTTTATGTATATGGTGGATTATATAAAGTGATTACACTGCCAGCAACTGTTTTGTTAGCAAAAACCAATTCTGTAATGTTCCTTTAACTTTTCTATTCTCTGCTAAAATTTTGAGTTTATTGTGTAATCTTTGTCAGACTTGGATATTCAAAAGGCGTTGTGTCCGGTGCAATCGGCAACATATACGGTCTGTTGATGGTTTTCTTCGGCGGAACCATCGTCTTCATTACAACCCGGCCGGAGTTCAAGACGGAAACACTGCAAAATGGAGTGACATCAGACTCACGTGATCAGACCGGGTACCAGGAAGCCTTGCCTGGTGTACAAGTAGTCAGTGATGATGGGCTCAAGATGGAACTGAGAGATTCTGATTGATTCATCAGTATACATTGAACATTGAGATATTATAAGTGAAATAAAAAGCAGGAAGTGAGCTCTGAAATGCTAAAACTAATATTTATTTATTTACACTTTTTTTACCACGCTTTATCCATGCAACAATCGGGCACTACGTTTCTGAGCGTGTACAGTAATTTGGAATAGAGACTTCAAAAAGTTAGGAGCCTATAATTATGACCCGATTTCATATCCTTTAAACAATTTCACGAGCGCACGAATTTGTATGCCTATCAGCTAAAGAAACAAACCATTATGGAAAAAATAAAATAAAACAAAATCGTTATTTATCATTAAATATATTTTAAAATAGAGTTAACTAAATTAAAAAACAAAACAACGGTGATATTTTGTTTCCAATAGGCCTATCATCTTATTGTTTATGACCAGACAGGCCTATCCCAGATTTTATAAAGACATATCTTTGCTTCAACAGGAATACATGTTATTAGTTGTTAATCTTAATTGAGAAATCCCTTTGTTAAAATAAACCCATTTGTTTTAGACGTATTATCTGTTTAAAATGCTGGGTTGTTATCTTGACAGAGGCCATGCTCGCAATAATAGTCCTGTACCGTTCAGTTCACCTGCAACTTTCCAACAAAATTGGTCAAACGGACAACAGGTGGTCGTCGACTGTTTTGGCCAATCAGGCCAAGAACCACAATAACAGTAAATCCTTTCACGTCCAATCGGAGAACATCAATGGGACTTGCCGAAAGTTTGATTGTCCAATCAGGTGTCGTCAGACGATGTGGGCCAGCCTTGCGGCACGTGTGCACAACGCCCGAAATGTAATGCGATATCATAGAGTGAATTAGATCCATTCGTCGAGTTGAAAGGGCAGCCGTAAATTTCATCAAGTCAAATGTGAAAATTTGCAATGGAATTCCAACGTTTGTAAAGGTTTCTTTTCAGGAGAGCGTTTTCCATGAGCGCTTGTTGCGTAAGTAGAATTTATTTATTCATTTATTCGTATAGTTTACTCTAGTTACGAGCTGTACTTTTATTCGAATCAATGATGTAACGTAATTGCTTTTACTTTATCAAACAAATAAGACTACGACTCGCGAGCATGCCACTGCGAGATGTTCTCCAAGCATGCCGAGTACAGGAACGCACGCCCCGCTAGACGGTTTTCCAGATAATTATAGTAATGAACGTCGCATTTGAAGGTATTTTTTAGCTTGTTGTCTTCAGCTGACGTGAAGTTGTCGTGGAGTTGTGAAACCACCCAGTTAATGCTAAAAAAATAGTGCGACCCACTGTCGTGTTGGGTTGAGTGGTTGTAGTACAATCGGACGGCACGTTTCGCCTCCGCAAAGTAAATTTTATAAAAAGTTGAAATGAATTACGAATTAATAATGTTGTACAATTTTTGTAAACTAGTTCGACGTAGAAAAGAACAATATTAAAAATATAACGTTCGTTCTGTCACGGAGGCAAGTCAACTGCCCATTCATGGACCCCTCCGGTCTCCGACCGTCGGGAGGATGGAGGGTTACGATTATCGCAAGTAATTCATGACAAGAGACCATGGTTGTCATGGTCGATGGTTGGGTATTGTACATTGCCTTTTTTACCACTCTCAGTCGCAAAAAACAATCAAATTTCCTCATAGTTTGACTGTGCATAAAAATGTGTTGACTTATTTATGATTAATATTATATATTTCTGGTAATGAAACTGAGGATGCCTCATGTGTGAAATTAATCACTCTAGCTCGCAAGCCTGAGGAAACCAGTTAGTAAACAAGGTTGCTCTCTATGTGAACCTGAAACACCGGGTTTATAACCCCTACTCTTCTGCAGTATCAAAGTGTTCTGGGATCTAAGTTTTACCTGCACTACCATTCCTAGTAGTACACAGGACCTACAGCTTAATGTCCCATCAGAAGGACAAGGCAATTATGGTAAAGTACCTTTGTCAAGGACACAAGTGCCATGACCGGGACTCGAACCCACAATCTGCTGATCAGAAACACCACAGCTTGAGTTTGGTGCTCTTAACATGTCACAAATTTTAAAAGTATGTGTGAAAAATTGTTGGGTTTCCTGTATGCCACAGCTAACTTACAAACAACTTCTCATTAAACTGAAAAGTGGCAAGACTATTATTTTAGCCAAGCCTCATTCTGGTATCCAAATAAGCGGCTGTGGCTGTGGCTTCATCGTCACGTGAACATGCATTGAAGCATAGGATGCCCATAGCAACACCCTTAGCAATAGGCACAGCCATAGCTAGCCGCCAATTCGGACACAGCTCGAATTGACCGGAAAAGAATTACAAGATGGCTGCTCTACAAAAACATAACTGTAATTGCAGTAGGAGTTTTGATATTAAAGATTAGGTCCGTTTTTTGGTAAAAATTTCACCAGAAAATATATCTTTAAATTTGTAATAACTAGTTATTAAGATTTGAAAGTTACAAGCTGAAATTGGTTACAGATTAGGTTCACTAGCACAGTTGCAAAGCCATGGGGGAAGGGGGTGGGGGCATGTACCCGCCTCCCCGACCCAGGTGCCTCCCACGAAAAAATCTATACACATTTAGTGCCCTAAAAAAGGAAAAATATGGCCCTTGCCCGCCCCCCCCCCTGGAAAGCAATGTCCCAAATGAAAAAACCCTGGTAGCTTATTATATAACCGAGTCAAGAAGACAATAAGACCAAAAAGTTAGGTAACTGAAAACAATTTATTGAACGTTGCCAACATACAAAGATTGTTTAGCTGGAAGAAAATCATGATTTTACAAGATTCAGGTTTTGAGATGAGTTGTTGCTCACTTCACTGTTAACATTCTATTTATTCATTAACAGTTACAAATCTCAAAAAACAATTTACATAATAGTACTTTTAAATAAGATTTAATCATTAAACCAAAGGCCAGATGAGCACAATTATTCAAGGATTTTATACTTAATAAACTATACAAGTTTCTCTCGAGTTTGGTACAAACTGGAGATCAAAACTGACTAACAATACATGGATGAATGCAGAATGAATGCAGAATGAACGGTTGTTGATGACGACTAGAGCATGCTAGTCGAAACATTGGGCTAGCCAGGGCACTGCAAAACTGACTAGCAATACATGAATGAATGCAGAATGAATGCAGAATGAACGGTTGTTGATGACGACTAGAGCATGCTAGTCGAAACATTGGGCTAGCCAGGGCACTGCTTAACATGGCCTTCTCTCGAGTTCGGTACTAACTGGAGATCAAAACTGACTAGCAATACATGGATGAATGCAGAATGAACAGTTGTTGATGACGACTAGAGCATCCTAGTCGAAACATTGGGCTAGCCAGGGCACTGCTTAACATAGCCTTTAGTCAAGGAGCTCGTGGCTTCCCGGATAGTACATGTATAAAACACAAAAAGTGCCACCACTGCTTACGTGAAAAAGACTGGCACAAGCGATGGAGCACTAGTTTTTTTCTTCGTGTAAGCAGTGGTCGTGCTGTTTGTGTTGTATTAGTCCAGCGGATAAGGGCTGTATTAGGACGGAATCGTGCACTTTGTGGTAAAAGCATGAAACTTGGTACACATGTACTTTATACCAAAACATGAAATCAACCTCTTCGAGTTATGTAGTTTTTTATTAGAATTGGCGGCCATTTTTAAAAATGGCCGCCAAGGCCACCACAGGCCAATTCAGAGATGGCACTATATCTAAAATTTCATGTATTGGTATCAAGTACATGCGTGCCAAGTTTCATGCTTTTACCAAAAAGTGCACGATTTTTCCCCTTATCCGCTGGACTATATACCATCTAAGACGCTGCGTGTGCTTTGGCTAAAGGCTATGTTTACCAAAGAACTCTGTACTTATGCAGCCCTGTAAAGCGCGTAATTAATTGAGCTGTAAGTACTGAATTCTGCGATTTAAGCACTGCTGTGAAATTTTGCCCTGCTCTGTGTAAAGCCAACATTGACTGCTCTCTGTTCTGACAACCCTATGTTCCGACAACCACTCGTGATCAACACGCATGGGTTAGGATTATGATTAGGAAAATATTGGAACATAGGGGTGTAGGAACATAGGAGTGTTCAAAAATAATGTGTCCCCGAGCCAACACTTCCTAGAAAGTAATACATGTCATGGTGTACCTGAAAAAATTATAGTAGTATCTATCTCCACCATGCAAAACCTCAAAATGTACATACATGTATTGGGCCCAACATTGCTTGATAATCCCTTGCAGCAGCCCTTCAAAACTTTCTACTGATATGTCTACCAAAGTAACCTTTAACCTTTTGCTTGATGCAGACAGCCAAAATTTACATCTTAAAAATGCTTCCCACACTAAGTTGCTTAACAGAGAAGAGTTGTGTTTTTAAAGCAGAAACCAAATTCCAGCCAGACTTGCCATGTGTATAATTTGCAGATGGTTCCCAGCCAGCTAAAAACTTGTTTCGATATTGTAGTTGTGCACATAGCATTGGAATTCCAAACTTGGGCTGTCACGCTAGGATTCCAACTTGGGCTATCAGTCTAGGTCTACCTCTATACAACCTGGTGGTTTAGTTGGTAAGACATCTGCTCTAGAATGGCAAAGGTCATGGGTTTGAATCCCACCCGAGTAACATGCCTGTGTTTTTTTTTTCACTGAACTCTGGGAAAGTACTGAGTATACAGTGCTTTGAATACATTGGTGTTAGGGTAAAAAACCAAACAATACTCTATACAACTTGTTAGTCATTCAACATTGTCAGTGATTAAGTATCAAGATAATACACTCCTTACTTTACAACCAGATTGTCCTCACAAGGATCACATGTGCATCAATAACAAATATTTCCAAATAACAAAACTTGCTGTAATTAAAGTTACTTGGCATTCTGCTCTTACACTGTCGGTAGATGTTTTAACTGAGCAGCACCTGCTGTACACAAAGATTTTAAAATGTAGGAAAATGTCATGATCCAGGCATAGCTGTAGCCTAAGTCATCAGTTCATATCAAACGAGATAACCGACAAAAATACAAAGTTTTCATTATTAACATTGCAGCAGGACAAATGTTGTGAAACTGATGTATAAGACTAATCAAACATGTAATTGATTACCAAAATTAACAGTTCTTCCAAAATCAAACACATATTCAATAAAACTTATACAATTGTTTATAAAAGTCTTTGGCTTACATAAAACATGTCAAAAGCTGGCTACAAAATCAGAAGAGAAAAACACCTCTACACAAATAATTAAAATAAACAAAATTATAATTTTACCATTAATCACATTGAGTTTTTTTCACAGCCCAGTTAACTAGGTAGCAAATAGAAAAGCAGGCTAATTTGAAAGCTTTCCTAATCTTGTTACTTGTAACAAGTTTGAGGCATAATTTTTCTAAATAATTTACAATTAAAAAGAAACAAAAACAAGAGGTGTTCTGACCACTGCGCTCTGAACACCTAACTATATATCTTTTGACTAGAGCATGAATTATATATTCTAGTATGCACACATGTGAAGCTCTTTGGGGCACAGACATATTTGAGTAACTTATATGCCTGAGTAATGACTTAAGTGTCAGAAAACATTTGATTTTAGTGTCGTTGGCGCTTCAGAAAAAGAGTCAACAGCCATTGGACAGGTTCACATTTTAAAACACATGTATGGTTGAAGTTTCTGTTTTGTTAAAACTAAAACAAAAAATCAATGATTGAAAGTGCTGATATGCAATAGCTGTAGACAAGGAGTTCTCTGTCAAAGCAACCTAAGAGCTTCAACATACAGAGATAGAATTAGACTGCAACAGACTGTGAATCAACAAGTTCATGCATCAATCAATATACATTCCTCATTAAAAAAAACAACTAAGAAACATTTGCACAGCTACAGTTTAGGCATAATACTGTACATCTTTGCATTCATTAATTATTATTAAGGTACTATTAAGAGTGTACTTGTTCTGTTAATAAACGTATTAAGCTTAAGCAAGAAAATACAATAAGTTAATAATGAAAATCATACACATTTTGTTGCTATAGTAAATACACATGGCAAATATAAACTTGCATTATAAAGCTACTTAATACATACATGCTTTTTATACAATGACTCATTCTATTTTTAAAGTTTAAAACGGCCATTTCTGAATTGGCGGCTAATGGTGTTGCTAAGGATGTCCCATTCTTCATTGAAGCGATGATCCAGTCATAGCCTTGGCTGTAGCCGCCAATTCAGAGACAACCTTACTGGATTCAAGTCCAAGTCCTCTGGATTGCATTTCTACTGCATCAGCAACTAACTTTTCTTGTTCTTTGTTAAGAAGTTCACCCTCATAATCAATTTATAGAAAATTTGCATAAGAGATGTTTCTGAAGGCAAACAACTAGCGGATCTGGCTTGGGCTCTGTCCACTATTTAGAAGCCATTGTAATGTTGAAATCCCATGGCTTTATGGTAGCTCAAGTAGCCCGAGCCAGAAGTTTGGATTTTGAAAATCAATTGGTAATTTATTGGTCAGTTATCTAAAGACATACTGTAGATGAGAATATTACACATTTAGTGGATAACTTTGCTGTTTAAGGAAATGTTTTCCCCTCCACTCAAAAAAACCCCAAACAATGGAAAAAACATGTCGAATGCAGAATCCATCAGTGGTAGCTTCTAACCCATGTGTTTTTGTTCACTCATTGATTTTTTCTCTCTCTGAAGTTCATTATTATGAAGGGGCCTTTTACTCAAAGACGTTCCACACAAGACATTATTGAAGTTGTACCTTCTCTTTGTGGCTTTGCTTTAAAGTTTATCTCTTCACGACACTTAATCCTTAAATAGTACTTGGTCATTAAATAATTTCATCTTCATCCGTTAAAACCTGCCACTCACCAACCATAAAAACTATGAAAAGGTTCTTGATATTCACTTTCAAACATGAACATCTTATCTTGTTGGTTTTCACATGACACAAAGCTGCAGAACCACACGGGTCACTTTAAAAAAAACATCTTAGAATTAAATTCTTCTTATCCAGTACTTATTCCTGCAACTTTCAAATAAACAATTATTCACAACAACCATGAAAATATTTGTCGATAAAAAATAATAGAAATTAAAAAATTTGTGACATCTTTATTGGGTAATGAGTTTATGAAGTCTATGTAGGAAACACCCCAAAAGAATCATGTTCAATCTAGAGCATCGCTTTAACAATTTTGCGTGCAAAAGATTTACATGTACATGTACACTGCCACGAAAACTACTTGGATGAAGGTATTGATGTATTTAAATGTTCTCTCTTTAAAACCCTCCGCAAAAAACAACATAACTGCACCATAAAAAAGATCTTTATCAATTTAAGTTCAGTTTATTTAATCTACACTGTTCAGTAATAATGTGCGTAAGGCCCCTTTAAAATGATGGTGCTGATTTTTGCTATCCTACGGGAGCCCGACATGCTTACAAAAAATGTATAAAAATCAGGCTGATGCACAATTTGAGAAATTGAGTTCTGACTAAAAGCCAGAAAATTGCGTTAATTTTTATTTTTTATTTTTGCGAATTATGAAGTCTGACTAGAACTAATGCGTGAACATTCAACACCAAGTTATCTCTCACACACAGACTAAATTGGCAGGTATTTACAGCTCTTAAAAGCATGATCAGTTACACTGACGTTTTTAACAAGCACCAAGGAAATATAAACAATAGAAACAGAATACCTAGATAAGGCATAAAACTTAGATGTCTGTAGTTGAAAATATTAATTCAAATATTGATCGGTTCGATTTACAAAGTACATAAATGAAAGGAAGAACTTTTAAAAACTGAAGAAGAAAAAAAACAACCCAAAAACCCACCACATTTCTCTGAATTGAATAAAAAAATGTTTTACTCCCATTTTAATATTCACATTTGTAAAAAGTATTTTTGAAGTAAAACCCTGTGAATAAAACTAAAAGTAGTACAAACAAGGGATAAAATATTCTATTAAAAAGAGTTGTATACAAAGTACTTAAGTAATTAGAATTAAAAAGATGTGCATTGTTCCCTTTTTTGTCCCTCTTTATTTTCCAAGCGATGGATTAGAAACTGGGCAAGACTTCCAGTATTTTTTTCCTTCTTCGCTTACAGTGGCAGATTGCACGTGAAAATACAAAAACAAAAAGAACTTCAATAAATGCTACTCGAAAATCCACTGTTATTAAAGCGAGATAATACAACTTAAGCACATTTTTGATAACATTTTTAAAAGTCAGATAGTACTGATAATGTAACAGTATTTGCGAAAAAGGCAAACGTCCGAAGAGATATTTTCCACTTTTCCTGTTTTAGGATAAAAAGTACTTTGAAGAGATGCAGTCATACAAATACTGAAAGAGTACCTTTTACTTGAAATCCGATCCTTTTTCTAGCATGGACAGATATCGAACACATTGAATGAAATCATCCCCAATGCATTCTAGATTGAAATATCAAAGGGCCTTTCATTATATTCATATACGCAGGCCAAAACAGTTGTAGTATTTCAATATCCTAAAATATATTTACTTTCACTCTGCAATAATTAAAAATCAGGTTAATTAAAAAAAGATGAAATGTCTCAGACAAAAACCTGGTTGATGTACTACACATATATACACACAATTGACAAATGCACCAGTTCCGAGTAACACACACGGCCATTTTGAAAAAATCAGAGATTGAAAAAGGATGCCAAAGTTTTGCTGCTCCTTTGAATCCAAGTTGTCCAACCTCTCGTAAGACGTACCGTACACACACAGTAAGCATTGGCACCTTAACTGACACACACACACACACGCGTACATGCAAGATTTGAACCCTAACCCTTCCTGATACATTAAAAATCCATCTGCAGTTTTGGTTTACTTTTGTTTTGTGGATCCCTAATGATGCTTTCCATGATGCTGGGTGTACCAATTGGGGACTTTTTAGGACGCTAGGTGGCAGCAGACTTACCAGGTAAATCCATTGCTCTCTGCAATATGCACTTGCTTGAACTACGTAAACAATTACTTTGCATGTCTGCTGCCATCTAGTGTTCAAAAGTCTCCATCTCCATCAGAGTCCACAGGTGCTGCCAACATTTGCATCTTGCAATCAGGGAGATTTTGTACAACAATCAGGGAGATATTCAGAATTACATTCAACATGATAGGGACAAAATTTCCATAATCAAGGAGATTTTCCAATATGTTCATCAGAACATGAACAGATTGGTTTATTTTCAGAGAACCTTCAGCAGAATCGGGGAGAGTTAGCAGCTCTGTGTTGGATTCTGATGGATTCAGCACTGCGTAGTGAAACTAAAACTGCAAAGCTAATCATAAGTCCACAGGATTGGTAATGAGTTACTCCATGCCATTAGATTCTGAAAGAATCATTACCACTTAGCCAAAGCAATAATGCTTCACATAATAGAGCCCTGAGCCCTAATTTGATAGATTTCAGGAAGATTCAAGAGGGTCAGGGTTAATGAACGAAAGTCCCATTCACCGCTACAAAATCCTCTTGTGCACACAATTTTCAAGACAAGATCCTTTCCCCAGTTCACTTCAAGATGCAAGTTTCAGTGGACGGTAGAAGAAGAAGCTGTTTTATCTGTTTTCGCTCCGTCGTTTCTTCTTTTTTTTCAGCTAACAAATCTCAGGTTAGCACGTAAGGCTGGTCTACAGCCAGACTTTATTTGCCGTATGTTGGATTTCTGAAAACTGATGTTGAAGGCTTGTAAATAGGATTCTCCCCCTGTCAAGAAAAAAATGTAACAACAATTGCAATAAATTATTTTTGCTACATACCATTTCTTGGCTAAATATATATATCCGAATGCGAACGAGCTTGGAATTTTATTGGCTACAAAACTTTGGCACAATATGTAACGGGCAATTGATGTCAAGACTGTATGACATCATGCAATTATCATGAACTGCAGACAAATTTTACTTGATATTTAAAATGAAAAAGTCACATCCCCTGGCTGCTGCTTCCCAGGTTGTATCGTAAATTTGGGTGTGATCCCTGGCTATACAGCAGTTAACGGTTGTATGGCTTCTGACTGGCACCCCTGAACGAAGATATTCACAAAATAAGGAGACCACCAAGAGGGCTAGATAGCTCAGTTGGTGGAGCGCTGACGCGTTAATCCGATGGTCCTTGGTTCAAATCCCGCTCTAGTCAATTTGTCTTTGTTCAACCCGTAGGTCCAGTGTTTTGTGTACCGTAATGCATGTAAAAGAACCCCATTACACTTAAGAGAAGGGGTTTTGCCCCGGTGTTCCTGGTTTGATTGGCAGCATATTGCGCCAAAGCACCTTGTAAACCATTACATGGTGCTTTGTAAAGGAACAGGTCTCATACTTCAAAACGAGCTCCGCATACCTTGCAGGAAAAATTCCTGAGTGCTTTGATAAAGCGCTATATAAGAACTCAGTGTTATTATTGTTTAACCCCAAATTATAACAATGTGGGTTATGATACAACTGTTACAACCAACTGACTTACCCCTTCCCACCGTGCATTTGCCCTCTCCTTCTCAAATTGCTGGAATTCTCTCCTATCATGGATGTAGGTTAGTAGACGCCAGATGAGCAATAAGGCAATACCCACTAAGATGATCCCAATCACTATACCAATTATGATCCATATAACATCTGCGACTAATGGACACCCTGAGAAACAAGACAAGAACAGTGTTAACTCTATCAGTGTTTTTGCTTTGGAATTTTTGAGTAAATTCCTCACAGATGTAGTTATAAAACACAGTGTGATCTGACCCAAATTTCCTGGCTCTGCTTACATCAGAATTTAAGCTAATTGCGAGTTAGATTTAAATAATGTCTGGTGCAATGACTAGCTTAGTCACAACTTACTGCTTAAGTTTAAAGACTATAGAAACAGTTGCTGTGTCTGAAACTTTTGCATAGTTACATAAGAGACGGCAAACACCCATACACAATTCTGAATGAGTGTGTATGGCACAATGGTACCAGGGTTTGCTCATCTGGAAGTTGCTTTACAAAAATCTTGCCCCGAACCATTTGACATAGCAACTGTCTTAATAGTCTGAGGAATTCAAAGTTAAACATTGCATGCAATTTTCCCTTGTCAAAGTGGTATGAGGACAGGAATTGAAACATCTTACAAAAGACAAGATCTATCTTACAGTTTTTCCTTTATTTTTACGCTTTCCCCCAAAAGGGTATGTATGAATGGGAATGAAAGAGTAGTGACTCTGTCTTAAATAAGGAAATCAATGTGTGGTGAAGAGGGTTTGAACTTGTGGTTTAAATCCGCTGAGGCCTGGTTTCTTGATAATATTACTGAGACGAATACGAGGTAAAATTATCAAGAACCAGGCCTCGGCGGGTTTAAACCACTGGTTAAAAATCGATTCAACACACTTTGATTCCCATTCACAAATACCTTTCCCCTAAAAATATCAAAAAACCCTGTAAAAGTTGAGAACAAATCTGACAAGTTTAGCCTCAGCTCACCTCGACTCGGCATTGAACTTCTATGCGTATAGAAAAACCGCGTCGCATAAGTTTCGAACTTGTGCCATTAAGTTTTAAGCTATCGCATGCAAAATAAACTATGCGACCGACCAAATTTGTTGCACGCTCCGCGCAAACCTGATAACGCCCTCTTTGACAAAAAGTTGCCAGTCTATGTTTAAACACTTCTAGCCGTGTCTATATCATCCGTTTAAGCAGGGCTATGTGATGTCCTCTCGTCCAATCAGAATAGATAAACTGTCCAAGGTATTTATGAAGAACCATTTAAAACCTTGCAGGGTCATGGCCGTGTGATAAAGGACCTTGTCTTCTGCTTGGTCTTTTACCACACAGCCACGACCTTATGGGTTTTAAACAGCCGTTTAAGACCTCGTCACCACTCTTTTATTCCCTTAATAAAAGCTTTCATCCTGAAAATCTGAAGACAGACGATCTATACAATTTTTTTTTAATTGGAACCGGACAAAAAGCTATTATTACTTACTTAGCTTTTGAATGGCATGTAATTCAATGACGCCATCTCCTATCTTGCGATGTGTAAACTCAAAATTACAGTTGTCCTCATCTTTGAAGGTGCACGTTGTACTACCTGTAAATGAAGATTTCAAAAAAAGGGAAGACAAAAAATTATAACAAAGAAAACAATATTATTATTATTTCATTGATGTAATAATTGCATCAGGGATACAGCATATTGTGTGTGTGCAAAATGCACAATATACTCAAAGCCTTTTTACACATTAACCCTCTTGCTGTCTGACCATTCAATACCATTCACTGTGGTTTTGAATGATAGATAAACTATGCCAGCCTGCAATATGATACCATGAGGGAATGCATACTACACAGTACACAGTTAGTTCTGTGCACAGTTGTGCCACCGTACACAACCTTGTCAGTCGAATGGTTTCAAATGGTTGGTCAACTCACTGGAAAATGTTGCCAAGAGTCACTGAGAGTAGGAGGGTTAAAGCTGGATACAGTTCACCCATTCTAACAGGTCCAAATACGCCCAGTACTTGCACAGTCTCTTATTGTGGAAGAGTATCATTCGGTACATACATGTATTTTATTTGTAGCAACCAGTCTTGGTAACAGGCTGCCTCAGGCAATGTAACCCTAATATTAAACACTTGAAGGTAGGATCATCGATTGGTTTTGTCAATGTAATGCTTATTATGGGCAAAATTATTAAGAAAGATAAATGTCACCTGTGAAAGTTTCAGCTGAATACAGTGTTTACTTGCTGAGAAATCAGATTAAAAAACTGTCATGGTATTTTCACACGAAGTGAGGTGACAGTGGGCACCAACCGCTTCTCTGGTCGCAGCATTTGCAAAGGTATACCAACCCTCATAAATCAGAGAAATGATTCTTGCATAAATTGTTTCTCAGATTCAAAAGTTCTTACTGATTTCCAATCAACGAGAGGGGGCATTACAGACGAAATAATTTTGCAGGATGCTTTCTACTATTACCATCTTTATAACAATTAAGCTTTCAGATAGAAATTACACAATTTTGGGGGTCATTACCACTTACCAAACGATGACCCTACCTTTAAAGGCACTGGACACTATTGGTAATTACTCAAAATAATTGTTAGCATAAAAACTTACTTGGTAACTAGCAATGGAGAGCTGATGATAGTATAAAACAATGTGAGAAACGGCTCCCTCTGAAGTAACGTAGATTTTGAGAAAGAAGTAATTTCTCAGTAAAATATTTGAGTTGATTTTGGGACCTCACGCGTGAGGTCTCGAAATCAAGCATCTGAAAGCACACAACTTCGTGTGACAAAGGTGTTTTTTCTTCCATTATTATCTCGCAACTTCGACGACCAATTGAGTTCAAATTTTTACAGGTTTGTTATTTTGTGCATATGTTGCGATACACCAAGTGAGAAGACTGGTCTTTGACGATTACCAAAGGTGTCCAGTGTCTTTAATGTTACAAACATAATATTGTCGAATATAAAATTGATTTTTGTTTACCCTTGGGGTACGGAAGCTCCTCAAACACTTCTACTGTGTGTGGACAGTTCTTACAAGCATCCTCATCATCCTTGTACTTTCCCTTCCCATAAACTTTACACTGGACACATGGCTTATGAAGATTACACTCACTAGGACAATCCTGAAGAAATTTGAAAAAAAAGAATGAATAATGCATACAATATGGCCCTATCCGAATTGGCTGGTACAGCTACGGCTAAGACTGTTGCTAAGGGTGTTGCTAAGTGTGTACTCTACTTCAACGTATAATGAAGCGGAAATCTAGTCGTAGCCATAGCTGAAGCCGCCAACTCTGACACCGCATATAACTGGACATGGGCACCCTCTATCATAGAGGTCAATAGAAGGTTGCTTGTTGCCCCATTCTGTTTAATGGGCATACATAACAGTGAGCTTCAATCGTTTCATCATTGATTTATCTCTGAGAAGGTTGACGTAGTATGTCAGTAAATAAGATCTACATGGAGATACCAGGCCTGGAATAACACGGAGGCCAAGGCGGCATGGCTTCTGCGGCCCAGCAGCTGATTTCACTGCGTAAAGTCCACTTGTGCAAGATTTCTTGTGTTAGTGGTGCAGAACTTGCGCAATAAATGTTGCGCAAGTTGTCTTACGCAGTTGCGTAAAGTTTCGTGAGATCGGCAGCTGGTCATGAGCTTGTTGCCCTTCCAAAGTTTCCCAAAGACTTAAAGATTTTCCAATGGAAGTGCCCTTTGAAAAATGAAAATGGCCTTGCCCTTTTAAGGATGAAATTTGAGGCTCAAGATACACTGTCATCCAGGTGCCTTTTTAAAGCATCTAAACCCACACTCTAATAATGACTCTGCCACCAGGGCCCAGTTTTATAGAGTGCTTACTGTGGAAGTTTCCATTTCTTAGCGCTGCTAACCGTAAGCAAAAGAAAAGACATGCTAGCCTTCCAGTGCTTACAAAATGAAAATGAATGATGTAACAATGCAAATCCATGGTAAATGCAAAAGCTGGCTGCCAAATTTTCTTGCTAACCCGTGAAATACTCTTACGCTTAAACAAAATGTTCTGCTACAGTAAGCACATCAATTTGCTTACCGTTAAGCAGCGCTATGAAACTGGGCCATGATTGTGAGTTGGATGCGCAAGACCACTTGGCCATGCTACCCTATGATTGAATGGCCACATCTTTTTATCAGACACTCTACTAGCTTGAAGATCCAACGTCACACTTCAAGGCTTGTGAATGACACCAGACACTGGCCTTGAGCGCCTGGCAGGACCCTGCCAGATGTACCTTTGACCTCGCATCCCGTTCACACTGACGGAGATTCGTAGTCTATTACTACACACTTACACACATTACGCCTGCATGCGGCAGACGTTCGAAAATGGGTAGCTGACAAACTACGTTACTTCAAAGCGGACCAATCATAACACAGATATGAAAAGCTTAGGTCACTGCATGTCTCTACTCACCTCACAAATTTGGCAAGTTGCTCCTACGTATTTCTTAGTGTCATTGCAGTGGCATCTTCCACATTCACAGACACCAACATTGCTACATACATACTGGTGAAATAAAGAAACCCCGGAAGTTTGTGTTATATGACTAAATAAGATTTGCACACAGAAAAGATATTTGACATCACAAGCTCAAATAGCGCCTCACTGAGATCAGAGGAAGACCTATCATTGGCTGAAAGTTATGCAAAGCGCGTACACACGTGGCTATGTACTGGGTCTAATGGTTGAACTACATTTTAATTGAATAGACCTGGTAGGAGATTGCTGAGGATATAAATACAAAAGAAAGAAAGAAATGAGCAAAAGGGAACAACAGGAATGACTTCAGAAGTGGGTGAGGGACGGGGTGTATACAATCCTCTCAGAGCTGGCGGAGTTTATTCATTTATCAATTCTGGTTGCGAAGCCATGTATTCTCAGAAAAGCGAACTTAATCACTATACTAGTCAAGACCCCTATGAAGGGAAGACAAGGAAGGAAGTTTAAGTTTTAGATGTGGGAGGAAAAACCCAAGGACTTATTTCAGGGAAAACCCACGCAATCAGGTGCGGAATAAAAACCCAATCCACATAGAGCCCCCAATGAGGGTTTGCAACTTGTTCATTTTTGTTTGTTTTTTGTGACATGTTTCTTGTTTCTGTGCCACTGAATGAGAACACTTGTAGTTTGCTGAGTTTTGAGTGCTCTGCATTTTCTCTTTTGGCAAACAGCAATGCCTGGATTGCCACTTCTTTCACAATTTGTAGGATTGTCCTTTTTTTTCTCCAGTCATTCATGTATGCAGTACCTCTTTATTACTACCGTATTCATTGCCTTCTCCCATTCACATGTATCTTTAGGCCAATGAGTAAGCCATACTTATGAATCCCTTGCCTTGGCTTCATCAGTGGAAATAAAATAAATAAATAACTGAAATAAGTTATGACTATATATACTTCGCATCTCCACTTTGTGACTGTGGCGAACCTCAGACGATGCACAATATGATAGCCAACTGCCCATACTCTCGCCTTAATGGTGGCATCAATTCACAGTCCTTCATCAAGCTAATGGACCCAGCCGTCAAACTGGCTTACAGAATTTTTTAAGAGATTGACACAGCCTACGACATCATCATCATCATCACTAGTGTCTGAGAATCAACTTACCCCATCCGGAGATACACATTTCTTAAGGTTTACTTCACACCCACAGTTACTCCCCGACCATCCAGAATTGCATTGGCAGTAATTCAGACCGGTGTTGTTGTGACATTTACAGACCCCCCGTGTCGGACCACCACAGGGTAGATTCTTGTAACGTTCACAGGAGTAATTGTCACACTGACACTTCTCGCCGTAAATCTCCTCTGATGGATTCTGAAAAATATTAGCCATTAATTGTTTATTTGGCAATTTATAGGGTGTGCACAACATTGGCAAAATTGAATAAATTAATGTGTACAGATCTGCACATAACTTATATGGTATACAGATGATCATGGTGGGAAAACTTCCCTTGAAACATTTTTGCCTAAAATGCTTGAGTTTTGAGAAATAAATAAAACAATTAAATTTGATCTCGTGAGACCAAAACTTGATGTTCCAAAACAGTGAAAACATATGAGGTATTTTTCACAGTATTCTTGTGACTCTGATGAATGATCAGGCCAAAATTTTCACAGGTTTGTTATTTCATGTATATGTTGGCTCACATAAAGTGAGAATACTGGTCTTTGACAATTACCAATGCTGTTCAGGTGCTTTAAAGACAAAGAACATGATTGGTCTGTATGTAATTATAAAAAAGAAAAAGAAGAAGACCAGTTTCAATCTGAAAATTCAGTGATTATAAATAAAGCTCATACCAGTACCAATCCTACAGAGAAATACATGTACTGGTCAAGTCAATAAAACAACATTTGAAGAACCTCCACAATCAAACTGAACCCAATATAAACATCCTGATGTTTTCTCTAAAATGTGACCATGAAAATTGCTACAGTTAACTTTCAAAGCAAACATTTCAAAATGAACGCTTTCAGTTTCTCGTCTTTTCATGAAGTTCCGGCCAAACTTACCTGCCTGGGATTGCAATGACACTTCCCACAGATGCAGCTTCCTCTATCCGAACATTCCGATGTACTGTTTTGCCTGTTAAAAGGTTTAAGCAAAAAATCAAATATTAAAGTCACTTTCCTTTTCTTGT
The DNA here is from genome assembly GCA_032158295.1 of Pycnopodia helianthoides. Taxonomy (NCBI): domain Eukaryota; kingdom Metazoa; phylum Echinodermata; class Asteroidea; order Forcipulatida; family Asteriidae; genus Pycnopodia; species Pycnopodia helianthoides. The sequence goes on from CM063263.1 coordinate 4,637,247, forward strand.
TTCTCTAGGTGCTGGAAGACAAAGAATGTTAGAGCGTGTCCAAATTGGTGGCTACAGCTAAGACTACCGCTCAACTGTCGCTTCATCATGCGTTGAAGCGGAGGGCGTCCTTAGAAATACCCTTAGAAACGGTTGTAGCAGTAGCTGTTAGCTGCCAATTTGGATACAGCCTTACTTTGATATCTCATCATCCATTGATAAGACATGTAAAACTAACTAGAGAAAGAAATGCCTACACTGACATCAACTTTGTACTGAAGCTATCAGTTTTTCTTTACCACTATTGACATTTTACCCAGTTAGTTTCCCTTGTGGCTTATTTACTTGACGTTTGAAATAAAAAAGTTGCATCCCCTCAAGGTGATCCCCTGGCTGCCGCTTCCCAGGTTGTATCGTAAACTTGGGTGTGATTCCTGGCTACACAGCTGTTAAAGGTTGTATGGCTTCTGACTGGCACCCCCGAACAAAGATATTGACAAAATAGGGAGACTGTCAACATAGGGCTAGATAGCTCAGTTGGTAGAGCGCCGGCATGTTAATCCAGAGGTCGTTGGTTCAAATCCCGCTCTAGTACTTTTTTCTTTCTTCAACCCCAAATTGTTCAAAAATTTGAAAATTGGCACAAAGTAATCAATTGTAGGTTGAGAGGTATGGTGTTGACAAAAATTTAAACATAATTTCTTTTAAATGAGAGTATTTTTGTTATGTGGTACATTGAGGGGGAATAGTGATTAAGCTCCAGAAGTATTTTTTCACCGTTACTTTTGTGCCTATTATTTTATCGTGCCAAATTGGCTGCCTCGCCAGATTACTCTGAAGTTGAGATGGCTTCAGAAATGTCAATCAACAAAAGATACTGAACAGGAATGATAATAGGGTTAGTTACTTTAATATTTAGTTAAAGACAATGTATAGGATTTGTAATCAGCAGGAAAAAACACTATTAGGTTCAAATTCAATTGAATGCTCATTGGTTTTACAGTTAATACAAAAGCACTCCTCCAGAGAAATAATTAATAAGAGAAGATTAATAAAGACAAATAAATTAAAAGACCCCCAGTAAGCACCTGTTGCTCATTTCAACTGCAGTCATTAAAATAAGCCCATTATGATCGCGAACATAACCTCTGATAAGACATAAACTGGTTTGTGCTGTTTACATTAAAGCACCACTCAATTTGATGATATTTTCACAGCTTGGTTTTATGATGTTAATTGAAACCTAATTGATGGATAATAGTCTTCTAAAAACAAATGATATAATTTATCTTTTAAATTAATTTTAAAAAATACTAATAACAAAGGCCAGTAAGTATCCTTTTACCATAAACAAGCAGGGTCAAGGCCCTCGGCTTCTTCTCGATCACATGTACATTTAGCTCCAGAACGACCTGGGAAGCAATCACAACCTCCGCAGACGAGAGTGCCATTACCTGTACAGACGTCTGGTCCTGTCAGCTAAAAACAATAAAAATCAATAGTGAGGATTAGAGAAGGGAGTTCGCCTCGGTGTTCCTGGTTTGATCAGCAGCATATTGTGCCACAGCATCGTGTAAACCATTACACGGTGCTATGTAAAGAAAAAAGGTCTCATACTTCAAAACGTAGCTCCGCATATATAGCAGGATAAAATATGTGATAATGTTGAAGCGCCATGAGCGTCACTGAGTGACGGATTTAAGCGCTAAAGAAGAAGCCACTATTATTATTTTGATTGAATGATTACAATATTTCCTTGAAAAATTCATTAAAAAAGACAAACAATAGACTGTGCAAGTCTGGCGTATATCGAAAACGAGAAAACAACTTGAACAAAGACTGTATTTTTCTAAGAAATCAAATATTCTTTTAAAATTATATTTATACAAATTTCTTGAAAATAAAAATACACATAGCAAGATGTTATGAATGAAATTTCAAGTTTTATATTTAAATATAAATAACATGTTCAAATTAACATTGAACCATTGCCGATCACACCTGAATTTTGTTGCACACCTAAGAAACTAGATATTTAGTTTTTGCAAACAGAGAAATGTTAGACTTTTTAAGGGAGAATGGCAGAATTAAACAAGGGAAGGGATAACTCTCAAACCTCCCATAACCCTGCAAAACCTTAAAAAAAAGGCTTATCTCCAGTTACCGCCTGTTTAATTTTGCATTCATCCCTTACTCCTTTGTTATAAACTCACCGTTGTATTGGAACAATTGCAATCGCACACTGGTACTATCGTGATTTGAAGAGACTCCTTGAAAGCTGTTGGGCCTACAGAGAAACTATAAAATAAAATAACAAACAGAGAGAGCTCGTCTTTAAAGTTTTGTAAATTAACTCAGGACAGTTATTCCAAAATGTTGGTATTTGATAACAACTTTCAAACAATCTTCATATGGAGATAGGCAGAGTAATTTTGCCATTATTTATTATCAAAGTGATTGTCTTCTATTTGTAACGTATTTATTTTCATACTCGTCCAAAAAGCAAGTCTTTTTAAACAACATAATATTAGCTACAAAGTTAACAGGTTAACAGGGGGCATTTTCCAAACATCAGCTCCAGCTCCAGGCTCCAGGCTCCAATTGATGTTGAAGCACAGTGCAAAACACACACTGCTCCAAAATGGATGACGGAGCCCAAGCCAGAGCCAGAGCCTGAGCCGAGGTTTGGCAAAGGCCCTTTTTAGCCACTTTTAAAGAAGGTACTTACGTATATTCTTTCTCTGCCATATTACAGGTTCTATTTGTCATGGTGATGTCCAATGTGAAAGTCACATTGTTGCCTAGTTTCAACCCACTGCACTCTTGCATGCCTTTATGTGGGACTCCATCCACACATGTGGCCGTGTAGGCAACGTTAACTAGATCAGAGGATGCATCATCTTCAACCTTTACACCAGATGTGATATTCTTTGAAGGCAAACAACAACAAAGGGCAAAAAGGTAAGTAAGAACTAGTTCATAGGGTTAAATAATACAGGAGTGCAACAGCAGTTTGTCGAAAAAAGACAGAAAGTTTTAGACACACATCAAGACTTTGTACAGTGTTTTTTCAATTTCCAATGGCACACCTGAGGAATCAAAAAGAGGAAATAGGCTGATTCCTCAAATACTGTCATCTGAATTTTGTTTTTCTGAAATCCCAGCCAAGATCTGGTCTGATGTCCCACATCAACACTTAACCATAGTTTCTTCTCTCCATACAGTAAGATAGCTAAGAGGTTTCAGGGTGATAAGCCTTTGTCTACAAGTTCACTAATAGTGTAAAAAAAAAATCAAGAAAAATCTGGCGCGTACACAATGTCACTGACGCGAAGCGGTTAATCAGGTCGTGCAACCTTCCAATATGCATGAAATTTGCACAGTGTAACAAGGCCACTATTTCACCCTTAAGGCTTAGTAAAATAGTCTTTCGCACCAATTCAAGTAAGAACTTATTTTGTTAACTGAGATGATCTCATAAGGTCACAGCAGTCACCATTAATAACCACAATAAATACTTACGAGGTACACTCCTTTAACGAGTTCCACCACATTGGAAGAGTCTTCTGTCAATCGTTCAACTTGGCTCTCATGAAAGAACTGTGGTAAATCCTGCAAAAAAGTTTAAAAAGCCGAAGAAAAACATGAATGACTTCCTCTTGCGTTTTTAAATAAGCAACCAGTTAGATTTTACAATGTTGATCCCGTCTCCACATGCAAGGGCAGGTTCTGGCTTCCTTATAGACGGATATGTTTTCATCACCAAGTCGACCACAGCCGGGCTCAAATATGACTGCCCTATTCCCTTCGGACTGCCATAACAGTGGCAGGCTCGCTGACCGTCTCCGCTCCAGTATCTTTCTTCAGTACCCCAAGGAAGGATACAGCTTGCCTAGCTCACCTCTTCCTGCCATGTTTTGGCTCACACAGAACCACCTGATGAGCCTAATCCAATGTATCTCAAATGTCCATCCTGACAGTGCAGACTGATTCCTCAGCTTAATCATCTCAAATGACTTAATAATAAGTTGTACATTTCAGCTTGAATAATTAAGATGTTCTTTAAAAAGTCCATACATTTATATATTACGCAATTTTGATGTTAGAAACAAAAACCTACGTAAGTGATTTTGAATATACTCCTGATAACTTACTGAGTAGAATACCATTGGATCTGTGTTATCCGCTGGCTCTTTACCGATGGCAAAGATGGGCAGAATACTGTTTTCCTGCATCTTACCGCTGAGTTGACTAATGGAAGGATAGTCCTGTGTGAAACAAGCAGATAAAATGAAAATGAATAAACAAGAAAATACGCTTTCATTGGAGTTTCGGCAGTTGGTCTTTGTAATAACATTGAAGTTGAGGTAGGCACTTGCTTTTTATCTAGCTACGTCTTGTGAAAAACAAATACATGAGTCAAAATAATGAACGTCAGCTAGTTTTGGGCGTTGGTCTCTGCAATAATCTCGGAGTAGAAGTTGGCAATTGTTTCCATCTAGCCACATCTTGCATAAAACAAACAAATGAATTGAAGCCAATGTAAGCTTGATTGTGGTTTTGGCAATCGGTCTCTGAAGTAACAATGAAGGAGAAGTTGGCATTTACTTTCATTTTGCTACACCTTGCAGTCAACTTGTAGTCAACATATTATTCAATATGTAATAATAATAGTAATACTGGGCTCTGATATAGCGCTTTATCACACCACTAGGTGCGTACCAAAGTGCTCATTATTTGTTTTTCAACAGGATAAGCAGAGCTATGTTTTTTAATTATGAGACCCATTTATGTAGCACCTTTTATGGTCTACAAGGTGGTGCAGTGCATTCAGCAGACACTACCAGAAACACCGGGGCAAATCCCTTCTCTTTGTGAAAAGTACACACAGGACCTAGGGCTTCATCCCCGTCTGAAGTTGAAGCAGGAAGCAATAATGGTGAAATGTCTTGCTTGTTTAAAACACAACTGTCAAGACTGTGACTCGAACCCACACTCTGCTGATCAGAAACACCAGAGCTCAAGTCCGGTGCTCTTAAACCGCTCCGCCACCATACACCATACTTGTAGTCAGTCTATTATTCAACATAATATCAGCTACTGTACACATTGTGATAGTGTTTTTAAAATAGGCTTACCTGGTTACTGGATGCAGAGTATTCATTGGTCACACTGTCCATATGGCACTCTCCATCATTCAGCTTCACAATTCCTGCAAGCTGTCACAAACAAAATAAAACTATAAATCTTAGAACTCCAAGACTCAATCTTAAATATAATTGAACAAATAATGGTCTCTGGTCATAACATATTACAACATTGCTGTTTGGTGAACTTTAAAAAAGTATTCCACAAAATTTTATTTGGTCTGTGTGTGTAGAGAGCGATAAAACTTGTTGCTGTCTGTGACAGTTTCACTTTTGCCATTTCATTGATTTTCCTGGACAGTCCATCCACTCTTCCTTTGTGAGTCAGAGTCCTCTTGATCCGCCTTGTTGGGCAGGCATTTATATTGGCTCCTAAATACAATTTTTTTTGTAACACAACCTCAAGCTTTAGGTTGTACATAAATTAATTCTACTGTAATATTGATATCTTCTTTGGTTTATTTTGAAGTTTTAGTCAATAGAGCTAATCCTGACTAATATCCCATGTAAGGCATGTACAAGAAATGTACTAATGACTTCTAAAATTACCTTTCCATCACCAGCAATGTGGAACGGTGCATCAGTGGAGTAAAGAAGCATGTGCCTTGCTCTGTCTCTCCATCCAATATGATCCTGGAAAACAAACATTTCATTTTCAAAAAAATGAATCTAAGTGGTAATACCATATTCAACAAGGACAAATCCCATGATTTGAAATTCTCAAAATAGTTCCTTACACTTAAACATTTTAGAGACTGATTACAACAGTCATATAATGTCAAAGACTGATTACAACAGCCTTATAATGTCAAATGACTTAATAAGTTGTACATTTCAGATTGAATATTTATGTTGTTCTTTTAAAAGTCCATACATTCATATTTACCCAATTTTTTAAAACTAAAACTAAACTAAACTAAACTAAACTAAAAACCTACTTGACATTAAGGGCCAGAGTAAACATGAAGGCCAGAGTAAACATGAGGGCCAGAGAAAAGGTATCGACCGAATTGACATTTTCCAATGTTTCCCAAGATAACTTAGAATTTACACTTCTAAAACCAAACCATGTATTTCTGTTTCTTAATCATTTTCCTTACATTTTTTCCTGAAAACAATAGGGAAAAAAATCAACAAGATTAGCAATGTCCGGGTGTATGGTGATATTATACAGAAATCAATAGTCTCTAAAGGAACAAGACAAATGTACAATTTCATTCTATCCCTTATTACTGGGGTCGATTTCACAAAACTCTTCCTAACTTAGGACTAGTCCTAGGCAATGCTAAGAGATGGGACTAGTCCTAAGTACTGGTCCTAACTTAGGACTAGACCTATCTCTTAGCATTGCCTAGGACTAGTCCTAAGTTAGGAAGAGTTTTGTGAAATCGACCCCTGGTCCACTATCTTTTTTAAAGATAAAGAAAAACTATGAATTTGATGGTTTTATTGAATGGGTTACTTGTACTACCTGTACACAGAAGCCCACAGGCCTGGAAATGTATAATTTGTGAATCTTTAAGCAAACTAGAATCCTTGATTCTGATTGGTCAATCCATAGCAACAAAGAGTGATATATAATCAAACGGCCCACATCAAACCCTGTTCTATGACACGCTTTAAAAAGCTACGCGCCAATTTGCTTGAAGATGAATTCGTTATCACACGCGCACTAGTGGAATGCAGAAAATGTAGTGCGTCATTGGATATGGAACACAGAAGCATTATATATTTTTTCTGGTAGCTAGTAAATGTGTTAAACCCTCATCTCCCTGAGCTTGGTTGTGCCTTCATGGTCGAAGTATCTAGACCCAGTTTCATACAGCTGCTTAAAGGTATACACAGGATTGGGAAGGATAAAAAACAGCATTGTTTAGTGTTAGGCTGAAAGCTTACTTATTATGAAGTTCATACTAGAACCAATTTTTTTTTTCGGTGAAACATTTTCCTCTGAAATTAAGTTATATTTGAGAAAACTGTATCTGAAAACCTAAAAAAAAAGCAACAGCTGATTTCGGTTGTTACAACCAAAATTAAGGAAATTGTGTTTACATGCTTGAAAATTGTGCATGGTTTTCACTATTTTTTACCGACTCAGACATCGGATTAAGCCCAAATTTTCACAGGTTTTTTATTTCATGTATATAGTTGATCATACAAGACATGAAAACTGTCTGCGACTATTTTGTCAGCTCTACCAATCCTGTATAACACCTTTAAGACCAAAAAGTAACTGAGCACAAACGAAATTATGCCCTTGAGAATAAGTCCATCATTCAAATACCAAGTCACATGTACCATCAGTGGAGAGTATCCTGCTTATTTTTGCTCCGCCGAAAATTGTTAAGTAATGTTTTCTGCTCCACGAACTTGGACCTGAGCCCAATTTTGTGGAGCTGCATAAGCAGAAAAATTGCTTCACAATTTTCTGCTAAGCAGAATGGAGCAGGACACCAGTCACAAACGGTGCATGTGACATTATATTTTGGCTGGTACCTTTATTTTGGCAAGCATAATTTTGTTGTGAAATTAGCAGCTCTATGAAATTAGGCCCTGGTGAATTTACAAGCCTTAAAGTGGGAATGTCTGATGTCTGGACTGTCTCTTACCTTGCATACTGTAGCTTGCATTAAAGCATCCAATCCACCTTCGGGATTATCAAGATTCCCTGAAGCACCTACTTTGCCAATTTCCTCCTACAAAATATCCAACCAAATATTTTAGTATTGATTGAGAGAAGATCACAAGATGCAGGTACCAAATATCTGACACAAGTGCAGTTTTTCTAATAGAAAATTATCACATGATTGATTAGACTAATTGATTGATTTAAACAAATATTTAACCCTCCTACTCTCTGACCATTTAACATCTGGCATTGTGGTTTTGAATGATAGATAAAATACACCAGTCTGCAATATAATATCATATGGTCAATACACCTACCAGGCACACAGTACACAGTCAAATCTCCTACTGTCTGACCACCCAATATCATCTACTGTGATTTTGAATCACAGATAACCTACATGCCAGCATGAAACATTTTTTTACAAATATTTCAATGAAACCTTGAAAACTTTCATACTAAAATCCATACTTACAGAAAGCGACTGGTTTCTGATGTAAGAGGAAGAACATTTCTAAACCCAAACGGCGGTTCACAGACTGCACCATTGATACATGGATTCTGTAACCTGCATAGTGTAAAAGAAAAGACAAACAAGTTTGTAAACTTCCATAGTTAAATGGCTATCCACAACATGATTAATTGTCATTTACACAAATGGTCTCATTACAAAACTAATTACTATATTAGATCTTCTTTGATGTTCTTGTTTCAATTTCTTTTAAAGGTGTTCGGAGCAACGCTTTGAACACCTTGTTTTCATTCAGTTTTTGTTTTACTTCCCTGTGACACACTTCCCAAGCTCACATAACCTTCAAACTTTACACATAGTTAGATATTCACAAGTATAACACACCACTGTAAAACCAGAAATTGTACTTATCCCCGATACAACTTTTATATAAAATGTTTTTTGTAGCATTTGCTAGTTACTAACTCTAAATCTAGCACAAAAATATTGACTTTCAAAAAATTTCCCAGACAAGGATTTCCTTGACTGGGACAGCCTTACCTAAGAAATAAACAACAAACCCGATCTTTTAGATTGATCACATTGTCTGTTTACATTAAAATTTCTATTGCAATGGATAGAGATGATAAATGGACAATGTATGTAGTAGGCTTACTTTTTTTCTAAGATGTCCACATATGGCATTTTAACCTTGTCCACAAAAGCACCAAATCCCAGCCGGAAGTCATTGGTGATGTTCCCCATAACCTTGGCTGCAGAGATGAGGTTAAAGAAAATGTCAACAATTCTCATTAAAGTTACTAAAGCTCATTTATTCAAGGTTACAAAAACAGTCTGGACTAAAATTCTTCTTCCTGATTATTAAACACAGTTATTCAAGAGAGGCCACATTGTCTTTTAGGATGCAAATCAACACAACCTGAAATATGCACATTATGTACCCTTGACCCACATAGTCTGGCCCCTATGTCAGATTGAATCAGCCGCACATCAATCTATGTGATACCCTCTGGGAGCATGACAAAATGGCTGCCGTTGGGAAATATTCCAAATGTTTGGAATGCAAGTTTTGATGACGGTCAGTGATTATAAGGCTGGAACTAGAAATGACAGATGTTGTAGACAAGGTACAGCATAGATTTGATTTGCACTCATCAAAATGTACATGTCAGACGCAACTACAAACTTTTGACTCAATCCCATACTTTATCAGTACCTAAGCTATTCTTTCTACTAAACAAATATTCTAAGGGGCCATTTCAGACAGTCAATATTAAAATATTTTGATAATTTTTCCGAAATTGTGGGTGGGTGGATCAAAAGAAATAACTGAAAATTAAAATTCAGTTTGTGTTTAAAATAATAGGGGGAAAAAATTACAATTGAAAAAGAAGAACAAAATACCCAGCTGGCCCAGATATTTGTTTGTTTAAGCCAGGAAAAGCCATTGAAATGTTGGACACCAAAAGGTAGGGATTATTTCTCTCAGATTTCTATGGGTTGGTGTCCGTTCGCGAATGCTGCTGCCAGAGATGCGGTTGGTACCCGCTGTCACCTCGCTAAGCATAGATGGATTCAAAATTCGTGTGAACATTTCGTGACATTCCTTTGCTATTTTCTCAGCAAGTAGACAATGTATTTAGCAGAAACTTTCACCTGTGACTTTTATTGTATCTTTCTATTATAAATCAGTAGTACGTTGACAAAACCAATCTATGACTCTACCTTTCAGCCTTATGTTTGTGAAAATGGACTCAACCCAAGCACATATTTGTATTGTGTTTACTCATATATGTTCAATGTCATCTTTGCAAGTCTTAAAGGTATTGTACACTTTTGGTAACAGCTCAAAATCAGTGTCCACATTTTGTGTGATTAAACATATGCATGAACAAACAAACCTGTGAAAGTTTGAGCTCAATTGGTCATCGAGGTCACGAGAAAACAGTGAAAAGAGATCTTATGTGTTTTCTGTTTTTTCAAATTATCGCGCGCGATAATTACTTTTATTTTACTCATTTCTCAGAAACGATAGCATTTTAGGCAGAAATATTTTAAGGAACCCTTTCTACCATTACCTACTTTAAATCATGTAAGTTATGTGTGAATCTGTGAACATTGTGTTTTTCGATCTTACCAATAGAGTACAGGGCCTTTAAAGTGATGCCATTTTTATTATGAAGTTTAAGTGTAAAGGCCATGTCACACAGGGTAATTTACAGGCAACCAGCTCCAGGCAATCTCCAATGAGAAAATCAAGTCACATTACAGTTTTCTCATTATTTGGGGGGATAGTGAGTTACAGCTACAAGATTGTCTCTTGTGCTGCTGAGGTGTTCCGTTTGCATACAGTGCAGTTGGTTGCCTCAAAGTTACCTGTAAAAATTGCCCTTTATGGCACGGCCTTAATGAATATGTACTCACCTAGTTTATCACCAAGGCCCCTTAAGCTATCTAAATCGTTGGCCATGGACTGAGACAGGTCCATAACATAATACAAATCCACAGGAAAATCCTCCGCCTGCCGGATGTTCAGTTGAACTCTAGTTGGCTCACCTAAAACCAAAAGTATACATATTCATTACAAAGACTTTTTCATAAAGCACAACACAGTTATAATAGCTCTGCAAATAATTTTTTTAAAACTCATATCGGTGTAAGGGTAACCCTAAATAATATAAATAGAAAATAACATACAAACTGTACGTTCGTGTAACCTGAAGCAAAGAATATGGACTTTTTGCATTGACGTCATACCGGTAAACCGATGACAAAACCTAGGAAATGCACAGATTTGTACGCGCAGAACACAAGATTGGCATATGAACAATCTCCTTTTGACCTATAGGCGAGGGCGCCCTACTCAAATGACATCATGTGCATAAGGCTTACTTAGAGGCCTGATACACCATAAAGTCCTCCATGCCCCGTAATGTCATTGCCAAAGTGTACTTTCAAATGTGTAAGTAGACATTTGAATTCTGCTCATTGAGGTTCCCTTTATTAAAGGAAAGCTCAGGAAAAATCTGCTTCACACCAAATTTAATATACACCTATGGAAATCGGGGCTCAAAATTTACATTGGACTGCAGGCCCGTGGGTAGTGATTTTAGTGTTGGGCCAGTAAACTCAGGACTGGACAAGTCCGGTCTTTTTGTTCAAATGTTGACTTTCAATCCGATAAATATCTTTCAAATCTGTTGATTGAAGAATACTTCAACCCATAATACAAATAAGATAAATCTTCTGCAATCTGGTAATAGTTAAACTTCTATTGTAAAACTGTGTTTGTTTTTTCGTTTTTCAATTTCAATTCTGGTCTTGCCAAAAAAGAAATTTTGGTCCAGTAAACATTTTTAGCTACAAACCCTGCGGTCTTGTGGATTTCCCCAAAATTTAGAATCAAACGCTGTAAAAAAAAATTGTATTTTACAAAACAACCACATGTGTGTGAATATGTATCTCAACCCAAATACTGTGAAAATATACACAATAAACTTCCTGTTCTGCATTATTAAATTTTCCCTAATTGTTTCCATAAATAAAGAAAAAAGATATTCATATGAAAACCATCCATCAGACTTGCCCAGAGGTAAATCTTTAGAACGACCCCAATCAGTCTTATGTGACAAAGGGTTAGCAAGGTCGGTTGACAACACAGCGCACCAACCATCAATTCAAAAGCTCCATTATTCCTGGATTCAATAAAAGTGCCGACAGGCAAAACCTCACGAAACCTCTTGGTAGTTACTGGGCTTTTTATCAGGTTTCAGCGGCACGGTTAATAATGGTGTCTGTATCACACATGGCAGTCTGTAGGCTGGAGCAATACTGGCAGTCTCATTCATTTTGTAACAATGAAACACGGAAAATCTCATTGATTTATTGTTTGTTATTGTTGATTATCTACCAAGCAGAAATGAAAACTGTTGCCCTGAATAAACTTTTGTGCTCGAACACCACATGTATGTTTTAAATTGTGATAAAAGGATTGAACGGAATTACATGTATCATAGAGTCTGCCACACTCGCCATTTTGAGAGTCAACACAGAAGCGTGTGCACTACACTGTATAACATACTAGGACATCGACTCCCAAAATGGTGCAACTAAGTTTGTGATTATGACATCAGGTGAAATGTGAAAATACATCATATATCTAGTCATTCCAACTTTTTTGTTTTCTAACCACCCCCTCCCACACCATTACCCTCGTTTTGTGGATGATCTACAAATTAGAATTATCAACACAAGTATGGCAGCATTGGAAAACATTGGACAAATAAACAATATTCCTAAAGTAAAATGCATAAACGCTACAGGTGTTGATACAGATGCAGATGTATACACCAATATAATAAACAGAGAAATCAATACTTTTGGGAAGTGTTCAAATATCACCTGGGCCAAACAGGCTCATTCTTTCTGTAAGAAACAGTGCTTGAGTTACGGAAGAGAGAGTATATCAAGTACATTCTGCTGTAAGTATCCCCCTGAGTATTTTAGAGCAGCCATTGTGTTTCTTTGCTGTAACACAAAGATAACAGCATGATTACAAACAAAACGGTTACAACCGAAAGTAAAAATCGTTGGTAAAACTTGTTGATTGAAGAATAAAAAGGAAAGTGCTTTAAGCACAAAACTAACTTCAAGCATTTTCCTTGGCACAGAGAACAAAATTCAAAAATTACATGTAGGAGATGAGCTGAGAAGTTGACTGCCATTAAGGCCAAGTAAAAAAGAATACCAGTTGATCGTCCAGGTTTTTTCAAAAAGAGGAGAATGAGGGCCTTTTTATTTTTTATTTTTTATTTCTTTCGAAAGTGGCAGCCAAGCATTTTAATTCAAACTGGCCACCAATTCTTCAGTTTAACGTCACCACTTACTTTCTGTAGATTACAAGTTCTAAAAGATTGGTAAGTTTAATGAAAAATACACAGAAAGTGTTTTTTTTTTTTTTAAATTAAAAATAATAATAAAAGGATGCGGCCTCAAAAAAAGGATGAGGGAGGGGCAATCAACTGTTTGTTTGTTTTTTATTTGGCCTAAAATAAATACTACCAAAGAGGTGATGCACTTCAAAGGGACACATTGCCTTTAGAGTGGGCGCTATAAAAGCTTTTGTCATAAAATTAATATGGTTGGAAAGATTATTTAAAAGTAGAATATAATGATTCACACAAATGTCCCTCCAAATTTTGTGGTTTTCCTTTTACTTCGTGAACTAACAAACACAGTCCACCATTTTGTTGAACCCAAAGCACCCAATCTGAAGGCAAAGTGTCTCTGTAAGCCTGAACATGTTCATAATACTTGTCCTTATCAATTGTCCTTCCCTCTTGCAATACAAATGTTGACATCCTTTATTTTTCACACCAAGTGGTTTCCTGAACACAGTGTCTTTCCCATTAAAACACCAATTATAGTGTGTGGTGTTTTTACAGTTGTATTTGTGGCTTATAATTGATTCAGTGCCTTTCAACTGAAGGAAATGTACCAATCTAAACTGAACAGGTTAAGTCGTTTTAAAAGAGTTTCCTATGTAACATGGAGGCATGCTAGCAGTCACGTCTTCAGCCTGCTCGCTAGCAGCCTTTAGCGTTGTCAACAGTGGCGACTGTGTCTCTATGCAGGCACATGCGCGCTGCGTGTTTGTTAATACTCTCGTTCGAACAAAAAATTTCAAAATTTCTTTTTTCACCTATGTCCCTTTAAAAGGTAGCCTGGAAACAGAACAACTGTAAATATGTGTGAGTTTAAATAGTTTGTCATACCTGGTCTCATATGTAATTTTATCTTCTGTGGGTTTACTTGTACAATTTCCCCGGAGTCTCCTGCATCACTGAGTTGCTTGGCCTGGAAAACAGAGGGATGTGACGGTGAATTTGTTAATTTTTAAAATAAGGTGATGAGCTGTGAAGTTCACAATCATCACCAGGCTGTATTCATTCTTGTAATGTGGTAAGCAGTGGCATGACATTATGCCCTGGGCCCAATTTTGTAAAGCTGTAAAGCAGAAAAAAACTGCTTTGCAAATTTCTTTACTTAGCAAAAAATGAGTGTGGCACACCAGTCACAACAATGTAAACGTTATGGCATTTTAGCTGGCTTGTGCTTATAAGGCTATGTAAAATTGGGCCCACGGCCCCATCATCGAGTTGCTTAGCAGTAAGAAGAAAACAATTCTGCTTATCAGAATTAGGCAGGGACCAACCATAAAACAAAGTATAACACTGCCTTTTGGCTGATAACCTGTTTCTGCTAAGCACAGTTTTTAAAATTTGTTTGTACATATGAAAAGCACTGCAGTGCAAAATGCTCTGTGAAAAGCTGAATAAAATGTATCTTGGCTGAATTCTTTCTTTTGCACAAGTTCATGACTGTACAAATCAGCATTATGTCAGCCTGGCAGTACACCTTGTAGACGGTATTGTTGCTTCTTCATGCATGAGATGCAGTGCATTAAACCATTACCTCTTCAATGACGAGTTGGTTTGTGGGGAAGTTAAGATCCTTCTCCTTGCAGCCTCTCCGCTTGAGGTTGTCAGGAAGATCGCATCTCGAGTATGATTCATCGTCAAAATCCTTGGGAGAAAATCAATTGAGGTTCATTAATTTTGAAAGCTAAGGGAGAAGAGCTTTCTTGTTGCACAACAAAATTCAACCAATTTTTTCCTTAGACCTATGACTTACATCTGAATTGTAATGACGATTTGTTATTATTTTTCAAATGCATGTATGCCTTAAAGAATGAGCACAAATTCTCCCATTTCACATTTGAATGAAAACCTTTTGTTACGGCTGAGTTACTAGCAAACGCTGTGACTCATCATGAACTGCATGTTTCTCAAAACGGCCCCAAATAAATTAAAACATCCAAATAAAATAGATAATATATGTAAATAATAAAAAGTGTCTTTGCAGCTCAAATACCAAGTACCTCGTTTATGGTCTCCGTGATTGAAACAGACTGAAAACCAGGTTTCCAGACAGATCAATAAATCTGCATTAACCTACACTGCCAGCCAGAATGGGGCCAGTGATTGACAAGGGAACATTTTACCAGTAAAGGAAACCTGCCACAGAAATTTAAAATAAAGGTGTTATACTGTTGGTCAGAGTCTGGAAACCCCAATACAGGGCAGGCCTGATAAATACGGAGGCAACAGAGGCAATCACTTTTATGCCCCTGAACATTGCCTTGGTGCCCCCTTGAAATGTTCCAGTACAAATTAACATTTCTCTTAAGAAAAACAGAAAACAAAACTGCCTTGCCTAAAGGTTACAAAAACGAAGTACCAGGCATGCAGAGTATCAGTCTCGGTGATGTCCAGGGTTCTGCCCAGGATTTCTTTAGTGGTGGAAAAATGGACCAGTTATACGGTAGATCATATAAATATACTGAAATCAAAGAAGTACTCAAAATTAATGGCTTCGGATACCATTTTTACTGGTAAATACCCAATTTTACATTTCATTGAAAACCTTTGAAAGAAAATTGCAAGTGTAATTAAACAATTTGGAAAATGTGTGGTGGTCGAAAACAGATAAAATTCTGCCAGTGGTGGTTTGGGAATCCTTAGTGCCGGGCGGGTTTTCCCGGCACCGGCCACTGTGGGCAGAACCCTGGATGTCCCTAGTGAATATTTCTGCCCAATACTGATTCAGCCGTTTCACCATTCACCAATAGAGAGCGTTCTGTACACATGCAGCTCTCTGATCAACAGACCTGCCCTACTGTGGCACTGAGGCTGTAGACCCATAAAGCGCCCCCTACCGGTGAATCGCTGTGCAGTGTGCGGTAACCAGTAACCGATCAGGTACTGTAGCAATTATGTTGCGTCTTTGTGAAACACCTGAAATGCTATACAGTTTACAGTAACAATTGAGCAGCAAAATGCGCTAAGAACATCTTGCAACAAGACTAGCAAAGTGTCAAAATACTCTCAAAAAATTCAAAATAAGGGAATCTGAACCCTACCAATCCATTGACACATAATCGATTGAAAAAGTAGAGTAATCAGAATCAAAATATGCTTTCCAAAAGATGCCCAGATGCCCCTTTCAGGTCAATCAAAAAGCATCCATCTGTCATTGATTCCCTTACCCCCCTTTGATTTTAGAAATCGGACTGTTCTGATTTTCGAGAGGTTTAAACTTAAATAGGAAGAGGAATTTTCCAAGAATATTCATGAGATTTTGTCAATTCACTTCAAAGTTCCTTCAGCCCAGCATACAAGGGATTTAAAGCTGGAATGAAAACTTGATCTTATCTTGGTTTGATATGTGCTTGGCCTAAACATAAATGAAAAATATTTTTTTAGTTACATTTAAACTGCTCAGACAAGTGCATCAGGGCGATATGATTTTGAACATTGCAGTAAGTTTTTAAATGTTGAATGTACATAGTGTCATACATGTATGAACATAAATGACTGCTTTTTGTATGTCTGGAGGAACAAAAAGCCAATAGGCATGTGGCAACGTTCCTACAGTGTTTATTTGTATGTACAACATTGCTAATTTTCAAAGGCTAGTATCCACACTTTATGTGACCCAACATGTACATGTACATGAAATAAACCTGTGAAATGTTAAGCTCAATCGAGCTTCGGAGTCACAAGAAAACAGTGAAAAACCCCATTATATGTTTTCACTGATTTCAAACATTGGGTTTTGGGCACGTGCGACAAAGGTCAATTGTTTTTACTAATTTCCTAAAAACTATCGCATTTCAAGCAAAACTATTTCAAGGGAAGTTTAACACCATACCATGCACAATGTACATTGTAAGTTATGTGCAAATCTGTGAACATTTATGTTTTCAATCTTACCAATGTTGTACACACCATTTAAATAGGGCATCACTTTATCAGTTAAAATTGTCTTTGCTACAGTATTACATTTGTACATGTAACCACATATCATGAGCTTCCAACAAAAATGAAATTCGACACCCTCTAGTGTACATTAAAATGTATGTATTTAAATGACAAACCATAAAACGCTGGGTTGGTAATATAATATTCCATCAAGTCATTTGTTACACATGGCATGAATCATCAGAACAGAGACTCCTTCATGTAGGGGAAAAACGTTGCATGCTATCATGCACCTGGTATGTTTTTTGCATTTTTAACCTATGACCTTTGTGCACACATGGGGGCATTATCACTCATCCAGTCTGACCGAATTTATTCAGGACCACTGCAATGTTGAAATAGCTAATATACATTGAATGTGAATTTGACAGTGTGTGTCCTACAATAAACGTGTGGTTTTCTTTTTGAAAGTGCAGAAGCCAGTGTACCGCATCCTGTCCAACTCTAACAATCAGTATTATGGCAATAAGGAAATTGAGATTTAAAGCTGCCACCATTGGCAATTGTCAAAGAGACCAAATCATTTGTGTCACCTACATGTACATGCAATGTACATTGTGTACATGTATGCATGAAAAATCTGTGAAAGTTTAAGCTCAATTGGTCATCTGAATCATAAGCAAATATGAAAAACCCACCAATTTTCAAACATCGGATTTCAAACTCACGAGATCAAACCTAATAGCTTCTTCAATTCTTTATACCAACATGCATGTACCTGATGATCTTTAAACCATGTACATGTATGTACAGTAAGGCAAGTAAATGAACATTTAGGGTAAATCTATGAACATATTTTCAATCATTGATATTAATGCAAACCCTTTAAGGGGAGCCATTGCATTTATAGTTCACACGAAAGGAAATGCAGAGCGGAATTCACCGTTGTTGACAATGAAAGTTGCCCTATTTTCCCATTGTTCAAAAAGTAAAATTTAGGGGGGGGGGGAGGTTTCAGGGTATTGGTTTTGTTTGTTTGTTTGTTTGTTTGTTTGTTTGTTTGTTTGTTTGAAAGAGACGTTGTATGATGCATTGTCTGATTTAATTGAATCATTAGACACATTGTCTGATTCAATTGAATCATGAGAGACATTGTCTGAATCATTGAATCATGAGAGACATTGTCTGATTCAATTGAATCATAAGAGACATTGTCTGAATCATTGAATCATGAGAGACATTGTCTGAATCATTGAATCATGAGAGACATTGTCTCATTCAATTAAATCATTAGACACATTGTCTGAATCATTGAATCATGAGAGACATTGTCTGAATCATTGAATCATGAGACATTGTCTCATTCAATTAAATCATAAGAGACATTGTCTGATTCAATTGAATCATGAGAGACATTGTCTCATTCAATTAAATCATAAGAGACATTGTCTGATTCAATTGAATCATGAGAGACATTGTCTCATTCAATTAAATCATTAGACACATTGTCTGAATCATTGAATCATGAGAGACATTGTCTGATTCAATTGAATCATAAGAGACATTGTCTGAATCATTGAATCATGAGAGACATTGTCTGAATCATTGAATCATTAGACACATTGTCTGATTCAATTGAATCATAAGAGACATTGTCTGAATCATTGAATCATGAGAGACATTGTCTCATTCAATTAAATCATTAGACACATTGTCTGAATCATTGAATCATGAGACATTGTCTCATTCAATTAAATCATAAGAGACATTGTCTGAATCATTGAATCATGAGAGACATTTTCTTATTCAATTGAATCATAAGAGACATTGTCTGATTCAATTGAATTGGGAGATATTTTCTGATACAGTTGAATCATGAGAGACATTGTCCGATTTAATTGAATCATGAGAGACATTATCTGATTCAATTGAATCATGAGAGACATTGTCTCATTCAATTAGATCATGAGAGACATTGTCTCATTCAATTAGATCATGAGAGACATTGTCTGATTCAATTGAATCGTGAGTCATTCATTAAAAACTCTTCCCTTACAACAAAGTCTGAGAAATTCACTTCGGAATTACAGATTAAACTAAGATTGCATATATGTATGGTATTGAAATGCATTGCACCTTTCACTTTCTTTGAATACACTAAGTTTGTTTGATCACTTATTATCATTCACGACCTACACATGACTACTATTACGGTAAGTGACTCATAGTGAACTAATCTACATCAAATGTACCCAACATAAAGAAAAACAAGCTTATCTACAATGTACCCCACAGAAAGTAAAACAAGCTTGTATCATGAATGTAACTGAATGCCAATTGTAGAAATCCTATTGGTTTTAATTAATACATGTAGCAAATCCTTGAAACCAGTTTTTATAAATATTTTTGAAAAGAAAATACACAAACATTTTACAAACAATGTAAAACAAAATTTACAGTTTGGATTTTAAACATAGTTTTACTTTCATTAATTTCATGGCATATTGAATGATGAAATGCGAAAAACAAAGGGTCGAGTCATTTCCAACATTGGTCATGAATTTAACAATAATATTCATACAAGTATTGATTTCACTGGGAAAAAAAAAGTATTGTACATTATGTTGTCAAAATCGATCTCCTTCTGCAGTTGCACTAATACATGTTTGATGGGATTTTCTCCTCAGGGTTTTTCAAAACTGTAGGGCATTCTCGACCCAAATTCTGGAAGTTTGGCCAAAGCAGGCTAAATTGAAATGAGGTCCTTGTAATGTTCTTACTCTATGTTTATCTTTGGTTTTAAAAGCCCTACTGTGCAGTCTGGGGCATTCTAAATTATTTTATCTTGATAGTTTTTGTGAACTGAGTACAAGTCAAAAAAATAAATGAAAATTTGTATTTGTTGATTTTTTCATTTTTGTTTGTAGTATTCGCCACAATTTGCGCATATCTGCCTGTAATTCCTGCATATCCGCCCACTGCGCTAGCTTTTTGCATGGGGATTTAGTTCTGCCTCAAATCTCGAACATGATGGTTTTGTTCATGGCACACACAGAGTGCACTTACAAAGTTCAACACAAAAACATAGGCTGGACTGAAAAACATAAGTACAAAACTTCAAGTTGGCAATGTGTCAAGTATCAAACCACACTAAATCAGTTTAACAACTCTGGAAAAAATAATGAAAATCCATGGCCCCTTGCCCTGATCTTGGCCTTGGCACCACTAAAAAATGTTCCCATGCTTACTCTTAAAGAAAAGCTTCCCTTTTTTCAGGAAAAAGAAGCCTTGCTCTTTCAATAATGAGATTCCAGGCCCAACACATAAACCGACTTTTGGAAGTTTAACCCATGCCCGAATTAGTGGCTGCGACTTCTTTTTGATCGTCACGTGAACATGCATTGAAGCATAGGACACGCGTAGCAACAACCTTAGCAACAGCCACACCCTTAGCAGTAGCCACTAATGTGGAAATGACCGCACAATGAAAAACCCTCCTACTGTTGGTAACATTTTCTATTTCTAGATGGCCAATCACTTAAAACAATTGAATTCAAATGAAGAGTTTGTGTGTAATAAATGGTGGCACAACTGTGTCCACAACTGAGTGTACAAGTATTTCTGTAGACGTATTATTGTAAATAGACTGGCATATCATTCAAAACCACATCAAATGATATTTGAGTGGTCAGACAGCAGTCAGCAGGAGGCCAAGAAGAATGTGTTCCCTTGTGTATTTTTCAAGCCTGGAATTTCATCTTGGAGAAGGCAGTCCTGAAATGCCATCTTTGTGAGGGCGAGGCCAATTTCATTTTACAAAGGGCACTTCCATTGGAAAATCTCACTCCAAGCTGGGAGACTTTTGAAGGGACACCAAAGCCAAGACCAGGGCAACACAGGCTACATGTATGGCCTCTGTGTAATTTCAGCAAGGCCATTTTCATTTTACAAAGAGCACTTCCATTTGAAAATCTCATAAAGTTTATTAGAATCTAAGGGGTTGACAATTTATGGGCACCAAGGTCAAGACCAGGAAAAGAGGCCATGGTCAGTGTTTAATTCCGAGCCAGTATTTTAAACACTACCCCCTGCTTCCACCAGACCCCCCAAGTATTATCAATACCAATGTTCCCTTTAACCATGGAGGAAGGAATACTTAAACAGTGTCTGTTACTTCACTCAGTTTCATTCCATTGGTATGATTGCTCAAGCATGCCAACGTCAGTTTCCAGAGACTAAATATTGACTCCAGAGTGTTTAGCTGCTTCCCTGCTTGATAGGTCCAGATTTGTTTTTGTTTTTTCATGCATGGAAATGCTGGGAACAATGGAATAACCCGATTATTAAATGAGCAATTTTGATATGGAATGCTGTAAAGGGAAATATTGACGCAATCATACATATTGATGAGGTGCTGTCTGATGTGCTTTTTACCATAGGAAAAAATATCAGCCGTTTTAAAGGCAAAGTATACCAAGTTGGTTTTTGGAACCGTTCGGTTGTTTTATTCCGATTATATACATGTATACAATAAAACTAACCTGTGAAAATTTCATTTCAAAAGGTGGAAGCGTTTTTGAGATATCGCCAACAAATCTGGAGCGGTTACATGTATGTCCACGCAAAAAGAATAATTCCTAATAGGAATACACAAGCTGACAAGCATTTCTCAGATTCAAATTTTGGGGATAAAAACTGACATCTTTTCCATATGCACATTATTTTAAATTGAAACATTTTTCAATATGATCTATACTATCGAAAGTTGCTGTACTTCTAACCAAGTAAGTTTTTATTGCCATAAATTTTTAGAGTGATTACCAATCGTATACCTTCTCTTTAAAGTGATTTTCTATAAACTGATTGAAATTTGTACATGAATACTAAATTTATAAAATTAGTTTTAAACAATGTATACTAAGCACTCGAATAAGTCTTCAAAAAGAATAAAACTTATTTTATCAAGATTTACATACATGTAATGTTTCACAGCCTGGGATAAAAATATTAAAAACTTGGGAATGTGAACTGTTTCACTTGAAATCAACCAAGCAAATGATTCAAAGTAGTAATAGAAAGCTCTAGGCACTTCACCTTTTTGGGAGCAAGCTCTGTACGACATATTTGTAATGAAACCTTCAGGGCCTTGTTTTTCATAGCTCGATATTTTTTATTTATTCACCTGATTTTGCATCATACGAATGAAATATGATTCTGATTATACCACCCACTCAGGTAGCCAAATCTACTCCCCTGGGCAAGGTAATTATTTTGCACGATTGTTCTTACCTTTCCTTCACACCATCCACAGAGCGGGCTTTTTACGATGCACTCATCACAGCTTTCAGCCTTAGTGCACATACTGTCTGTGATTGCAGCTGCAAGACATAAATGAAAATTTACATTATTTAGGCGGCATTATACTTCCATAAACCCTGGCCTGGAATTCACTTCTTGCTGGAGAAAAGCCACTTACAACATGTAGGGAAAAAAGGGCACTAGTGTTAGAATAATCAGAATGACTTTTGGCTTGGAGACCATTTATTATGTTCTTTTTCCATAATGAAACAGTAGGCAGCTATAGAAGTACTGCATTTTGCAAACAGGTCTAACCAAAACTTATCTACGAAACGAGTACAATGTAGAACAACCCTTATCTTCAAGAAAACTTGAACCCTAAATTCTGATTGGATGATCCTTGACAACAAGAGTATATGGTATAAACCCATATTGCACGGTACATGCTATACCGGTACCCTGTGTATTGCACTTTTGTTACTGCACAAATTGCGTTAAATTTAAGTTGCAAGTTTGCATGAATATACATTCGTTATCACATTCCTGCTCGTGGAATACAGACAAATACAGCAGAAAAATACATTTAAGTCACACAACTCGACCTTTGGCCTTGTTAGATATGGAACGCAGAAGCTCTATATTTTTCCTCATTCCACTCACGCTTGTGTGATACAATAATATCCAGATTTATTTATATTTCTGAACATACTCACGGTGTGGCTGATTGACAAAACATCACCTATTAGAATGAGGCTACTGATAAGCATGAACCATCCTTATCATTACAAATGTTCAATAGATGTTTCAAAATGTACAACTGAGTTTACATTACCGCTTCTGTTAAACTATAACCAACTGTGACAATATTGTAAGTGCTGTATTTTCAGTACATTCAGCCATGAAAAAGACTCTCCCACAATGTACACTGTAGGTCAAAGGCACAAAAGTTTTGCACTCTGATCCATGAGCTCCTGAAATGTTTTACAGTGCTTGAAATTTGTTGTACACAAGGTAAAACCCTTCACATTTGACCCATTGCTCAGCAATTCAAGTCACTCCCACCTCCACCCAGCAGGCAAATATTTTGACTAGTGTCTATTTCAATGAAATACCACACTTTGACAGATGAAGGTTTAGTTGATGGATTGGTGGTGTGTGTCAGAAATAATAACAATGTCAGGGTAAATTTCATAGCATTGCTAAACGGATATTTGTTTGGGTGTCTTTTGGGTACTCAGTTAAAAATTTTGATAATTCACTTCTTTCACAACTTGGCAAAATCTTCAAGTAGTCTGTACAAGACCACAAGTTATTTTGCTCAACATTTAAACTTTCTAGAATCAGGGCTCAGTTTTACACCGGACCATGTGTTTTTAGCATTGGGCCAGGACATCTATGCCCGGACAAGTCCGGCGGTCCTTGTGTTTTCAATTCCATAACAGTACATGTACCTCACTCTATAATATCTTGAATGAGCAACAAAATTATGTCCGATTTGTTTGACGTTGATAAAAAATACCTTTCAATTCTATTGAGTAATGACTGAAATATACTTAATACCCTTAAAAGACAAATGAGGTAATTCTTCTCTTACATGTACATGTCTCATGTTAAACTGTGCAAGGAAGTCTTTTCTCAGTTTGAATTTGGTCTTGTAAAATTATTTCTAGTCCAGAAACATTTTGAGATACAAGTCCTGTGGTGTTGTGGATTTTCCCCAAAATTTGATCCCTACAGACTTGCAAAAAGGTAGTTTAACAAGACACAAGACACAAGACCATTTCTATTTCCATTTCCGTCTTTCATATTTCCTGAACTTTGTTTGGAGGAAGTTTGGACTTAAAAAAACTAGAGTACTACAAAAGTTAGTACATGAACGATCGTATGGTGGGGTACAATTTAAACGGTTGGACTCATTTAAATTTTAGGTTAATGGCTTATTGTGTAAATTACTGGACACTGGCCAGTGGTTAAGTGTGGGTATTTTGAGCCACTTCATTTACATGCAAAAGCACTTAATGAACATTTTGGATGTATAAAGTTTTTAAATTCACATACAATTTTAACATCCTATTTTTAAAATCTCCTTAAAAACCTTGATGCTAAGCACTTTTGTTAACAGTACTTGGATTGTTTACTCAAGAGTTTTTCTTCCAATGTGGCAGAAACTGCAACGAGAATTTTGTTAACTCTCGATATTATTAACTCCGAAGTTTGGCACAAAAACATGAAGATAAAATCAATGTGTACTTACAGCTATCAATTTCCTTCCTCCATGCTCTACCAAGATTTAACTTTTACGACCTTAGTTGTTTACTGCTCAGATCAGATAAGGGATTATATTGCTTTCTATTGTCCCAATGGCCAATAGGCAGTTATTGATTAGTCATGAATGAGAGGCATTTAACATCTGGATTCTGGAGTTAAATGTACTTATGAAGCTGAAGTGATAACATGGAATGTGTGAAAATGTCTGATAAACGCAGGATTGGTAACATTTTGTCTGCGATATGTTAACGTGTTAGGGTCACACACTACATTCCATAAACATTACATGTTTTTGTGTGCAGGGTTAAAAAAAAAAAATTGTACAGTATATAACTACACATGTACAGCAGCCAGATAGAGGCAATGTAGGCAATAGATAGGTTGCAGTGTGACGTAAATCGGCCATCTTTACGGGCAGTTTAGAACAAACAGTCGTGCGTTTCGTGTGAGAACGGCGTGCAACACGCGCGCATTTCACGAAACTCATTGCAGGATTGGTCAGTTAACAACGCGGCTACGTTAATAAGTCGAGCATTTGACGCACCTGCAAGCCAAAATGCAATTTGCCCGTAAAGATGGCGTCTACTAGGAACTATCTATTGCCTTCGTTGCCCTTGGTCATTGCATTGGTGCCCCTTGAAATGTTCCAACAGAACTTTATAATTTGTTATGGAGGTGCCCTTTATGAACGTCTTGTTGTCAAACATTTGGGGATGCAGAAACATCAATATGCAATATACGTACACAATAAATCTGTTCAACTTGACAACATGACAAGAAGTCTATTGAATTCATTAAGTGTCAAAGTTCAACTACATCAGGTATCTTTTTCTCTACGATCAGACCCATACATCATGACATCTTGGCTACAAAATGTAAAGTCTCGCCTAGTGTGAGCTGATCAAAAAATGACTCACATACGTAAACAGATAAATGTGTACACTACACAGGTATACCTGCATACTGTACAAAATCAAACGCTTATTGACTATAATGTTGATTTGCGTACACACATATTTGTACTTGTATTACATAAGTTCACTATCTCCAATTCATGCATACACATGTACAGACATGAGCAAAATCATACTACAATGTGAATTTAACATACTGTGTTATTAGTAGAATTATTTTTAAGCTAACACAAAAAAATGTATACTTTTTGATATACGTATATATGTACATTGTACAAAATTGTATATAGCATAGTGTTTATATTCAGAGACAACAACATGTACAATGTAATGTGCTTTTATTCAGGTACAGTACAGTGTACATGAGGCACATTTGATAAAATACTTTTGACTTCTACTTCTACTTCTATGAAAACAACAACGAAAACAACATTTTGTTACAACTTCAAGGCCATCACACTTGCAAATTGTACATTACAAAAACACTTCTCAGAACTGGCCTTCAATGCATGAGCGAGGACCATGCCTCCAGTAATGATTTGTAGTCTATCCAGCAAAATTTAATTTCAGACAAGTTTACAAGATTAGAAATTAATAATGCAATAAAGGTATGGAGTGGAGTTCTCAGCACACAATCGATCACACAGAAGTAGCTACAGCCTTTGTGTCCAAAATGTGTGTGTGCTCCATGGTGTGCATGTTTTGGGAGGAAGGGGGAGGGGCAGATGTACAAACAATTGACAGTTTAAATATAAAATTCCTTGTTCCATTTACTGTTTATTCAAACTCTAACCCCTAGGGTCAAACACCTGACCCCTAGGGTTAAAGGCTTGACCCCAATAGACTTGATGCCCTCCCATATTCTCCAAAATACCCCACTGGTAACTCAACACCCAAATGTTTGGAATTTGATAAGAAAGATTGGTAATGCCTTTTCTCATGGTAAGCAAGTCAACTATTACTTGGGCCTGCAGTCTCAAATTCTACAAAGTCAGACAACTTCCTGAGAAGGATTTGGGGCTGTTTGGTTTAACTATTCAGACTATCAAATAAAACAACCAACACCTCTGTGTGATTTAATGTTTTGTAAATTGGTCAAATCCCAAGATGATTACATTCCTGCCTGTCAAACTGTGAAGCATGTGAAGCTTGGTTTGCATTTTTGTTTACTGATTCCTTATTCAGACTTTTATTTGAATACAAAGGTATTCATTCAGAATCAGCACAAACTTACTGTTTCCATCACTTTTTCAGTAAATGTTCAAGACACACAACACACAATGCATGGACCACACAACCGTATGTGTACACAAGCACAATACAGAAACTAATAGCGGGAATAACTTTTTCCTGGAGTAAAATTACACCATCAAATTCACACAAAAAAGCACTGTTATTATGAAATAAGTCATAAATTACACAATGACAAAAATTCCTTGATTATTAATATTAGACCACATTCTGGTCATTTCTTCCACAGCCTCATCCCCCAACCCCAGCTCATCCTCCTTCCACACAAGTCACCCATCCTCACTAATCTAATTGCAATGTATAAATTTCCAATTTATTAGATGGTCCATAATTCATTCCAGTCTGTGGGTCAATCTCATTGCTACTTTATCCTATACAACTGACTGGCACCATATAAGGTAAGCCTATCATGTATGTGTACGGATGGTACTGAGGCATTCTGCAATGTGTACACTCAGCCTGGTCAGCAGCATCTATTGGCCAGGCTGCTTTTCTGCACTACTCATCTTGCATGGGACATTTTACAGGTATTACACGCATCAGCGGTTGAATGGGTCATATGGTACGCGTACAAAACATGTACTGTGCAGACAGCATGCATGCCCAGTGAATCACGAATGGCATAATGCATTACTAATAAATGCTTGGGCAGTCACTGAATGACTTTATTATTAGAAAAATGTTCACTGTTCTTCAACACATAAACACAGTTTGTGCTGAGGTGCAATATGCATGATTGTGTACACTAAACTACACTTGTATTGTGCCAATTGACATTAATACGACAATTGACATTAAAGTTCACTTAATACAAATAGGTTTTATGTAATGCACTGCATGTACTATATCATGTACATAATATTGTACATTGAATTTAGACACTTGTTTTTTACTGGGAATTTCTGTTGCTGTTAAAACTGGGTTTCAAATTTCCCCCGTTTAAATACAAAAGTACATTATTTTTCAAAACCTCAGAATTGTTAAGTCTAATTTTATAAGTAAGGATTCAAAAAGAAAAAATTGTAGTTTGGAAAGAGATTCAATGGCCTACCAGCAATCAAAATAAGCGCTACCATATATTGCTCAAAAACTCGTTATCAAAACTTGCAACATTTGTTCATTGTTTTCACTTCAACTGAGCCACCTCCAAGTACATCATCATTGGTTTTCGAGCAACATTTTCACTGACTTTGCCATCATGACCAGTTGTCACCTGCTTTTTCACTAGTCCATATGTCACTTTGACCAGGGATGCTTTTCTACACTAATCTAGTCTAGGTTCCTAGACCCTCCTTGTGTTGTTTACCGAAATACCGAAATGGCTCAATTTTACCTACATTGGGCGTACCAAATTTGACTCGATGTCTGGCTCGAAGGATAGCGGTGCGTAAGTGATTGCGGTTCGTCTTGAGATAGTGCCCCTTGTTGGTCATAGTTGGTGGGGGATAGTGCATGGTATGCCTGCGTTGGCTCGTTGAATATTGGAATGTCTTAGGACCAAGACTACACTAATATTGCCAGCTGGACCAATTGGAGAGCATTTTTGTCTGATCCTTTTGGGTGGTTTTAACAACAGTATTTGGCCAGGTGACCATTATGGGAAAACACTGTATATGTGGTGTTTGTATTCAATTAAATTTTCTCAGATTGGTTCTATGACCAAGTGTCTGCAATAAACACCAGTGTATACACTATTCATAAACAAACAAAAAAAAACGTTCAAGTTCCATTTAATGAGTAAAAGCACAGAGTTCACCTTGAGGTCAAATAAACATGCTCTGAAGGGTCTGAACCCAGTCTGACCTTGACTGTTGCTCCATTACTAAGAATAAAACCATGTGGGGGACTTTATACAAAATGTGTTTTATAAGGAAGTAAACATAGACCTTCTAGATAGATAGTATTGTATACACTTCAATTTATTACTGGTGTTGTTTGTTTATCCTTTGAATTGAGAATAGGCATTTGAAGGTCGGAATGCAAGGTGATGAAGTGTGTTACTGCTGTGCTTTAGATTATAAATTAACAATGTAACATGTCACACCCAATCCCTATGTGAATAGCTTTTGTACTGAACTGAAGGTAAATTGTAATTTGTTGTAAATATTTGTTACCAGTGCATTGATTTTCAAGGTAGAAAAGCTATCTGATGCATTGACAAAACAGGGAGACCGCCAACATAAGGCTAGATAGCTCAGTTGGTAGAGCGCGGGCACGTTAATCCGGAGGTGGTTGGTTCAAATCCTGTCGGGTCAATTTGTTTTTGTTCAACCCAAAATTATTTTAAAGTATTAATAATAAACTATATGTCTTCAATTTAGTTTTTAGAAAATTTTGACTCATCTTTGAATGTTAATTCACAGTGGTCTGTTCTGATACATTGTTTTTATGGTTAAATAGTTTTTTGAAAACAGAAGAACAAAAACCTCTAATTTTATCAACAATGTACAGAAAGAAAGTACTGTGTTTACAAAACACACAACAATGTACATTGGTAGGAAAATTGGGATGACTGACACACCAACCAGTATGTATCAAAAATAGTATCATGCAGATTCATATTTTTTGGATAAAGTTGTACTCATAAATTAGACATAAATGAACTGGGTCCAATTTCACAAAAAGCCAAGACCTAGATCTTAACTGAGTATCAGTCTTAACTGCTAAGCAAAAGTGTGATATTAAACAACTCATGAATCTTAGTGCTTTGTGAAATCAAGCCCTACCATGTACAGTTACATGGAGCAGACAACTAGCAGAAATCTGCATTTCAGTATCCACTTTTCATAGTATGGCATTTTCCAATCTCCTAAGAACACTCATGGAAAACACAAGTTATTTTCCCAAGAACTTTGTAACCTGACACTTGATCATGTGGATAAGAAAATAACATACCACTGTTATTAATCAAACCCTGAAACTGCAAGTTCAAGGGAGGTCCTAGACGCAGGGTAGGTCTGCAGGGGGCCAGTGAATATGCAGTGTGAAAAGGACTCTCCTGGCCTTGGGTTACCAGGACTCTCCACTTTCTCAGTTCACAAGACGCAATACTGGGTCGGGCCATCTGGTGTGATTTTCCATTATTACTTTGAACCTGCTCAAGTAGGCATTCACTGCAACTGCAGTTGGGTTTCTTATGGTGTCAAATTTGATCAGCTGAATAGAAAGTGATTTAATTAAGGAAACAGCATGCATGCATCATCAAGCAAATCCTCATACAAAATCAAGCCACATTGAGTTTCAAGACAAAGCCAAAAAAATACAAAGTTTTAAAAATTGTTACTATAAATTTATTATATTATTATAGCTATAATTGCCTTGTAAGTTTTTGTTTAAACCAAGGACTGTACAAACGACATGACAGGAATCAATTGGTCAAGGTACATTAATCCTTGACTGAGGGAAATATGCTGTTTATGCGACTGTATCTAATGGCCACTTTTTGTTTCTATTCATGAACAATACGAATAAGAATGATATTTTAGTCATTTTTTATCTCTATGGATGGGTGAAAAGTGGCAGTAAAGTTATACAGCATTCTCCATCCCCCCGAGCTCCCAATAATGTCTGACCTGAGAATGCAAGTGCGGTTCCCATCTTGTGATAAGTCACAAAACTCACAATGACAGCTGGTGCAGAACCAGAAGGCGATCTTTGGAGATTCACATTTTTTGAAACACATTAAATATTAATTTTTCATCAACGGGGGCACTTCTGTCTGACGAAAAATTTTGCAGGATGCTTACTTAAAGTTAAACTAAGTTAACATCTTTATAACGAATACTCAATAGGCTTTGGGATAAAAATTACACAATTTCTTTTCAGGGGTGGGCATATTTAGTACCCCAAAACTGGCAAAAGTATGACTCGGCCCTACCTAGTTAACAAGTTATTCCTCTCATTAAAATGGCAAATTAAATGTAGAACTAGAAATTACGGATTTGATTTTAAAGTTAAAAAAAATAAAATAAATAAACCCATAGCTTTATAATTCCTTTGATCCCTTCATGGATGAATTTGTATGATGATTATGATATCAAGAAATTGAATTCACTCATCAAGCCATACCGCAACCGGTAAATACAATTTTCTACACACCAGCACTCAAAAGAGTGGGGTGCCGCTGGTCTTACCTGGTGCAAGTTTGTCCTGCCCCAAACATGTAGCTGTCAACAAAATCACACATAAAATGCAGATGCGTCGGACCTTCATCGTTGCAAAAAAAGTTGTTTAGTACTGATCTATATCCTTCTGTCGTCTGTATATTCCCAACTACCAGATCATTGAAGCATAATTATCTACACTCCTTCAAAACGAGAACAAAATTGCAGACGAATTCAGTCGTTGACCGGAATTTTGACAATGCGCCCAGCCCTCAGACACTGTCGGTCGGTGCGGTCTTCTATTGATTTGATCGTTGCGTTGCGTTTGAGTAGGGGTTGGAGTTGCTTTTGAACATGGGTAGGCACCAGCCTTGAGAATTGTTTATCACTGTGTGATAAATGTTAGCATCCATTTAACACATAGGGGATGGCCTTATTGGACGGCTGGACATAAAACACAGGGGTGTGCTCGTTCGTGTGGGTGAAATGGAACGGTGAACAAAGCGTGACACCCTTACGCAAAATAGCAGGAACTTTACTTGGATGACCAATTTGCTTCCGGCACTCTGTGTTTTTGTCACCTCTCAGAAGCTCTTCAGTCTTCACATACATCTTAATGGAATATTTCCATAATTTACAGACGTGATAGACATGAAGAGGGTAATTTTCAAGAACTAAGTTAACTTAAAAGATGGGCAGATGTGGGCAATTCTCAGAAAATTGTGGTTGACGAATAAAATATGTCATGTGTATGGAATGTGATGGAGATGACTGGTTTTGAAAAGCGAATTGTTTATAGTTGAAGATAATCATGGAAGTGAACACTCTCCTTGCAACAAACAAAAAAGCTTTACACTTTATTGAAATGAAACTACATTCTCGTTCCGTGTCAATAACGCGGTGTTAATTTCTTCAGCTCGTTCAACTTTGATTGGTTTTGTTCGATAAACGATTACATGTTACGTGTTGATGTACACAAGAGGGCGGTATTTCATTTGACGAGAGTAAAGCGCCTGCTCGGCGGCGTGCGTGCGATTGAGTGATTTATTTAGCAGTTTTCGTGACGCATCATCACGCAAATTAATTTTTCTGAGGGATCATGTGTGAATCATGTCCATGGATGTTTGATATAAACTAATGGTAGCATTATTGGCATGTTATGGCGTCTCCTCTTTCAAATTTGCAGATGTTGAATCCACAACAAGTTGTAATTATTGCAATAGTTCGGCATGGTTAGAAATTAAAAATTCAATATTATTGCGCTTTGGCATCGTGATTTTTTTCCATTGTGATTTTTTAACGACGGTACATCGTCATAAATAAAATAAAAAAATGTCTTTTTCTTTGCCTTCGTAGCTATTAATTAATTTAATGTTTGATTTTCCTAACCACACAATTATCGTTTTTATTGTAGGACTCGGCATTGATGCACTGACCAAGAGGATCGAAACTTTAACTTCAACTGTTATTGTTGAAAAGGGTACACACGCGCAGCAACATATGGTCGGTTTCGAATCTCACCCAAGTAATATGCCTGTGGATTTTTTGTTCACAGGACTCGGGACAGTACCGAGTATACAGTGCTTTACACACATCGGTGTATGGGTAAAACGAAATAATATAATTTAATGTTAGCCCCATACACTCTCCAGCCCTGTCCTGTGAGAATAATTGACACTCCTATTGACCTATTGGGATCCAATCGTAACCCTCTGTAGTTTATTATAAAAACCTATACTGTTTCAGTTTGTAATACAGGCTTGCTTCACTCGAAAGACAAGCCGTCTCTGTCGTTTTTTATGACCTGTTTTGTGACCTTTAGGGGTGGGTATAGTTTTTCTATTAAAACATGGAAAGTGTAGAAACAGTTAAACAGTTAGCTGGAAATCAACCTAGGTGCACAACATAAATAATTTGAAACTGAATATTATTGTGTCCTTATTGTAACATGGCAGGTTTTAGCCTTTTGGAACATGGAGATTCTACCTCCGTGGTTGGAACAATTTTTCATAAGTACAACAAACCATTCCCACCGACAGGAAAAACAGAAAAGACTTGTATGAAATCAAAGAAGGGTTCAGGGGTCAATGTGTCAAATAATGTGATGGATACAATATATATATAAACAAAATATATAGCACATATAAAATTAGTAGGGTAGATGGCCTTAGCTTTCGATCCAAACCGGACCTTCGTCAGAGGCATAAACAAGCACAAACGAAAACATATCCATTTATAGCAAAAAAAGAGAAGCAAAGAACAATGGGATGGTAAAGAATAAGTATATACCTAACAACACTATTTTTCTTAATTTTTCTGGCCCATTACGCCAACAATTTGTGTAGTGTCTAAGACCCTTAAAACTGTGTACTGTTAGGGCGTAAAATGTAAATATTTTTGGAAAGGGGGCGCTGCTCCATTAAACCCCCGGGGTTTGCACCCCCTAGACCCGCCCACTAAATGCCTCCTGCAAGCGCTCGGGGTCTCGTTTTGCTCAGCTCAAGTGTAAAATTAACCGGTTCTAAAAAAGATGTAGTGACAACACTGAACATAATTACCAATAGACCTTTATCATTGTGTGGCCACCTTTGTCGGGTTCCCTGCTCACGTAGCTGGTGATAATGAAAGTTTTCTCATTCCATTGAAATGGACCTAACTATTGTTTTCCTTCCAGCCTCAGTTTGGTTACATTGTGATGAACGGAAGAAAAGCAAAATGGCCGCACCATGATAAAGGTAGGCCTAGAATAGAAATGGTACTGTATGCTGATGCCCCATCATGCAAGCATAACACTCGGCAGCCCTGGTGCAATTCCACTGCACTGCAATTTATTTACCAACCTGGTTAAAAATAACTGACTAACAGAAAGTAACAAATGATGTGTAATAAATAACACCGCTGCAGTTGATTACGGATATTATAATTTATGTAAGAGGAAAAACAAGGAACTACGTTAATAGCTGTGGGAAAACTGATTATATACATGGTGCCTCGGAACTCATTTCTTTAAAGAAAGAAGAAAACAACATTACTTTAAAAACATCGTATAGTGTTTAGCTAGCTTACAGCTAAGGCAGCCTCATACATTAATTGTTTGTTTATTATTGGTGCTTTTATTTGATTGTGATTTGTACGCCTACAAGCACAGGTTTGATTGTTTCACAGGCCATGAAACAGGTTATTGCATAGCGCCATCTGTTGCTGCAAGTGTGCGACCCTAACAGAGGATGATGGTCTTGAAACCAAGACTAGGGAGATGATGATGTCACAATCTCTCTGCTCAAAGTCAGCATGGGTGGTCTATTATTCTATCAGATAATTTTAGGACACATTGGACGCATTTGTTATCTCTATATTGATAAATCATGTTCACACGTCGGGAGGAAATTAGTTGTCAAAATTCAAGATCAACATTTTAATCGTTTTCACAAGGTGTCTGAGGAGTTTTTTTCTCCCGCCTCAGACAGATTTGGAGGAAATGAAGCCACGCCCACTGATTAAGACTCCCTACATATCTATATTAAACAATTACGCTATCAGATGTGTGGTCAGAACTATTATATTTGGGTTTACTATCCAGTCCAAACTTTCGTCACAGGTGGGGGAAGGGTGGTTGCAAAACTCGATATTTTTTTTCTTTTTTAGGCGCGCAAAGCTTAGGCACTTAAAAGTTACATAGCGCCCTCATTTGGCCAGTTGTTTACAATGTTGTCATTTGACGTGCCCACATGCGTTTTTGACATTAGCTAGCAGCCAGGGAGCCCCCGCCAATCTGTGTAAGGAAGACGACAACCACCAGAAAAAAATGTACGTTTTACCAAATTATTGATCAAGGAA
This sequence comes from Pycnopodia helianthoides, assembly GCA_032158295.1. NCBI lineage: Eukaryota > Metazoa > Echinodermata > Asteroidea > Forcipulatida > Asteriidae > Pycnopodia > Pycnopodia helianthoides. The sequence continues at coordinate 4,671,967 of CM063263.1, forward strand.
AAGCTTGTCATCCCAGGATTTCGCATTTATATATATTCGTCCTTGTATTAGTGAGTTTCAGGAACTTTTTTGGAGTAAATTACGGCTGAAAATTCATGCAGAAGCGTCTCACTTCTTTGGGAACTTATCGGTAAGGAAAAAAAACCCGTCATGTCAATGTCAGTAGTATAGTAGTACTATTTTTTCGAGCCGTCGTCATTGCATGCAGCACAGTGCGTTGACTCCATGTTAACATAGTTCACCGAGATTTATTTTTGTACCTCTATGCTGGTTTTGGTATGGTTTGGGCAACAGTACTTTCATTGCTGACTATAAATTGATAGAGAGTTTTAACACATGTATTTCTGTGGATAATGGAGATGCATTTACCTGAAATTTGGATACAAGAGAAGTACAGTTTAATTCATGAATTTTAAGATTTTTATTTTTAGATCGTGGATATATTGCTTGCATGGGCTAAGTTTCATAAACACTATTAAGCCGGCAGGTCATGTAGTGCCCTCTTTGTCGGGTGCACAAGTAGCCGACAGTATATGTAACGTATTGTAATAGCAATTTTTGACCTCTGCAGCATAGCCTAGTGGAATCGCTCCTGCTTACCAACTGACACACTCTGTGCTCAAATCCCTGCTGACGCTATATTTGTTTGTTTTTATCCCCGAAGATGAGAATATTCTTCTTTTATTATTAAAAATTGACTCCTGCATTCGATAGTATTATGTTTCCTTTTTCTGATTTGTGGCTCCAAAGGATTAAAAAAAAAAGAGAGAAATGAAGTCCGAAATTCATAAATGGTTTGATTCCATCTCGTGAATGCGAAGTCACAAATGTTGACACAGAACCAGACTAACATCTTTACGGTAAAATTCCAAGTCCCCCGAAACAGTCAAGTGCGCATTTTCAGTGCTGGCAAAATGTACACTGGCAACATAATAACAAAAAAAAGCCTTAAATCCCTTCACTCATATTTGCAATTTGGTACCTCATTATTCGGGGTGGAACGGGGGGGGGGGGGGTCACCCTTTTATTGTTCTTCTTATCAATCGGATTATTTAAGAAAGAAAGAACAAGTTTCACAACAAAAGTAACATCGGATCCAGAGTGTCTGTTTTTAAGAGGGTTCCCACACGTTTTTGAGAACAAAAATTACAAGATTATATCATATGTCTAGACCTCACATGGTGTTAGTTATTTATATTATAAGACAGCAATTAACAGTTGGACCCATTTCCACAGTGGACCTAGAGTCTATCCTGTGGTATTTTGCAAGCATGGGGAAATGTAGACAGCTAGTAATGCATGTCCTTTTAAGTTGTCTTCTTGTTTGAAAGGGCTTTAAGAAAGGAAGGAACTGTTTATTGGGTCAGGGAGTGATTGAACGTGTTTTGACGCTATGGGTGGTCTCTGTCATGATGATTAGTATGCATTGAGGTCAAGGTCAATGGTGTTAGTCTTTGAATGAAACTAAATAGACTCAGGAAAAACTTGAAACTATGAAGATATTATGACATTAAAATGTTCACACTTGGGCTCAGTAGTTTGGAATGTCATAATGTTGTGTCATGTTAGCCCACTGAGACTGAGGCTATGGGCTAAGAAACAACATTAGTGGGCATTGAGGTCAAGCTCAATGGAGTCGGTTAATGTTTGAATGAACACTTAATGGACACAGGAAGAACTGTTTCATTATAATGCTCACACTAAGACTCAGTAGTTTGAAATGTCACCGAAAAATCGGATGTCTTAACCCAAAGTCTTACTCTCAGGGCACATGGTCATATGAGGCCATTTGTACACAACTTGGAGGCAACCAACTGCAATGCATGCAAAAGGAACACTTTAGTATCATAGGAGTAGTTTTTTAAATCATGTTTAACACTGTTACTATCTTAGAGAATGGAGATTGCCAAGAACTGGTTGCCTGTAAATTGCCTTATGTGACATGGCCATTGGAAAGAAGACAGAACTACTTTAGGATCCTACTTTATCAAGGATAGCTTTCATGTTTGTAAAGTGTACATAGGCACTTAAATTCTCAAATGTAGGTTACATGTATGCACATAGGCCACTGTAATGTGAAAGTTTTCATTCAGAAATTAGCCAATTTTTCTTTTATGAAACAGTGAACTTTAAGGAAAAATTTTGAATTTTTGGTTTCATGTCAAAATAAGGAAAAATTAATTATTTTAACACTGGGCAAACAAATGACTACTGTAGATTGGACCTGTGGTCTCCATGCTGTAATTTTTTTAGTAGTTTTTTTAAGAACTAAAAACACCCCTTTTTACGAGAAATACGATGACTGAAGTATACAAATGCAGTTTTAGAGATGAAATTTAACAATAATAACGCTCCATAAAGAGACGCATTTTTTTCAAACACTGTACATTGTTGTCCATATAGGAAGTCTGCAGTTTGATTTTGGTAATCCCACGGGGGGGGGGGGGGGGGGGGGGGGGGGGGGGTTGAACTAAACAGCAGACAGCCGATCAGCTGATTTCCTTCTTGTTCCGTACAAAGTTGTCTGTGCTGGCAGTTTCCTCTCAAGATGAAACAGTCATTTTTGCTGGACTGTCCCATCATAGACCTTTGATCCAGCAGACCTAAAGTTCCTACAGTTTATAAGACAAAAAATAAAATCAGTGACTATCATCGTAATACTCTGATCGAAGTTTCAGTGCGCCATAAACAACACCTCACACTAGGCCCCTCGGATTTAGAGTTATTCAAAAATCTCGATGGATTTTTATAGAGGGATGTTAACCCTCCTCCCTGCACAAGTGCCGGGCTTCAAGCTTAATTTTATTGCTACATTGCTGACAGCGTCGAGCAAGCCATGCGTTTCACCCATATCCCACCAAAAAAAAAAAAAAATGTGCAAGAGATTTCCGAAGAATCCCCATGAAATGTTGAACTGAGTGCGGCAGTGTTTCATCGTTAATGACGCAGAGCCTGCGTAGATTGTCAGCCTATGACAACTTCATACCCATGTGCAAAGGCCAAGGTAGACGCCACACCTGGTTGTGATGATGACAAAGTCTCGGCGACTTGACGTTTGCCGGAAGTGCGGAGGAAATTACACCATTTGTTACTTCCCAAATGATCAGGATGAACTTGACTGTCAAAGTTATCAGCCCATGTTGTGCGGAGTTTGTCTGGTTGTACTTTACAATTGCAATGCGATCATTATAAATGTGATTTTTAATGATCTCTTTTGACGAAGGATAATATAAAAAAAAAGTGGGGCAGTAGAAATGGGATGAACAAAATGTACAGTTGTGGCCCTTATATTTCTTTTCAATTATTGCATCCATAAGAGTAAAACAAATGATCATGTTTACGTAACAACAATGTTAATTACATGACAATTTTAAAGAATTTTTTAGAGATCCTGTCATCACAGAGAGCTTTATTATAGTGCCATCATTTCTTTTCCAGTCAAGTTTCTGAATGTTCATTTGCAATTCTTGATATTGATTTTTCCTTCCAGGTTTGGTTTGGTCACATAGATACTATGGATTGGAGCTGTATATCTCCACCGTAAAAGAGGTTGATGTGTAAATCCTAACCACCCCAAACCCTTCAAAATCCTATTGCTTGTTTTGTTGGATTCTGTTGGACTGGGGACTTCACTAGTAAACTGATCATACTTTACCAGGCATACCACCATAATCAGAGTCCAACAGTTTTGGTGTTGAGGTACAATATAGTGCTGGATTCTGTTAGACTTTGTTGGACCATGGGATCAGGCATACCACCATATAATCAAATTATTTAGGTGTTGAGTAACCATAGTTGTGTTGGATTTTGTTAGAGTTTGAGGAAGGACCCTATGAAATAAACCTAGACCGAGTTGCAATGTAGGGTTAAACGGAAATTACATTAGCTTTCTGCGATTCTGTCTCTGTTCGATAGAACCGGGTACCTTTGAGATTTTGTTTGTGAACATTCGTAATTGCACACTATTCCTGAACAAACCCTTTTCTTTGTTGATTTAAACACTTTTTAATAGTTTCAACAATTGTATCCTCAAAAACAATTCTATTGTAAAAATGTGCATTTTGCTGCATGTTTATATAACAAAATTTAAATCATTAAAAGTAAAGATCTTGATGTGGAATATCAAAAATTAAACAATTTATTGTTCTTCTTAAAATCTGGCACCTGATAAAATTACTCAGGTTACGTTTACATACATTTTCCTTGTAGAAAACACTTCTCCATTGTATTCAAATGTGTAACCTGAAAACAAAATAATAGACTAAATGCTTTTTCCAAATACAAAGTGTTGTACCGTCTTTATAATACGTTTCAGCGCTGCATGTACAATTAGGGATGATTCAACAGTGAATTATGGGTGACTCTTAACTGTAGAGATTCAATGACTCCAAGGCGCCTTTTTATCAGATACAGCCAGCTGTGATTAAGAGAAAGGGGCTTGGACTGGGGAGACTGTCATTTCATGTTGAACTTGGTTACCTTTTATTATCATTGTTGTAAGGGAGCGGAGCTCGGACTTGCAGTCTGTCACTTTGTTTGAAACTTTTTACCGTCGTTTTGCAGTGTACTATCACAGAAACGTAAGCACAAATTGGGATGGGAATTTCACAGAGTACTTGCGGGTTGAAAGGCAAATGAAATGATTGACACAAATCACAAGTAATTTTGATTCCTGCAGAGATGTGTTTACTGATTTTCTGTGTAAATTTCCTTTGCAGTGGGACTCGCCCCCTTCACCATCAAGCTGGACACTAACAGGGCGATTGCGTCATCACCCCTGCCTACCCCTTCAAGTTCACCACGACAACCCCGATCAAGATGAGCAATCTTCCACAAGGGCATCACCAACAGCCGCTACCACCGAGCTCAGACGCCCCACCCGCGACCCATGAGGGTCTCGTGTGCGCTCCGATCGTGCCTCTTCCTCAGCAGCCGAGCGGAGTTCTAGAAGGGGAAGAGGTAGGACGGGTTGGTCACAATGGTGACACGTTGACAAGTCCGGCCATCGGTGATGGTGCGTATGACAGTGACAGGGGAAACAGTGTGACCAGTCCAGGGAGCGAGGACAGAAAGGTAAGTCAGGAACTTTCCTTCTCTTTGCAACTCTTTCTTTACAAGTTGTTTGACGTCTTTTAAACACCACTCGAAAAACAACCTGCAAAACAAGGCCCAGTTTCACAAAGCTGCTCCAGTAGATACAAATTGTTTAAAACGTTTTTGGGAAACCAATCGCAACCAGTAGACATAATTTGGTGTTTTGGCTGGTGAACTTTCTCTAGTGAGCAAAGTTGTTTTGCGCTAAGCCGACTTGGTGCTCTGTAGTTACCCTTTGGGCTAATGTACTTGGTATCCCCCTTTTGGGGCTACATGTACGTAGGCATGCATGGTAGCTCCATTTTAGGGCTGTGGTAATTGGTATTCTCCTTCGGGGGTAAGCATACATGGTAGCTCCATTTTGGGGCGATAGTATTCCCCTTTTGGTGCTACATGTATGTCTTTTATCTGTGTAACTTTTAACAATATTTTTACCTTGTAATGCCACATAGTTCAGCTTTGTGCTGCCAGTTGGTTTTTTATTAAAAATGAATGAATGAATGAAATGGTAGCTCCATTTTGGGGCTATGATATCTCTCTTTTGGGGCAATAGTATACCCCTTTGGGGGCTAATGTACAGTGTACATGTACATGTAGGCCTACATGGTAGCTCCATTTTGGGGCTGTGGTAGCCCCCCTTTTGTGGCTAATGCAATGTACATGGTAGCGACCCGTTTGGGGCTAATGTGAACATGATTTTCCCCCAAAGGGACCAACTTACACAGTCAATAATTAAAATCTTACCGAACTATTTTACACTAATAAGCAGCACTAAAGAAAAATCTCTTTCCTGTCCGCAACTCAATGTCACTTTATGAAAGTTTGACTTGAAGGGCTCTAGACTAATGCACTCATCTGTCTTGAATTAATTGTGAGGTTTCAGGGTCATTTCCGTTCTTCTCTCTATCTCTGGGGGAGATTGTGAAACAAGTGAAGGTAGTTGTGACACATACCTCCATGTATACCCACTGCAGGCTGTTCAGATTGTGATTTTTGAAAATCGGAACTCTGAATAAAGGTTGCTTTATTTGCCCACTTATGCGTGCAGACTGCAAATAATTGTTAACTGTTAAAACTAACAATGACATTCTGTAAAAAAGATTTTACTTTGAAAAAGTACTCCACCCAATATCAAAACTTCAACAACACTCAAAATTCTTGCAACATAAAAGATTGACTATGTTTCAAATATTTAGTATTTGAAAGAACACTGTACACGTTGAAACTATAAAGGTATTAATGGTAAAACCAGCAGCATTTATCACTGAAATTTTATTAGCAATATTATGTAAGGGCCACTTTTCCTGGGTACAGAACGCTTTCGTTAAAAGATTAGGAAATGTGGAACAGTTTTAGGGATCATAACAATGTAAGTTAAAGACAGCTTGGGCAACAGAGGCAATGGATTCCCCAGAGTGTTCATATTTTGATTGAATTTTTGTGCAATTTGGATGTTCGTGCTATGCTTATTACGTAGTTTGAATGTAGCGTTGTTTTTATCTTGTAACTTTGTGTACCAGTCTACCTCCTTTTGTGGATTTTTATACGTTCATTTTTACTGTGTTTTGTCCTTGCTCATACTACATGTATATACTTCAGCATTCAAAGATAGTTAGCCAATTATAATATATACACATATCTATTTTTTTATTTAATGTTTTAACAGAATCTCTTTTCTTAACTTGCTGTTTTTTGTAAAACAAATTGCAAATTACACTTTGTGTATTTTTAAATTAGTGCCTTTCTATTGTAAATGCAATCAATGTTATTTTGGCCACTTTTATGGCTGCCAACAATGTGTTTTTAATAAACCGTTATATGTACTAAAATATAAATAAAAATAAAGTGCAAAAGTGAACAGAAGGCCTCATCAGATATTAAGAATAATAGTTAATAAGCTGATAATGTCAGCAAGACATAAATAAAGAACCCCAATGGGCCAATCACATGGTTCACTGGCACTCGTAAAAAGAACATAAGAGCTACAAATTTACAGTGTAAACAAAAAGAACTATAACAATATTAGGTGAAGGTTAGAGAAACCATGGATCTTAGATTTTATAATTCTGGATTGTTTATTAATGATTTAATTTAATTTGGCAGAAACATCTTTTGTTTGTTTTAGATGATCTTCCCATTGAAGGAACTCGGCAAAGCTCCCACAAGGGAAATGCCAAGCTGGAAACAGCCAATCTCTCTCATACAAACATTGGTTTAAAACGTCTATGATCATGAATTGCACAAATCAATAAAATGTTCTTCAGTAACTAGGCGACAGTACTTATTCGGGTCATTGTGGAAGCAGTGGTTGGCTTGGCCGGATTCGAACCCACAACCTTGTGTTGGCAAGTCCTGCAGTCTATAACCACTTGACTACTGTGACAAAAGATGAGACACAAATTTGAAAACATGTCTCAGCCCTGGCTGAGGGAACGCTACTTGCTACCAAGCTTGTACCATTTAAAGTGTTCTTTGAAATCCGACAAGTATGATTAATTTAACATGAGTTTGTTACCATGGGCAATCCCTTCAGGTTGTCATACATGCTCACAAGCCTTTGCTCTGCACCTGTAGACATTTGCCAGGGGGGAAAAAAAGCCAACCCACAATGTCCTGGCTGGAACATAACATGAGTTGCAGGTGTATTTTACCTTGTAGAACCGTCTTTGAAATGAGTAAGCTAGCGAACATGTGCACATTGGAGCCGATGTCGGTTTATGATAATGCCATGTGGGATGCTCGGTACCCGGCATACTTTTTTAACTGGTGTTTCCGGAGAATTAGTGAGCTTAACTTTGTGGTTTTGGTCTGTTCAGAATGTCTTGATGTCATCATTAGATGAAACATTCATGTATTGGATTTCTCTGTAATAGACTGTTTAAAAGTATTGCATGGTACTCAAAACAGTTACGCACGTAACCGGCATAGTCTACTCTCAGGAGTTACTTTTTTTTTACATAAAAATTAACTCTTGGAAATTTTTGAATAAGTACCCTATTTTCTTAAATCATAAAAATTAAACAAATATTTTTTTTCAGATTTTTTTTTTGTCTTCAATTTGTGTGGTTATCAGTAATTTTTGTATTCATGTGACATAAATTAAAAGTTACAAGTAATGTCAGTGTAGGTTATCTTTTAAAAGTTTGCTTTTATTTTTTATAGAATCATGGGATTGGCAGTTGGGCCTTTATTGCATACAAACTACTTTTGTCTTGCTTTGGTTGATGTATTTTAATAGCATAAATATCCATTGTTTAGAAGTTTAGAATTGATACAACACATCATTGTATCAAAAGTGCACTAAGTTTTCAGTGAAATTCAAACCAAATTGATGGCTCTGAATTCATTTACCAGTTTGTCTGCAATACTTTGAATAATGTTTGTGGGTTGATACCCTAAATCATGCACAAGGGAGATACACACAGGGGACTTGACACTTTCTAAAAAGCTTAAGAAAATGGACTTTTAAGAGGTTTCCCTCCTCTTTTATCTTTCCTCCATGGATGAAGATCTAGTTGATTATTTCCCAGGCAGATTTTTAAGTAAAGTGCCTCTGTGGAATCAGTCTCCAATCTCAGTTAGGGTTCCTCTTTGAATTTAGTACAACATTGAAACTCGTTTTCCCTTCTCTCCTCTTCTGGAAATGTGGAATGATTTTCTTTTTTAAGTTCACGGCTGTCTCTCAGCATCAGTCCCCTAAGACATTGGGAGAGAGAGGAAGGATGTTGTTAAGGGGGAGCATCCGGCTGGTGCTAGGAGCAAGGCTAAACACCCAGTGGGCTCTTGTTGAAGTTAGGATAACTTCAGCTGACTGTTGTTTAAAGTGAAACTACAGCAAGTTGTAATTGAATCATTAAAGTGTTTCAACAAACTGTTTTGGGATATTCTTGTCCTTTAAGGTTAAGACACGCAGCCAGCATTGGCAATTTTCAGAGATCAGTATTGACACTTTGTGTGACCCAACTTATACATGAAATAACAAACCTCTGAAAGTTTTAAGCTTAATCAGTCATCAGAGTCCTGAGAAAATACTGAAAAACCCCATTACTGTTTTCACTTATTTTTCAAACAAATTTCCCTTTTTTGTCATGAAGAAAAAATATAGTTGATTTATTACTGTAAACAATAGGTCTAAAGGTTAAAAACCTTTTGGGGGGTCCTTTCACAAATGATTCACCACTGGGAATGGGAAACAATGGAGGGGACAGGTGGCTGCCCACTTACAAGGGGGGTGCATCCACATGACCTACATCTATGTCATCAAAGTCTGTTCATCATCTGGATGAGGCATAAACGCATTTGATGCCAGTTACACTAGGAAAATCTCCTTCTCTCAGCGATAAGTGGACTGGGTTCTTTTACGTGCATTAATTATTATAAAACACGTGACTTACGGCTTTACGTCCCATCCAAAGGACAACGCAATAATGGTCAAATGTCTTGCCTTTTAAAGGACATAGGGCCTTAAGTGTAATGACAGGGACTCAAACCCACATGCTGCTAATCAGAAACACCAGAGCTAGAGTCCAGTGCTAAACCGCTCGGCCACAGCTTCCCCCTGAGCCCCCTCCCCCCACTTGAAAGCAATGCCCCCCCCCTGTGCCCCCCTGCGCCCCCCCACCGAAAAAGTCCTAGGTATGCCACTGCTCGGCCACAGGATGTAATTTCTGCTGAGCAAACACTTGACATTCTAAGTAGAAGATTTTGGTTAATTTATTGCTTAGTCAAAAATGAAAGTGGAAAAGATCTGCTTGGGTTTATTTCAGTCATGTTTCGGCGGCATGTTGTTGTTGTTAGACCATGGTGTTAGACTGAGGTGGGTACTCCACAGGACTAGCATCATTATGTTGCAGTCAACATGTTCCCCTAAGGCTAGGGTCTTACAAAAATAACATAATGGGTCTGCAACCATGCCTCTTGCTTCTTGTGATTTTTGTGTATAGTACTCGAGTAGGGTATACTTTGTCTCCATGTGCCAACTTGGGTATTCAAAAAAATGTGTTTGTTCAAAATCCCTCAACTACATACCGATATAAAAGTGGAAATAAATTTCTCTTGAAAGTGCAGAGGAGACTGGTTCACACGTCAGGGGTGTTACAGACTTTTCAGGTCTGGTAGTTCAACTATTGCCATGGTATTTTGGGATCAGCCAGGCAGGGTTTTACCCATAGCAATGTTTTTATTGACTAACCAGCAGGACCAGTGGCCTCGTTGTTTCACTGGTCCTCCAGGTTTTTTCACTGGTATCGGAAAGGCTTCCTCTCAATGTTATAATTGGTACGGGACTTGAATTTGAAGCCATGTAAAGAATTTTAGCATTGATTGGTTTGCGTGTAACTTTTACAAGCAATGAACTAGCCAGCAGGGGACTACTTGGAGAAAATGTGACTTTAAGGACATGTCTGAATTGGCGGCTACGGCTAGATTTCCGCATCATTATGCGTTGAAGTAAAGGACGTCCTTAGTAACACCCTTAGCAAAGGTCATAGCCGTAGCTGTAGTTGCCAATTCGGATACAGCCTTACTCAAGTGTTTTAACTAGTAGTATGTAGGAACATGTAGCAGACTGCTGTTAAAGGTATTCTACAGGATTGGTAGAGCTGACAAAATAGTCGCAGACAGTGTTCATGTTTTGTGTTATCAACCATACACTTGAAATGACAAACCTGTGAAAACTTGGGCTTAATCCGTTGTGTGAGCCAGGAGAAAATAGTGAAAAACCATGCACATTTTTCAGCATGTAAACAATGTCCTTAATTTTGGATGAACAACTGAAATCAGCTACGTTTGTTGTTTTTTCACTGACATACAGTTTTACTTTAATATTTTTTTCATATCAGAGGGAAACATTTCACAGAAAAACTGGTTCTAGTATGCACTTCATAATCAGTAAGCTTTCAGACTAAAATTCAACAATGATGTTTTTTATCCTTACCAACCCTGTATAATAATTTGAGGGGGAACTCTGTATATTTTATTAGTGTGACAAAAAAGAAGGTTAAGGCAGAGGCCTTTCAAGGTATGTTCTACTGTGGTCGTGATTTTCTGAACTTTGTTGTTAAAATGGAATTTCCTGGAAAAAATTCAGAAACATACATTTTTACCATCAAACGTTTTTTAAAAGTAAACATTGACTGTTTGTATTGAGTGATTATAAATCCCATCCTCCAATGAAATGAAATTATTTCGTCTAAAATAATTGCAAAGTGGTGAGAAAATAGCTTTGAAAGGTCCTCCAAATCACCATTTTCTATTTTGATTGCTGCAATCAAATTAGGCACATATTACGCAAAATACAAAATGAAACGTCCTGCATTTTTTGTTACTTTCTCAAAGTTGTGACCAGGAAATTTGATGAAAATTTCACAGGTTGTTAAAAAGATCGGTATATATTTAGTCTTCCAAAAACAAAGATTTTACCTGCTCTCAAAGCTGGCTCCAAAAAGTGACAAGTAAATTAGAATTTACAGCAAGGAAAATCTGTACAAGGCCTTCTAGATCAGAGGAACTATGAGTTATAATTAACTGGCTGAGAAAAAAGAAGCCAAACTGAGGATTTGGAATTACTTGATATATTATTTACATGGGCCTTGGAGTATTGTAGAGTGTGTGTGGTCATGCATTTTAGTACCTGATCAGCATTTCACTGGATGAGGGGATCTGGTATGCAGGCAAGGCCATTATCTTGGAGTTGAAAGGTGATAGTCACAAAGTGGAATGTATAAAATGCAAGCCTTGCATTTTGACTTGTAATTGTTTGTGTTGTGACTGTGCAAAGGAGATCTATACAGAATAAGTGACCTCACTTCTGTAAGAACGTCTTAAGGTGTACTGGGAGCGAACACAAGGCCTACACTGGGGGTATCGAAGCCAAGACCAGGGCAACTGAAGTAGCTCCTTTAGTGACGTTACACATTTTTGTTTAAAAAAAACAAACAGGCTTAGGCTTGTGCATCAGTAGTCCAGCATTATATCTTTACATGTAGTTTTACTCTCAAACTGGCAGGTCATGGACAGACAGTAGCCCCCCCCCCCCCATTGCAAGGGGGGTCTAGATTGTATGAGAATTTCATATTGCTGCATAGTGCACAGTTTTTATTGAGTACATTGGCAAGGCTATTTTTCTGTGAGCAAATTTGAAAGCTTTTGGTGATATTATCAATCATTCCCTTTTTTTCTATTTGCTGTGTCAAGTTCTTTACTAATGTGTACAATATGTAAAAGTGATATTATGTGGTGAATAAGTGTGGAAGAATTTGTTGAGAGATGGTATGAATGGAAGGCACTTAAAGGCAGGATATACTTTTGGTAATTGTCAAAGACTAGTATCCTCACTTGGTGTATCATGTTCTTATTCCTGGTGTATCCCAACATGTGCATAAAATCACAGACCTGTGAAAACTTGGGCTCAATTGGTCATCGAAGTTGCAATTAAATAATGAAAGAAAAAACACCATTGTTGCATAGAATTGTGTGCTTTCAAATGGCTGAAAATGCTTCATGCCTGAGGCCTTTTTCAGATTCAAATATTTTAGTGAGAAATTACCTCTTTCTCAAAAACGACATCAATTCTGAGGGAGGCGTTTCTCACAATGTTTTATTACTATCAGCAGCTCCCACAAGTTCCTTACCAACTAATTTTTTATGGTAATGTATTTCTTTAGTAATTACCAAAAGTATCCACTGCCTTTAAATTTGCATAGTAAAACATGTATTACTCTGAAGTGACTACCATCTGACAATGACTTGTGGTTAAGTACATGTAGGAATTCCAATCACTTGGGCAAATTTTGGCAGCAGTTCCATCTCCACTTCATAGCAAATAAAAACGAAAATTGATAAATTCCGACTCGAAGCCGCTAACCACAAACTTTTGTGATGTGCCCGGGCAGTTTTTCTGCCATGCCGATCTGGCCCTCGATGACAGAGTGCTTTAGTTTTTAGCAAGTCATGAAGCGTAGAGGAAGGATGGTGAACAAAGTCGTGACGAGGAATACGGGCATCCATGGGCGGACTGTTTCTATGGACGTAATCCCTAACCTGAGTCGATCCGTTTCCGATAAGAAAAAAAGCCCAGATTGGTTGTTTCCCCTTTGTGGTTATCCTCTAATGAACCAAATTGAAAGCAGATCTGAAGTTCATTTTCCAAGCAGAGCCTATTTCAAAAGTTGTGTATACTGTACATTAATCATGGCTGTGTGAACTTGATCCATTACTTTGTAGATCATGGGGATTCGGGAAAAGAAAATGGTGGGGAGCATAGGTGGGGGAGGGGGGAGCAATTGTAGTGGAGTTCATGTAACGCAGTTTTCAAAAACTAATAATGGAGTTCGAGGGCGGGAGTAGCTTTGAAGCATAGTGTTAGCCAGAGGGGTGTCTAGGTGTTTTTTTGACACCCTGGTTTATCTGTCATTTACATGTAAAATGTATTGTAAGTGAACAATTTGGACACCCAGTTTAAAATTTCCAGCAAATTTGGACACCCTATTGCTCTATGCTTTTACCAAATCCTGGCTAAAAGTAGGTTTTGGAGGGGTGTAAAAGGAGTACTTGTGCTGTTGTTTTACAGGAGGGGGGAGGAAGGAGAGGGGTAAAATAATAGGGGGAGGGGAAATGATAGTTTTGGAGAGGGTAGAAGAGCATACAGTATATTGCTTCATCTCTCACTTATCAGATCGAAGGGGGAGGGGTTGTATGGTAAGAGGTGTTTTGGTTATAAATTGGAAGTTAAATCCATTAAAAACATGATTCTGGGGTGAAGGGAAGTTAGGAAGCTGGGGTCAATAGGTGTAATTTAATGTTCTTCTTTGTAAACTAATTCCGTTTGAACTTATAATAGTACACACTAATAACAGTACCTCTGGCTTTTTTCCAAGATATTTTTAGAGCATCAACTGTTTGCGTTGATACTCAAAAATAGAACTGTTCAACTTCCCCAAATGCCACACGGGCATGATGGACGACCACAGTGTTTGCCCGTGTAATTTCCCATAGACTTGAAGATATTTTCAGGTTGGGGAAATGCCCCTCAAAGACCGAAGTTCCCAGGTTCTATTTGGACTTGAGCCCACGATTACCGATCCCAGCATATATATATCATGCCAAGTTGACAAAAAAATGTAGTTCATAAATCACCACTTCACAGGCATTCTGATCAATGAACTTTCGTTTTACCCATTACATTTACACCAGCACAAGAGCCAAACCCGGCAGTGCGTGCAGTAATTGTAGATTGCCCTTGTTGTACTGAGCTCCCCACATTCCTGCGGTTTGTTAGATTAGGAGGGTAGTGTTTGTGGTTTTTTACCAACAAAGTGGTTGTGGTGGTGGCTCTTGTTGACCTACTATTGGAGTTACCTGGTTGGGGTGATTCCCTGCAGTGTACATGGAACACTAAGTAGTACTTGTACTGGCAACAGGTTGTGTGTGAAAAAAGATGGAATTTGTAGCTTCTTTCAGTGTAGTGTTTAGATAAGATTTTCCAGATTGGAATGGTTTCATCTGTATTGCTTCCTTTTGTTGAGCAAACAAAGGACTCGTACAAATAGAAAGGATCGTTTGGTCAGCATCAATGCAAAAGCATTATTTATCATTAAATACACCAAGCATTACATTAGATACCTGGTTTGTTTCTCTACATCTTGAACATGAATGGTGATAGTGACTCCATCCATACAGGTATACCTTTAGCATGGTTTAGTCTTCCCATTGTTTTGTTTCAAAGTATAATTAAACTGAGGCTTGGAGTTTGAATAAGTCTGTCCTCATTTTAGTCCTTACAGCTTTCTTAGGCCATGTTCGAATTGGGGGCTGCACCAACAGCTGCGGCTGTTGCTAAGGGTGTCATACGGACATTCTATGCCTCAATGCATGCTCACTTGACAGTCAAGCCTCAGCCGTAGTCCTAGCCGCTTATTCAGACACAGCCTTATATTAAAACTGCTCAGAAAGACTGGCGCCCGGACCTACTTTTACTCTACTTGTTCTGCTGCATTCTGTACAATGTGTCCCCAGGATTTTCCTCTCCGTTTGCCCAATTTAGTGGCTAATCCAATGAGACAGCGCCCTCTCTTGCTGCCGTGACCCGTTCACACGCTCTCTCTGATCCCCCAAACAATTCTAAGCTTATTTTTTTCCCCTGCATCATATACTTCCCCCCCTCCATCAATTCAGTGTTGTCTGATTCAGTAATTCCACTCCACTCATTCAGGACAGATGATTAACTCAACCAATCGTAAACTACATTGTAACTGCATTGTTCTCCATAGGAACCAACAGTTCATGTCAACCCTGAGGGCGATGCACACAATGATTTGCCCCATGTCTGCGTATTAACATTTTTTCCCCCCCAATTGAGCCTAAATCATGCGTAGCCTTTCCAGTGACCATGGTCCTATAAATTGAACACCGGTTACGAATACTTTATCAGCAGGCATGACCTGAGAAGTCAAATTCTATAAGTTGAACTTTTTTTCGAGACACCCCAAGTGTTAGAGTATGTTTGATAAATTTGTGTTTGCATGGACATCCGATTCAGAAGAAAAGCTTTGTAGTTAACATCTTGAGTGTACATTGTTTTTTTTTTTGTAATCATGCTCTTAATTTAGGAAATGAGGAGCAGGGCAGATTGAAAAAAAAAAAACATGAAAGTTGTAATGCTGTTGTATAAAAGTTTAATTCAATGTTCAAACCAACTTACTATTCTGTAAGGGTTTTGACAATTTCTTCAACTGGTCTTGAACATACTCTCTCCAGATCTCAACATACTTCAACTTCAATTCTCTAGGCTAGCTAGAAAACAACACTATTTATTTATTTGTGAATTTTTTACTTGTTTTAGTTGTTCTTATTTCATTTTTATTTTATAGGTTTTAAATTGCTATCTTTTAGGAAGAAAGTTAGGGGGGTGAAACTGTGTCAGTTACTTTATGAACTTAGAGGCTCAATTTCTAGCGTCACTCAAAATTTGGAATTTTGTGAAAATGGGACAACTTCTTTACCCCATGAACTTTTGACTTAGGAATGTACCATATACGGCATCATCCATCAGTGTGTTTTGTTTATAAGTTGGAGACACTCAAGGGACTTCTAGAGGGTCAATAAGTTGATTTGGAGACCCTCGGCTGAATCATGGATCCTCTGTTGGACTGTGCCAACTAGACTGTTCCCTTGGTTGCCAAACTTGCTCCGTGGCCAAAGTTGCAGATATTTATAGGCAAAATTACCAGGTACTGATGCACCTGCTTGTACTCTGTTTACCACCCATGATTTAAAAACAAACAAACACACAACCATTTATACATGTATGTTACAGTTTACATGTTACTTCAAATGTGGATCCTGGACTCACAGTGAACATGAGGGGACTTTCTCTTTCACTCCAATATTTTTCTGGTGACTCACTTCTAGCCACCTCTGAGGAAGTGATACCAAGGTGATACATTTAGAAAAACACCCTAGAATATTTGCCTTTCCCACACTCCTTTAGAACTTCTTTAGTGAAGACCATAAAAAAATGGATTGCTGTGCCCATGATTAAAGGTGCTATGCGGTCAAACTTTGCATGGACAATTTGGTGCACCCAATGAAAGACTTTTATGTGGCCCACAATGTAGGTGGCAGCAGAGGTACTAGGTATATCAATGTTCTCGGTAATGTAATTATTATTGCCGTCAACTAAATTTTTTCAAGACAACCGGCGGGGCTATTTATTTATTTTTTTTGTGTGTGTGCCTAAGTCTAAAAAAATGATTTTTTTTAATTTTAAAATTAATTTTTATTGTCAGAGATCGTTAAATTAATTATTTTTTTCCCGTAAAAATAGAGGAAAAAATAAAAGGAAGCGGGCGATGGTGATAAACATGTTTTTCAAAATTGATTTGGCCTTGCATACTTCATGGGAAGGGTCTATTATTGGAGCCAAGCTGACGGTGGGTTTATTATTCTGGCACATGATTGTTTGAAGACCTCATTATACATTCAGGAATTTCTAGAATGAGTGGAAGGTAAGTTGAAGTCCAAGCCAAAATTCTTTCAGGGAAAACCCTGATGTGTCATAGTACCTGCTGTAATAAAGATTACAAAGACACATTGACTAATTTTAGAATCTCTCATATAAGGTCATCAAACTAAAACAAAAGACACAGTCAAAACATAGTTTAACAATACCCAGCGATAAAAACTGTGTTTGTGAAACGCCACATACTCAATTTACACTGGGACAATCTGGACCAGTTTTGTCAGTTATACCTCCCCCATACATTTTTCTTTACCCATGAGATCTACTTCACATGAACTTGTAGTCCCCCCATGTCAGTGCGAAAGGGGTCAACCCAAATTTGGCAACAGGGCCCACCTTAATTAAATCGTACTCTGTAAAAATGTACCAGCAGAGAGAGGATGATCACGATGATGAAATATGTGATGATTGTATCAGAGAGCAGATGGTCCCTGTGACTGTGTACCTGTTGGTATGCTGACCTACACCCTACACATTCCAAGGGTTTCTGCAGAGAGAGAGTCATGTTACATCAGTTCCATTCCGTCATTAAAGGGAAGGTGCATCATGAGCGAATCTTAATGTTGCACTCGAGTAATAAACTGCTGCCCTTTAGTTAGTCTTGGCACAAGACGTCAGTGATCGGTAGCGGATACTCGTTGTAACTCGTTATAGCGCGCCCTCTTACGGCCGGATTTAACCAAGTCAAGTTGGTTAAATCCGGCCGTAAGAGGGCGCGCTATAGCGAGTTACAACGAGTATCCGCTACCGATCACTGACGTCTTGTGCCAAGACTACCCTTTAGTTAGAGACCATTCGTTTCTGTATTTAATCATCACAATACGCTCATACATAACTACTGTTGTTTATTTTTGTAGTGCAGTTCGAGTACAAATGTCTGAAAAAACATTATGAAGCAGAGGTTTTGTTTTGTTTAACTAAATGGAAATAGTTTTTGTCAACGTGGGAAACATTGGAAAATGTCAACTCTGGACATGACCTTTACCACCACCTATTTGTGTGAATGAATGTGGGTCAAATCTTGCGGCTGTTTGTAGCCACTATTCGCCCTTTGCATGGTCAGCCATTTGCGTGAAGAGCCTTTCATTGGGGATAGCAGTGAATGGAAGTATTGTATAATTTTGTATTGTCACGGTAATGTATGACACTTTCATCTAAACAGATACATTAAATAGAATACAAATGAAGCATGAAGTAGAAACACACAAGGAGTTTCTTTAATATGAATGACAACAAGGGGACTGAAATGACTGACAGTTACTACTGAATTTGTAAAAGTATGAGCCTTAAATGTTGTAAATGTTTAGTGTTTAATAAATGACTGCGCTGCAGGAAATTATTTTGTTGTGTTTATTCATGGGAGGAGCCTGAGGAGGAGGGTGTTGAAAAGCTGTCTGTGCATCTTTGAAAGCAATGAATGAAAAACTTTGGTCAACTGATGTCCCAACTTTCCCTGATAAATTACTTATTTTGTGTGTTCCCTATCTTGAAAAATTTGTATTTTCAAGATATCATGCCTTGGAAGTTGTCATTCCTTATTAAAATCTCATTCCTTTGCGGAGATGGAAAGGTTTAGATCAAAGATCCTTATCATGAAAAACTGACAAGGCTCATTCCTTTAAGACAGTGTCTCACAATGACATAACTGTTTACAGTGGAGACCCCTCAGGTCAACCTGATGGAGGTAGAGTAAGATCTTGAGACGTCAAGCATGAGAGTTGTGCACTTCTCATTTTCTCAGACTCGAAAATCCAAAGAAAACCTGTGAATACCAAAATAAACCAGAAAAAGAAAAACATGTCAATACAAAATAACCCGCATTATCAAATTGAGGTAACAAGATGTTCTAAATATCTGCAATCTTGGACATTATTTTTGTTGAAAGTTAAACTTAAAGAATACCTCAAAACTCCATGAACTTCATGTAGCTGTAGAGATGAGAAAGGAAAAAATATAAAATAAAATATACGGTCTTGTTAGTCCAAAACAATTTATCTCCTAAAAAAGCATTTACATGACACTCAGATTTGAAAGTGTGTAAAGGTTGTATCTCACAAAGATTATCCAGGATGCACAATCAAAACCTTGGGTTCCAAGACAAGACATTTTCTGCACGGAACGTCTCTCGTACGTGCGAGATACAACATTATTACCAAATCAAGATGCGATGTTCTTGCACTCGCACAATGGCGTTGTAATCCTTTATCGGGCCTTCTTGTGTTTCTCAAAGTTAAATGAATGTCACCATAAGTGAGTCTTGAAGGGTAAAATAGTCTGATTCATATTGTATACTTATAATCCAGTCATCATTATTACTTGTAAACACTGGGAACATGACAAAATGGTGGCATCATGATGGATAAAGGTCCATGGAGGCACCTTGACCGGTAAAGTTTCCAGTGTTAATATTTCTGTCTGACACTTGACAGATTTACAGGCTGTTTTCAGGGACTCTGTCAAAACTTGTTTCAGCAAATGAGCCTCTCAAGAAACGTGTACAAAAACTGTGACTATAAAGGTATGGTAGTCGTAGTTTTCATCAATGTAATGCTGATTTTTAGGCAACATTATCAAGAAAGGTACAATAAAAGTCCCCTGAGAAAGTTTCTGTTGAATTCCTTGCTCTATGGTTGACTACAGTGCCTACTTGTTGAGAAAAAAGCAAAAAACTTTTGCCGTATTTTCATAAAGACTGTTGAATGCATCCATGTTAAGCGAGGTGACAGCGGATACCAAAGATGACAGAATTCAAAAGGTTTTCTCTGTGGGATTTGTAGTACATGTAGTCTACGAGGCCCTTTTCATATAACCTATTCAAAATTGTTTTTTTTTCTGGTTATCATCACAAGTTTATATTGTTTTAAAAATGATATCCCCTTTTTGTCATTTTCATTGATAAACCCTCCCCCATACCTGCAGCATTGGACACTGTAGCATCGGACACGACATCAGTATTTCACCATCCCCCATAACCCATTTTATTTCCATAGACAAAACTCTGAACTTTTGAGCGCCACATTTATCGATCAGAAACTCTTTGGAGATCGTCCCTCCCTAGCTCTGTCAGTTTCCCCACGGGGGCATGTACTGTCAGTGATTTCTGGGCTGTGGTGGTGTGGGAAACAGACATGCACATGTCCAATGCCACCAACACCAACAGGATCCCCAGCTGACTACAGCATCAGGTTGGATGTTATGAATCACCCAGGCTGGACCAAGACTTGACATACTGTGAAATGATAAGGTGTACAGTTTTAAAGGGACTTGACTGTTGTTATTATTAGTAGTATTTCTGGTTTATAAAAACAACGTCTTTGTAGCCCTGGGCTAAATTGCTACAAAGTTTACAAAATAAAAACAATACAATGTACATCGAATTACTACTATTTACATATAAAACAAAAATACATCCAGAACAAAACGAAACAAAACATGGCACACATTATAAAAAGGGAAATTTATACTAGGTTCAAAATCTTGACAAAGTAAGGTATCGGACTATTTTTGTATCTATTGTTGTTTTTTTCAAAAAGTGTTTGGGCATTCAATAAATGCATCTTTATAATACTTAAAAAGTTTCAGTTTATTAATCTCACCATTGTATTAAAAATGTGTTTGATGTTACTAAATGGCTGATTCATTTTGTTGCAACATACAGTTGCAGTTGTACATTTTTAGCATTTTTATCTGCTTCATCAGTCAGACTTAGTATAGCCCTACAGAGCTAATTTCCAGGAAATAAAACCTCAGGAAATTCTTGGAGAGTTATAACCCCACCCCCACCCCCCAAGTTTGTGTCACCCTTGATGCAATTTTTCTTGGGAAGAATGAACACTCACTGTACGTTCACACAATTACAGGCCTGGAATTTCATCTTGGAGGGGCAAGGCCATTTTCATTTTGTAAAGGGCACTTCCATTGGAAAAACGTGAAGTCTATTGAAACTTTTGAAGGGGCACCAAGGCCAAGACCAGGGCAACGCAGGCAGTGGCCTCCGTGTAATTCCAGGCCTGCAAGTAGCTAACTTCGCTGTTAACTTGACTGCTAGCTAACAGTGGACATTTTTACATTTGCATTAAATAAGCTGTTCTTCAAGCCAACATGTAAATTTGTCAACAAAACTACTACAGTGGTAAAGAAAACTACCTTAAGCCGAAACACTCACTGCTAACAGCGACCATGCCCCGTATTAATACAAGGTAAATTTTAGCCAAGTCGTGCTGCCAAGCGAACCCTGCTGTGAATATTTAGAAGTGAAGATAGCAGTGAAGTTAGCTACTCGTGTGAACATACCCTCAGTATGCTAACCATGGGGTTGTCTTGCTTACCCCTACTCCCAAGCAGGGGTAACTGTTACCTGGGAAATGGTTATTTCCCAGGAGACTGCCAGGGTCAGCAACTCAAGTGTGGAAAGGTTTTGCCCTTAAAACTTTAAGTGACGAGCCAGCAAGACTAGTTAGCTTGTCAACCGTACATTATGAAGCAATAGGAGACAAGGAAATCTTACTGCTAGCTAAGCACAACAAAATTATGCTTGGCATTGCCCTGGTCTTGACCTTGTCATTGCCCTGGTTTTTGCCTTGTCGTTGCCCTGGTTTTGGCCTTGTTGTTGCTCTGGTCTTGACCTTGTCGTTGCCCTGGTTTTGGCATTGTCGTTGCCCTGGTCTTGACCTTTTCGTTGTCCTGGTGTTGGCCTTGTCGTTGCCCTGGTCTTGACCTTTTCGTTGTCCTGGTGTTGGCCTTTTCGTTGCCCTGGTTTTGTCCTTGTCGTTGCCCTGGTGTTGGCCTTGTCGTTGCCCTGGTCTTGGTCATGTCATTGCCCTGGTCTTGGTCTTGTCGTTGCCCTTGTGTTGGCCTTGTCGTTGCCCTGGTCTTGACCTTGTCATTGCCCTGGTCTTGGTCATGTCATTGCCCTGGTCTTGGTCTTGTCTCAGTTCAAACCATTCCCCAAAACTTTTAGGTTAAATTTTTTTTTTTGCACACAGGAATCTGATCCTGTGAAAAAATACAAGCACTATAGATTAAAATGAACCAAAACTTTGATTAGAAAACAAAATAAAAATAAGAGCATATTTACAAAACTTCCCCAAAACTTACAAATTTTCTTGTTAAAAAATAGGTTGCTGTCAAAGGATGGAATTCCTGATTTGTTGCATACAGGAATCTTATCCTGCACAAAAAATACAAGCACCAAAAATACAAGCACCACAGATAAAAGTGAATCAAAATATTGACTTTTTAAACAAATAAAGTGAGAAGATGTTTACATTAGGCAGTCAGTGTTACTGTGCAGTAATACGGTCTAATATAATTGTCAGCCAACCATAGGCCAACCTAAAAACAGCAAGCATAATTAAAATGTTCAGTGACATTTCCGGACTTCATTTGCATCTCTGTGAAGCGTATCCTCTGGAGAAATTAAAAAGTGGCAGAAGGGGGCAGAGATAAGCTAAAATAAATTTACCTTTCAGTTTTGTGTGTTGCAAGTTAATTGGGAAGAGCAGTAGACTAAATATACCTCACCAGTATCTGTCCACAACCGTGAGAATGTTTGCTATTTCTGACGTACTTAGTGGAACTCGACGAAAGACACCATTTGGTTAAAACAAAATTTATCGAGTAGTACTTCAGTCTTGTAATGAGACTACATTCCAGAAGAATTGCTGTATTGTTGGGTTTGAGTACGGGATGATGCAGCTTTAGTTATAGCCGGGTTTCAAAACTGTCAGACAAGTGGCTTTAACTTCATTTGTAACCTAACGTTTATGCTTGGAATGCCCTCATCTTTGAGAAAAGGAAGACAATTCGCAAATTAAAAAGTGTTGGCTAAATGAAAGGTAATTAACAAACTGCTTCCCCAGGTCAATGGTGGAGGAATCCAGGTCAACATGACAAAGAATCCAGGACAGCATGACCTACTTCCCCAGGTCATTGATGGAAGAATCCAGGTCAAAATGACCTGTTTCCCCAGGGTAATGACAAGGAATCCAGGACAACATGACCTGCTTCCCCATGTCATTGATGGAAGAATCCAGGTCAACATGACCTGTTTCCCCAGGGTAATGACAAAGAATCCAGGTCAGTATGACCTACTTCCCCAGGTCATTGATGGAAGAATCCAGGTCAACATGACCTGTTTCCCCAGGGTAATGACAAAGAATCCAGGTCAGTATGACCTGCTTCCCCAGGTCATTAATGGAAGAATCCAGGTCAACATGACCTGTTTCCCAAGGGCAATGACAAAGAATCCAAGTCAATAATGTTTTTTTGAATCAGTTAATTTTGATCTGTAAAATGGGTCAAACTGACCAGGAAGTGCATCTGGCCCTCTGGGACCCAGACTTCCTGGGATCTTTCATGAGGACTATTATGCTGAGGGATTTTGATGGATGTGGGTAGGTTTCCGGCGAGGGTGGTGATCACAGTCCAGCAGGCTCACTCTCAGGAATCTATTACAATGATGCTAAGGCTACTTTATTGATGGAATCGAGGATCCATGCTTAGAGGGATCCGTCCCTAGCTGGGCAATTCCGCAGCTACTCCAATCACAATATCCCATGACTTGTTTTCTGAATGATTTTCTTGACTGGACTTGTTGAGAATTGCTATTGACTGGTCCATTTTTAGGCCTATTTCACCGTCCTGTAGTGGTGGTTTCCGCCATTTACTGGGAGGCATTCAAGCTCATGTTCGTGGAGCACGGATGCTTGCATCATGCTTGCACTTTCTTATGAAGATTATTGTCTGTGATAAAAAAGAAAAAGAAAAAACGCTTGGCGTTGGTATTTTTTTATCCCAGCAATGTTGGGAAATGCTAAGGACAGGATCAGAACATCTGCAATGGATTGCTCTTTGAACAGCAACAAAGCTGTAAGGGGACAGCTGTCATTGGTTTTGGAAGAGTTAACTCATTTTTAATCAATGCATAATACAACCTACCAGTACAAATTTCATTTAGATTTGGTCTTGAATGAAAACAATGAAAAATGGAATGTTTTATCCAGAATTCTGTGCACTTTCAATTTGTATGTGATATTTTATTGTGTCATGATTGCTGCAATCAAAATAATCAATCGTATTTTTTTTTTGGTGGGGGGGTTTTCAAATGAAATTTTCTTGGCTTTGACCATATTTCAAAGATTGAATTATTTCTGTGGAGAGTTGGTGCTAGTATGAAATTTCCAACCAGGGTGCTGTCAAATTGTAGTGAGTCAATTTTTACCCGATATTTACTAATCCTCTTCTTTGTCTTTAACATTTTTTGTGGAGAGAGGATTGCAGCCAAACTGTCTTGTTCGGAGAAAACCACGTTTCAAGTTAAACTATTTTTGAAATCATTCGCCAATTAAACTTTGACATTTTACCAACCATGAAAGTGAAGATCTTAAGACATACAAACTGTGTTATTTTTGTCGTAGTAAGCTTGGATAATTAGTGATTAACTGTTAAGCACAACTGTCTCTTCATGAAAACTGTGCGAATGAGGTTAGTGTACAAACCAATGCGTAAACAAATGCCAATTGGCTGTTCATGAAAAAACTCAAATTTATCTACAATCCCAAATTGCTTGGGCCACCCGTTCCTAACGTTACAATAACCATACAATAACCATTCCCTGTCTCACAATAAACATTCTCTCCCCCGGCCCCCGTCCCCCCGCTCAATGTTGACTGGAACGCAGAAGACCGTGCAACAATGTGATTCAACATTGAAAGGGGGCAGGGGGGCCCAACGAGATATGGCCGGGATTGTAGGTCGTACACTATTGTCTCCTCATGAAAATACAACAAGAGACTTGAAACAAATGTTGGTGTGGATGATAACATCCAAAATGTGTCAAGCATCAACCTGCCAAAATGTTTGTTTTTTAATGAATTTGCTGTTTGTGAAAACGGCGACGATATTAAGTCAGAATATTCATTCAGACCACAATCTTTTTTAAATTTCTGTGGTCAGTTTATTGCAAGAGTTTCTGTGGAGTTGTCCAGCTGCTTCTGTTCCTTGTGGACAGTACAAACCAAGAGGACTTGACATCACTTTAGCTAAAGGATGTTTGGAATTAAGCAATTAACACAAAGCACCGCTCAAAGTCTTAATGACACATACCACCCCATGAGTCTCAAAAATGCTGATGACCTCTGAACTAATTAATTACAAGGATCTGTCAATTATCTTCAGCCCCTTGGCGCTATCAGTAGATAGGAAATTAGGAACGATTTTTTCATTGGATAAAATGATTTTATTTATGGACATGGAAGGGTTCACCATTGTTGTGCTTTTCAACTTCTGTGGTTTAGGGGAAAATCCATCATTTTCACTGATGGGAAACTGACCTGATGCAGGAATTATTTTAAGAAAACCAATTCCTCTTTCTGTTTATTTTGTAGAGCTCCAATCATGGAGAGGTCTGATTCTTCAGACTTGAAAGGTTAAGGCAGTTTCTTTTTTTGTTAAAGGGTACTTCTTCGAGAAAATATTTTGTAATAAACCACTGACTGGATAAATTTTCAATGACTTTGGGTTGAGCAAAGAAAAAAATTGACTAGAGCTGGTCGTGAACCTGCGAACTCCGGCACATTAATTTGAAGGTCTTTGGCTCAAGTCCCACTCTAGTCAATTTTCCTTTGCTCAACCAAAAATTTGAAAAACAAATATAGGCCTCTAACTACTGTAACAATTCAAAGGGCACCAAGGCAATGACCAGGGACATGCAGTTGCCTCTGTGAAATATCAGACTTGCTTTGATACCAGTTTTGTTAGAAATCTAGAATATGTAATGTAGAAGTCTAGAGTAGCTTCTTCAATCTTATGAAGTATTTTATTCCGGGTTGACGCAGACCTGGATAAAGCGCTCGTAAATAAGTTCGGAATCATTTTGTGCATCATTTGGTTTTGTAATCTGTTGTTCAGAATGACCGCTACATAAACAACTTGTACCTATTGTATCTATACCTCTACTGAACCTGTGGTTGGAAACAGAGCATGTACTTAAAAGTAGCCAGTTGATTTTCTTGTTGGCTTGGGCAGCGGCATAGCCAGGACTTTTTCAGTGGTGGTGGGGGGGGGGGGGCACAGGGGGAGGGGGGCATTGCTTTCAAGTGGGGGGGGGGGCGCCCAGGGGGAATGGGTTGTCAGTGTTGGGGGGTCATGCTTTTATTTTGGGAGGGGGACGCTGCAGGGGGCTACCATCTTATATTCTTGGCATTTTGTGGCCGCGGTGGTGATCACTGTTACAGATTTTGAACACTTCTCTCATGATAAAGTAAAAATAAGTGGTTGTAGTTTGAACAGAATTGAAGTTCACAAACTCCTTATTTTTAAAGGCGAGCTGCACCTTTCCTAAATGTATCAAACTCGGATTAATTCTGCCTGACGTTTCCGAGAAAAAGTGAAGTTAAATTAGAATGATTCATCGACCAGGGACCTATGTCCATCCGATTAACATTTACATCACACACTCTTGAGTCTTCCTCTTCAACAATTTTTAGTTTTGTTTTGAAGACTACATTTATTTTGTCCGGTCTGTTAGTTTGCAAGAGCTGTATAATTAAACCCTCTCTATAAAATAAACCTTTGCAAAATTAATTGAAAAAAGTGCTGTGTTTTTGAGAACATAAAGTAAAAAGAATGAAATTAAAAGCTGCCCACTTTGTTGTACATAACCTCAACAAGTTTTGCTCACCAGCCTGCCTCTGTATAATTTCTTCCCCCTTAATATTTTTTTCTGTATTACTGTACACTGTACATTTACTTATATTTAATGGTTATGCATGATAGAACAAAATATTATTTGAATTGAATTGAAAGAGGATGGCAATGAACTCACTCTTGTTCTACAA
The DNA here is from genome assembly GCA_032158295.1 of Pycnopodia helianthoides. Taxonomy (NCBI): domain Eukaryota; kingdom Metazoa; phylum Echinodermata; class Asteroidea; order Forcipulatida; family Asteriidae; genus Pycnopodia; species Pycnopodia helianthoides. Next base: position 4,698,919 of record CM063263.1, read on the forward strand.
AAATCATGTGCCGGTACTATACCTTTAAACTTACTACTTAGGATCCACTCACAAAATGTAAAATTTATTTTTGATTTTTCAAGGGAAATTATGCAGGATTCCCAATATCCTACAAGTCTTTCAAGGGAAGTTATCACTCATTATGAATTTTCTCTTTTGATATTTTGATTGGATAGATTTCACCTCAGAGTAGACCAGTGACAGTCATTAGGTCTCGAACGCCGATATCCCAACCTCAGCCGATTGCCTATGCAGTGAGACCTATGCCACAACATCAAGTTCCGGTAAGATTCTGATTTATATTTGTGGCCAAGCAGGGGATTTTTTTTTTGAAAACCTCCTTGAGCCTTAAAATTTTCTTGAAAGAAGTAAAGCAGTCACCAAAGGGTCCACATTGTGACAAAACCTGTAAATTTTGAACTATCATAATAATTTTTGTTTTCACATTTTGCTCTCCATAAACCCACCACTTCAATTGTGAAGAATTCGGTTTTAGTTTTATTTCTTGGTGGTAACACAAGATTAGTGTTCTCAGGAGTTTCTCAAAACATCCTTTGAGCCTTCAAACTTTTCTTGAAAGAAGTACAGCAGTCACCAAAGGGTCCACATTGTGTCCAAACCTGTAGTTTTCTGTTTCTGGTGATGCACAGAGTCTGTCAACCTCCTGACTTGTAACATCTGGGAGGTTGCTGGGCCTAGAGTATGGGGGAACCCAGGATCGGAGTCCATTTTGCAGGAATGTTCACATTTGTCAAATCTCATCTCTGTGTGACGCTTCTTACCCAAACCAGGCAAAACTTGAAAAAAAACTTGGTTTTGTTTGCTCATCAACTAGATGAGAAGAAGAGCTTTCAAAAGAACATGTAAAGTCACCTTTATGAATCAGGGGTCGATTTCACAAAACTCTTCCTAACTTAGGACTAGTCCTAGGCAATGCTAAGAGATAGGACTAGTCTTAAATTAGGACCAGTAAGTCCCATCTCTTAACATTGCCCAGGACTAGGACTAGGACTAGTCCTAAGTTAGGAAGAGTTTTGTGAAATCAACCCCAGGTGAGCTGATGAAGTAGATGATTTAGGTATGAGGCATCACTCTTTTAGCAATGGTACAGAATTGGTTAAATCATGGTTGTACTAACTATCTAACAATCATTGCAAATTATGCACATTTTGCATCATTTGCTGTCAAGTCCAAGAACTGGTGCAGAACGTTTTGATGGGATGATGAGAAATTTTAACCCCCTAAAAAGCAATGAAGATAGCCATTGTGATTTTCACTCTGATGTTACCTATGTGCGGGAAGAATACCCATAGAGTTTATATTTTATAAGTCTGGGGATGCTTATGTAATGAAATAAGTATGTTGATTTCCCTATGACAGACCACAGGGAACCTTTTTTTCTGGATTTTCCCTTTCTTCAAATTTAAACATGGTTATTAAAATTTTGTGATTACCATCAGTAGTTTCTTGTACACGCTCACCTGTTTCACGAAGGAAGTTAAATATACTATCTGGAAACGAAGTCAGCCGATCGGAGATGGGTTTCGAATGACATAATCTGGCAATTACGAGCCCCGCATCCTTATTTCCGAACCAATTACAGCCAGATTTATTCATCTACAAGAATTAATTTAGCTTCAATATTGTCAAGAGAGGGCAGTACATTCAGCCACCACTGCTGAAAGGTGCACCACACTAAGTAAGGTCCCCGTAATCAACCAATGCTTAATGCAGCAAAAATACTCAGAAAATATTTTAAAAGTCTCCCAGCCTCTTGAAATCGGATCAGAAAATATTTGCTGATGGCGTAACTTCTTTTTTTTCTTTTCCAATTGTTTGGAGGTCAGTTGTTACATTTTTCAGATATGCTCCTCCAAAATGAAAACACCCCTGAATGAGTAAACTGGCCAGACTTCATTTTGAAAAAAAAGCCCTTAGTTTGTGAGCAAAATAGGGCAACATTTTTAGGTCTAGTTTACTCGAAATGCAACAGGTTCAAAGTCATCAGCCCAACTGCCAAGGGGCACGATATTTGACCATTTTCCCCCTATAAAATCCATGACCCTCAAATCTTTGATTTTATGTGCAGAAAAAGTTGTTGGTTTACAAATTATTTATGAGGCTATATAGACACTTGATTTTTGTCACTTATAAGTGTACCCTGATCAGCTCCCATAGCAGTGGTCCGCTGGCCAAATGCTAGTTGTAGCACCTGAGGACCAGTCAAAGTTCTCTGTAAGTGGTTCAGGTGGCTTGTTTAGTGTTGAAAAGTATCCCTATTTAATATGAAATTTGTACTTAAAGGAACATCACAGAATTGGTTTTTGCTAACGAAACAGTTGCTGGCAGTGTAAGCACTTTATGTAATCCACCATATACATAAACTGACAAACCTGTAGAAGTTTGAGATCGATCGGCCATGTGGGTCACGAGAAAATAGTGAAAAACCGATTACACATTTGCAATGAAATCATATAGATTCAACAAATGAATAAAACGCTCACTGAGCGATAAACTCCAATCGGAAAATTAGTTTATTCATTTCTCATCAAATATGGCATTTCAGACAGAAATATTTCAAGGGATGTTTTACTATCGTCATCATTAGACTGTGTAAGTTTTATGTAAATCTGTGATCAAAAAGTATATTTTACAAGTTTTGTTCTTACCAATTCTGTAATGTTCCTTTAATGAAAAAAAGGCAATTGGACTAGTGAAACTACAACTGGTCCCTCTGTGGTTAGTCTCTGAAAAATTGAAGGTCAAGGACCTGAATATCTCGTGCAATGAGAAGAAAAAATTTGTATTGATATGTGTGAATAAACTATCATAACAATTTTTGTTTTCACATTTTGCTTTCCATAGAACCACCACTTCAACCGCGAAGAGATCGGTTGTAGTTTTATTTCTTGGTAGTAACACGCGATTAATGTTCTCAGAAGTTTCTCAAAAACATCCTTGAACCTTTAAAATTTCCTTGAGGGAAGTAAAGCAGAACACCAAAGGGAGAAAGGGACAGTCCACATTGTGTCCAAACCTGTAGTTGTGTATTTCTGGTGATGCACAGAGTCTGTAAACCTCCTGAATTGTAACATCCGGGAGGTTCTTGGTCTAGAATAAGGGGAACCAAGACCCGCAAGCCATTTTTCGAGGAAGCGTTATTTTGTTTATTGGTTGAAAGTAATTTTTATTAACTGTTTTTTTTCCACTTTGAAAAACTTTGAGACTTATCTGACGTGGTTATTTTGCAAAAAATTAGTTAGTGGCCTGCCGTTTCGACCCTAGCCCAGAGACTTTCTCGAAGGCTAAATGACAAGACAACACACATACATGCATACAAGGGTATTTTGATGCTCGTGGTTATGTTGATGCTCAGTCTAGTCGTGGTGTAGTAGTCTACATTGTCCTGAAATTATGAACAATCTTGAATGGGTCATAGGAAGTAGATCCATGTTCACAGGTTGGTTTGGGCACCTTTTTATTTAGATTCCGAAACCATTGTACTGTAGGCTAGCTGGCTACCTTTAAAAAACAAACTTGTTTTCCCGATACTTCCTTTAAGTTTGAAAAAGTCAACCAAACTTTCCCAGGAATTTGCCGGGAAGTTTGTGTAGTTTGGAAGGGGCTAAAGTCTGTCACCAATCATGCCCACTTCACACAGACTGACCATAATAGAGTGAGAGCTGACTTTAACATTAAAGGTATTGTACACTTTTGGTAACAGCTCAAAATCAGTGTCCACATTTTGTGTGATTAAACATATGCATGAACAAACAAACCTGTGAAAGTTTGAGCTCAATTGGTCATCGAGGTCACGAGAAAATAGTGAAAAGAGATCTTATGTGTTTTCTGTTTTTTCAAATTATCGCGCGCGATAATTACTATTGTTTTACTCGTTTCTCAGAAACGATAGCATTTTAGGCAGAAATATTTTAAGGAACCCTTTCTACCATTACTTTCTTTAAATCATGTAAGTTATGTGTGAATCTGTGAACATTTTGTTTTTCAATCTTACCAATAGTGTACAGGGCCTTTAAAAGAAGCCCATAGGAAATGCTTTGGTCCATATATTCCTTTAAAGGTTTACCCAAGGAATTATAAAGCGCTGGACTTTTCATCCACTTCTGTGTTGCAAAGACTCAAGGTCTCATTAAAAATGTCAATTTCTGTCTTAAGTCAAGAAAGGTGGAAGGAGGGTACTTAAGAACACACACTACACATGTTGGCCTTGGAGCTTGAGTAGACAAATGCCATTATGTATCAGTGCATTGATGCCTTGAGGCAATTTTTCAGCTGATTTTCTAGTAGTCTTCTTGTCTAGTCCCATGAAAAACTGATGTAAGACAGCTCTTCTTCTATTTTTTTTGCATTGACCAACTACTCTTCATTTTCAAAGAGTTGACCAACCATTTGTAGCCATTCAAACGCACAGGTTTGTGTATGAGGGCACAGCGGGCACAGCTGTGTGTAGCAAGCAGACTGTGTGTTGTATGTGTAGATGCATTCATCACATGATTGCCAGCTTGCTAAGTTAATCTAAATTGTTCAATACTACAGTAGATGATATTGAATGGTTAGACAGTAGGAGGGTTGACTATATGTACTATGTAGAGGCATTGATAAAATGATATATTGCAGGCTGGCATAGTTTGTCAGCTCCTTCAAAATACAGCGGATGATATTAAATGGTCACACAGTAGGAGGGTTGACTTTGTACTCTGTGGATGCCTTCACCACATGCTAACATATTCAATCTCACAGAGGATGATATTGACTGGTCAGACAGTAAGAGGGCTGACTGTGTACAGTGTACATGTATTCACCTCATGATATCATATTGAAGGCTTGCATAGTTTACGTATCATTCTAACCCACAGTAGATGATATTGACTGGTCAGACAGTAGGAGGGTTAACAAGTTGCCTGTCTGCTGATTGGAAAGACATAATATCAGCAGCGTACTCCCCTTTAAGCTTCTCAAATTGGGCACTACACCTGTGAATTTAAAGGTATTATACTTGATTGGTAGAGCTGACAAAATAGTCGCAGGCAGTGTTCATGTTTTGTGTGATCAACCATATTATACATGCAATAACAAACCTGTGAAAATTTTGGCTTAATCTGTTGTGTGAGTCAGGAGAAAATAGTGAAAAACCGTGCACAATTATCAGCATGTAGGCCTAGACACATTGTCCGCATTTTTTCTTCCGTTTTCAGGTGCATCTTTCTTGATTGTGACCTCATTTCAGAGAGAAATATTTCACAGAAAAAAATGGTTCTAGTATGAATTTCATAAACAGTATAAGCTTTCAGACAAAAAATAACGCAATGATGTTTTTTATCCCTACTACCCTGTATAAAATACCTTTAAACATTCTGACTTGTTAGCATTCCAGGTTAGGATTACCATTGTACACAGCCAAGAAAAGAAACACTTATCCTTCGGCCAGGTGACTGTGTAACCAAAACCTCTCATCGTTGTGTTATTCTTTAAAACAGAAACAATGTTTACGGTTACCAAACATTTCTTGAATGAAAGCTGAAACATTTGCAGATGAGTTTGTGAACCAATTTTTCAATTTGTGTATCAATCAAAGGTGTTTTCCCTTTCGGGGCCCACTTTCATAATAAGCAGAAAATATCGCTTTATTGTTAAGCACAAATGAGCAGGATACCAGTCATAGATGGTACACGAGATATGGTATTTTGGCTGTTGACCTTATTCTGGTAAGCGTATTTTTTTTTGTGCTTAGCTACTTGTTGTGAGTAAGCAGCTCTATGAAATTGGCCCAGTTTCATAGAGTTGCTTAAGCACGACAAGTTCTAGTTTGGAAGCAGGCTTTCTATTAAGTAAGGGTCTTGTCTGACTTTTTGACTGCAGCTGTGGCTGTTGCTATGGGTATTGTCTGGTAAATGCCTCTGTAGTCATGTGCTTCACCATAATTATGTGAACCACAGCCGCAGCCACTAAATGGACAGGGCCTAAGCCATTTGCGAGTCAGATTTAAATGATGTGGGGTACAATTTCAGATAGAGCACAGTGAAGCTTCCAGATTGAAAAAACAAGAAGAAGGAAGTTTAATCCTATGTTTTTACCTTTAACATTACACAGTACATCCATAGAGCAAGGATGTATCTAACTCTATACTACTACTAGAATACTGGAAGGTCATCCTGTATTACCACACTCTGCAACTAACCACCTTTGACTGGTGCATTCTCACTTGTTAACCTACCAGGTGGGCATTGTCCAAACCAAGAAAAGAAAACAGTTACCTTTGCAGGTGACATTGTAACACAAACCTCCTAATGGCTTGACTATTCTCTACAATGATACAGCAGTTGAGGGGGGCTTTGTGTGGGCTGGTCCCAAGTAGGCGCTAATCACCTGCCCCCATGACAGGTGTATTCAAATCAGACAAATTGTAGCAGCTGGTTTTGTGGTTACTACTATGTTTGAGGGAAGGGATATGTGGTTGTCTTGAGGTATTTGACTGCTGGTGAATTATGTATCAGATGTAGCTACATTACATTGAATAATGTAAAGGGTGAAGCCATATCTACCTCCATGGGTAAGGGGGCTTAAAGGGGCATTGAAAGGGTGTTCTTATCTGTAAAAACTGAAAGAAAAAAAAATGAAAAAAAAAACCAAACGCCAACAACACATGGCTACTTATTTATTCAACACTATAATTTAAGTTTTTTCCCTTCTTTCTTTGTATATAGTCACGATGTAAGTCAGATGAAGTTGTGTCTTAAAATGAATGGAGTAAATGTTAGCAATCTTGAATGGTGCAACAAGCGTCATGTGACCGCTGTTGATTTGCCATGCATTTACTGCCGAGACACTTTAAATATTTAATATTGGACAGGGGACTGTCCAGTATGGATAACATTCTCACAGAATATGATAATCACTCAGTGAAATCTGGCTTTTCCATTTCACCTTGTGATTACATGCTGCAACAATGCACTGGTATAAATCCAGTACTTGTATGTTGTTTTAGAGTGAAATAAAACAATAATTTATCCATTTTTCAGTTGCTTAAAGTTGCACTGTCGTCGAGATTGCAGCGAGTCTGTGGCCAGACATTAAATTCTGAACTCTCATCCACTAATAATGACGGTGCCCTTTAAAGCTTTTGATTGTGATGTGACGGTCAACATGCGTGCGTGTAGTAACTGGGTGAGAGTTCTTGTTTCCATGTCCAGCCACAAGCAGACAATGATCAAGACGACAGTGCCCCTATAATCAGTCTGATGAGTGACACCATGCTAAAATTAAGCACTTCTCAGAAATGGACCTTATGAAGTGACGTCATCACGCTGCCATCACGCCGCCATCTTAGAGGTAAAATGATGATGCAACAATGGAAAACGCACATCTATGTATGCGCGGCGCACAGGATGGGCAAGTGGGCAACCTTCTTTTGACCTCTAGACGAGGGCGCCCTACTTGAATGACGTCATTTGCATTTAGGTCTATAGAGAAATGGCATTAAAGGGAAGGTATACGATTGGAAATCACTCTTAAAATTTATGGCAATCAAAAACTTACTTGGTTAGAAGTACAACAACTTTCGATAGTATAAAGCATTTTGAAAAATATTTCAATCAAAAATATGTGGATATGGAAAAAGATGTCAGTTTTTATCCCCAAAATTTGAATCTGAGAAACAATTCTATCAGAAAACGTTTTTTCAATTGTGTATTCCTATTAGGGATTATTCTTCATGCCGGACATAACTGCTCCCGATTTTTGGCGATATCTCAAAATGCTACCACCTTTTGAAATGAAACTTTCACAGGTTAGTTTATTGTATATGTCTTTATATAGGATTAAAACAATCGGACGGTTTCAAAAACCAAAGGTATACTTTGCCTTTAAACGTGAAGAGGAATGAAACAGCATCCTTGATATCAATGTGATGTGATGTCTTAAACATTTTGATATGATGAGAAATACTTACCTTATAAACCCTAACTACACGTAGGTGTGACTTCGAAGCTCTTATTCTCATCTATTTGATGAGCAAATAAAAACCCCAGTTTGGCAGGAAGTACCTGGTTTTGACTTGGCATGTCAATCATTCATTGCGCCGTGTTGTACCGTTTATTTTCCCTATGTCTCATTGTAAAAAAAATATTTGATGTCAACTTCAGTCAGAAGTTGACTTTCGCGATTTTCCCCCAAGCTGGGGGGGAAGGGGTCAGGGGGTTGAACATGTATGTTTAATCTCAACAGAGAATAATCACATCACATGTGTCGTCATTCGATTCAATAACGGAAGTGAAGATGTCACAACATCGAATGTTCCAGATCTGTCATTTTGTTATGAAGCTAAGAAGATAGACCAGTAGATAGTCGAGGTAATTTGAATAGAAACAAAACAGCCAGATGGCTCAATATCAAATTTCGTCACGTAAGGCCCCTCGCTCCGTGGTGAAACAGATTGTTTACAAAGTGGAGGATTACTGCCGCAAAAACAATGTTGTGCAATTTTCTTACGGAGGAGGAGATGTAATATGGAACTTGAGAAATGTAAATTTGTTAAAAATACTGTGTGTGGGTGTCCAGTAACTGAAGAGAGCCCTCTATCATTTATAAGCAGATTCATAATTTTCATCTAAATTCAAAGCTGACAAGTTTTTTACTGTCAGGCTTGAAACTTTCAAAGTCAACCGGTTTGATATTTGTTAATGTAATAATGATAATGATCATTTTATTTATTAAGCCAAGCTACAGTATTACCGGCCTCGTTCGTCGGGCCTTAATTAAGCATTCCTAAAACCTTTGGAGTATGCAGTACCGGAAGCCAAATGAGCGCACATGTTGCTAATATTTCACATCAACAATATCTCTACCCTTGTAGATAACCATTTACTCCTGTGGGTAAAGAGAAGCAAGCAGTTAGAGCCAGAAGTTCAGTTTGATGTGCTAGACTCTCCAAAACCATATCATGGACATTTAAAGCAATCTCTGTTTGAAGTGATGTGTGCTTGGCCATCTCTGCTTTGTTTTCACTTTCCAATACAAGCCCCCCCCCCCCAAAAAAAATGTTTATTTCATTTTTTTAACAAAAATATAGAAGGATACATTTTAACGATCTCTGACTGAAAAAAATAGAATTTAAAAATAAATAAGATTGTATTTTTAGACCTTAGCACACCCAAAAAACACACGGAAAAAGCTGGCAACTATCTAGAAAAATAGCCCGGCCATTTTGGGCGGCCATTTTTTGAAGAAAAAAAATTAATAATAATAACAATGGCCCTCCTCCTTCCTTTTTTTTTCAAAAAGGCAGGACGCTAAACATGTTGATTTTTATACTTGGCCCAAAGTTGCATGTCAATGTCAGATGCTTGCTTTGTGATCCAATTGTTCAGTCAAAATACTATTGGGGGCAGTGGCCATGGGACAACCCTCCCCCTCGCTCTCTTTTTACTGCAATATACTGGTCTATAGAGGGCGCTTGGAATGTAAACAGCTGCATCAGTCATTCACACGCCACTCAACTCCTGAACCCACCTGCTGAAGTCCAGGCCTCAAATTATATTGGAAAGGAAAATAAATGGGTGACCACTGTTGGCACATTCCACACCCTCACTCAACAGCTCCAGAGGCTTGTTTCAGCTAAACCTTTACACTTGGAAGACAAGGTCAAATATGTGTGTATGGGTGTCCAGACTCTGGGCATGGCAGTTTATTTCCTCCATGCTTCGGGGCCTGACCCTTAATAGGGAGGCTATTCTGATTATACTATCCCCATTGGGGGATGTAGTATTGTACCCTGACTGGGAGTGGTTTGCGAGAGGCTTCAAGTGGATGGTCAGGACCCCCGAGTCATGCATCAGATTATAGACCTTTCTTTTGCAACGTCACAGCCGCGAGTTTTGCCAACCTTGGTTGGCAAAAGTATGGGCTGCCTTCACTGCAAAAAGTGCAACAGTTTCTTATTTGACCATAAATGCTATCAATTTAATTACCCATGTTACTGATAAATAAATGTGACTATCCAAAACAGAAGGTAAACTTACACTTCATAAAAAAGTTGTCATGTTTTGCAAAAAAATTGCAAATTTTTTGCCAAGCCAGTGTTATACATTTTTAGCTACCCAAGGCCTTCCATACAAAATGTTGGTCAATGTTCAATGTTTGTAAACAAAATAAAGGTCTGTACATCCTTGTTGGGCCATGGGGTTCAGGACACACCCAATTACTACCCTATTTTCACCCTCCATATATCCACTGTCATTTACCTGGAGTTTCTGTGGAGAGGGGTTGAGGCATAATGAAAGGAGGAGGAGGGGCAGTTGGTTGCACCGTGGTTGCACTTTAAGGGCACAAGGTCAAGTTGTGACAGCGTAGTTTGTTGGTGGCCATGTAGTGTTAGCGTGGTGTTTAGGGGTCAACCCCTCTGTGCCCAGGAATTCCATCCTTCCACTTTGGCATCTTGAGACCATTTTTCAAGTTTTCTGGTCATTTTTTTTGAAGTGTTGAGTTTGGACTCCTTCAGGTTTTGTGGTTTAGGGTTACTGTTTTTGCAATGAGCACTTTTTACTTGATGTGTGTTAGGTTTCTAGAATCTCACCACCTGTGAATGGTTGAGTTGCCGTTTGAGAAATTACTCATTCTAATCATGTAGCTTTCAAGAAGTTGAGTCAACTGAGCCACAAAGAAAAGACCCAAAAGCAAAGTCTAAGTTCTGTGAAAAACAAACAAACAATCAAACAAAGCAATATGGTTTGGATAAATTTTCACTTCAAAACATTTGAATCTGAGAAACGATTCATGCATGAATCTTTTCTCAGACATCTGAGAGTTGGTGTTTGTTCGGGAATGCTGCAGCCAGAGATGCAGTACCCGGCGCTGTCACCTTGCTAAACGTGGACAGATTAGATTTTCTTGTGAAAATACCGTCACAGTTTTTTTTTTTTTTTTTTTTTCTCTCCTCAGCAAGTTAACACTTTATTCAGCTGAAACGTTCACATGTGACTTTTATTGTATCTTTCTTTATAATTTTACCTATAAATCAGCATTACGTGGACAAAAAACTAATTATGACCCTAACTTTAAGCCGAATTCAGATTTGTAATTTGCGAAAGTAAAGCGATTTTTCTTGTATCACAATGGGAAAAAGTTGCGCACTGATTGTTTGTGTCAGGCACAAAAATTTGCTTTGCAGTCTCATTTCATGTGTAGTGTAAACACTGGATTCATACTAACGTGTGTTTGAAATTTACGTTAGTAATTAGCTGCAAATTCAACCATTTAATATTTAGGCTGCCATGAGTGATAGATGCAACAAATACAACAAGACTAATAAATCGGCTCCGTATCTGCGATCAATTATGTTGAATATAGATCGTGGAATTATGTCTGGACTTTCTCGCCGGAACTTATTCAGTGTCTACGGGCAATTTCATGGTAAATACGTTGATACTATTTGCATATAGTGTCGGCAAACAGTGTTATCGGGAAGGTATCTGTGGTGCTCTCTCATGTAATTTACAGTGCGGTGTTGTTGGTAGCGTTAGAGCAAGCCTTGCATTTGCCTTTGTGCACAGCCACAATCATGGGTACGTATTTTGTAGTACAAAGACACCAAATGACCAACACAGAAATATTGACAAAATAGGGAGACCTCTAATATAGGGCTAGATATCTCAGTTGGTAGAGCGCCGGCATGTTAATCTTGAGGTCGTTGGTTAAAATTCCGCTCTAGTCAATTTTTTCTTTGTTCAACCCAAAACTTTTTAAATGATCCACCCAGTCAGTTTCACTTGTAGCTATTTATTTGATACATAAATATTGAGTAACTCTTTGCAGATCTTGTATTCGACAAACTCAAGTACATTCTACTCTTCATTCACACAGGGCTGGTTAACTAATTTACAAAAAAATCATATTGAAACAACTCTTACATCACTGGCTTTCAAACTGTTGTTCATAACATAGAAAAAACAAACAAATGTGTACCCATGATTATGGCTGTACACTTTTACAGACTGGTCTTTTTTTCCTATGTTCATAATCATACTCCTACTCATGAAAATGAACTGAGGAATAGAGACTGAGAATGACATCACACAGGGAGCTTATTTGTCCAAACATGCATTTAAGGGATGACACACTTAAAAAAAAAAGAGCGTATTAATTTCTTTTTTAGAGATAAAGAAGTCATGTTCTACGATCCTCTTCTCCAGTGCGAAAAAAACGTTCCCAGAGGCTCCTTGAAATCTTTAACTCCAGCCGCAGATTTCACTAACTGCGTAAATCTACTAGCGCAACGTTTATTGCGTAAGTTGTGCACCACCTACACAAGAAAATCTTGCACTAAGTGGACATACGCAGTTGTGTAAAGATTTGTGAGATCGGCTCCAGGGGTTACTAAAAGGTGAAAATGCTACATTTTAACATGCCTCCTAAAATTTGGTTCCTAGTTTGAGACCTTCTCATTAGCGATGACTCTCAACCCGGAAATTTGAAGGGAACTTGGCCAAATTTCATGGAGTTGCTTCAGCACAAAATACTGCTTAACAATTTTCTTGGCAAAAATAAGCAGGATACTAGTCACAGATGCTACAGTCGTTTCTTTACTATGTGACATGGTATTTTGGCTGGTAACCTTTTCCTGGTTAGCGTAATATCTGTTGTGCTTAGCGAATCGTTGCACTTAATTACGCAACTCCTTGAAACTGGGTTCTGGCCCTAAATAATAGACAAGTTAAACTGGAAACCTGTTTTCAGATCGAAATGAGAATGCCCTTCAATTCTTGTGTGGTTTGATGAAATTGGGGCCAGATTTGCATGAGTCATTAGTGCTAGCCAGCCGTGTCGGTGCTAATAAAGTGAAACTGCAGAGCGAATGTCTAGACGGCATCTTAAGCTAGTCTTAGCTAGACTGTGCTCTCTCCATCTCCCTCACACTGAAGATGATAAATGAGATATGATGAAGCAGGCTGCATCCTTGATGAACCAGGTCATTAAGAAGAAAGAGATTTGGCCTTTTCCTTTCTTCTTCTAGTCCATCACTCCAGTTCAGTGCCCAGATGCAATGCTACTGGGAGGGGGGGGGGGTTTAGGGTTGCATTACAAAATAATGATGATTTCAATAGAAGGCCACATCATTTGTTTCAATGATTTGTTTGAAGTCTACAGCATTTCTTTCCCACAGGTAGGTCTGGAACCAGCCTCTGTCCTTTCTGCAGATATTTTCATGGTAAATGTGCCACCAGTGTGTCCTACATGGTTACTCCTAGTATCAGGATGTTTGAGCGTGAAGCCAGGCTTTCTGCTTCTTCTCACACATACACTCTCGCTTTGCTGAGGTGTAGAAAAAAAGAGCCATTCTGACAGCTTTATTCCACGTACTGCATCTCTTTGCCTGGTGCATGTTTCTCTCCATCCTACAATCTAGTCTGTTTTAAGAGGAATATCAATTCCTACCTTCAGCTCCCCCGAGTTATTTTCATCTTAAATATTGTCTTCCTGTATCCTCTTAACAAGAGGGGCTTTTAGCCTTGTTTGGGGGTGAACTTGCATAAAAAAAGAAGACCAAGAAAAAAAAAAAGAAAAAAAAAGGAATGTAAGTACATATATACAAGAGTCATGATTTAAAAAAGTCAATCCACTAGCTTTCAATGAACACACCAATTGACCAACTTGTGAAAATTTCATCATATAGGGTGGCCAGTGAAAAACAGTGTATATATATTTTGACATGGATTTTCTGGGTGTTATATGCTGAATTCTATGAATGCTGAATTATATGCTGAAATTAACAACGATGGTTTTGGGGGATCTTAACATGCTATACATATTTATTTATATATTTTTTTACTTAGGACAGTCTTTCAGACTGAAGCATTTCTCTTGAGGATTTTGTACTGGTATGAACTTTAACCCCACCCCAACCCCCACCCCCACCCCCACCCCACCCCATTCTGGGAAGAATGAACACTCAGCATGCTAACTCCTGGGGTTATATCCTCCCAAGCAGGGGTAAGAGTTTGCCAGGGTCAACAATTCAAGCATGAAGAGGTCAACAAACTTTCCTGGGAATTCCCCCGTGAAACTCATCTAGTGTGAAAGGTGCTATAGATAAATGCTCTCTACCGAGAAACCGCTGATGTAAACCTCCTTTCAGGGGAAATAAAGAAGGCAGACAAATGCCAACCGATAACGGTGTCTGCTCGCAAGAAATCCATGGCACCATTTTGAAACTGAAAGGGGAAAAAAAAAAAAAAAAAAGGAATAATTTCTTTTATTTTGTTTTCAATCCAGTGTACGAATACGTGGTGGGTTACCTTTTCCATGATCCGTTTCACATTCGACACTTTACACTTTGTCTAAAAGTGCTTTTGTTACAGGTGTCATAAGTTCTCCTGATGTTAGTTACCTTAATGTGTTATTGACTATTGTATTATTGAGCTTCCGCTTTTAGCCCACCTTTTTTTTGGGGGGGGGGAGGGGGCTTGGGGAGGAGATGAGCGTTGGCGTGGTATAGCATTGGTCTTACATCTTTGTAATAATATAGAACGTTGCAGTGAACCCCAATATTCCTGGAGGGCAAATATTGATTCACTGTGCGGCAATGTTGTCATCCCATTCAAATCAGTATTACCAGAACCGTGGCTGTTATTTTGGTTTCATCCTTTATACAATCAAGGCTTCCACCAGAGAAATGTCTCGCCTCTACTATTGGTGAAAGTCAATATTTGTAAGTGGTGGTACTTCATTCTATTTATGAAAAAAAAAGAAAAAAAAGAAGAATTTATTCCAAGGGCCTTGTCACCCAGGGCTATATTTTTACAGGCAACTTGGAGGCAACCAACTCTGTAGCGTGCGAATAAAACACCTTGGTAGCACAAGAGGCGTTTTTATAACACTGTCTTACTGTCCTCAAGAAACTCATGTGGAAATTGAGATGTGAATGGTTTTTTTTCTTTCTTCTTCTTGGAGATTGCCTGGAACCGGTTACCTGTAAATTATCACATTGAAACATAGTCTTAGGCCGGGTCCGAATTGGCGGCTATGGCTATAGGATGTCCTTAGCAACACCCTTAGCGACAGTCATAGCCATAGCCACTGTTGTTTACTTATGAAGCATCCTTGGTTTTATCACCAGAAATATGTAATATGTACATCATTGGTTTTTAGAAGCGTAAATGTATTGATTTTTTCTTGTCGTCAATAAACCTGTACCGCTGAAAAGCTCATCAAAGTAGATGATCATGTTTGTAGAAATGGTGAAATGGTTTTCTTTTAAAGGGGTGGTTTGCATTTATCGAAACAAGTGAATGGTGGGCAGGCCTAGACTTTCTTCTTTGAGAGGGCAAGGCTGTTTCCAATTTGCGAAGGGCGTCGGGAAATCCTTAACCCTGGGGTCAGCGAAGGTGCTCACGCCGTAGGCACTTTTTTATATTTTTGTTAATTACAACACTTTTTTGGGGTTCAATTTCGCTGAAATTAATTTTCACCCTGAACAGTCCTTAACAAAGTGGCTGAACCGATTTTGCCCTAGAGGTCATTCACCAGGTAGGCCAGTTGTCACAAATGTGGGTGGAGCCAAGGCGGCATTCATTTGTACTATTTTTGGCAAAATCGCGGATTTCGTCATGATTTGGCAAATCATTTGTGAACCAATATGCAATCGCCAGAATGTTAAAATCTTTGGTGTATGTGTTTAGTGAACTTGGATTCATCCGTTCAAACCATTAGAACAAGATTTGTGCCCCCAAACACAGTTATGTACACCCCAACATAAAACGCCTACCGCGTGAGCTCCCTGGGGGACGCGCGTAAATATTCTAAGCTGGCTGCTCGCAGGGTAAAGTCTATGGGAAACTTTTGAAGGGGGTACCAAGGCCAAGACCAGGGCAACTGAGGCTGAGTGGCCTTGGTGGCCTCCATGTCATTCCAGACCTGGTTGGGGGACAGATTTTGTTTTCCTGGACCTAAAAGTTTTCAGATGGATTGATGGCTCTTGGCAAGTTGGTATTGGTATCAAGTTAAAATAATTCACTGCGCTTTAATTTGTTTGTAGCAGTTTTGTTTATTTATTATAACACTGTGTCCCCAAATGCACCATACCCAACAAACCTTTTATTTATCCGCTTTTGTATAGTTTTCTTGTTAGCGCTGTGGTATTCAGTGTAAGAGCGCTCGATAAATGCCCGTTATTATTATTAATATTATTATTAAACCTATAATTAGTATAAATAATATGACCAGTGGAATGAAGATTTTTGGGTTTCATTTCTCGGCTTATTTTGTAAAACGTTGTATTTTTGTGTGTGTGCATCCTATAGCAACAGAGAATACCTTATGTCGCCAAACGTGCCATGTCCCCACAAACCCACCACCCGATCATGTGGCAGAATCAGGCCGCGGTTGCCGCAGCTACTGCAGCCACACAAGGATGGACACAGTTCTTCCCGCGTCAATCCGTCGTACCCCACGGTGGGGTGGGGCAGTCTGTTTCGCCCCACGGAGGAGCTCGGTATCAACCCCAGCCCCAGCCTTATCCAGCTTACACGTCACACACACCGCCAAGTGTGGTAAGTCAATGCTTCTGTGCACAGCCACAATCACAGGTACAATTTTTGACACCAAATGAACAACACATGAATATTTAGTAACTCTTTGCAGATCTTGTCTTCGACAAATTCAAGTACTTTCTACTCTTCATTTACACAGCGCTGGTTAATTAATTTACAAACAACATTGAAATAACTGTTACATCACTGGTTTTCAAACTGTTGTTCATAACATGGACACGGAAAAAATGTGTACCCATGATTGTGGCTGTGCACTTCTTTGAAATGTCAAATTATCCATCATCAGGTCTGGATTTACACGGAGGCCATGGAGGCGATGTCCTCTGTTGCCCCTGGTCTTGGCCTTGGTGCCCCCTTCAAAAGTTACCCATGGACTTTAAGATTTTCCAATGGAAGTGCCCTTTGCAAAAATGAAAATGGCCTTGCCCTCTCGAGGATGAAATTCCAGGCCTGCATCATGTATGATTTTTTCCCCCAGCTTTTGAGTCTTAACAGGGTGGAGGCGTTAGTTTTGATTTTACAGGTACACATTGTCATTATTATTATTATTATTTATTCAGCCAACACAACGGTACAAGACAAAACAAAAATGCTTCAAGATGGGCTTGGAGAAACAAAAGCAAAGTCATCACTGTGGCGGGCAGACCTGCCGCCCCACATCCGGGCCCAATTTCAAAGAGCTTCTTAAGCACAAAAAGTAGCCAAGAACAACAACACAATCATGCTTACCAGAATAAGGTTACCGGCCAAACTACCATGTCTTATGTACAATTTGTGACTGGTACCCTGCTCATTTCTGCTTAGCAGAAACTTTTTAAGCAATCATTTTTGCTTAAGCAGCTCTATGAAATTGGGCCCTGGTTGTAAAACAAAGAAAGTAGATAAAATATAACAATACCTGTAAAAAATAGGGGAATAAACTGAACTATAAATAAAAAACTAAGTATGTGAAAGGTTAAAAAATGAAATGTAACATTTAAAGCAGGAAATATGTGGGAGTAAAACCAGTTTTTAAGAGAGGAAAAGGGGACGGGGAAAAAGAAACTGAAGATCATTGTGATGTAAAATTAGAATGCACAAGGCACCTATGACTTGCTCATGGACTCATGGCAAGAGGCATGACAATTCTAGGTGAAACTGCCTGTCAAAGAAGAGCTGTAAAATCTTATAAATTAACTTATGGTTGGGCAAACCCTAAAAGACGCCAGTTTTCAAATCCGCAAACTGAGGAAAATACTCTCAACCTCTGCTTCACCAACTTCACAGCTCAACCACCGCAGACTGCTGTGTCATCACGACACCAAATACACTTTAGAAATATCTTGATACCGATCATGCCTGCAGGAGTTATTAGCGCGAGCGGAGTCTAGGAGTATCACCTACAGTGGCTGTGTTGATCATGCAGGAGTTGCCCGTCTTACAAATCTCTCGGCTTCACGGTGTGAAATTTGTTTTGGCAAAGAAAACCCCTTGTAACTTCCGTGTGCAATTTGATTTTTTGGAGGCACTTTGAAAGGGAAAAAAAGAAGGAAAAAAAAGGAGAGGAGAATTTTAGACTGGGAGACTCGAGACACCAAAGCTAAATTGGACATGATGCAATTTCCCGTGTTTTGCCAGCCCAATGAAGGATGCATCTCCTCCAGTTGTCACCTCAGGCAGTTTGGTTAGAATTAACCCCAGTAGCAATCACGCAGTACACGTCGCTTTTCCAACCCCCCCTCTCTTCCCTTTAATTTTTACCCCTGCAAATCAGAAACAAATATATTAGGTAATGAGATCATGTAAAAGATGCTTGCAACGGGCGGCCGCGGGACATTCGTGCGAAATTGATGTTTTTTTTTTTTCCCCTTCTATTTCTTGACTTGTTCTCTTGAGAGACAAACGTGGCGAGGTCTCAACATAGTTTTGATTTTAATCTTCTGGCCTCTTGATTTAATTTAATTTGAGGTTGATTGTGACATCTTGACTCCTGGACCTGCCTGTACTGTTTTGATTTTTTTGTCGTTGTGTAGATCTGGATCAGGTTTTTAAGATAATTCTGCAATAAAAACAAAAATAAATTCTAGAATGTGTATCCCTTTAGAGACCGGAGAGCGGCCACAAGTAGCTTGTACCCCAAAATGCCCACAGCACTTGCAGCCCGGCCCGCAAGACTTGACCTACACTGCCACTGAATCAAAAAGGCCAATGTAAAGATCATGTCCGAAACTGACATTTCCAATATTTCCCATGTTGACATTCTGTGTGTGTTGCTCAAAGAAAACAGAAGCTCCTTAGTGTGTTATTCCCCCCCCCCCGACATTTGTACAGGACTAATGTGTCAAAAAATCAACGATATCAGCCATGTCTGGGCAGGTGGTAATGATTGTATGGAAATCACTGGTCGCTATCTGGTCGTAATTTGTTGTTATTGTCATAACAGGGTTAGTCCCCAACAAGATCAAGTTTTGAAGTAAAAGGCATGGAAAATGAACTTACCAAAAACAGATACAATGACAAGCTTTGATATTTAGGAAAAATTGCTATGAAAATATATCGCTTGTCGTCTCAATGTAACCTTTCCTCTCTTGCCAATCAGACAACTTGCTTTAAATTTGTTTGCATCAGAATTGTAAAGACTCAAAAAAGAATACCCTGGGAACTCTAGCAAACACAAAACAAACGAGCGCCAGAAATGGCAGCAGTTAAAAAAAGAAAATGACATCCATCTCTGCAGACATCAAATGTAAACAAGTGCAGGGTAAAAAATCACCTGCTGTTTTTTAAATTTAGAAATCTAAAAGGCAAAGAAGCCTTTTTTTAAAATGCATTATTTTTGTCCCGTCGTATGCACGTGTAAACTAATGGAGCCGGAGAAGAGTTTGCACGCATCTTGACAAAAAAATAAATAAATACAGAATAAGGAAGCGATGGTCCCGCGCTGATGCTCCGGAGACCCAAATTGATCAGATTGACTTCTGGATGTCCCTCGAGGTCTGTCCCAAGTCCCCGAGCCCCCTTATTTGAGTTTTGTGATTTTCATGTTTGGCATTTCGTGTTACCTGAAAATGAGATGTGATTATAAAAAATTAAAGTTGCATGGCCCAATTTTGGCAGAAAGAATGTTTTTCTTCTTTTCTTTCTCTCTTTACAAATGTTGACAGATGATGCTGTTTCAAAAAGAGAAACTTACAAAAAAATTATGCCACTCTTGTGCATATGCAACGGACAATGCACAAAAAAAACCATGTAACTTGCAAAATATTGTTTGAACATGGCTGATGGAGACTAGGAAATAATGTTGGGATCCTGGCAAGAACTGATTTTTAGTTTTCAATACAACTACACACTTGTCGTTGTCGTATTTTTTGGTACAATACCTTAAATGAAAGCCTATAACTTTCTCAAACATATAAAAATAAGCTATTTTAGGGTCAAATAGGCGAAAAATCGGACCTGGCATCTTTAATGACCCCATAGATTCCAGACCTTCAGGAGAGTGTAAAGTGCTCAATAGAAGACAGAACGATGAGCCATGAGGAAAGGGAAGAATCTTTCGTAGAGAGGGTTCTAATACATGATCAGTCATCCTGTTTTGTGTTATATGTACGTGTGCCTGCTTAAAAAGGTCAGGCTAAAAGCATCAGGTTTGATTACTGTCCGAGGGCATCAAAGTGTACTTCAGAGCTGAGCTCATTGCCACCAAATAATGCAGCGTCTGTCCTTCGCACATTCATAGTTCTGTTTCAAATGTTGCCCGTGCATATATATCTGTATATATCTGTTTTCCCGGCGCACGCTTTCACACGGGGAACGGCAAGCAATATGCGATGGAGTGCATGTTGTAAAGAAACTCGACTGTTTCAGTATTCGTGAAGTATGAAATTGCTTGAGGGAGGTTTGTGGAGTTTAAAGGTAGGGTCATATATATATCGGTTTCTGTCAACGTAATGCTGATTGATGGGTGAAATTTCAAAGAAAGATACAATAAAAGTCACATGTGAAAGTTTCAGCTGAATACAGTGTCTACTTGCTGAGGAAACAGCATTAAACTGTCGTCGTTAAATCTATCCACATTTAGCGGGGTACCATTCGCAAACCGGACACCAGCGCTTAGAAGTCTGAGAAACAATTCATGCATGAATCGTTTCTCAGATTCAAATGTTTTGGGGTGACAAACTATTCAAACCATATTACTTAGAAGGGAATCCTTTCTCAGAATAGTTCATACTATCAACAGCTGCAGTGCTTCTCATCAAGTAAGTTTTTATGGTTGTTAATTTTTTGGAGTATTTACCAATCTATGACCCTACCTTTAAGTCCAAGAAAAGGTCCCTTTGTGGTCCCATGTCGAACAGTGTTATTTTCATTTCATAATAATAATAATAATTATATATTTATACCGCGCACATATCTGTCAATAAAGGCACCCAAGGCGCACAATCATAACCATCCTAAGGACCAACAACATATTAATTCTTGTGGGTATTCACCTTGCAGAAGATACCCAACTTTTAAATATAAATCACTGAAATCAATGACTACCTTGGTTGCTTTTCAGAGTGTTCAACTTTCCCACAATCCCAGACATAAATGCAAAGATTCTCGAACTTGTACTAACTTTACTGATAACAAGAAAAAAGCAAGCGTGAAAAGTTTTAAAACAGAGTTTAAAAGTGCTTAGCTGGTGGAATGAGTTCTTCACACTTGTAAAGAGCAAGAACTGCAACTTATTCTCCAAATGTGTTGCCGGCCGAGTGCCAATTTATAGGTCAAACAAAAGAATTTCTTCTCAACATTTTACCCTGGGGAAAACACTGTAATGGACTTGCTTTTTAAATTTTATATAGGGTCGGCCACACTGACGCCATTTCTCTGCTTTAAAAGATTTCCATTCATAATCAGATTTCATCCCAGACTTTGACTCCAACCTGTTTGGATGTCAGAGTTAAAAATATTTTGCCTATCGCCCATTTTGCATCAGAAACAGTCGGTGTGAAACAAGTTACTCCTTTACATGTAGTGGAAATGCGTGTGTATTTTATAGTTAGATGTATTTGCGTTTGTTGACTATTTTCATCTAAATTGCAATGGTCAAGATCTAAAAAACAGATTTCATAGGAAGAAGATTTTGTTTTGGAATGCATGTATTCATTATATTTTTCAAGTTGTACCAATTTCGTTCAATACGTTCCGTGTTCAATTTGACTGCAGACATGGTGGAATAATAGCTTGGGTTTCCGTAAACCCCACAATTTTTTTTATTTGATCAATCTATTCCATCCAAAGCTTGAGTATCTATCTAAACAGTTACAGCAACTAATCCGATTTCCTCTCGGATTGCTGCAGTGTGGAATATTACGAGATTCAACATACTTTCTTAGTCGACCCATTTCGTGGAATTTTTTCTTCTTCTGTATTTGGGCAACCCCCTCGAAAAAAAGAGCTCTTAGTTGAAAAAGAGCTTGAGCCTGAAAGCCAAGCTGGAGGAGTCCAATCTGCTTTTAACTTCTGACCTCATGATTCCATTAATGTCTGACACGTATCGGAGGGGGATTCATGGCCCTGCATCCGCGTAGCCTGATGGCCGTAAATGCGAAACACTCTGATGGGGGCCCGCGGGGGGAGGGGAGAGGAGAGACGATGAACCGACGACGCACTCGTGGGAATCCTCAACAAATATTAGTTGAGAGGTAGGAGTATCGTGTACTTGAGTTCAATGAATTACCTCTCCTTCAAACCATTATAAAAAAAAGATTTTACATGTAGAAAGCTCTGCGCCACAGCACCTTGTAAACCATTACATGGTGCTATGTAAAGGAAAAAGGGTCCCATACCTCAAAACGTAGCTCACATTATACCTTGCAGGAAAAATACCGAGCGCTTTGAGACGCCCATCGGACATGATAAAGTGCTATAAGAACTGCGTATTATTATTATTATTATTATTCCTATTTTCTGGATCCCTTTGAAAATTTAAATTATCTAGTGAAGGTAAGAGCAGCATTTGTGGTGTTTTATACTCGTGAAGGAGGAATCTTTGTCTAAAAGCATCGCTTTTTTCCCATTATCTCTGGATCCCTTAAATAAAAATGATTAGCAAGTGAAGTGGGGGCGGCATTTGCGGTGTTTTATGCTTGATGAAAAAAGGAATCTTCATCTAAAAGCATCACTTTTTTCCCCTTTATCTTGATCCCTTAAAAAAAAGAGACTAGCAAATGAAGTAAGGGCAGCATTTGTGTGTTTTGGGTTTTTTTTGGGGGGGGGGGCTCCAGATAGTCTGCGTTTATATCATTGTGTCCAGCCTTCTTTAAAATATGATTATCCAGAACAGAAAGGAAGCCGTTGTGTTCTGGTTATACCTAGTCCAATAGGGGCTATATGATTCTGCTGATCAGTTCATACCTGTAAAACTGAAACCCATATGTTTGTTTGTAACAAATAGATAGATAGATAGATCGATATTTGTATTCGTCCGATCATAAACAATACAGAATACTTAGCCATAGCTGTTAATTTATTTGGAAAAAGAGATCGTGCACTTTGAACGCATTTTCTTTTCAAAATGAGGTGTTTCGGAAAGTTTTTAATGGGATTAGTTTTCTGACAGTCAACGCAGTTGTCTGGTCAGTTTCACTGGGCTGCTTAAGCACAACACACCTAGATGCTTACCAGAAAAAAGGTTACCACCTAAAATACCATGTCGATGTGCCATCTGCAATGGGTGTGCTGCTTAATTTTGCTTAGAGAATTTTTCTTGAAAGTACTATTGTCTGCTGAAGCAGCTGTTTGAAATTGAGCCCTGGTTTGCTGATGGTGGAGGAGACATGCACCGAACAGAGCAGGCACGATATTCATCTTACTTTAGTCTGATTTCCGATTTGTTTGCCCTTGGAAAAGTCTGATTTAAAAAAATATTAAATGGCCTGAAATAGCCTAACACCATGTGTGCATGTAGGTCAGCCCTTGTACTCGATCAAATATTCCTACTTTTTTTTTCGAAGGATCAAATATCATGCCTGTGTTAGAGTGCGGGGGTTATAATGCAGTCATAAAGATCAAGTCTAAGCTTGCTATGTCCTTTTTTGTCTTTGTCTATAACATAAGAGTCACTGAGAAGGCATAGCTAAGTGCCATCATAGCTCTCTCTCTCTCTCTCTTTCTCTGTATAATGCTGAGCATTTAGAAATGTGGGGATATCACACAACGTAGGATACCAGACAAAAGGTCATGGTAATATCCTGAATTGAACATTTTTTCATATCTGGGGCTAGGAAGTGAGCTGCTATTTTTAAAACAATTGTGATCGTCAAATTTTTCTGACAGTTTATGTATTTCTCTGAGACATATCTCTAAAAATGCATGTAAAAACAGCTGTTGTGTTGCAATGTTTCCATTCTTTATACTATAACGAAGATGTTACATAATAAAGCTTTGGGTTTGGTTTGATTTTCTTCCTCCGTGGGCTGTGATGGAAACAACAATTCATAAGCCGTTCATGTGTAATGTTTAGGACCGAACTCTGGATATGCATGGTGCCAGCAGAATCGGGTGAATTTGTTAACATTTTAATCACAGAGAAAAGTGGAATGTTTGGATTTCTACTGGTAATGATTACAAGACATCCCATTGTGTGTATGTGTGTGTGTGTGTATGTCTTTCCCTTATGCTGTATGTGATGCTGGTGGTCAGGGTTTCCTGTTGCACAGTACTTCCACTTGGTTCAAGGGACTTTGGTAGGTTTTCCCTTCCTGTTTCAGACGTTGTCATTTCCCATTTGGAACAGTGTTGGATTTGTAGTCAGGATCCCGGATCTGTGATTCCACTATACCACTTCCTCGTACTTCATTATCAATGGATACTGTGCCACTTTAGATTAACACATTGTTTGCCGTAATAAAAAAAAAAGAGACCAAGTCTGTGCTGTACAAATCCTGGAGCTGTTTTCCTTTGTGATTGTTGCCATTTTGAAGCAATTTGTATTCACCAACTTTCAAGGATTGAGTATAATTTATTGACTTTATTAGATTTGATTCAACGCAGAAGGAATTCTTTTATAGTAGGAGAAGCGATCATTGAAATATTTATCACGATGCAAAACGGCGAGAAGTCACCCTCCCAGTCTCCTCAACAACGGTCAACCAAAATGCCCGGGAATACTGGTAACCGGTTCAACAGGGGACCGGGACCGCACGCGAACGGCGGTAGCTCGTACTGGCGCGAGATGGCAGGGCAGCACCCGAGTGTGTACCGCCCGGACGAGTTTTATCGGAATAATTTCTATCGGGACAACGCGTACCGCGATTCCTACAGGGACGTTTACCAGGAGTTGCACCGTGACGACAAGGGAATGAGCTTCCAGCGTTCTCGTTACAACCAGCGGCACCAGGTACCTCATTCACTATCTGCTTATGTCATGTATTTTTATTCATATTTTAATAATCCATCTAGTCTCTACTTGAAAAGGTCACTGAGCCAAAGGTCACTGAGCACGGGTAGACTGTTCAAATCTGTTGAATGGATTTGAAAATGCGATTATAATCAATGAATTAGAAGCAGAAAAAAATGGCACGTTTCTGATCCGCTTTTTTTAATTGTCTCAATGAAGTGAAATTTGATGTAAATCTTTTTTCCCATTGCTCTATAAAGTAAAAGGGCAATTTTTAATTAAACATAGGGTCGTAGATTGGTAAATAGTCCAAACATTAATGTCCATTAGTACTTTTTTTAGTGAGAAGCACGGAAACTGATGATAGTATGAACTATTTTTAGATGGGCTTTCCTTCGAAGTAATATGGTTCGGAAAATATTTCACCCCAAGACATTTGAATCTGTGAATCGCTTCTCAGATTTCTGAGGGTTGGTATCCTACTCACGAAAGGTGCGGCCAGAGATGCGGTCGGTACCCGCTGTCACCTGGCTAAACGTGGATGGATTCGATGTTCATGTGAAAATATCGTGACAGGTTTTTGCTAAACTTTCACATTTCACTTTTATTGTATCTTCTTGATAATTCTGCCAATAAATCAGCATTACGCGGACAAAAACCAATTGATGACCCTACCTTTAAAAGCAAAAAAACTACTGCAGAGAGAAATCCCCATTATTGTTTTTTTTAAAATATTTTTTTTAATTGGACCTTCAGCTTGGGCCTTTTTTCATTGAGCTTTTTTTCCAGGAAGCAATATTTTATACTGTCTTTATAACAGAAAAATGCCAAATATAACCATATTTCATAAATGATCAAGATGATTTAGCGATTGCGGCATGCGTTTTTCACATTACGGTTGGTCTGTTAAATTTATTTATTTGTTACGTTATTGAGCTGTACAACGTTCCTCGTGCAATATTGATGAGCGCTGAAAGGTTACAAATTCCAATATTCTAAAATTAGAGTCATGAGAAAACAGTGAAAACCCCATGTTATATGTTTTCATTGTTTTCAAACATCGGGTTTTGGACACAGGCATAAAAGACTAAGTGTTTACTCATTTCCTAAAAACTATAGCATTTCAAGCAAAACTATTTCAAGGGAAGTTTACCACCATGACCATCTTTATGCCATGTAAGTTATGTGCAAATCTGTGAACATTTATATTTTCAATCTTACCAATGTTGCACACACCCTTTAAAGACTCTGGTTATTTGTTCAACATTTCAAATGCAAGAATAGTACTTGAGATATGTTTGTTTCACACATGAGGTTTCTGTTAAAACAATTCTTAACAGAAACCCCCCTGTGAAACAAACACTCAGTTTGAGTGTTATTCTTGTCATTTCAAATGTTTTAAAGCACCCAAATGTCAAATTAAACATAGAAATTATTTACTGGTACTTTCCTCCTCCATTGTTAAAGGAACATTACAGAATTGGTTTTTGCTAACAAAACAGTTGCTGGCAGTGTAAGCACTTTATGTAATCCACCATATACATAAACTGACAAACCTGTAGAAGTTTGAGACCGATCGGCCATCTGGGTCACAAGAAAATAGTGAAAAACCGATTACACATTTGCATGAAATCATATATATATTCAACAAATGAATAAAATGCTCACTGATGAGCGATAAACTCCAATCGTAAAAATTAGTTTATTCATTTCTCATCAAATATGGTATTTTAGACAGAAATATTTCAAGGGATGTTTTCTACTATCATCATCATTAGACCGTGTAAGTTTTATATAAATCTGTGATCAAAAAGTAATATTTTACAAGTTTTTTTCTTACCAATTTTGTAATGTTACTTTAAGAACTATACCGTATGAGGTAAGCTTTTGTACTCAATAAATTTGTTCTGCTTTTTTTCAAATGGCCAAATACCATGCCTGGTATACACATATATGGCTGGACTGGACCCAATTTCATAAGGCTGCTTAAGCAGAAAGATATTACTTAAAAAATTTCTGCTAGGCTGAAATCAGCAGAATACCAGTCACAAATTGTACATGTGACTTGGTAGTTT
Organism: Pycnopodia helianthoides; assembly: GCA_032158295.1. Taxonomy (NCBI): domain Eukaryota; kingdom Metazoa; phylum Echinodermata; class Asteroidea; order Forcipulatida; family Asteriidae; genus Pycnopodia; species Pycnopodia helianthoides. Next base: position 4,725,924 of record CM063263.1, read on the forward strand.
GGCTGGTAACCGTGTTCTGGTAAGCATAATTTTGCTTTGCTTAGCTACTTGTTGTGCTATAAGCAGCTCTATTAAAATTGGGCCCTGGTTAGTTCAGTTGGTAGAGCATTCGTACCTCAGCAGTCCATTCTTCCTGTCTTGCTAACCATTTATATACACATGACATCATGTATTGCACAATTATTGTCATTCATGTAAATTTAGTGCAGGTCCCCCCTTTTTTCATGTTTTTTTTACAGGAAAAGCAGCTCTTGAAACTGAAATTAATTTCCTGTCTATACTCTTTCTTTTTTAGTCATTCATTTGCTTCGTTGAAATTCTGTAGTCGTTTTTTTTTTTGTTCTTCATCATACCGGTAACCGGTCTCAGTAACTTTGTACTTACAATGCGATCTTTGATGAACAGTAACGAAAGACAACAACTGACCATGTATATTTCCTGACTGCTTTTGTTTGATTTTAATTTAGCGATTGCACCATAGGATGCACATGCCTCATTTCGCAATGCAAATTGAATCTGCTAGTTTTAAAGGGAAAGGTTATGGCTGTGTGTCGTGGCCGAGCAGATAAGAGCACCGGACTCAAGCTCTGGTGTTTCTGTTCAGCAGAGTGTGGGTTCGAGTCCCGATTGTGACACTTGTGTCCTTAAGCAAGACACTTAACCATTATTGCTGCGTCCTTCGGATGGGACGTAAAGCCGTTGGTCGACCGTGTGTTGTGTAATGCATGTAAAAGAACCCAGTGCACTTATCGTAAAGAGAAGGGGCTTGTCCCGGTGTTCCTGGTTTGATCGGCAGCATATTGCGCCAAAGCACCTTGTAAACCATTACATGGTGCTATGTAAAGAAACACGTCTCATACTTCAAAACGTAACTTCGCATACCTTGCAGGAAAAATACTGAGCGCTTTGAGATGCCAATTTGTGTGATAAAGCTCTATATAAGAACTCAGTATTATTATTATTATTATTATTTTTGACGTTTGGTCAAAGGCGGTTTTAAACGTGCCGAAACAGGCTGCCCTCGAAACCACTCTCGAGATGTTTCTTTGGGATACATCCGTTTGAACTAAGGTATACTTGACAAGGCTCGAATTTTACACTGGACCGCTGGCCCGAGGCCAGTGATTTTAGCATCGGGCCAGTAAACTCATGTCCGGACAAGTCCGGCGGTCTTGTTGACTTTCAGTCTGATAAATACAATTCTGTTGATTATCAAAGACTACTTACCCATAATTATTAACTTGTGTAGGCCGAACTTTCATTCCCGTCACCAACTATACTAAAGATGTGGTCAGCTTTGAGTGTAGGTTTTGTCTTAGAATTGTGTGTCTCCATTTATGTATGCCCTTTTCTTAAAAACCAAATAAATCAATTTAAAAGTTCTTTAAAGCTAAATGAATGGGACTTCAGGTTGAACAAAGAAAAATTTACTAGGGCAGGATTTGCACCAGCGACCTCCAGATAAACGTGCGGGTGCTCTACCAACTGAGCTATCTAGCCCTATAGGCAGTCCACCAACATTGGGCTATAGATAGCTCAGTTGGTAGAGCACTGGCACGTTAATCCAGAGGTTGCACGCTCAAATCTTGCTCTAGTCAATTTTTCTTTGCTCCGCCTAAAATTATTTAAGATTTAAGTAGTCAGTTTCCTTTGTGGTTTAATACTTAATATTGGGTTTCCATAACTTCCACAGAGAAAGTTATGTAACAGTAGATTAACAAAATATTATTTTCATTTTCAATTTTAGAACGTTTACCCTTTCACATTTTTTCCTTGAGATGTCGAGTGCTCGGACTGTAATTAAATATTTGCGCCATCAAGTTGTTTCCAATTTGTAGCTCCCCTCTTGTAGCTCCTCGGATGTTTGTAGCATCTTATTAAGCAACCCCAGACCACACTATTTATTGTAGGAAAAGAGGAATCCAGACTGCAGAACTAATCTGTTTACTCTAAAACCCAAGTGTATTGATAGTGGTATAATGTATGGACATGAGGCTAATACTTAGGGTGGAGGGTAAACATGCATTACTCAGTCATTACACAGCGATGTGTTTGGCGCAGACAAGGGGGGAAAGAGGAGGAGAGTCTGAGTACGCTGGTTGTCTGGGCCGGATTTCTTCATCGTCTTCTCTACATTGGGTATCATCAGGCCTACGGGTTAGAGTGCTGGGCCCAATGTCATGGTTGTGCTTACCGTAAGCAAAAAATCGGCGCAGGGAATTCTGCGCTTACGTTAAGTGTATTTCACGGGCTAGCAGGGAATTTCTGCTTGTGTGTGTGTAGTGCACGCATGATCCAGGTTTCTAGGCATTCTTCGCTTACAAGAACGGTGATCGCAAGCGCAGAATTTGGCGGTAAGCAGAGCCGTGAAATTGGGCTCTGGTTGCCTTTGAGGCTCCCTTGGTTTTAGATTAAAAAACAGAAAGCTGTCAAGCACAACAAAAATGCTTAGCAGACACAGATTACCAGCCAAAATACTATGTAATGTATACTGTTAGTGCCAGGTTCCCAGCAATGATTATTTTTTGCTTAAAAGGAAGGGGGACACAAATTTGTCTTTTATCTTTACGATAGGCCAGATACGTTAAAAAGGCTCACAATGCTATTGAAAGCTGTCGGAGAAACTCAAGTTCTCTACCCATTGACTAGAAAGAGATGCTGAGCTTTTGGTAGATTTGCCCTTTGGACTTGCTGTTAAAAAGAAGAAGAAATAAAATCCAGCTTGTTTAGACACAAATTTTCATGTCAAGAACATCACTGAAGCAGAATCTAATGGAAGTGGAGTACAGTGTAATGCATTTAGATAAAAGATGGAGCAAGGACTGGTAAAGTAAGACAAATTTCTGTGTATGCTAAACTTACAATGATGATTGATAAGAATATTGTGCATATTACCGGCACACTGACGGCAATGGTTGTTTGCAACAGCTTATGTACCCACACAGCTCCCAACATCCAGGGGCCTGCACGTGCATATAAAAACCATATGACATCTGTTAGTATATCTGCATTTATATTTGTACATGGGTCACATGATATTCCTGTTTGGTCACATTGATATTAAGTCATTATTGGCAGCCCTTGTTTATACTAGCCTTTTTTATTTCCCTTTCAAACAACGTTGTATAGTTTACAAGGAGCATGTTAACAGACTGTAGTGTGTGCATACATGGAGACTTCTGGAATCGTCATTTATCTGACTTAAAACAAAATAGTTTCGGATGGCAGCGATTGCTTAATCGCCTGTCTTGTAGAGATATCATTTATTTGGCTCGCTAACTGTATGATTCCACTCTTCTGAACACATTTTGTGAAGATGTGTGTTTCAGTAAACGCAGAAATACAGTCTTTGAATTCCGTGTGAAATACATTTCTAGCTGTGTGATTTTGTAGTGACAAAGTACTCGTTTATCACCAGATACTGTGTAAGTTTCAAAGAGAAAAGCACCTGCTTAAAGAAATGTTAAAGAAACTTTAAAAGTTGATCTCTCAATGTTTCTACCCATGACTGAAGGAGACTCCTCCCACTCGAAAGCGATTCAACCAATCATCGTTGAGCCCGTTGACCTTTGGATCCCTCATAACCTCTTGTGATTAGTCCAGACCTACTGAATTGTGAACTTGGGCCTCGGGGAAGTATAAATTGTGCGACCGCCTCTCCGACCAAACACTTAAAACAGGAAAAGTTGACATTTTCAGGTTTATTGGTTCTGAGTGAGTTCAGCTGGAGGTGAGGATCACAGCTTGTAAAGAGACTAAACACATGCAATGTATTACCTGGTAAGTGTAACTCATTGATCACTATATACACACAGCATTCGTAGTCTGTTTAATATCATTGTTGCTCGCCAGAAACCAGTTTACATGGTCTGTAAACACCCCCATGTTTGCCCCGCCCACTTTATAATCGCTTGCATTGAACCCGGAGTGGCTGTTCTCATTTTGTGCTCATTCATGTCACACCATTGAAATACATGAGATAGTTCTATTAAATTAACTTGTTACTAGAATATCAGAATACTGTGATAGTAACAATGAATATGTAGCCACCATTGAAATATATATGATGAGCAAATAAGCATATTCATGATTTTGTAGCCCCACCCACTTAGATTTGCCATCAGCCTAGAGACTTTTGCACAATGCATGACAGAGATCTCAGTTATCAACTTCACCCTCTTTTAGCCACACCCACTTGTAAGATATACCCAATCAGAACACTTTGAAAGTTATGTGTACTTGCATAGTCCATTGCAATAAACACCCGATCATGCATACATGTAGGCCCCGCCCACTCTGAAGTTTCCACCAATCGGAGACTCTCAGGTGGCCTGATAGACAGACTGCAGTTTAGGTCAAGTTCTCCTGAGTTCACTTTTAGGTCAGGGGATCAGAAGCAGTGGTTTGGAATTTATAGGGTGTGTGATCGGACAGGTGATAAGAATACCTGAGTGGATGATCTTGCAACCTAGGTGAACACCTGTTAATTTGTGTTTAAAGGGACCCTACATAAGTAATAATAAAAATCATACAAAATCTGTAAAGCACCATCTACCTATTATGACCAAACATGTTCTGAAATGCTGTGGGGGGGGGGGAAGAAAATTTAAGAAAAAGCATACACTACAAGATACTAAGATACTCAAGGTGTACATGGATGTAATTAAGAGCACATTAAAGAGAGATTTGCTCATTAACACACAAACAAGTTGATAAACACAATATATAGAGATAGTCATAAGCAATGTCAAACAAATGTGTTTGAAAATCTCCAGAGATTCTGTAGCTCGGATATTTAATGGTAAAGAGTTCCAGAAATTGTGAGCAGATACTGAAAAGGCACGAACGCCAAAGGATGGGGGTTGACATAGGGACAGTTAGAAGAAGCATAGAGCAAGTAATTAAGAAGTTTGTTTGAAGATCGAAGACTGCGACTTGGAGTATAAGGTGAGAGAAATTTCAAACTGGGTTCCTTCGGGGCCCTGCATGTATATTACTACGTCCATTTCGTTTTTGACTTCATGATGCACAATTTATACTCGCACGGTAAATTCACTTTGAACATTAACAACACAGGCCCAAACACCACGGTGGCGTGGAGAAGTGCGTCACCCAGCAACAGTGGCGTGTGAGTGTCCTGCACTAAAGGGGCACTGCCACCACTTAAAACACCCCTTAAAGGCAGAGTACCCTTTTGGTAATTGTCAACTGGTATCCTCACTTGGTGTATCCCAACATATGCATCAAATAACAAACCTGTGAAAATTTGGGTTTAGTTGGTCATCGAAGTTGCAAGAAAATAATGAAAGAAAAAACACCCTTGTTGCGTAGAATATGTGCTTTCAAATGGCTGAAAAGGCTTCATGCCTGAAGCCTTTTTCAGATTCAAATATTTTAGGGAGAAATTATCTCTTTCCTAAAAACTACATCACTTCAGAGGGAGTCGTTTCTCACATTGTTTTATGCTATCAGCAGCTCTCAGGTGCTCCTTACCAAGTAAGTTCTTATGGAAATGTATTTATTGAGTAATTGCCAAAACTATCCACTGCCTTTAAACATTTGCTAATTCATTGGGGAACAATGAATTCAATGTACACACAATGAAAAGGAACACAAAGAACTCAAGTTATTTTTATATACAACATTAATAAACACCCTGGAGAGTTTATGCACTCTGATTGGTCGAAGACTGGTCACGTGGGGGTGTATTAACATGTGATATAAAGACCGGCTCAGTGAACTAGCGAATAAATGGCCCCTTAACAAGCACATTGTTGTGTAAAATCCTATGCACTATGTGCTTGTTGCGCGGCAAACTACTGGTTTCAAATCAACTCATTTCTTTGTGCGTATTTATTATTTTATTTTTTGAGCAGGACAGATGGTGCCGCATGCAGAAACATTCCACGCGTATGCGTGAACGCGCAGACAATGTATCAATTTAGGGTAGCTTGTACGCGCATGAAACCAACATAGTGCAAAGTCATGGTCTGGTTCTTGAAAATATGTATAAACAGTTAATTATGTGTAAGAGATTAGGTACCGCACAAAAGTTGAACAGCCAAGGGATTGGCCCTTGAACATGAGTAGAACATTTCCAAAAATAACGGCAAAAAAAAAAATCACAAATTCAGACGATTTTTACAGTTTTTTCGTTATAAGGCATTTATTAATGGGAATAACAGTGTGAGGAGCCGGTCTTCACTGCGTGGTAATGACCTTGGTTGGTGGCTGGCCGCTGTTAATGGACCTCGCCTTCGGCTCTGTCCATTAACAGCGGCCAGCCACCAGCCCGGTCATTACCACGCAGTGAAGACCGGCTCATCACACTGTTATTCCCTAATTAATAACATAAATTATTAATTTTTCTAAAGGTAATAGTAGTACTAATTCTCGAGACTGTGTCTCCTGATTAAGTACTTTCTCAAGGCATTAGTTCTATATTTCAGGACTGTCTCCCGAATTAGTACTTTTTAAGGCATTCGTTCTACTTTTCAGAATTGTGTATCTTGAATAAGACATTTTTCAAGGCATTATTACCACTTTTCTACTTTTGAATATTAACTTTGTGCCTAATCTCTGCATTCTTTGTTATGTGAACAAAAAATTGTGTTTCCAAGATTTACAATTGTTTCTTTCCCAGCTGCCTTTGCCTTTCCCAGCTGCCTCCTCAACTTTGAACATTTTGAAAAGTTGCTGAAAGACCTTTAAAAGTAATGGTTGTACAAAAAACGGTCATCTTGAAAAGTATCAGTTGAAAGCACTTTCGTTCATTTATTGAACAAATTTACACTTGAAAAGTTGCCGTCTGACTATTTGTTTATAAAATATTAAAATAAAAGCATGCTGTCACATGAAGTAGTACAATATTCATGTTTCACAATATTTTTTTCTACTGAAGTAATGGGTCGGAAAATGCTACTCAACATTCATAATATCATTTAGTACAGCCACCCCTGTAGATACCAAGGGAAAGAGCATAATTTTTTTATTTTTTGGGGGGTGATAAATTCGCATCATTTTAGATGGGTTTTTGTTAAGTATTGATGTTTGGTGTGTGCTCTGCTGCACCAATGCAGACTCTACCAGCAATTATAACAGGTTAGCTAGGTTGTGTGCTCAGTGTACACTGTACATGTACATACATGTACTTGGAAGTACAGTACATTTATGCAGGGTTCTGTATACAGAATCCTGTGACCTCATGTTGAACCAGACACCACTACACATCCAGGGGCGGTGTCAATAAAAAAAATAAGGAAGAAAAAAGGAAAGGTATTTGGGAGTTTGGGCTTAGGTAGAGAAAGCTGAAAGCTGTTTGGTTATTAATTTTTAACTTGTAGCTGACCATCTTTAATTTATGATTGACTTTTATAAATTGAGAATGGGTTCTATGGTGCAGCCATCTGTTTCACTTCTTCTAAAAAATTAATGTATCCAAACTGAGGCTGGGTAAAAACAAAACAAAGTAGCTGGTTCCGCTGTATTTGTCTGATGAAGACTGATGATCCAATTTCATAAAGCTGCTAAGCAGTAAACGGTGTTTTGCAAATATTTCCGCTAAGCAGAAAATAGCTGGGAACCAGTCACAAACAATTATACTAAAAGTGGTATTGTTGGCTGGTAACCTGTTTCTGATGAGCAAGACTTTTCTCTGCTAAGCATTCTCTTTCAGAACAATCAGAACTGGGCCCAATTTCAAAGAGCTGCTTAATTAAGCAGAAAATATTGCTTTAAAATGTTTCTGCTTAGAATAAGATGAGCAGGATACAGTCACAAATTGTACATGTGGCATGGTAGTTTAGCTGGTAACGTTATTTTGGTAAGCATAAGTTTGTTGTGCTTAGAGCTGCCTCTTGTGCTTAAGCAGTTCTATGAATTTAGGCCCTGATGGGCCCAATTTCATAGAGCTGCTTAAGCACAAAAAATAGTTAAGCACAATAAAATTATGCTTACCAGAATAAGGTTACCAGCCAAACTACCATGCCACATGTACAATTTGTAACTGGTATCCTGCTCATCTCTGCTTAAGCAGCTCTATGAAATTGGGCCCATAAGTTTGGCTTGAATCAATTCTCTTTGATAAGCAGTTTTTTGTTGTACTTAAACAGCTTGTAAAGTTGTGGACCTCTGTGCACGACAGACACATTGCTTGGTATGATTGATTTTTGTGGCACATCTCATTACAAGACAAGGTTGCCTGACTAATCCCAATTATTACCTGTCAATGATGTAACATATGTCTCTTAAATGCCTCCATGAATTTTTAATGAGCGGAGCCCGGGTAATTGTTGAGTGGCTAACAATGGAATTACATTGATGTACAGGTTTAAAGACATGTTCATTGCATTCTAAAACCCCTTTATTTCAACAGTAACAGCATATGGTGTGTTCAGTTCGCACACTTTGCAGGCAGTGTTTTGAAAACAATCTTTGCATCGTTTTCTTGTGCAAATCTTGGCGTATTCAAACATTTTTGGGAAGCTTGTGTTCCCACGTACATTCTTTTTTTGGTGTGGCGGACAGACAGGAAACAAAAAGGCTACTTTAATGTGGTCCAAACATTTCACTACAGTACGTGCAAGACTGCAGTGTATAAAGAACTGTGACTGTATCATGTGCTACCTTGAAGGCAGTGGATACTTTCGGTAATTACTCAGGAAATACATTACCATAACAAACTTACTTGGTAAGGAGCACCTGAGAGCTGCTGATAGTATAAAACATTGTGAGAAACGACTCCCTCTGAAGTAACGTAGTTTGTGAGAAGAGGTAATTTCTCATTAAAATATTTAAATCTGAGAAAGGCTTCAGCGTGGAGACTTTCTCAGGCATTTGAAAACACACAGTTATACATTATTTTCCTGCATCTTCGATGACCATTTGAGCCCAAACTTTCACAGGTTTGTTATTTTAAGCATACGTTGGGATACACTAAGTGAGGATACTAGTCTTTGACAATTACCAATTTTTTTGATTACATTTTTAAAACTTTGTAACTGTCCAAATGTTCTGATTTTTATTGCTATTTTTAAAAATTTATTTTATTAATTTATATACTAGTGGTTTAAAAGAAATGTAAACTTACCAATATTAGTCCTTTTAACTACAGCCGTGTAATTTTGTGTTGAATAATAAACCTAAATGAATTGAAAAAAATTAATTGAACAATTTATAATTGCAAGTTATTTGTTGCAGTTTTTACACGAGCTCTTTGTGCCATCAAATAGGGCCGCCCCTTAATGTTGACAGAAACAAAACAAAAACCGAAACTAGAATTATGATTGTCATCTGGTAGAAGTGTTCTCTGTCATGTGCTTCTTATCGTAGAGTCATATGCACCCATACATCCTATTATTTTTATGACTGGTGCAGTTTTAAAGTGAGTTAAAGGTAAGGTCATACTTTGGTAATGACATTGAAAAAAAACCTGTGTAACTGATACAACCCCAAGCTGCTTAATTAGCTCTAAGGGTTTAATCCAACAATACTATCTCAGCCCTCTCAGGTTCCCATTTATACACCTGTGTTAAGAGAAGCAATTATGGTTAAGTGCCTTGCTGAAGGACCCAAGTATCATGACCGGGATTGGAACCCACACTATGAACAAATTGTGCAACTGATACAACCCAAGCTGCTTAATTTAACTCTAATGGGTTAATCCAACAATACTATCTCAGCCCTCTCAGGTTCCCATTTATACACCTGGGTTAAGAGAAGCAATTATGGTTAATCGCCTTGCTGAAGGACCAAGTATCATGACCGGGATTCGAACCCACACTATGAACAAATGTGTAACTGATACACCCCAAGCTGCTTAGTTTAGCTCTAATGGGTTAATCCAACAATACTGTCTCAGCCTTCTCAGGAAGACAAGCAATACGGTTAAGTGCCTTGCTGAAGGACACAAGTGTCATGACCGGGATTCGAACCCACACTATGATGATTCAACTTGAGTCCGAATGCAGTAGACCACTCGGCCACGACACACCGCAAGATAATGGATGACATGTGACGCATGTTCCACCAATCAAATGTCAAGGATCTGTGTGTGTGGTACATAGTATCTATTGATATAACCCCAGTTACTTTCCTGACAGCCAATACGTGTGTGTATGCTCATGCCTTATTTATGACGTGTTTTATCGGTAGTTTATGATGTTGTCAAATATCCCAATCCGCTTGTAGGGGGCATACCTCAGATAGCTATATATGGCATTTACGACGGAATTACCAGGGAGCTACATTTTAGGAAACAAATTGTCATAAATTAAGATTGTGACTTTAAAAAAATTGCCTTTATAAACAACTGATATGCAAAAACAACAAGGGGGTTCATCTTAAAGGCATAGTATTCTTCCTACTTTAGTCTGATTTCCGGGTTGTTTTGTCCTTAATTTTGTTTTTTAAATCATAAAAATGCTGATTAATCGCCTGGAAAGTGTATTGAAGCCCATTCTATGCGTATATGTAGGTCAGACATTGTACTCAATAAAATATTCTTACTTTTTTTCCAATGACCAAATATCATGCTTGTAAAGTGCTATGAACACACAAAGTTCCTGCGTATTGAAAAGTTTTGTTTAATAGCTGAAACCGGTAACTTGCCAAACTGCAATGTCACATCAGTATATATATTTTGACTGGTTCTCTTGTATTTGTGTAGCTGAGCAAGCTAAATTTGCTAAGCGAAAGTATCTGTATTGACTTGGTTTACCTGATGTCATCAGCTATAATACATTTACATTGCACCATTTTGGGAGTCAAACGCCCCATGTGTTGCATATTTTAAGGCGACGTGCGTGAGGTTTAGTCGCACACCATTCTAATTATCTTTACATGTAGATAATCTTTACATTGCATCAGTGCAATTGTGATGTAGGCTGTGTTCAATATTTTTGCCAGGGTTCAACAGAACTGATGAGTTTCTCTGACTGGTGAAGTTCAAGTCTTTGCTTACTAGTGTTTCTTTCGTAGGTGCTATATGAACTTTGTGCCAAGGGTTAATTTCTTTAACTAGTTTTTGCTAAGACACTAAATTAGTTAATCCATATTTCCTTTTGTACATGCACACAGGGTCAATCTGAAATGATAATTTCAAAAGGGTGATGGCACAAGGTTGACACGTGTCGGCTCTGACACTCACAGTCCACAGAGGTGGGGGGGTTTAGACGTCTTGAAGAAACGACGGATATTTCCCAATAGGAAAACCGCAGAGTGGATTGGGTTTGACGGGTAGATAATGAGGTTCCTTCCTCCTCATAGTGTCAATGGTCTTGCCATTTTGTGCTTTGTAATGGAGTGAGTGTAATGTGTGTAGGTGTTGGGCAAGGTTATTAAAATGTCCCAGTGGTTTGTAGTTAAGTCCTGTTACACGTTGGAACCCATCTTTGCCATAGGGTAATCCCCTGTCAACCTGAGGCTGATTTGCTAACGGAGCATGGCGCATGAGAAGCGCTCGGTTAATCATGCGCTGTGTGTGTACGACGTGCAGGACATTAACGCGTATTCTGATGTCCAACGCATGATATGAAACGGTCTTTTCCATTGGATATGATTTGCTGTCCTGTAGAATGGCGACGAGTTACGATTAACCAATCATCAATCATGTTACACTAATGGAAAGAGAACATATTCAGCTTCAAGAGGTCGTTTGATCCATAAACCTGCGCTGAGCAGTACACGAGCTACGGTAATTAAAGTTCAGTGAATTTCAACAATTTTTAGGTTTTTTCTCACTAACTGCATAGGCTTGAGGAGGAAAGTTAACTTGATCAGATAAAAAAGGGAACTTGTGCCCCAACTACATATAACTTTGACATTGATGAGTTAAAAGAGATTACATTTTGTTTATTAAAGTGCATGATCCATACAATTTGCTTGTTTGCGAATTTGAGACACATCCCATTTTATTCAAAAAGTGTGCAGATCTGTAGAACTAAATTTGCGTGCACTGTGGCTCCCGCCCCCTTGCCCCCTTGCCCCCACCCCCTGGGCCCAATTTCATAGAGCTGCTTAACTTAAGCACAAAAATTAGCTAAGCACAACAAAATTAAGTTTACCAGAATAAGGTTACCAGCCAAACTACCATGTCACAATTTACAATTTGTGACTAATATCCTGCTCAATTCTGATAGCAGACAATTTTTAAGCAACATTTTGTGCTTAATCAGCTCTATGAAATTGGGCCCTGGATTGCTTTGAAAGAACTTTAAGTGTTTTTGATCTATAGATAAAAAAAAAAAAAAACAAGAAATCTTGGCTGGAATCCTGCCCGTCTACCCTTTAATAATAATGGAGCTTAAACTCTTATAAATGGGTACCATACCATTTTGTGTGTCCCAGTCCCTGTTTTGTTACATGATGAAAGAGAAGCAAAGCTGCCTGATGTTTGATAAAGGTAGTAGGAGGTGACTGTAACATGTGTAGGTGTTGTGGCCGGTTATTAGATTACGAATGTGGTTTTGTGGCTTTGGTTGGTCAGATCATGGTCAGATGCATGCACCCAGACATAAGACATAAGGAGTGGGTGAGGGGAAGGGGGAGCCTTGTCAAAGTAAATGAGCTCTGATATTTTGATTTTGTAAGTGGAAGATTTGTGTACACTAAATGCCGAGTGTTAGGGGTCGTCAAAAATTGCCAACATTTTCACAATCATACAATGAGTATGAGGGGGGGGGGGGTTGGAGACCATTCACAACTTTTAAAAGGTGTGCAAAATGTTGATATTTTATGTAACGTGCATCAATTTTGAAATGAGAATATTGGTAATACTACTTTGGGGAAGAGAGGGAGATCTCCAAAAACTAAGCAGTACTCTCTGTACGACCTTTTAAAATCTTAAAAGTTCATGGAAGACTTTTGAAGAGATAGACCATGGTCAAGACACTAGGGCAATAGAGGCCATGGCCTCTGTGTAATTGCAGGCCTGCTTGATGTAGTGCTTCATTTGCCAACTAAGGTTCCAAGTGCTGACTGACTGAGGAAAGTTATTGGGGTGTCACACCCCTTCACACCCCTTCACACCCGCTATATACCCCCATCCGAGAATAGTCAGGTTGGGATACCACCGAACTGAAAGCAACAGCAATGGAAAGACAGGCTGTGGTGGCGGGGGGGGGGGGGGGGGGGGGGAGTGCTGTCAGTGATTCCAGCGTTGTACAATTTGAGGAGGAGACTACAGGCAAATGCCTAGTGTGTAATAGTAGTAGACAATGACATCATCACATGTTCTGATACTGTAATTTGCCTCTGTGTTTCGATAAATGTTTTGGTCAGGTCAGTACTCAGTAATTCAGTAGTTTAGTACCCTACCCAAAGGGCAGTCCAAAGTTTTCAACATTTTCACAGTCATAGAAAGAGTATGACAGGGGCAGGGGCAGGGGCAGGGGCAGGGGCAGGGGGGTCGGTACGACTTTAAAAGGTGTGTTAAATGGTTATTTTTAAATAGTGTGCATCAATTTTGGAAAGATTTTTTTTCCGATAAGTACTACTTTAGGGGGAGGGAGGGGGTCCTCAAAAGTACCACTCTCTGTTAGAGCCGAAAAAGTGTTGAAAGCTTTGGACGGTCCCCGAAGTAATTTGAAATTTCCTGTACCAGAGTTACCTCCCAGACCCCCATCGCAATGCTGCGTGCTCCGCATGAATAGATCTTAGATACCTCTTGACTACTCACACTGTCACAGATCATGTCTTTTGTCAGAAGACGTACTTTGTAGCTCGCGCATGACTTCAGGACCCTCCATGCGGAGGCTGCTTTAAGACACCAGGGGCATGGCCTAGATGCAACCGATATGAGCATTCTGTTTGGGGAAATTATTGTGCGGTTGATACACAATCGAGGACAAATTCTTTGGACATTTGAAACCACTTTCCGATACCCGGTTTCGATATTGTATTGATAGGCACTATTATGCATTTGCAGTTATTCATAGGAACGTGTTCACATAATGCATTCGAGGCCCACACGTTCTATGGATTTATTACAGTGCTGCTGGTTGCCCGGTTGAACTCATGGCTGTGCCATCTTGTTTTGTTTTCTTCTGTGCAACTGCATGTAATGAAAATGAGGCTGGAAGGGGCAATATTAAGGCCCCCCCCCCCTGGTGTCAAGTAAGACAGATCATTCTAACAGGAAATAGGCAATATTTTGACGGGGATTGAGAAGGGGCTGCCCCGATGAAAATTGTGTTTTGCATTTCATATCCTGATGTTGAAAAATAAAGTTGCTTCCCTCTCTAACCAAAGCCCAAATTCATGATGAGGATTTAATATTATAGAAAGTGATTTGCATATTATTCATTTAAACTTGTACTTATTTATTCATATTTTTATTATTATAATTGTTATTATTAGGTTTTTTCCGGGTGTGGGGGGGGGGGGGAACAGAGGTTGACTGAAAAATATCAGCAAGTGTAAATGGAAGACTTACCATGAAATAATGCTGATCAAAAGTTTAAATTGGTGATTGCAGAAATGCCGTTTTGTCTATTTTACTGATTATTGATTTCAGTCATTCTATTTTATTTCAGTCCACACATTTATTCCAAAGGTAATAAAAAAACCATTTCCTCAGGATGTAACCGCAGGAATTTATAACTTTTCTTTTTTAACCAGGAAAAACCCACAAAGTGACCAGAGTTTCCTAACCCAGCCCTTTAACCCCCCCCTTTGTGGTTTTCCCAGTTCTTGTTTAACTTCAGCACAACCTCTTAAAATACTTTGCTAATGGCAGGTGCCACTTGAGAGTCCATGTATGTACTTGTTGTACAGGGATCTTAAAGACCTGTGAAGGTTTGTCCCCTGATGGTCTCCTTAGATTTCAGGATTCATTTTCAGGGCAATTCTGTCTCGACTTGTAACTTCAACTGGGAAAGTATAATAAAAAGAAAGGTCATTATTCGGTTTTACCCATACACCGATGTAATGTTATGTGTGGAAAGCACTTTATATTCAGTACTTGTCCCGAATTCTGTAAAAGAAAATCCACCGGCATCTAACAGAAAGGAGTTGTACATATTGACCCCCCCACACACAACACTGCAAAAACGAAAACTGTGAAGAAATGTTTTTGTTTTCATATTTTGCTACAAAATATATTATCTTGGTCATTTTCAATCATTTTGATTTCAAGTCTGATCATTTGTGGTTACTATCAAAGAAAAGATGATAAAGTATTGTCAGAAGATTTTAGTCAACTACTTCGTTCAATTACGAGGAGGCTGAAGAATTGAGGTGTAGAGTTAATTTGCCTTGTCTGTTAAGCACACTACACTGGAAAAGCTTCTGAGCGTGTTCTACTGATGCATTTCTCCAGAGGAGGTCAAAAATCGGACACGTTTTAAAGGTACATTACATCATTTGTTTTCGGGGGGTGTAAATTCATTCCATCCTCTCATTTTCAATCAACACAACATCAGCCCCCAACCCCCCCCCAAAAACACCCAAAACAAAACAACAACAAACAACGCCACAACAACAACAACCTTAAAAATCCATCAATTCAGTGATTCCATTTTAGTGAAAACTATTTTAAAAATCTGTTTTGTAAAAGGCTTTTGTGCATGGTTACTGCTTACACTTTCAGTTGTGGCATTTGCAATAAAAAAAATTGTTATTGTGGGGGGTCTTCATATGTTATTTCCTTCACTGTTTCAGTGTTTCGTGTTTCAGATTGAAATTTTTTTTTCTGGAAGATCGATACTGGTATGAACTGTATTTGCATTAGTCATTAAGCTTTTCGATTCTAATGGAATATTTTATTAAGTTGTTTTTTTTACCAACCCTGTGCTTATAGCCTTTAAGCATGTTTGATCACTAGGTAAATTATTAACAGTACAATCCATTTGTTGTTGTTTTTTGTCGTGTATAAAGGATCGTCATGTACAAGGGTGAAAAATGTATGGCATGTAAATTCAATCATGCTTTAAATATTTAATTGGAGTGTAAATGAACGGCGGCTGCTGCTAGTGAGGGTATGCTCTCCCTACTGGGAGAGTCAGAGGTTCATGGAGTGACTTAGCATATAGATTGCCAAAGTGACCAGCAGCATAATTAGTAGTGTCTCACACGCAGGGGGCATTTTTTTTTACCCTCCCCTCCTTCATGATGATGACTCGGTTGGCATTGATTCAAGATGGAGGTCTGGGGGATTCGGGGACGATGTATCTTTTTGTCTGGGACGTCGTCGTGACATTACAGCGATTGAATTTCAACCCCAAGGTTTTAACTGTAACTGGCAGAAAAATACACCTGTCTGTAATAGATAGAAGCGATGATTTTGATTAAATTCCTCAAAGGGAGAGAGAGAGAAAAAAATAGTTTTTTTTTGTGTTAAGGAGAACTATTGACTAGTCAGTATGCCAGGATAAATAGTAGGTGATGTTTGAAGCTTTGCATGGTGTGAATATAAGAAGTACACAAACTTTGACCTGTAAACCTGATACAAACCTGTGTAAAAATGCATTTCATTAATAAGTTCTTAGTTTCTTGGAATACAAATAAAACTGGGTTCTTTTAAAAAAAGAATAAGTGTAATGCAAGTTTTCCACAAACAAGGCTAAAAGCCACTCTTGGTAAGGGGCTACTACAAGAAGAAAGCATTTATTGAAAAAAACTTAGGGGAGCTGAAGGTAGGAATTGTCATTCCTCTTAAAACAGTCTAGATTGTAGGCTTTAACCAAGCCACAAGTTTTTTTTCATTTTGCTGAGGAGCGTAGGCTCCAGCCTCAAACTGCTTGTGTTAGGGCCAAAGGGGTCAATCCAAAATAATACTGTCTCAGCACTCAGAGGGTCCCATTCACACACCTGGGATAAGAGAAGCAATTTATGGTTGAGCGTCTTGCTCAGGGACACAAGTGTCATGAATAATAAACTCGCATTCCGATGACCCGAGCCATCAGAACTTGAATCTGATGCACTAGATCACTCTGCTACCCCACGCCAAGAAATATAATTTCTTCAAAAATCAAACTGGTCTTCCCAAGAATATTTTATCACCCTTTTGATAAAAACATGCCAAATCTTGTTCACCTAATAATTGATGTTTTATGGAGATGTATAAATTTTATCTGATATTGAAACTACATTATTAGAACAATCCAAAGCTAATATCCTGTAAGAATCTTTACTCATTCATCAAAGCACATCCTTCTTGTCATCACATCCGTCCGTTTCAAAACCCTATTTCTATCCCGGCTTTAAATCATTGTTTGTTTTGATGCCGGTTGTATTTATTTTGGTGATGGAAACAATCTTCTTCTTCCCCATGGCTACCCCATACTTGACATGGGTTATGACCTCACGCCTGAAAGATATCTGCACTGGGGCTTGGCTTCCTTAACACCCATGCGATCATCATCGGAACGGATCAGCAATGAAAACACCAAAATTATATTTTGATTCCCACGGTCCCTGACTCTGATATAATTTGATGGAAACCGTTGACCCTTAAATGGCCGGGGTCTAAGATGGCATACACACACTGAGAGTTCATGTAGAGTTCCTGATGACAGCGCAGGTCAGTCAGTAGAGCCGGTTTCCAGTGTCTTGCCTGTAGATGGCTGGAGAAGTCATAGGCTTGGTCCGAGACATGATCTTGGTCCAAGACGTTGTTGTGTGTTTATCACTGAACTACTGTGATAGAATCAAGGATCGGACACTGGAATGCATTGTTTTTAAAAACCCTAATTTGCCAATGAACCACTGATATTGCCCCTGGTCAAGTTTGTAGATGGGAAGGGGTAAGAACATCTTTGACCGGATTACTGCAGCAAATGCCCTCTACTGGTAGGGTTTTATGTCGCATTTTGTGTTTGAATGGTAACCACGTCAGAGCGTCTTGGTGCCACGCCTAGAGGATTCAGAGTTCTGGAGTCTGTGGGAAAGGGGTTCTAACTTGACATTCCTCTGGCCTTGGTGTCCCTCGCAAAATTCCTGTGGCTCGAATTCTACTGTAGCCGTCTTTCTCAGGGTCCATCTTTCTCATGATTGCTCTAATCTTCATTTCACGAGGAAGGGATCGCACAAATTGCAGCCTCGGTTTGGTTTACATGTAGTTGAAATGGAAAAAGCAAAATGGCTGCAACCCTTATAAAGTATTGCCCACTTGCTCAAATGAAGAGACTATTGTATGGCACTTTTCAAAACCACAGCTTGGGCTTGGGCTTTGGCTTGGGTTTGGACTCTGGGTTTGGGCTTGGGCTCGGGCTCCATCCACTTTTCAAATAACTGATGGAGACTATACCCAAGCCCAAACCATGGTTTTGAAAAGTGACTATGGTCCCTCCCCCCCTAAAAAAAAAAAAAAAAAAAAAACCCATACAGGGTTGTAATAAATTACCTCAGCAGGGTTTATGACCCAGTAATCTACATTTTTAAGGTCATTCTGTTGCCTTGGTAACAACAACAATATTGATACAATATAACTCTAACATGATTGTGACCAAAGAGAAGTATTTATTGTCGAATTCTTGGCCACGGTTTGCCAAGCAGTCATTGTTTGGTGTTAAGATCTTTCACAATGACTAGTTCTAGTTCATTCAGACTCATTACTATTAGTTTAAAGGAACATTACAGAATTGGTTTTTGCTAACAAAACAGTTGCTGGCAGTGTAAGCACTTTATGTAATCCACCATATACATAAACTGACAAACCTGTAGAAGTTTGAGATCGATCGGCCATCTGTGTCACGAGAAAATAGTGAAAACCCGATTACACATTTGCATGAAATCATATAGCTTCAACAAATGAATAAAACGCTCACTGAGCGATAAACTCCAATCAAAAAATTAGTTTATTCATTTCTCATCAAATATGGCATTTCAGACAGAAATATTTCAAGGGGTGTTTTCTACTATCATCATCATTAGACCATGTAAGTTTTATGTAAATCTGTGATCAAAAGTATATTTTACAAGTTTTTTTCTTACCAATTCTGTAATGTTCCTTTAAAGTTTAATATAATTTCTGCGGAATTGATACTGCAGGAAACAAAACAAGTATTAAGTTTTGTATTCTTTTGGTCAGGGTAGGGTAGGGGACAGAGTTGGATTGGAACTTTTACAATAACACCACATCAGATAAACAGAGAAAATCTGTTAAGCATGTTGAATTTGATTGTATTTGTTTGTCGTAGATTGTTTACTGTAGGATGAGCTGATTTTACTTTCAAACTGACACCCACAGAATGCAGCTGTCAAGCTGTGGAGGGTCGTGGGGGATGAGGGAGGGTCAGCAGAACCCTCTGCTCCACCTGTATATTTCTGCCTCACCAGGCCCGCATGCATTATTCTAACCCTCAGGTATCATATTACTGCCAGGATGAAGACATGTGCCTTTCAAGATCACCAGGTGTCTTCCCTCATCATTGAAACTAAATAATTTGCAACAATAAGACTTGACACTAGAGTCTCCCTCCTGAAGAGGGGGTCTTGTGACATGTCCAAGCACTTGAGTGGCGTCAAAAAAATTCGAGCGTTAAAGGTAACCTGTAGGATCGGTGAGCATGAGGGGGGAACGAAATGATGAGATTTAGTCTGGAGTCTCACTGAAGTTTATACTAGTAATAGACCCCTTGCGTATGGCGTCAAAAGCCCCAAACAGCGCCCTCACTGAGGTCATTGAAGACCTATCATTGGCTGAGAGTTGTGCGCAGCGCGTACACACGTGCATGCTCCCATTATTTGACCTCTGCGATGGCGGCCAATGCGAGGGGTCGATACCGAATTTCCAAAAGAATATTTCCAGATGCCAATATCCAGAAAGTAGTAATTGGAATATCCCTCAAAATCATCATTTGTTATTTCGAAAAACTGCAACTGAGATGAGCTTGATAGGAACATGTGAAGCGTTAACTTTGTTTTTGTTGTTTTCACTAAAACGAGACCATCCAATATGGTGACCATTTCACAGGTTGGTTGTATGGTGTGTTTATTGCAAACTAGTGGACTAGGAATAACATTTACTCTTCCAAGAAAACAGCGATTAACTTTCCCTTAAAAAGAATGTACTCTCTGTGTATTTGTTATTCACTTTAAGATTTGAAAATCAAAGTTCATGACAGGCGTTCCAGCAGTGTAGCTAAACATGATCATGGAGAATTGCAAATAATTGTTAGTTTAGAAAAGTCAATTGCAGTTGACTTTTGAAAGCTGCAACAATATGCAAAATTGAAGAATGTCCTCATGGTGCTGAAGAGCTGTACCCACTACCGTTGCAAATTGGAAAAATCTCAACTTACACTTTTTTTGTGTGACTCTATTATTCAATAGACCCCTTGCATATGACGGTATACTCTCAAACAGCGCCCTCACTGAGGCAAACGGAGGCAGCTCATTGGACGATAGCTGTTCTGGGTGTGTAAAAACGTGTGCGTGACCTCAGCGTCGAGCAGGGTTGCGCGTAAGGCAAGGGGTCTAGAGTAAGTTTCATAACGCTTCAAGGAAATACTCATGATTGTCTTCAAAAGATGAGCTTATAATGGTATACTCGGGACGCCAGGTGGCAGCAGACATACCGTACCATTGTTCTTGTAGATCTGAGTGTGCGCACATTTCTGAGAACAATAGATTTAGTCAGCAAGTTTGCTGCCACCTAGTTTTATCGAACAGTCTCCCGTTACTTAAAAGCATGCGGAAAACATTGGTAATTGTCAAAGACCAGTATCTGCACTTTGTGTGACCCAGCAGGTAAGAAACCTGTGAAAGTTTAAGCTCAAATGGTCTTTGGAGACACAAGAAAATAGTGAAATTTCCACTTGTATGTTTCACTGTTCAAACATTGGGTTTTGAACTCGCACGATCAAAAATTATGATTTTGTAATTCTAGCCCAAAGTGCAAACTGCCACATCACAAGACCAAAACTCATAGGAAGTGACATTTTAACATTGTGTGCGTTAACTATTGAAATTATGATATCTAGTGTTGTGTGTCCTTGGTTGTACTATTTTTTGTAAAACTTGAGTTTGAAAAATATGAGTTTTAATTAAAACAAATTGTGTAAACTGCTCAACACCAAAAATCACAGGAAGTGGCCTATGAATTGAGTCAATACTTTTAAGTGCATTAATTATTGACATTTCAATATGACATAGACCTTGGTTGCGATGGTTTTTATACACGATTCAGTGATAAGTCGTCCAGCGGGAGACGGTAATGCTATAACTTAATATAAAAAGTGATCATCAGTTTACCTTCTGCGCACATTTGATGACCATGAAGTCTGTATGTTTGTCATTCTGTAATTGCAAAATCTAATAAACAGGGCCTTGTCATCGACACTAGTCGTGTTAAATTGCGTGCAGCCAGAGTGCATGTTGAGGATTTGACTACGATATGTTGTTTCGTTGTGTGCCGAGTTCAACAGGAATCGCTTTTTTGGGGGGGGGGTGGGGATTAATCAAAAATATAATCATACCAATCGCTTGGGTTTTCAAGGAAGAAATCCATTAATCCTTTAATCCATAAACATTCAATCCCCACCTAGTAATGGATTGTTATAACCGGGCTGTGATTTGTTTGGATTTTTTGTCCCGATTCCAGGATTTCCTCACAGATCCATTTCCTGTAAATTACCTAGGAGACGTAAACATATACAATGGAGGGAGGAAACACAAAGCCTGCTTGTGTCTGGACTGCATGACACTATTTGTGATGATGTAAAGAGTCTGTGAACCCTGTAAAATGTAACATTCATCTTGTCTGGACCAAGGGAAGAATGCTTCCCAGTTTTCAGGATGTTTCAGTCTTGTACAATCTCACCTCTAAATTAATTAATTCAACCGGACTTTTTCAAAAATCCATCACACTTGTTACAGCCCCTCCTCCCCCCCCCCCCCCTCACTAGCACAATTGAGTTTATTGTGGTGCGGCCATCTTGTTTTTCTCTCCTTCAAGTCCATTTAGCCAAACTAAGGCTGGAAGGCCAACATATATGTAGTCTGATGCCATTTTGGTGTAATGGGACTTGGCATTCATTAATGCTGTTGCACACAGGGAACATGATGTGGCAGGATGACAGCCCTCTGTTGATGTTTGACATAAATCTTCTACACTGGACAAATTTCCTGGGAAATTCATGGGAAAATTTGGTTGACCTTTTCACACCTGAAAAGCGTGGTTTAGAAAACTCCTTGAAATTGTTAGTATTCAAAATGTTGCTTTTGTTAATTGTATTTGATTGACTATAGGAATAAGTAGAACCAATTCTTACAGGTAGATAAATTCATGGCATGTTGATTGTGCCTTAAATACAAAGTCCATTTTTTCAAGTCAACGTTTTAGTTTGCGAGTAACCCTTTTATTATTATTAACTATAAGGGAATTCCCCCTTCTTGTTTGGGTTTGTTATTTTTCCAGGAACACTTGAGATCCCCTTTTTCTGATCTTACAAATTTAGATGTTCTATAAGTGGTGGTGGTGGGGGGGGGCTAACTTATTGATACAATTTAATGATTTGTTGCAAATTGGTATCAGTATAAACTTCAGAAGTGATTCAATTGAAAGGTTCTCTGAAAACTTGTCTATATTTATGCTTGGTAACTGTTTCCCATCATTAACTTAATTTGATCCCACCCCTAAATCAAAAAATAGATGAGCCCAGGCTTAATGTTCACCTTGTAAACCTGTCATTGGTCCACAGTGCGTGTATCGACATGTCTGGACCAAATGAATTAGTTGGGCAGGGGACTGTTAATGAATACAAAAGTTGGTATTGATTGATAAGCGTAGTTTCCTTGAATAGGTACAGATTATTTTTAGAAGTAATTTTTTTTCCCCACAGTAATTAAGTCATTTTAAAACACACCAGGAGTTAGAGAGATCCTACATTCATATTCAATTTTCCCATTTATTAGTGAACCCCTTAACTCCAAAGATGGAGCTGTCCGAAGATACATTAACAAAAGCTAGCCTGTGATTGGTCTAATGTATGGATATTTCTTTGATTAAACCATTTTGGTGGATGGGGGTCAGAGGTTTTAAACAACCTAAAATTGTAAAATAAAAGGACATCAATTCCTTTTCCACATTGTTAGTATGATTATGAATGCAATCGTAGGATTATAGCGGCTCCTTTGAGTTATAAGCACTCATACGTTTTTTAATGTTAGATTTCCCATCATTTAGTTCCCACACTATTTCCACCCCTCTATTTCAAACATGGATCATCCCCAAAGTGGAAGCCTTCTGCTTTTATGCCTAGATTGGTGCACACTACGTATCTGCTGAACATTTACTTAGCATTTTTATTCAAATTACCAAGCGCTATCAGTGCCCACTTTACCCTTCTAAGGTAAACAATGATTATAACAGTTTTATGGCCCATTTAACTTTGGAAAGCTTGACATCAAGCTGACCCTGTAGATGGTGATAAAATGTTTGTACTTTAAAAAGTTCACCTTTGGAATTTCCCGAATTTTTGGGGACGTGAAATCATAAACCGTTTATAACTTAGGGGCATATCACTGGAACGTAATTGTCCACTTTAAAGTGTTCAGCCATTTTTAAACCCTTATAAGGTATTCGTACTACTTAAAAAGGTCTCATAATTCAAAAAAAGTGAAAAACCTGTCTCAAAATATTTGTGTTTGTTCAAGCGCCTTGATTACCTTTATATTGGTAGATACATGCATTAAACTTTTCATTGCTAAATTTGTAAGTGGGCCAGGGTTCTCCCCAGGATTTGTTCATAACTGTTGGGCATTCTGAACCCGCATTTTAGATGTTTGGCCAAAGCACGCTGTCAAAGTGAAATGAGGTCATGAGAATGTTTTTCTGCTTGATGTTTATCTTTGGTTGTAGAAGCCCTACTGTGCAGTGTGAGGCATCCTAAATGTTTTTCCTTGTGATTTTTGTGAACTTGGTATAAAGTTTTTAAAAAAAAGAAAGAAAAAGAAAGAAAAGCTTTTGTGTATCTGCCGCAAATTGCGCGCATCTAACCGCAATTTGTTTGTTTCGGCCTGATACGCTAGCTTCTGCATGGGAAGACCCCTGTGTCATTCAGCGCAAAGCTTCTTTTGAATAGCAAATGTTTGATTTTCCTTTAAGATGTCTTATGCAGTTGTACAGCACATGATTTAATTTATGCATTTTGGTATACATATGAAATTATTACTGCCTCGAATGAGACCAGCTTTAAGCTGGGTTCAGCTGTGAACTATCATTGGAAAAGCCACAATTTAACAATTGAACTCAAAAGAATACAATAACTCAATCCTTGTAGAAGCTTTTTCCAACTGAATTATATAAAAAACAAAAAGGAAATGTTTGTGCATATATGTAGGAATATCGTGATTCACATATTAAAGGAACATTACAGAATTGGTTTTTGCTAACAAAACAGTTGCTGGCAGTGTAAGCACTTTATGTAATCCACCATATACATAAACTGACAAACCTGTAGGAGTTTGAGATCGATCGGCCATCTGGGTCACGAGAAAATAGTGAAAAACCGATTACACATTTGCATGAAATCATATAGGTTCAACGAAATGAATAAAACGCTCACTGAGTGATAAACTCCAATCGGAAAATTAGTTTATTCATTTCTCATCAAATATGGCACTTCAGACAGAAATATTTCAAGGGATGTTTTCTACTATCATCATCAATAGACCGTGTAAGTTTTATGTAAATCTGTGATCAAAAGTATATTTTACAATTACCAATTCTGTAATGTTCCTTTAAGTATTTGTAAAAGAAGAAAACAATTTGATGAAAGTCATATTTTAAAAATTTTGGGTTTTGGGGTAAAACAAATCAACAAACAAATCAAACAACAAGCAAAAAACAACAACAACAACAACAACAAGACCCAAACCTCAACAAAACTTAAACACCCTCAAATTTGTACTGATAAGTTAAGATTTTGGTCAAGATATTCTATGATTTGGAATACAATGAGAAAGTTCCTTCTTTATATTTGAGGAATTTCCTTAAGGCTTGGCTTTTCTCCAATCATGGGTTTTATCTGTGTACTGACCACACATTGTGTGCATGTAATAAACAAGTGCAGTATTTGTACATAGCTTGTTCATACACATACTACATGTGAGTTATACACGCCCTCCCACTTAGGTCTTGCACACTGTCATCGTTGCCCACTACATATCTAAACAGCCTGGGTCACTGAGCAAGTACCCTATCACATGCACTGTAGAGATAGGCGTCCGGCTGCTGCTATCTGCACAGTAAAAAAGAAAAAAGAAGAAAAAAGCCAAACTGTGCCGGGATTTGACATGTCAATGAGTGGACCACATCTACATGTCGGGCTTGTTGTTGTGTAAATCAGTCTGATTGTGGTTTCTGTGGAGATGCTGCTTTGGGCCTGAGTGGGTCATTTCAACATACCCCTGTGACAGTGGGAGGAGGTTCTGTGCTTGATTAATCACGCGATCCACCAGCCCTCATCCATCCATGCATGTTGCATGCCCCTGTGTTCTGAGTTCTTACCACGGGAGCCTGTGGAATTTTTTTAAATACTCACCAGTGAGCCGATTGACTTTGTTTTTTTTCTCTCTGTGTGTGTGAGCGCGTGTGTGTACACAATTGCACAGGGTGTGATACCGGCATCGATGTTGACCGGCGGTATTGTTGGGCCACAAATCATCAAGAGTCTGTTCACCAGTTGGTAATCGGTCTCCACTGTTCTTCCCTAATCACCGACCGGTAATCTAGAGATCTACTGACTGTTCCATTGCACACATGCACTACACCCACTAGCACACACACACAGCTGTTAAGTCAATCCAGTCTGTGAGATCCAGAGGAGCTGTGCACACAATAATCAGGAGGTTTTTTTCGGAGTCGCAAAACACTTCCAGGTATTAATTAGAAGTCGGACATCACTTTTACCCTTTGGAGGAGTTTTCTTTTTCATGTGGAATATGGCTACGATTGCTTGGCGTAAGCCTGACGTTGTGCCCCAGACTCAGCAACATCCCGCCTATACTTATGGCTACTATCCCGTTCCAAAAAGTGTGAGTGATATTTCTTTTTATATATATATTTTTTGGTTCAATTTTTTTATAATTAATCTAAAGCAGATGTGGACATTTTATTTGTTGCGATGGCATTGTTGAGATTGAGGGACAGGGGAATCCCCTCTTCCCCCCATTCCCTCCCATGGCTGTTACTTGTATACTCATTTTTAAAAAAAGGGTCAGTGATATTTCATGTGGAATTCAAATTTATAATTAAAGTGCCTCGGATGTTGACATTAATTTGGTATTGTTTGTGTGTCGGATTGAGGGTCATGGGGAGAGATTAACTCGCCCCTCTGCCCTCATTCCAGGTGTTGTGTAATTTTATGTATACATGTGTTTGATTTTTTGGCGGTGCAGGGGGGGCGCAGGGATGGGGGCGGGGATGGGGGCGGGGCAGTGGCGGGGTGAGGGGCGGGGGGCGGGGGAACAGAAGAAGTGAAAATGCAACCTCATCCTAACACCATGTTGTGCTCCATGACAATGTAAAGTAATGTTCTGTTGTACTGTTACTGACACTGAATCTGTCATGTTAGAAGAGTCTCACTGATCCTCCTACATTCCCGATGGCATTAATCAAACAAACCAACCTTTAAATGCCCTTGATCAAAGCCTTAATCAGCTCTCTGGCCAGTCTATCCAAATAGCACCCAATCAACACACATCAACTCTTGGCTTTATTATAACAGACATTTTTATAATGGAATTACATTTCAAGATGATCACAAGAACTTTGAGCCCAATTTCATAAAGCTGTTTTAAGCAGAAACAAATACATTCTAAGCAATTTGCAGAGCAAAGTAATAGCAGGGCACCAGTGACATCAATGTGAAAAGATATGGTATTTTGGTTGTTAACTGTGCTCTGCTTAGCAATTTCGTCTGTGCTAAGCAAATTGTTGTGTGTAACAGCTTTGGGCTCTGAAGTGAGCTTTCGGTTGACCTTAAATTATTTAAATTCTTTCACAATTTTTTTTAATTTTTTTTTTTACATTAAACTTACAATACTGTTTTAAATGAGCCTGAGGCACATCACACTGAAGTCGTGAATAATTAACGAATCATCTGTCTTGTAGCTAACGAGGAAGCAACCAGCACTTCTTTGATGTAAAGCAAAATTCACAAAGTTAAAGTGCTTTGTTAGTGCGTTCATGCTCTATAAGATGTTCCTGGAGTTGTTTCATTCTATGATTATTGTCCCATATCGGTTTCATTTATTTCATGGTTGTTACGCATTACCGCATGGTCGATGATGCCTTGGAGACGTCCACATATGTGAAATGTTGTGGTGAAAGGGACATGTCTGGCGTAATACCTTTCAGGATGTGTTGCAAATTCGGTATGACTGTTCCAATTGTGACAAAATGACTGCAGCTGCGGAGAACAACATTAACATTGTTTATGAATTTTCTTGTATTGAATCGAATTAACATAGTGAATTGTTATGCAAGCGAGATCTCTCACCATTATTTCTAAAAAAACAACTGCATGGTGTTCAGGTTGAATCAGATTGTGTCAGAATATATCAAACTCCCATGCAAGTTAAAAATTTGAATGATTGTTTGCCAAAATTATCACCTTAGGAAAGCATGACATTTATTATGTATTGAATGAAATTAAACAAAGCAAAAACGAATTGCAATTGATATCCACCTTCATTCGAACCCTATATGCAAATGAAATCAAAATATGTTAATGACACTCATGTTTATGTTAACGATGGCCAATCACACCATCGTGAACACATGAATGTGATGTTATGATACCCCGGTGAGTGCTCATAATTTTACATTGACTCAAACCTGAACCCAAGGACACGTAAACAGACCATGTCCAAAAAGATGCAGTGCCCCAGCGACGGACGGACGGGAGGAGGAAGGCTAACGCAGACCTACACCTCATGTCAGTCGCTGGAAACGCAGAATTTTTTAACACAACGCGCCTCCGGCATCTCAACTTACTATCAGACGAGGAGATTTTTTTTTTTTTTTGTGGTAATTCCAGTTAGCCTTGTGGCAGGCAGTGTTTAAAGGTGGAGCCGGGCTTGTTTTTATTAGAATGCTTGAGTTTTAATTTGAAAAAAATTAATTGATGTCTGGGCGATGATGCTATCAATCTTGTCAGATGAACTCCAGAGGTGGTGTTTTTATCTACGGGTTGTGCATCATTATAGAACCATTGAGGTGGACGTTTTAATGTCAACAATGTTAATGATAGTATAAGGCCGTATCCGAAATGACGGCTACGGCTAGGGCTACGACTGTTGCTATGGGTGTTGCTAAGGACGTCCTATACTTCAACGCATGATGATGCGGAAATCTAGCCGTAGCCGTAGCTGTAGCCGCTAATTCGGACACGGCCTTAATCTTCCAGAGGGTTGATCAATTCTGAGGTGCTGTCAGACAATTTAAATAGAAAAGTCTACAGAAAATTGTGAAATTGTTGTTGAAAAATTAATGTGCGTCAAGAAGATTTTGATGGAAATTTTTAAAACGAAGCAAAGTCGATGACATTTTTTCATCTTTCAGAGATGTAATGAGCTCTGACGTGTCGCAAGGGAGCATTCAAATCAGTCTCTTCTTAGAAATAGTGCGATCAAAGTGAAGACAGCCGATACATCATCCATTACGTCAATGGGATGTGATGTCGTAATCATTCTAAATGTGGACAGATACTTATTCTATGTGTTAAGAATATTTTATTACGCATCCAACAGCACAATTAACGCCAATAACAGGATGAATAGGAAACAAGAAGAAATGTTCAGTTTTAGATGTGGGAGGAAAACCCATGCAATCAGGTAGGGGCTGAAAACCCAATCTACATGTAAGAATCCGGTCCGAAGTGGGATTCGAACCGAGGTCCACAGAGGTGCAAGCCGGGGAGAGCAGAAAACAGTGCTTAGAAAAAAGCAGGATACCGGTCACAGATTTTCCATGTGACCTGGTAGTTTGACTGGTACCTTTATTCGGGTAAGCACAATTTGGTTGTGCTTAGCTACTCTTTGTGCTTAAGCAGCTCTACGAAATTGGGCCCTGCCTGTTAGTGTTAAATACAATAAGAGGGGTGTTGATTTCTGGAAGTGTAAAAGAAGCAGTCACCGTATATAAGAGAGTAATTCAAGATAAGTTTTCATTTTGCAGCAACCATTTTATTTTTCAAAGGTAGTTTATGATAGAAAGACAATTGGACATTTCAGGGATTTTTTTCTGCCTTTTAAGAAACTTGAAAGTCTGGTTTTGCAGTTTTCAGACAATTCTTGTTATTGCTTCAATTTTTGTAATTCACATTTAAATTGTTTTCTCTGAAAAAAACAAATACTTTGAATATCAAGACGGATAAAAAACGTAATGATAGATGTATAGAAAAGGAAATTTAAAGAAGAATTGAGTTGCAATTGTTATATCAGCTATCAGTGCAAATATCTAAGGGGTGATTTGTGTTCGTGCTCTTCACCCCCCCCCCCCCCCCCTCCTATTGGAAATCTAGACCTTAAAGATAAATATTACATTTTGCAAGCTTTTTTGTTGAAGAAAAAAAATAATAATACAATTTTAAGATTTTAAAAGTATTTTTTTGCAGGTGTCAGGGCTACAGAACAACGCTAGAATTCATTTTGAAATGAATGACAAATTAAATTATTTGCGGCTAAACCTTCTTTACTTTAAAAGCCGAAGGGCCGGCGTAGAAACATGGAATATTTATCAGATCAATGAGCCAAGGATTTGTGGGATAAGTCCCCAAGTCAATCCAAGTTGAAAATAATCATGAAAGCATGTTTCTCCTGGAGAGTGTGGATATCGACCTCCAGGATCCTAGGATAGAAATCATAATTTAAAGTCAATGCATTGATGGGCATCATGATTTAGAAAAGCAAAAAAAAACAAGGAATGGTAGCCTTAGTTGTATGGAATTCTCATTAGAATTGGTACATGATGATATTTTGCGGTCGGTTTATTAAACGGTTTGACTGAAAGGTCACTGGAGGACTGAAGGTTTACAAGAATGACTGAAATGTCTGACGATTTAGCTGAATTTATCATCGGATAACTTGGTTTGTAGTAAGGATTTTAAAGGTGTTATGCAGGGTTGGTGAGGAGAGAAAACATCACTGTTTAGTGTTAGTCTGAAAGTTTACTGATAATGAAGTTCATACTAGAACCATTTTTTTTCTGTGCAATATTTCCCTCTGAAATAAAGTCATATTCAGAAAAACTGTATCTGAAAACCTTAAAAAAAGCAACAGATGATTTTAGATGTTACATGCTGGAAATTGTGCATTGTTTTTCACCATTTTCTCCTGACTCACACAAGGAGTGAAGCCCAAATTTTCACAGGTTTGTTTCTTTATGTATATGGTTGATCACACACAAAAAGGAGCTCTCTCTGCGACTATTTTGTCAGCTCTACCAATGCTGTATAATACCTTATAATATGTAGCTATTCGCTGGGTGACTTTCAATTGTTGGTGATTAATTCAGAATAAGGATACCTTCAGGGAAGCATTCAAATTAAGAAAGTGGAATGGTCTTAGAAAATGTTGGACTGACCTTAGATCCCTTGAGTACGATCCTTCCTCAAAATCCAACACCATTTATGTTGATGTTAAGTTAGGGGCATTAGGTTGGCTCAGTGGATTCCTTCCCTGCCTATCACCTCTTTGGATCCTGGTTCGAATCCTGCCCCGGACCCGGAGCTTTGCATGTGGATTGGGTTTTCAGTCCCTACCTGCGGGTTTCCCCTTTTTAGGGCTTTCCTCCCATCTAAAACTCAACATTTCTTCTCGTTTCCTGATCACCATCCAAGGGGGACCCCACCCAGTCAGGTTAATAATAATAATAATAAATAACAAGAGACATTTATATAGCGCTCTTACACGAGGTACCACAGCGCTTTACAAGAAACTATACAATAAGCAAATAAATAATGGCACTGATAATGGGAAAACAGTCAAAGCAATCAGTCATTGAACAGGAAAATTTTGAGATGTTTCTTGAAAACTGCAAGTAACTCTGAGGTTGATTTTCAACACTGCTTTTACAATTACATTTCTAGAATTCTACTGATGCTGTTACACATACTGGATTATTTTTTAGTGGGAACAGGTTACCAGCCAAAATGCCATGTAAAGTATATTGGTTGTGACTGATTTGGGGTGAATCAAAGAAAATTTGACTGAAGCAGGACTTTAACCTACGACCTCCGGAGTAATGTGCTGGCACTCTATCAACTGAGCTATTAAGCCATAATGTTGTTTAGAATGGTTTACCTGCTGATTTTTTGCTTAGCAGACAAATTGGCTAAGCAAATTTGGAGGTTCCAGGAGCACTTTAACGCTGCAGCGGTTTTAGAGCAAGACGAGCGCATGCATGGGCTGCACTCAAGTCTGAAACCAAAAACCAATACAGGGGACATGTTTTATGTGCATTCCCCAGCCGCATCTACTCTCTGAAACCCCACTCCACCCCAAGCGCGCACGGAATACGCAAACCCGAAAGAAGAAGAAAAAAAAACTTGAGGTGTCCGTACAGGATTGCCATACCAAGCAGTCTGCCTAGTGTATTGACTTAACATTGATCAGTTATATGTACTGGATGGGACTGAATAACTCCAGTCAATAAACTGAACAAACAAGTTGTATATGTGTGAGGTACCCATGGGGGAGGTGCATGTATTCCCCCTTTCTGGTGAACAGCGAGCACTTCCTCGCACGAGGAGGCATTTATTTGCTCATCTTATTACCATTTCAGCATTAAAGAGACCTTTACACTGCCTCCAACTTAAGGCCCTTTCACACCAGACGATTTTTAACAAGAGACCTTGACTGATATCGCACCAATCTTAAAAAATAGCAAATTCCAGTCGTGTGAAAGCTATTCTTGTTCAATAATAACCAAGGACCCTTGTTATTTTTAACAGAGATCCCAAAAAATTTGCAACCATGTTACAAACACTGTGATATGTAGTGTGAAACGATTACTATGCCATAACCAAGGACCATTGCTATGGCGATATCATTGTTCTCATGCACAGAAAGGTGTCGCTACTAGAGGAAAGTGTTCAGTGAATAAAAAATCATTACCTTTACCCTCAGCCTCCCCCCCCCCATCCTAATGAAAAACAAGGGACGTTGGTTAATTTGTGGTTGGAGAAGTCATGGGAAAGCTTGTTCAATAATTGCAATCGAACGAAGTGACAGACATTCGGCACCCATTACCGAGGACCTTTGTGACTGATGCTCATTTTAAAGGGCCTTTAGTCATGTTCCCTGTGTGTACTAGCAGTAACTAACACCAATTCTCATCGTACTATATAAGGACCTGTCTATTTCCCCATTCTAGCCTCTTTTTGGGGACATTGAATCGAATGGGAGACAAAGATTTGGCTTCATTTTTATTTCAGTTAATAGACCTTCATATCACACTGCAGCCATCTTTGTCAGATTCCCTGTATACACAATGCCACTGATAGTGAACTCTCAATCTGTATGAAGGGATCAGACTACTATTTGCCTTCCAGCCTCAGTTTGATTAGTTTGAATGAAAGACCAAAACAAAAAGATGGCCGCATTTTGATTCCAGTCTATTCTATTCATGTGTGTATGTGAAGGATATCTCTTATTTACTCAAATCAGCCAAACATTCAAGCCAACATGGTATGAAACCAATACAAGAGCAGGCTACAGTTGAGTGTGTCTGATGACAAGGACAAACCCCTTCTTTTTCCCAAAGGAGAAAAACAAAAATAGAATTTGATGTTTACGTAAGAGATTGTGGGACTGTTTCCAAGTCTAGGTTTAGGCTCTGGCTTGCGGCTCCATCATCAAGTTTGGAGCAGTGTGTGTGTATTGCTAGGTTGCTTCAACATCAAATAGAGCCTGGAGCCAGAGCCGGGAAGAAAACCACCCATGTTTTTGTGAGGATGCTTGCATTTATCATCGCCATTGACCAATCCATTTTTGGCT